>CM063623.1:332500-932500 GCA_032357785.1 Periparus ater | reverse complement strand
GAATATATGACTTTTTTTGGTGTTTGTTGAGCTAACCCTGCTCTATACCTGCTCTTACCTTGACACCGTGTTTGTGTTGGGACTTTTTCAGTCTTTCCATGAAATTCACTGAAGGTGTCGCAGTAGCAATGAGATAAAAGTTTAACTGAGCTGAGATCAAACACCTGATTCCAGTTGTCCTCCATGCAGAGCAGGCAATTAATTTATAACCAGCCTGGGCTTCCAGCAATTGGGTAGGCAGGAAATTTTTGTGTCATTAAATGTGTTGCTTGTTGGTCTTAACACTCTTGGAAATGTCTTTGATTTTTAATGTCTTAGTTGGTGGGCTGTGTAAAGTAATAAAATTATTCTTTATTGATCATTGTTTATAAATAAAGTATGGTACCTGACCATGAAAAATGACTTATATATTGGCTCATATATTGGCTCACAGCTGGACAGGTACCAGCTATTTCAGTATCATTAGGACTTTTTCAAAGAAATTTTACCTGATTGTTTTCTTCATCTCTTTTAGGAGTTTGTTACGCTGTCCAAGAGTTTAATGAATGACCCCATTATGGAAAGGGAAATTACAACACGGGCCAAAGACTACGTGAGGAAACATCATTCCTGGGAGGGTGAAAGGAAAACCTACCAGGCTCTGGTGCTGAGACTCCAGTGACTTTGCAAGACCCCAGCTGGCAGCCACTGCAGCTCTCTAACGATGGAAATGTCACCAGGTTTGGCTTTCTCTTGGCTCCTGTTTACAGGGCTGGGCAGAGGGGCAGTGTTACTGTGCTGGCACAGACCCAGAGCACCCAGAGCCTGCCAGCTGTGCAGCTCTGTTCCAGCTGTGCAGCTCTGTGCCAGCTGTGCAGCCCTGTGCCAGCTGTGCAGCCCAGTGCCAGCTGTGCAGCTCAGCCCTGTGCAGCCCAGTGCCAGCTGTGCAGCTCTGTTCCAGCTGTGCAGCTCTGTTCCAGCTGTGCAGCGCTGTTCCAGCTGTGCAGCGCTGTTCCAGCTGTGCAGCCCAGTGCCAGCTGTGCAGCTCAGCCCTGTGCAGCTCCCTTTGGATCAGCCCTGCAGCAGCTGCCAGGTGTTTGCTCTCCTGAGGCCTCTGAGGGCAGAGCATTCCCTGCACACAGAAATGCTCTGCCCTGGTGCAATCCCAGCCCCCTGCAGCAGCTGCAGCTGCCCTGGCACCTCTGCAGCCAGCCAGGCACCCTCCCACAGCTGCTGCAAAACCCCCAGCACAGCACAGGAGCAAGGGAGGAGCACAGGGTCAGTTCTGTGCTGCCCCTGCAGCCCTTCCCCAGCAGCTGCTGTGCCTGCATTTGTGGCCCTGCATTTGTGGCCCTGCATTTGTGGCCCTGCATTTGTGGCCCTGCAGCAGGTGCCAGGGCTGTGCCAGACATGCCTGGCTAAAAACAACAAACTACCTCTGGGTTTGCCAGTTCCTTTGGCACCTCTGTCATTTACTTATTTATTAAAAGATTTATGAGACCTATGAAAAGGGATGTGGGGGGAGTGGAGGTATTTTCTATTTACTGTGTGTTTTATATAATGCAGCAGGCTTGTCCTAAAGTGAGCCTGATCTCTGCCTAAAGTCCACACCAATCATCCCAGGGATTATGGACAGATCTTTGAGTCTGTAACTGCTCATCAAAGGACTTGCATCCAGAGAGAAAAAAAATGAGAGGCACATTTCTAAGTGTTTGTTATTAGGAAACTGTTTGCTTTGTCTATCTTGATCCTGCCCCAAGGAGAGCCTGTGCAATGTTTTCTGTTGACTTCGGTGGCTGTTGTGTCAGACTTTTCTCTGTAATAATGTTCACTGTGTATTTTGAGCTTTCCTCTCTATTTTTGATGTTTTGCAAGGTTCTGGTACAGTAAACAAGAAAGCAGTTTGAATGTTGTATATTGATTTCTCCCAAATTTCCCTCCTTGTTTTGTGTTGAGGTTGCTCAGCTCTACCTTCAATAACACAATCCCCAAGGGCAAAACCAGCCTGATTTAAAATCCCAGCATTGCTGCACTCCCCTCTGAGCCCATTTCTCCTCCATATTCCCCAAAGGTGTGTCCTTTGCCAGGCTGGGGTGGGAGTGTGGCTGTGCTGCTCCCCTGCAGCCCCAGGAGTGCAGCTGTGCTGCTCCCCAGCTGTGCAGCTCCCCTGCAGCCCCAGGAGGGACAGGGAGCTCCCCTTGGCCCCTGCAGACCTGGCACTGCGGGAGGAGCTGCTGCAGGGTTCATTTACAGCCTCACAGATGGGCCAGGGGACCTTTAGAGGGAATAAAAAAGGATTTTTCTGACTAACTGAGCCAACTTCAGGGTGTCCTGTTCCTCTCAAAACCTCTCAGCCTGCCAGCTTATTTCTGCTCACCTGTTTGATTGGCTTTGATCCTTTGCTAGCTCCCCTCCCCTCGTTTTCTGAGAACAACAGGTTTTTAAAAGCAAAGAAACAAATACACAACGTGGGACAGAAGCCTGAGCACTGAGCTAATGGTAAGAGATTAGTAATAGTAACGATTAGAAAGCTTTTTCTGCAGCCTGATACATTTATTACTAAGCTTCAACTATAAATATATTGATCTGGAATTTGTGCTATTCCCAGCAAAACAAAATATGTGCAAGTGAGAAATTCTGCTACACCCTCAGAATGTAATTAACATATGATTTTTCAGGCTGTATTTAATCTATAAATATGAAACCTGCATCTGGGAAGCAGCACACTCATTTGCATGTGCTAACAGTGGCAGAAGCACAAACAACCCTTGTGCATGAGGAAAAGCAGGAGCAGAGCCCAGCCCCGGAGCAGGCAGCGCTCATCCATCAAGGGTGGCCAGCTCTGGGCTCATCCATCACAGCCCTGAAGGCTGAAAGGTTGGGGCACCAACTGCAGGACATTTCATCAGCATAAACTGTGCCTGGATTTATGTTTTACATTTCAGCCCATCTTAAGTTCCAGGCCTATAAATATTCAATGAGTCTTGTAAGTCCTTGTAAGGGAAATATGAGACCCATGCAGGCAGTTTTGGGTATAATTATCCTTGCAGCAACTTCACTCAAATGATTTTATAGGTAAGAATAATCCTTTTGTTGTCCTGCAGCCCTAATTACAGTATTTATCTTCCTTTTCAAAGCCCCACTCCTACCCAAGCAGCTTTTTAAGCAAAGCACACCTCGATGAGCTGCGGATACAGCTCCAAAAATAGCAATTGTTCTGTTTGCAGGCACAAACCTCCATTGTGCACCTACCCCACGGCTACTGCTGTATTTCAGGACCTTGAAATGTACTGTTAATTAATCCAATTACATGCATTTTATTTTGCAGTTAGCTCTGCCACTGAACCCATGGACCCTGGGTGCCATGAGGCTGTTCCCTTCCTTGGCACAACCAGCCCAGAGCTGGTGGCGTGTGACAAAGCCAGCCCTGTGGAATGGCAGATTTCTCAATTAGGATTTCATTTGAATCACCCCCAGAGCACACACTCCCCATTTCCAGGGTTAGTTTCTGGACTTTCCTGACCAGTCTGCCCTCAGAACACTCATGCTGGGTTAACTTTTCCCATTTTTTGGGGTGCTGACCATTGGGGTTTGCATTTACAGAGCCCCAGAGCCAGGCTTTGAAGGTTTGCTGTAACCATATCAGGACTTCAACGTGAAAGAAAAACATTCAAATGGATACTGGGAAGATATAAAAGTATTTGTTCCTCTTCTGCAAATCATTTACCATCAATTAACCACCCCAAACATCTGCACCTGCTACCTTTGGGTTTAATAAATGCACGAGCACTTTGCTTTTCATTTCCAATGGATTTCCTCCTGTCTCTTGGGCTCCTTCTGTCCCTCTCTCCCCCCAGTCTTTTTAATCTTTAGGTCAGGAATCATTCCCCATGAAAATAAAGGAGCAGTTTTGTCAAAGGCTTGTCAGAGGAGATGGGTGCTTCCATGTGGAATTCAGTCATTTAATGGCTCAGTGGGACCTGAGCATTTTTTTTCATTAAGTTGTCCAAAGTAATCTCATCATTCCAGAATTTATTTCACTTCCACCCTGCTCTGTCTGGTTGGTCCCAGAGTTTTAAACATTCCTTTAATGTTTAAAGCTCAAACCTCATGTAAGAGCAGGTCCCTACAGCCTTGTACCTGTCCCAGTGTTCCTCAGTTCCTCTAATTCTGCCTGACACAGACAAAGCCAAACCTTCATCTCCCAGGGCCTTAATTGCACGGAGAATTTTAAAGCAAAGGAGCCACTTATTAATCCAAAAAGTCACCAATATAAAAGCAAACCGTAGTAAAAACCAGGATTCCTAATCTTTTGAGAAACAGTCTTCATTTTTCCAAAGGGCTGGATAATCATCTGCAATTTAATTCTCTCTAAATGAAGCATTTTTCATCGAGTAATTATTCTGTGTCATTCCTGTGACATCTATTTTAGGTATCAGATATTGAGGGCACTTGAAATCTCACATCCTTTCTGAAAAATGTAGGCCAGCATTTGTTTTGTCCAGTGCCTGAAAAAATGACTAGAAATTCATTTTCCCTAGAGCATCTCCATCGAGCTAATTTAAAACATTTGTTTGAAATTAAACAAAACATTTTAATTAGACCAGCAGAGGACATCTGGTTACTGAGAAATCAGAGCTGTGGACACCTGACCTGAAAGAGCATTCACCCTTTAACCTTTCCTGCTCCAGAAAAAGTGCTGGCACCCCTCTCAAGATATTTTTATGAGCTTCCAACCTGCAATTCCCATTTCTGTGCACTGCAAATCTGCTTAAGAAATAAGTCCAGCCACAAGTACAACCTTGCCAGACAGAGGGCAATTATTTCATTTGTCTGATTCAGTCAAGCTTCATCATTCATTGAAACTAAATGCTCCTCTATGGCTTCAAAAATTAATCCCTGCCACTGAAAAGTCACACTGTTATTTTACCAAAGTGAACTGAGTTACCAAAGCTTTAATTTCACTTGAGCAATGCATCAAAAGCTCTTATCCCTGAGTGTGGCCTTTGCCATCCCTCACAGTTTCTTCACAGTTTTTTTTGGTTTTATTTTTTCCTTTTAAAAATAGTTTTAGGTAAGTAGGAATTCACCTGAAATCATTTTTTTATACAAAACTTCCATAAATCCCTGCTGGTGCTTGGCTCACAGCTGAGCCAGGCTGCCCCACACTCTGGAGCAGGGCTGAAGCAAGGCTGCCCTGGCCCTGCATTATTGCACGAGCTGCAGCATCCTCTTCTGTGTGACAGCAAAGGAAGAGGCGATGGACTCATTTAATTTCCATTTTCTGGAACTGGAGAACATCAGTGTTACATGTTCTGAATATTCATCATCTTTTTACCACCACTCCTCTCTCCTTTTCATGTCAGTGTGACCCCGTGGTTCTGTTCTGAGCAGGTTTAAAGCCTTTCCCAGAGGCTGCAGCTCGGGCTGGCTGCTCTTGGTGACATCTCTCATCCCAGAGATGCTCCCAGCTATCCCTGGAGTGTGTCTGGTGCCTGCTGCAGCCTCAATCCCTTTCTAGTGGCTGTGCTGGAGCTAAATGAGAGAACTTTTCTGTCCCTCCCACACTTCAGACATTTGTTTTTTATGGCATCATTTGAATAAAACATCAGGACAGCTCAGGCTCTCACAGGGGAAGGCTCCAGGCAGAGGAGCTCAGGTAACGCTGCCCACACTGAGCTCTGCTGCCCTTTCTGCTGCTCCCAGGCTGGGGTTTCAGCAGGAGAAAAGGAATTTCTCCCTCCTCAGCCCCAGCTCAGCTCTGGGCTGCCCTTTGCAGGCACAGGAGCAGCCCTGGCTCTGCAGGTGAGGACACTGAAACCAGCCCTGCTCCAGCAGCAGAGAGCAAACACATCCCACTCCTGTGTGCCCCACATGGGAACACTCCTGGGAAAACAGAAATTGAATCATGGGCAGAAAAAAAGAAAAAAGAAAAAGATAAGGGTAAATAATATAAATATATAAATATAAATATAAATATAAATATAAATATAAGTATAAATATAAATATAAATATAAATATAAATATAAATAGAAGTATAAGTATAAATATAAATATAAATATAAATATAAATATAAATATAAATATAAATATAAATATAAATATAAATATAAATATAAATATAAAATAAGGGTAATTTGGTAATTCCTCTGAGTTTTGTAAGGGTAATTTGGTAATTCCTCTGTGTTTGGTGAGGGTGTTTACTGCCTGCCTGTTGTACCTCTGAAACCTCTGTGGCCTAAAACTGAGCACCCCACTCTAAATACTGCTCAACAACTGAGGATTAAAATGTTCCAGCTCTTTAGCTCCCCAGCATTTCTCAGGCCAACAGAAAATTCAGAGAAATCCAGGTTTTGCAGGAAAAAGTCATTTTTTTTTAATGACAACACTCAGCAGGTAACTCCAGAGCAAAAATCTCCATTTGGCCTTGGACACCCATCCATGGCTGATACAAAACCTGCAATCCCATCCCCAGAGGAAGCAGATTAGCACCCTAAGCCACCAAATAATTCCCATTGTGTGTTATGTGCAACTGCACGAGCAAAATGTTTTGCTGCACATTGTGCTCCATTATTTTGGAATACAATAGTTCCCTTGGCATTAGTGCCAAATGAATGGAGAGTTCATTTTGTCTGAAAGACTAAACAAACACACGCTGACAATGAGGATAAAATCAGATTGCTGCAGCACTTTCAAGGAGCTGGTAAAAATAATATTTTAATCAAATAACTCAGCTGCAACTGGCATGAACTACTGGGAAGGTTAAGGCTGTGGCTCAGTGTTCTACTGAGAAAACACAGAATTATTCCAAACACGCCGTTCCATCGGGTTAAAAGCAGAGGATGCAAAGCAGTTTCCAGCCCTAACAGCAAAGTGAAGCCACCAAAAAATGCCAAGGTTAAAGGAGCAGACTCAAAGAGCAGTCATCCAGCAAGATAATGCAGTGCTAGAGAAAATAACTACTGCCAGACTGGTGTGGTTCAGTCCAAAAGAAAGATTTGGGATATATACTCCAAGATGAGGAATAAAGGCAGATGTAAGGAAGGCTCTGGAGCAGGGTCTGTGAGCTCTGAGCCAGCCCCAGCACACACTGCCCAGAGCAGAGCTCACTGCTGCTGGACAGGCCCTTGCTGACACAAACACACCTGAAAACAGCAGCCACAAACCTGGGCAGCCCTTGGTGCCTCATCCCTCGCTGGCAGGAACCTGTTCGTGTTCTGTGCCCCAGCTCCACACCCTGCTGGCCACACCTGGGCTCAGAGGGGCCAGGAAATTCCTGTCCCCACCTCAGCACCCTTTGAGACACAGCCTGGACTGTGCTCCTGGGCTCTCTCCCTCTCTGTTCCCTGATCTCTCCATCATTTCCCTCTCTGAATCCTTTAACACATGGCCTGGACTGTGCTCCTGGGCTCTCTCCCTCTCTGTTCCTTGATCTCTTCATCATTTCCCTCTCTGAATCCCCTCCAGCTCCTGAGCCAGCGTGCTTTGGAGGCCATGGCTGCAGGAAATGCAGAGTCCTGCACTTGGGAAAATGTTCCTCTCTGCTCTGCTGCCCCAGAGCTGCCAGAGGCTGGGAAAGCAGCACAGCCACCCTGGGCATTGGGGCTGGCACCCACCTGGGTCAGGATCACCCAGCCAGGCAGGACCTGCCAGCCCCTCCCCAGGATCCTCCAGGATCCTTCAGCAGCTCCAATTCCCAGGCTTGGGCCCCAGTCTCCCTCTGGCTCCTCAGGGCACAGAGAATTGGCTCTGAGAGCGAGAGGAGCTGGCAGTGTGACACTGTGACACAGCTCTGTGACACTGTGACACAGCTCTGTGACACAGCTCTGCAGCACAGGGCTCTCAGAGCCCCTCTGCATCTGTTCAACAAGCTGAACTCTGCTCAGAACACCTCATGCCAACTCCACTAAACCCAAACTTATCACAAAGATGTGGTAACAAAAGCTAATCTTCATTGTGGATGTCAGCCTGGAGCTAGGGAGTTCTGATAACATGAGGAGAGCTACAGCTTCAAAAGGGAGAAAAGGACTAAACAAGCAACCATTGTGGCAGTCATTAAAAAAATTAATTAAAGGTAATTAGAGAAAAAGACAGACAATAATTAGCTAATGTTTGCTGGGCAGGAGTCCAGTGCAACGTGTTGCCCTTCTCATCATAACTAAAACAGAGCATTCCCCAAATCCAAGGGCCCTGAGATGGAAAGGGAGATGCAATTCCAAGAGGAATCGGAGCAAGAGCTGCAGGGAGGTGCCAGCAGCCCCTGGCCCCAGCCTGCTGTCCCCAGGCTCTGTTCCCTGTCCCCAGGCTCTGTTCCCTGTCCCCAGGCTCTGTTCCCTGTCCCCAGGCTCTGTTCTCTGTCCCCAGGGCTCTGTTCCCTGTCCCCAGAGCTCTGTTCCCTGTCCCCAGGCTCTGTTCCCTGTCCCCAGCCTGCTGTCCCCAGGGCTCTGTTCCCTGTCCCCAGAGCTCTGTTCTCTGTCCCCAGGCTCTGTTCCCTGTCCCCAGAGCTCTGTTCCCTGTCCCCAGGCTCTGTTCCCTGTCCCCAGAGCTCTGTTCCCTGTCCCCAGGCTCTGTTCCCTGTCCCCAGAGCTCTGTTCTCTGTCCCCAGGCTCTGTTCCCTGTCCCCAGGCTCTGTTCTCTGTCCCCAGAGCTCTGTTCTCTGTCCCCAGAGCTCTGTTCTCTGTCCCCAGGGCTCTGTTCCCTGTCCCCAGAGCTCTGTTCCCTGTCCCCAGGCTCTGTTCCCTGTCCCCAGCCTGGGCAGGCTCTGTTCCCTGTCCCCAGGCTCTGTTCCCTGTCCCCAGGCTCTGTTCCCTGTCCCCAGGCTCTGTTCTCTGTCCCCAGGGCTCTGTTCCCTGTCCCCAGAGCTCTGTTCCCTGTCCCCAGGCTCTGTTCTCTGTCCCCAGGGCTCCATTCTCTGTCCCCAGGGCTCTGTTCTCTGTCCCCAGGGCTCTGTTCCCTGTCCCCAGGCTCTGTTCCCTGTCCCCAGGGCTCTGTTCCCTGTCCCCAGGCTCTGTTCCCTGTCCCCAGGCTCTGTTCCCTGTCCCCAGAGCTCTGTTCTCTGTCCCCAGGGCTCCTCCCCAGGCTCTGTTCCCTGTCCCCAGGCTCTGTTCCCTGTCCCCAGGGCTCTGTTCCCTGTCCCCAGGCTCTGTTCTCTGTCCCCAGGCTCTGTTCTCTGTCCCCAGGCTCTTTTCCCTGTCCCCAGGCTCTGTTCCCTGTCCCCAGGCTCTGTTCCCTGTCCCCAGAGCTCTGTTCCCTGTCCCCAGAGCTCTGTTCTCTGTCCCCAGGCTCTGTTCCCTGTCCCCAGGCTCTGTTCTCTGTCCCCAGGCTCTGTTCCCTGTCCCCAGAGCTCTGTTCCCTGTCCCCAGGGCTCTGTTCCCTGTCCCCAGGCTCTGTTCTCTGTCCCCAGGCTCTGTTCCCTGTCCCCAGAGCTCTGTTCTCTGTCCCCAGGCTCTGTTCCCTGTCCCCAGGACTCTGTTCCCTGTCCCCAGGCTCTGTTCTCTGTCCCCAGGCTCTGTTCTCTGTCCCCAGGCTCTGTTCTCTGTCCCCAGGCTCTGTTCTCTGTCCCCAGGCTCTGTTCCCTGTCCCCAGGGCTCTGTTCCCTGTCCCCAGGCTCTGTTCCCTGTCCCCAGGCTCTGTTCCCTGTCCCCAGGCTCTGTTCCCTGTCCCCAGGGCTCTGTTCCCTGTCCCCAGGCTCTGTTCTCTGTCCCCAGGCTCTGTTCCCTGTCCCCAGGCTCTGTTCCCTGTCCCCAGGCTCTGTTCCCTGTCCCCAGGCTCCGGTGCAGAGCGCAGCCACCGCAGCTCACGAGGCTCTCAAAGCCCAGGTGCTGCTGAGGAGTAACGGAGCTCGTGCTGGAAATGTGACAAGGATTCATCTGCCACTTGAATAATTCAAATAGCTGTCACCCAGGGAGAGCTCTGTGGAATATTCCTCAGTGCTGACATCGAGGGGAAGCTGTGTGCAACAGGAGCAGGTTTTGTCACACAGGCTCTGCTTCCCAGGAAATGTTTCATTGACTTCTACATAAAGACCATGAATGACTCCAAACCCAGTTTGTGCTGCAGACAGTGAAATGTTCTTTCTTTCTCTTCCACACCAAATATTTAGATGTCAATCAGTTTAACAAATTGCCTTTGGAGGCTGGGAGCACAGGTTGTGTTCCTTATTAGCCCTTTCCTAGGTAACCTAAATTGCAGTCAACTAACATGTGGATTATAAATTCCCTTTCACAAAATCCATAAAATATTAGTTTTAACCATCCACCTCTATTATTTCCACCAGCAAATGTTAATTTGAACAGCTGCAAATTAAGCCTTTTGAGTGCAGCTTTACTTAAGTTTATTTAAAAGGAAGAAAAGCAAAACCCTCCCAAATGAGTTTAAACAGAATATTTATCCTAATACATTCCACATAACAAAGCATTTTTTTTCTATATTGAATATTCATTTCTGTAAAGAAAAAGCTTGAAAAACCCCACAAAGCAGCCACACAGCAGATCAAGGCTTTAGGAGTGGAAAAAGGCAACCCCAAGCCCTCCCTGCCAGGGAGTGACCACCCAGCACCACCGAGAAATCAAATCACTCCCAGCAGCAAGGGAGCTGCTGTTAATTCATTCCAAGGAGCTGTCCCAGGCTCCTGGATAACTGCAATCCCTGAATCCTCTGCCAGGCTCAGGTATGAGCCCTGCTCTGAGGGACAAACACAGCCTGAGCAGCCAAATACCCACAGCACCCTCTGAGAACACTCAATCCATGGTCACTCAGCAGAGGCACGTGGTGAGGGAGGAACGCAGCAATCAGGATAAAAATGAGATTTGGCTGCTTTGGCCCAGCAGCTCTTGTGTCCCAGGAGGAGACTGATGCTGCACTAAAGCTGGAGCAGTGCAGGCACCCCCAGCTTGTGGGAGCCAGGAGCTCCTCTGCAGTCCCAAAAACAGACACCTGGGAGTGTGTGTCTCCTAAAATGTCTCTAAAATGACAAGATTTAGTTAATGCTGCTACCACAGAAAAGAACAAATAACCAAGTATTTACTATTCCCACCACCACAATTAGTTCTTTCTGTCTCATACTTACAGTGGCTGCCCCAAAACTCTGGAAATGTGCTGCACAAAGAAATGTGTGCCTCTGCTCTGATTTTGTCTGATTCTATTCCCCAGGTCTGGCAGGGAGAAAACAAATGGTTGGCACTTACCCAACCCCTCCAGCTCTGCCAGCCCCGGCTCCAAGGCATCCTTCCCTCCCTGCAGACACATCCTGCAACCATCCTGCTGCCCATCAATCCTCTCCCAACACAACTGCAATTCCTTACACACCCATCCTGCTGCCCATCAGTCCTCTCCCAACACAACTGCAATTCCTTCCACACATCCTGCACCCCTCCTGCTGCCCATCAATCCTCTCCCAACACAACTGCAATTCCCTGCAGACACATCCTGCACCCATCCTGCTGCCCATGAATCCTCTCCCAACACAACTGCAATTCCTTCCACACATCCTGCACCCATCCTGCTGCCCATGAATCCTCTCCCAACCCAACTGCAATTCCTTCCACACCCCTCCTGCTGCCCATGAATCCTCTCCCAACACAACTGCAATTCCTTGCACACACATCCTGCACCCCTCCTGCCGCCCATCAATCCTCTCCCAACACAACTGCATTCCCTGCACACACATCCTGCTGCCCATCAATCCTCTCCCAACACAACTGCAGCTCCCTGACAGCTTCACTTGCAAATTCCCTCTCTGCACAGCTCATGCTAAGAACCTTAATATTCCTGCAGATTCAGAAAGGGGATTTCCAACAAGCATTAGGAAAATTAAACTTCTCAAGAGCTGTCTCAATCTGACAAGCTATTTCTGGCTCTTTAAAGTACAGTAAGTGAAAATATTATAAAGGGGGATGGGGAAGCTGTAGTAAGCAAATGATGAGTTAGAAACGAGGGCAGGCGGCTCTGGATACACCTAAGGCACCCATATTTGTATAAACATCCACAGGAATACATGAATATGAATTGTTTAAGGCCTCCTGCTGCCTTGGAATAGAAAATCATCATCTCCCACCCTCGGCCTCCGTCCAAAGCCACAGCAGCTGGTGACACTAATGAGTGTGAAAGGCATTTCCCTTGGAGATCTCTGTTCCACCTGGAGCCCCAGGTTAATCCAGGGAAGCCCCAGAATCCCACCCAGCCCATGGATTCTGGGGATGGGAGCCAGGGAGGGCACGGTCCAGGCTGAGCTGGGGACACTGGGCTCACCACAAACCCCGCTGGAGGTGGCACCAGTGCTGAGTGCACCCCACAAATCCCAGAGATCCATCCCTGTGTGTGTCCTGCTGCTCCCTCCCAAATGCCCGAGTCCCAGCTTGGCTGTCCCTGTCCCCTTTTGCTCCTTTCCCCCCCTCTGCTGCTTTCCCTTTCTGATCCCCTGCAGAGCTGCCAAGCCCACACCCCAAAGGGAGGAGAGGCTGTTTATAGCCCAGGTCACTGCAGGGGAGGGTGAGAAGCTGAACCAGGCTTTCAAGATGTAAGGGTGTGACTCCGAAGGAGGAGATGATGTTATTTTCTTTAGGAGCATCAGAGTGGCAAAATTTAGCTGTTTGCAAATTTTTTCAGTAGTCTGGCCTGACTCTTGCTCTAAAACCTGGAAATTTCCCCTGGTTTAAGGCCTGATTTGAGTCACAATGCTCAGTGTGTCTGTCTGCCCTCCCTCTTTGTCATCCCCAGCACAAATCACATTACAGCTGGGTTAAAAGAGCACCCCTGCACCTCCTCAGGGTGCAGCTGCAGTGGAGACACCAGCTCTGCAGAAGATGAGGGGACAGAACAATTAGAAGAGATGATTAAAATCCTCAGGGGTGATTGTGCAAGGGCTGTGCATGTGCAGTGCAATGAAAAAAAATCCTTGTGAGCTTGTACTTGCAGCCTGCCCAAAATTCCTCTCCAGCTGCAGGGACTGGTGCTGCCAAAGACAATTACTGAGTGAAAGTCAGGCTGTGTGGAGAGCTCGGTACAGAGCAAGACCTGATCAATACATGGGATTTTTCACTATTGCAAAATACTTTGCAGGCTGATACCATTTATTTAAGGGAGAAACACAGGAGGGACTGGTTTGACCTTGGTGTCCTGACGGGCAGAACAGGAGGGAATGCCAAATGCTAAGAGCAAAGCTATTGATTAGGCCTGAGAGAGGGGACTGATGGAAGAAAGCTGTAAAATTATTAATGGTCAAGAGGAGCACAGTGATTTAGGGGTTTGGCTTGATGACAATAGGATGGAAAATGTGTGTCCACAGTCATCAGACAAAGGATTTGCTGAAGAAATAGGGAGGCATGAGATATGAGTAGAGGTGGTGAGTTCTTCGTGGATACAGATCATCCTGGGCTGGGCACAGCCAGAGAGTGCTGACCGAGCCAGGGCTCAGGGACATGGAAGGACAGCCCCCTTTCTTCTGTCCTTATTTCTGCTCCACTCTGCCCATCTGCACTTCCTGAGCTCAGCTGAAAATGGGACTCAGTCATCTCTGCAGCCTTGTATTATCAGAGCTGAGTAGTGAGGCTCCTTGGACTGGTTTTTATGTCATTAGTGCATTAACTGACTGTAGGAAGCTCTAATTTAATTATTAGGAACATGGGCCTGAACATGAATAAGCACAGTCCCTGTTAGAATTCAAAGCTGCAGCGTTTTGGTGCTGGGGACACCCATCTGGGCTCTGCCAGGTGCCAGAGAGAGCTGGGACCAGCATAGAACAGCATGGAACAGAGCTGAAGGTTCAGGCACAGAGAGCTGGGACCCAGCACAGGGCAGAGCTGCAGGATTCAGGCCCAGAGCAGAGCTGCAGGATGCAGGCCCAGCATGGAACAGAGCTGCAGGATGCAGGCCCAGCACAGAGCTGCAGGATGCAGGCCCAGCACAGAACAGAGCTGCAGGATGCAGGCCCAGAGCAGAGCTGCAGGATGCAGGCACAGAGCTGGGATCCAGCACAGGGCAGAGCTGCAGGATGCAGGCCCAGAGCAGAGCTGCAGGATGCAGGCACAGAGCAGAGCTGCAGGATGCAGGCCCAGAGCTGTACCCAGCACAGGGCAGAGCTGCAGGATGCAGGCCCAGAGCAGAGCTGCAGGATGCAGGCACAGAGCAGAGCTGCAGGATGCAGGCACAGAGCTGGGATCCAGCACAGAACAGAGCTGCAGGATGCAGGCCCAGCACAGAACAGAGCTGCAGGATGCAGGCCCAGAGCAGGCTCTGTGGCTGCAGGAGGGAGCAGCACAGGAGCTCGGGGCTGCTGTGAACCAACGTGGCTCGGGGCATTCGTGTCCCTGCAGGCTCCCTGGGCTGCCTGGAGGGGATGTGGCAGAACTTGTCATGTGTAATCCAGCAGCCACCTTGGCAGCGTGGTGGGGATTTCCTAATGAGCACTGGCAGTACACACAAACACAGGAGCGCTGCTGCTTCTCCAGCCATTAATATTGCATTTGTGGGCTGCTTAATTTGCTGCTCCTCACGGAGCTGGAGCAGGGAGCCTGCATAATGAAGGATTTGTTGACAGAGGTCTTCATATCACATCAGCAAGAAGGTAGAAAATGATCCTGTTCCAGGCACGCTTGCTCGACTGGAGTAACCTTGGCCCTTGTGCTGCTCCCGAGGATGAGCAGGGCTCAGGCCATCAACGCTGCCAGTCTTCAACTTCACCTGCTCAAGCTTTCACCAGGAAACCAACCAGCACATCACTCACTCCACAGGGAAGGAGCAGTATTTCTGCACGAGGAAGGTGCTGAAGCACATGGCTGGGGAAGGGCACGAGCAGAGCCCACCTGGGAGCTGTCAAACAGAAATGAACTGGGAGCAGATCGTGTCTCCCCAGCACTCTGAAGGTGATGGCCTCCCTTGGTTCAGAGCTCTCTTGTCCTGGAGCTGCAGCCACACAGGGCTGTGCTGTTGGGGAGCTGGGGCTGGCACCTTGCCCCTGTCCTGCAGGACACCCCTGTCCTGCCCTGGCCATCGCTCTGGGGACAGCTCGGATCTGTGGTGGCTTTGTACTGCGGGCAGTGATGTGTGGCTGCAGGGCTGTGCAGGGATGGGCTCTGGCACAATGAACATGTAGAAATATGTGACAGAGTTCCTGGGCTTTCAGGACTAAATAAATTCATCTCTGGGAGCTTTTTTAAACGCTTGAGGCATTTTCTAAACGCACCATTTGGCAGTGATAGCTCCTTCCCCGAGCTAATTCCTCAGTGATGCTTGCTGGACTGTGATCAATAGCGAGTCCAGCCAGCTCTCTCTCCTCGGTGCCACATCTGCCAGGCTCTTCCAAGCTGCTCTACACCAGTCCTTCAGCTCTCACTAAGCATCTTGCACAGCACAGCAGCCCCTGGGCCACAGGAGACTGAGAGCTGGCACTCCTGAGAGCCTGAACATGCACAGAGCTGAACTGAAGTGTCTCCAGGGTGCTCGTTTCATTTACATCCCATTCATTATGGAAACGAGGTGTGAAAGTAGTTTCCAGAGCTACTTGGTGCAGGCTGCACATATATCTAATACCTGTTCTGGTTTTTCAAGTCACTTACCTCCAGAGAAGTCTTGTTTCAAACCAATTATTTAGCTGCACTGCTCAGACTTTGAATTCACGGGTGTATTAATGTAGCTGGCTCTAAACCACCATATATTTAACTCTGCTGAAGGGGAAGCTTTTAAAATGAAAGAAGAGAGTAAAGAACCAGCTTACCTGATTTATAGGACCATCAAGTTTCTACTCCTGATTGTATTCATGCATAAAGTCCCTAAAAAGAACCAAACTATCAGATAAATGTTTTTTGTTTTTTTTTTAAACATGCCTCAATCAGTCTACTCACAGGAAGAAAGACTCAAACATGAAAGTAAGAGGCAACTGCAAAGAAGAAAACAATAAGGTAATTAATAACCCTCACAGGAGAGTGCTTGCTGTCAGCAGGGCTCTTTATCAGGTTCAAGAGATTGCCAGTGGGAGCCACAGCTGCAAAACATTGTGTGTATGCAGCACCTGAACACCACCACTGATGGTGGGGAACAGGATTTAGGCCCCACATTTGCCAGTTGGGATCTGAAACACAGAATTCCTCCCCTGGGATGCTCCAAGGTGCAGAGGGTTTTGTTTAGAAACAAAAAAAGGGCCCTGTGCAGCACAAAAAGGGAGTGCACACAAACACCCCCTCCCAACAGATACATACCTGCCCAAATCTCTATAGGAAGTTGATTTATTCTGCCATTAGCAGATTAATTAGTGTTTGCTTGCACACAGGTGGCCAGAGTTGACTCTCAGCATCCTGCACAGTGGGGTTTTGTCACAGATTTGCAGTGACTCTTGGGGTTCCCCGTGTCAGTAAGGAGCACACCTTGCTCAGGCACCGTGAGATCCACAGGGAAAGAGCACGCTGAACCCTTTGCATTATTCAGAGCATGGCTGGTGGGCAGTTCCAGCTGCAGGACACACGGGGACTCTGGGCAAGCACACAGGCAGGATCTGCGTGTCAGGATCCTCAGTGCTGCAGCTGGAGGCTGTTTGTCCTCAGAGAGCATCTCTGTGCTTTGTGCCAGCACAGGAGCCTGCTGCAGTGCCTGCTGCTGCTGCCCAGAGCAGCTGTGCAGGAGCTGGGTGTGGCAGGGCAGCTGTGCCAGGCTGCTCAGAGCGAGGGACACCTGCACAGGCAGCCCTGCAGTCACACTCTGCTGTCCCCTGGGCACCCTCACCCTGCCTGCCTCCCTGCAGACACCAAGAAACACCCAGAATAGCCCCAGAGCTGCAGGCAAGGCATGCAGGGAGCCTGCCACGCTTTGCTGCAGCACCAAAGCTGCTTCCCTCACCTGAGAGCTCAGCCACAGCTTGTCTGGAGCCTGCACTGTGCTGTCCTCAGTGCTGCACTCATCCTGCACTGCTGCACTTGTGCTGCACTTGTCCTGCACTGCTGCACTTGTGCTGCACTTGTCCTGCACTGCTGCACTTGTCCTGGAACTGCTGCACTCCTCCTGCACTCATCCTGCACTGCTGCACTTGTCCTGCACTGTTGCACTCGTCCTGGCACTGCTGCACTTGTGCTGGAACTGCTGCACTTGTCCTGAACTGTTGCACTCGTCCTGGCACTGCTGCACTTGTCCTGCACTGCTGCAATTGTCCTGGCACTGCTGCACTCCTCCTGCATTGCTGCACTCGTCCTGCACTTGTCCTGCACTGCTGCAATTGTCCTGGCACTGCTGCAGTCCTCCTGCACTTGTCCTGCACTGCTGCACTCATCCTGCACTGGATCATCAAGGCTTGAGCAGAGGTGCTGAAAGAAAGCAAAGACCATCTGATCTCCAAAGTATTGGGCACATTTCTCTATTTACTCACTAAAATTGCCTTAAAAGGTGTTTAGCTGAACGTGGACCTTCCCAAGAGAAGAAAACCAGAACCTAAACCCAGAAACTCACGTACTGGGCTTTCAGGCTAGAAATAAAGCATGTGGGTTTATTTGCAAATAGTTTCAAATCTTGGAAGGGTGGCTTGGTGCACATACATTTGCAGCATAACACGTTGTTGGTGCTGTATGTTCTGCCCCAGAGTGTAAAATTGTGTGAGTGGATTGTGCCATGAGCCTCCCTGGATCCATCACAGGACACATCTCTGTGCTGCTGCCAGGCTCTCTCAGGGTAAATGCTCTGACAGTGAAAGGAGAGAGGCGTTCAGAGTAGGGAAAAAAGATGAAGCCACTAAAATGCAAATTTTATTCACAGTTGGCATGTTTATAAATATATATATTACATTCTTACAATCTACAGTACATTCTAAATATAGAGGGATTCAATCTAAGTGTTTGTGGGAGGGCGGGTGTGTATTGAACTGAGCAACCTAGATTCAATGATGGAAGACTTAACAAAAAGGGGGCAAGGACTTACTCCAGAAAATAAAGGAGAACTTGAAATATTTTTATATATAAAATCCACCATCTGGATTTTAGTTGGTGCTTTGGCACTTTGCTCTGGCCCTTGGGGGCTGCTGCTGGACCCCACGAGAAATGTCCTGGTTTGAGGGCTGGGAGGGTGATCACTGAAATCCTGACGTATGTACATCGTTATCAGGAGCAAACAGGAGATATCCATCACCCTGGGAGAAAACAGAGTTATCTGCTGAGTTCAGCTCTGCAGGGCTCGGTGCTGGGGGTGCAGCTCTGCCCTGCCACCTCCCAGTGCCCTCTGAATGTGCTGAGGGAAAGGGAAAGGGAAAGGGAAAGGGAAAGGGAAAGGGAAAGGAAAAGGAAAGGGAAAGGGAAAAGGAAAAGGAAAAGGAAAAGGAAAAGGAAAAGGAAAAGGAAAAGGAAAAGGAAAAGGAAAAGGGACCACAGCTTCCAAGGCTGACTGATCTGGGAAGTGCCCTCAGGATACCAGATGGGGAGCTCCAGGGAAAGGGCTGGGAATACAAATTCAAAACAGGACAATCAGATAAAGTGGGCTTTTAAAAATAGCTCATTCTCTCAAACTTTCCAAAACAGACCTTCATTAATATGAGTGATATTCTGAGTATAGATTATATCTTCTCCTATTTTACAAATTAAGAAATACCGAAAATTGGCTGGCAAAGTTTATTACCTTGGCATCTACTTAAAAAGAGAGTTTCAGTTTGAACTGTATCTGTGTATCCACTGTCAGTGCTTGGGAGGCAAACATGCTGGTTTGTAAACAGCCCAGTTACGCCTTTATCCCCTCCAGACTCTTTAGAAACCCACGACTCCTCAGCTCTGGGAGCTGCTTCCTTCACGCTGTTGGTTTTTGTCAGCTTTAAATGAATGTTCCTGGATGGATATTCTCTGCACGCGGCTCGAGCGACACGCTCTTTGCATGGATCTATTTATTCTGAGAGCAATTTTTTAACCAAAGCTTGCAATATGGAACAGTAGAGCTGTGTGAGCTTTGTAATATCCAAACTGCACTGGAGTTTGTTATATTTATTGATTTCCTGGGAAAGCACAGAGAATGAGACCGTATTATTTTTCTAAATTTTTTTTTTCATGTTACTGTGTATCAAAAAACCACACACATCTCTCACTTCCATCTCTGAGCACAGAGAAGACTTGAATTTTAAGAGCTGTCCAGGATCTCTGCTCTCCCAGCTGCTTTTGGGTGGCTTCTTGGGGCTCCATTGAGTTATTATCCACCAGCTGATTCTTGTTAGAATACAACATTTTGCCCCACTACCCAAAATTAAAGGCAGAAGGTGAGTGAAAAACAAACAAACGAACAAACCAAAGCAAAAAAAGTCTTTTGTGTCTCATTACGCATTTTCGTGCAATCTCTCCATGTAGTTTTTAAGTTCTTTGCACTCGCCCAGGTCCATATCCTGGCAGACCCATTTAATGTCATCCTCGTTGCTCATCAGGATGGAGTTGACAGTTGGACACCCATCATCGGAGGAGATGGTGGTAAAGGTGGTGAATTTAACCCGTTTCCTCTTAGAGGTAGGAGAAGTGGTTGGTTCACTTTTCTGTTCTTTCCCCTCACTGAATGGGGACTCAGGAGACCTGAAAGATTGTCCATTGATATTGGTGGTGGCAGTTGTGGTGAGGAGATACTTGCTCTCCTCGTAGTCCACTCCCCTGTCAATGGCTGTGATGCGTTCATCCTGCTGGGATGAGAAGTTGATGTGGTTCTCCAGGAGCTCTGTCCTGTTGCTCAGCCCAACCCAGTCATGAGAGTGGCTCATGCCCTCCTGCTCTTCAAAGGGAACTTGTTTGTTCCTGTACTTGAGAGCGAACGTGACGCAGTTGATGAGGAACACCAGGATGGCGAGGCAGAAGACGCCCAGCAGGGCGTACATCCCGATCTCCAGGTCGCTGAGGCCCCGCGGTGTCTGCACCAGCTCGTTCTCCTCCGAGTCCCCGCTGTCCCTCGGCAGGTCCACCTGGGCGGGGAAGCTGGTGAAGTCTATGGGCAGGTTCTGGCTGTCATCCTCCAGGAGGCTCTCCCTGTCCTCTTTCCTGCTCAGAATGGACCTGTGTGTGGTGGTGCCCCTGCCCAGCTCGTGGCCCATGGAGGAGCTGTAGTACTGCCCGTCCCCTCCTCTCTCCTGCCAGCCGGTTCTTTGGCGCCGGTCGCTGCCGTGGTTTTCCGGGTGGACGCCGGCGCCCCTGTGCTTGCTGTCACTGATGTTGGGGTTGGCGTCGCTCTGCCCAAACTTCACCTTGATGCTGCCACTCCCAACAGCCAGGATGCTCTTCCTTTTGGATTTCTGGCAGGATTCACTGATCACCATCTCCACCTTCACCAGGGTCCCCTGGCCCTCGGTCTCAGCAGCAATCACAGGCCACTTGAACCTGGGGTCATGGTGGATGGACACCACCTTCTCATCCAGGGAGGTGGCTGACAAGGAGAAGTCTTTGGAGTCATAAATATCCAGGGGCATGACAGATCCATCACTGAACTGGATCCAGCAGCTGATGGCTGCCTCCTGTAACATATAAAACACACACTCACTCAGAGTGACCGTCCAGGGAAACGTGCTGTGTTCTGCTCTGTCCCCTCCTCCTCACCAGATCCACACACCATCAGTGATCAAACACAAATAAATAGGAGAGCAGTGGAATTCATATCTTGCCAAGATGTGAAGAGCAATACTAGTCTAAAACACTCGTTGATAACAAGATTTGTTTCCACAAAGGTGCTTAAAGGAGCCGTATCCCCTGGGCTCTGCAGAATCCACTTCAGCACCAGAATAAATTGCATGTCAGGAAGCATTACCAGCGACTGAGATCATTTACTATTGTATATTTAAATAAAAAAAAAACCCAACATTATTTCTAAACTGCTTAAAATACAAAGTCTCCTCTTATTACACAAAGCACATGTTAAAAGACAGCTAATACAGCCAACAGGTCCACACATGACTCCATACCTTCACTCCTTCATTTCTGCCCTCAAATTACATTAGCAGATCGTATGAGCAGAGGAAAACAATCAATTGCTTCTTTAGGAAATGGCCAGGGTAATTTTTACGCTTGTTAGCAATTAAAAGCAAGACAATAATAAAGTTTAATCTTGTGTCACAGCAGTGCAGATTGTGTACTCCAGTGTGCCTGGTGGCTTTCACCGAATGCAAATGAATCCAACCTGGGTACTAAGAACGTGCCTAATGCTGCAGCTTTCCTGGGTCCTTGACTTTGGGCTTCTCACTTGAAACATTTTAAAGTATTTTTAAATTTCAGAAAACATGTGCTCACCCATCTCTGAAAATCAGGTCCTCTAAGGACTCTCAAATGGCTCTCAAATGAAAATTGTTGTGCCACCTGAAAAAAATCTTTGTATTCATCAATTGATCATTTACAGACAAAATTCAGGTTGCTGTCCTGGAATCTCATTGCAGCTTCTGATGGTTGGACTTGTCCTGGTTGGGATATCTGCACTGGAGCATCCCCACCAGACACACCTGGCTCCAGCAGTGCAGTCTCTGAGCCTTTGTCTGGTCACAGCTGGGATCACCTTGCTCTGAGAGCCTGCCAGACAGACAGACAGACACCCAAGCAGCAAATTAACTTGTGAAAACTGTGAAAAGTCCTGTTGCTTTAAATAAGCAGTTTTTCATACAGTATTTACATTCTAACTCCACACATGTACAGAGAATAAACACATATGGTTATCCTCTAAACTGCTCATAGCACAAAGTCATTCACCTGTTCAGAGTGTGGAGAATAAGCTTCCAGTCTTTGGGATTGTATGGTGCAGAATCTCCTGGCCTGGTTCCGAAATCCTCAGAGCCACAAAGCTCCCCCTCCTTCAATGGGAGATTTGTTTCTGTCTGTATTTCAGGACAGAGCCCTAAGACTTTGCTGACACTGTCATAAATCCCAGCTTTGTGTTTATTAATCTTTGGATGTTTCTTGAAGGCTGCATAGAATTTATGTCATCAGCTCTCATCCTCCCACTGTGTTGCTTAAACCTGCATAATCATTTAATAACTTTGCACTGCTTTGCTCACAGGGACTGTGCTCTGAAATCATGTCCTGAGCAATGGAGGGACCAGGCTGCCCTTCAAACAGAGTCAGGCTGGAGGGCTGGGTCCCCTCTCTGGGTTACTGTGGATCCAGAGAAGATGCAGGAATGTCCTGTCCTGGCTCCACTGCTGGGAACTGAGATTCCAGAGCTGGGCACACAGTGGGACTGCCTGGCACCAACCCTGCTCCTGCCTGGCACCAACCCTGTTCAACTCCCCGTGTCATGGGTCAGCTCACTGGCCTTCCTTCAGCCTGCCTGGCATCCATTTCTTGACTCCTGGAACACTGTGAGAGCCTGATTTTATCACCCTATAAAGACAGCAGCTCTGCATTACTTCTCATCCTGCATCCCAAGGATAAGACCCCATGATGAATTAAAGTACCTCAGCAGTTGGCCAGACTTCAAATGTGCATGCCATGATCATTTACCTTTAAAGCTCAGAACATGCTGAAGTGCTAACAGCCCAGTGCATCCTTGATGAAAGTCCCAGACTGATGGATTTGGTTTGAAAAAAAAAAAGTTTAAATTTCAAATGTGTACAGAAGCACAAGGACAAAGAGCAAGCAGGGGTATGAGGACATGGCAAAGTCCAAAAGCCCTTGGTAACTGCTGGTCCCCTAAAAAGGAATTAACAGTAATAAGGGGAAAAAAATGGTTTATGAAATCATGAATCAGGAAATGAGTCAGTGATGCTGATTCATATTCTAGTAATGAATCAGAATGAAAGGGATGTTCCCTGACTTCTTCAAGTGCTCACAGGAAGTCACTAAAGGAAGAAGAGTTTGGCACAACACGAGACCCTTTCTGATGTAAAGGTGGCATTAAAGGCTTGATTTGGATACCTGTGGTGGGAGGCTGGACATGGCAGGATCCAGGGGGTGCTGGAAGGGGCAGAAAAGGTGTTTGTGTGTGTGTGTGTGTGTGTGCACCACTGCTGCTCCACTCTGACACCTCACTGCCTGTTATTTATGGGCTGTTTGGTGCCTGGGGCTGTTAAAACACAGTGCCCTTTTCGTGAGATCTTTGTTTTTCTGTTTAGAGCCCTTGGTGGCCTTCAGCAAAGTCCCATAAGCAGAATGTTTCATCAGCACACTGTTAGTAAAGATGTGCTGGATGGCAGCAGCTGGAAATGTCAGAGGCAGTGAGTCAGAGCAGCTCCCTGCACACAGCCCAGCGGGGCCCGTACCTGCTTTGGGGACTGCAGCAGCTCCTGTGCCACTGCCGTAGCGAAGATGGCCCTGTTGCTCCCCGGGCTGAGCTGCAGGGACAGCGACAGTCCTGTCACCAGCTGCACCCCCAGGTCAGTTATTGTCACCTTCTCGTCCAGCACTGTCACTGTCTTCTCAGCCAAGATGGCATCTGAGAGGGGGGACAGGATCTGGAAAGAAAAACTGAAGTTAGCGACAGCCGCTTGTACAGCACACGTGAAATAACCACACGGAACTGGGGGGACACAGATGAGGGGTGTTCATGCTAATGGGAGGAATTTCTCACAGCAGACACTATTAAAATGTGATTAAAAAGGGCTACTCACATTTTGTAACTCTTGTGCAATAACAGGGGGCTTGTAACACCTTTTACCTGCTGTAATCATCTGCTGCAGATGTGGTAATTGTAAATGGAATAACCACATCTGCCTCACATGGAGGACCAGTTGTAAATGTAAACTTCATGTGAAATATAAGTATTTGATTAATCCTCATGTTCTAATGTGGCAAAAGTAGAATGCAGTCTTTAGTTTTGTATAAAATCCACTGACTAAATGGTACTTATTTCTATCCTGTGGAAAGGAAGGGTAATGTATTTCTACAATAACCTCTCGTGGTACTGAATGCAAAATTGACAGAGAGGATTTGTTTTGGTTAAGAAAATACACACAGAGGTCAGTGCAGTGATACATGACATCCAAGATGCTCATTAGCAAGCCAGTTGAATTTAATGATCCATACAGGGTACAGAGCATTTTTGAAGCAGCTTATAAGAGATATTCTTTAAACACAACTTGCTCTCAGCTTTTTACCCTTGGATTTTTCTTTCCACAGTTTTATGTGCATTGGTTGGAGCACTGTAAGTTCCAGAGCTTTAGAAAGGCATTCAGAAAAATCTCTGCAGATTTTGCAGAAAGACAAAAATCTCAAGTCTCGTTTCTCCAGCCTTGACAGCCTTGTTATCCACAGGTGTGGTGGTTGTGTTCTGCTTGGACAGTTTGGGATGATAAGCTTGTTTGGAGAGAGATTTTTCTCCCTGTTCTACTGTTTGTTAACATGTTTTCTACTTCAGTTTCACTGAAACAATCTCTCTCCCCATCTCCTTTTTCTTTTCTTTTAATTAATATTTGGATTAATATTTCAGTCTCCCTTCCTTAACCAGCACAGGTTAATTTTCACTTTACCCTCTGCTCTGTCAGTGCAGGCTGGGAGGAGGCTGAGCTGTTCCAGCAGCTGCATGCTAACCCAGATCCTGGCTCCAGGTTCAAAAACAACCTTAGACAAAAATAATCAAAAAAAGCCTCCCAATGCACAGCTTGGATTACATAAAATAAAACTGCCATCATCCACACTTTGGGGCACCAGACAAGGAGAGAAAACCATCTCTTCCATGTCTTCTCTCTTCAATTCTGTTCCATTCAGAAGTTGCTGGCTGCAGCTGCTGCTGTCAGTGCTGGCTCCCCACGCCCAGGGAGGTGACCCAGGGGAGGACAGGGACACGTTGTCCTACCTGGATGGTTGTCATTCCGAGCTCCAGCCCAACCAGGACCTGCCCATCCTGCAGCCTGGCGATCCTGGGCTCCTCCACCTGCATGAAGTCCCTGACCATGTCGGTGATGTCCAGCTGCCAGTCAGAGCCCAGCAGGAAGCTGAGCTGAGCCCCAGGCTCAGGGGGCTCGGCCACGAACTGCGTCAGGACCCTGACCATGGCGTGCTGGTACTGCAGGGTGCAGCCCCTGCCCCTGCGCTCGTCCTCGTCCTCGTCATCGCTGTCCCTGGCCGGCCTGGACAACAACGGGAAACGTTCAGCTGTGCTGGGAGCTGCAGCAGGAGAGCTGCTGCTGCTGCTGGCCTGTCTGCAGCCTGCTCCTGCCTTCCTGCAGCTTCTCCCACTTTCACCCTGTTTCCCGTGTCCATAACTCAAGCACAGCGCTTGAGACCTCCCAGCTCTGCCCTCCCCAAGCTCCTTCCATTGTTTTCCATGCCAAGTCCTTGCTTTCAGGACCTTCACACTCCTTTTCTTTCTGGATCTTCCCATAAACATCTTTGTGTTGCCATGGAAATCTGCTCTGCACCTACACACACATCCCTCTCCGTACAGTACAATTTGAAATCACATCTCCACCAAAACTCTTTGATGCCAACAGAAACCTGTAATGAATGTCTTCATTTGCAGGTGGGAATACCAAGTACCTGCTTTCTCACTTTGTTCCTCTTGGTAACACTGACAGCAGATGCAGACAGTTCTGCCCTGCTTCACCCATCCTCTGTCCCGTGGGCACTGACAGTGTCTGAAAGCTCTGTGTCCTGACTCTGGGACACTGAGCAGTGCCACCAAACCTGACAGGGGTGTGAAACAGCTGTGTGCTAACTGTGACCTCTGGCAATGGATCCATGAGCTGCCAGGACCTGTGAACAGGCTGGGGACCGACCAGCCCTGCCAGGGCTGGCTCCTGCTGATGTCTCCTTGCTGCCTCGTGGCTGATCCTGCCTAACTTGACCAATTAGCTCTTCCCATCTCAGTCATTAGTGCTACAAAAGGAAATTGATTTCCAATCTAGATTCATGCAACCTGCAGCTTCCATTTCCCTTCCAAGTCCAGTGCAGGAGCCTATTGAATAAATGTCTGGTGACCTTCAAATTTACAGCAGAATTGCATTAAGGCCAAATGAGCATGTTCAGATCCACTGGCCCTGACAGGTCCCTGGCAAGTGCACAGCCCAGAATGAACATCCTCTAATGAAACCTACCTCTTATTAGAGATGATGGGGACTCTCCACCCCTTGATCTGATTTAGTTCTGTGTCAGAGACCTCTATCTGCAGCGGGAGACGAGGAATCCAGACTGTCATTTCTAAAGGGGCACTCAGATGCTGGTAAGTAAAATTAACTATGACATTCACTTTGCCTTTCATTTCCTTCCCGTTGACAAAGACATAGTCACATCTGTCAGAAACCTGAAAATAAAAAGGAGAAGGGGAAAAAAAAATAAATTAATGAGTCTCTTCACTAATTATAAAGTTCACCACACGCTGGGTGAGTGGGAGGAAGAGAAAGGATCTAGGTTTATACTAGCTCCAGGTTCAGAGGACAGCTAGGAATAACAAGAAAGGTGCCTGGAGTGCCCTTAATAGCCTGTATAATTCAGCATCATTTTAACAGGCTGGTTTTCCTGCTATAAACACTTCTAGTAAAATCTGAGATAAGGGAACAGCTTTTTCTTGGTCCTTAATCCCCAGTAGGACAGACCTAGGATAAAGGCAGGCAGAGCTCAGCCAGACTCCCCAGTCCTGCTCTCCGCTGTGTGCAGCACAAGGAACCCCATCCCCTGGGGAGGAACAGCTACAGAAACAGCTGAGAGGGGACAGAGCTGTCTAATCCAGCCCAGAACGGGACAGAGCTCCCTAATCCAGCCCAGAACAGGACAGAGCTCCCTAATCCAGCCCAGAACAGGACAGAGCTCTCTAATCCAGCCCAGAACAGGACAGAGCTCCCTAATCCAGCCCAGAACAGGACAGAGCTCTCTAACCCAGCCCAGAACAGGACAGAGCTCCTCAAGAGCCCCATCACAGGCACAGAACAGCTACAGAAACAGCTGAGAGGGGACAGAGCTGTCTAACCCAGCCCAGAACAGGACAGAGCTCCCTAATCCAGCCCAGAACAGGACAGAGCTCCCTAATCCAGCCCAGAACAGGACAGAGCTCTCTAATCCAGCCCAGAACAGGACAGAGCTCCCTAATCCAGCCCAGAACAGGACAGAGCTCTCTAACCCATCCCAGAACAGGACAGAGCTCTCTAACCCATCCCAGAACAGGACAGAGCTCTCTAATCCAGCCCAGAACAGGACAGAGCTCCCTAACCCAGCCCAGAACAGGACAGAGCTCCCTAACCCAGCCCAGAACAGGACAGAGCTCCCTAACCCAGCCCAGAACAGGACAGAGCTCCCTAACCCAGCCCAGAACAGGACAGAGCTCCCTAACCCATCCCAGAACAGGACAGAGCTCTCTAACCCAGCCCAGAACAGGACAGAGCTCTCTAACCCAGCCCAGAACAGGACAGAGCTCTCTAACCCAGCTCAGAACAGGACAGAGCTCCTCCAGAGTCCCATCACAGGCTGGTGCCAAGCAGAAGTGATGCCAGGGAAGGGCTCCCTGGTGGCCAGGGCTGCTGCCAGCCTGGCAGGGCCTGCACAGCACTGCAGCACCAGCTCAGGCCAGTCCTGCTGGCACTTTATTTATCACCTGCAGCTCTGCACATCAATATTGCAGAGAGTTAGTAAATCTCACTCAAGCAATTTAGCAGTTACTGCAAGGATCTAGGTGAGCTGACAGGACCTGTTCATTACACTTAGTTAAAATATATGAGTAAATGTACACGTCAAATAATTTATTAACTACCACTTTACCGTGCTGATGATCTGAAGGAATGATCTATTAGAACCCTGAACTCTTTTCACAATCCATTACCAGCCAGACCTTCTATTCCATTCCATCAATGTATTTAATGTTTCTCACTCTGGAATGTATAGTCTCATCCTTGTCTGAATTCAATGCCATTTTCTACTTTCCTGTTTAAATGCTGAATGAATTTAAATCATATTTAAATATCACCAACTTCTGTAGGATAATTGGCATTCCTAATGTTATTGTCTTTAAACAACAACAATCCCCTGACAGACAGATCCACAGCAGATGCATTTCCATCCTGGCTTGTCTGAGCCCAGGTAACTCACCAAGAAAGGTGACCAGGGCTCTTGCAATGCTTCCCTTCCAAGCCAAGGGTTTTAAGGGCAGACTCTCGAGGTTTTGGCAGCAAAGGAAGGAGTTTGTTTTCAGGCAGATTTATGGCTTTTGGGATTGTCTCCTGTAAAGCTGTTTTACAGCAGCTCCCAGCAGCTCCTGTCTCAATGGTGTGCAGCAGGGAAATCCAGCTGCTGTCAAAAGCCCCCCAGACAGGAGGGGAGGAGCTCAGAGCAGGCAGCTGAGCCCAGCCAGTGGGAATCTGCTGCTTGCTGTGCTCGTCCCTGTTGTCTCGTTGTGTTCTGAGTGCTGTTCTCACCCCAGCCAAGTCTCCCATGTGCTGATGAGCTCTGTCTGCTGCTTTCTGCCTCCCTCCTTCCCCTGAGACACCGCTGAGAGGGAAACCGGGCAGAGCCTCCAAGAGCTGCTCCCCTGGGAGGAAACAGCAAAAGCTGAAGGCAGGGCAGAGAGCCAGGACCCTGCATGTCCCCCTGTGTCCCCCTGTGTCCCCTGTGTCCCCTGTGTCCCCCTGTGTCCCCTGTGTCCCCTGTGTCCCCTGTGTCCCCTCGTGTCCCCTGCTCTGCACTCACCAGGGCACCTGCCAGACCTCCTCCTGCCTGGGTAAGGCTCTGCTCTCTTGCTCTCTGAGCACTGCCTTTTGATGGGACTGTTGTTTTTATTAGTCTGTGAGCACGTGAAGAGCAGCTCAGCCACAGCTGGAACTGTATATATATAATATATCTATAGCATATCTGTATATAATATATTATATATATAATATCTATAATGCTGGAACTCAACCCAGGCCACAGAGGTGGCTGCTGAATTGTGCTGGTCAGAGATGGCAATCAGACTCTCTGATTTTAAATTCATTAATGCTCCAGCAATAACAGCAGAAAGAAAATTTGGCAGGCAGAGACCTCAATTCCAACTTTATCAGGGAAAAGTTGTTATTATTGCTGCACAGAAAGAGTTAAAAAAAAAGAATCCATCCCTAAAAAACTAGTGTATGAATGATTAAATAAATACCATGACCTTGTGCCTTCAAGATTATGATTTCTAGAACAAACTGATGGTGAGGAAAGAAATGCCCAGGCTTGGGATAGCCGCTTGTGCCTGTTTCCCTGGCTGAGAGTGGAGTCAGCAGCAGCTGTGAGCTCACTGAGTTCCCAGCCAGCCCTTCAGTGCTGGAATGAATAAGCATCACTGTTCTGCTGCAGTTTGCATGCAGTCCTAACCCAGCAACATCAAAACACGGGGCAAAGTACAGGACATTTTCATAAATCAGCCCAGCACATTGACAAACAGGTCACCAACAGACAGATCAGCCGTGCCCCTGCTCCTGCAGGCACATCCCAGCCATTCATCCACCAGCACAGGGGAAGGAGAGATGGGGGGAGTAGGAAATGCGAGGCTGGGGTCTCTCCTGGGTCTCTCCTGGGGTCTCTCCTGGGGTCTCTCCTGGGGTCTCCCCTGGGGTCTCTCCTGGGGTCTCCCCTGGGGTCTCTCCTGGGGTCTCTCCTGGGGTCTCTCCTGGGGTCTCCCCTGGGGTCTCTCCTGGGGTCTCCCCTGGGTCTGTCTCCTGGGGTCTCTCCTGGGGTCTCCCCTGGGGTCTCTCCTGGGGTCTCCCCTGGGGTCTCTCCTGGGGTCTCTCCCTGGTGGTCTCTCCTGGGGTCTCTCCTGGGGGTCTCTCCTGGGGTCTCTCCTGGGGTCTCCCCTGGGTCTCTCCTGGGGTGTCTCCTGGGGTGTTTTCCCAGCTGCTGACGGGGACAGAGGGGGTTCCTGTGCAGTGGCTTTGCTGGGCTGGCAGGATGAGCAGGGGCAGGAGGAAGGGCTGGCTGGGCAGGGGATGTGCTCATCCCCTGGAGTCTCAGACAGGCCCTGGGGACCAGCAGCGCCTGCAGCTCTGCCTGACCCAGCTCCAGCAGCGAGGGACTGCAGGGTGCAGCACCCAGCCGTGCAGCAGCCACCCCCAGAGGCAGCCAACACCTCCTGAAACGCAACAGGAGCTGCAAGGGTGTGTGATTTGTGGGGGAAAACAATCTGTTTTCTTCCCAAGATCCAGGGACTCCCTCCCATCTCTCATTTCCCCTTCCCCTGCCTTTGAGCTCTGATTTCTCAGGGACAGCAGATCCAGCTCTCAGTGAAGGTGACAAGGGCTGAAGAGAGAAAGAGTAGATTTTCTTTTACTGCTAATGCACTGCTGGAATACATCTCTGTGTTGTGGCCACTGCAATTCAAGGACATTATAATGCCATTAAACCCTTCTGGTGCTGTTCTCCCTTGCTGAAGCTTTTCTAGGCTTTGTGTCACTGGAGCTTTTCACTCAACTACACTGAGCTAACTTCCATTAATTAGGGGAGACTGTACCTAGCGTTCACAAGATGCTCCAGAAATTCTCTCAGTACAGGGGGCTTTTATCTCTTGAGGGACTCAGCTTTGAATGGCTTTTTTGGCCATGAACTTGGTAGGTTATAAAAGTGCTTTGGGTTTCTTTTGGCTCCTGCAGGTCCCCCTCTTTTTCTTCCATGAGTGAACAGCTAAGACAGCTTCCAGTGAGTCACACACACACAGATCTGATGAGGGCAGAGGTCTGTCCCTCACTGCCAGCACAGCACAGGCTCAGGAGTGACATTCCCAAGGACACCGTGTCCCCAACACGCAGCTCCTGCTGAGGAGGGTGTGGAGTGCAATCATCAGCGCTGCAGAAGGTGCAGAGGGAACACTGCAGGGGTGCTCAGTGCTGAGTTCACACCCCCAGAAGAGACTGAAGTCACTGCTGTGATCCTCGCTGGGAGCAGGTGGTGTCCAGCCCCACAGCTGGGCAGCTCTGGGTGCCAGACTGAGCCCACAGCACAGCTGGCAGCCCTGCAGCCTTGCAGCCCTGCATCCCTGCAGCACCAGAGCCCTGCATCCCTAATCCCTGCAACCCTGCAGCACCAGAGCCCTGCATCCCTAATCCCTGCATCCCTGCAGCACCAGAGCCCTGCATCCCTAATCCCTGCATCCCTGAATCCCTGTATCCCTTCATCCCTGCATCCCAGCATCCCTGCATCCCTGTATCCCTGCATCCCTGCATCCCTGCAGCACCAGAGCCCTGCATCCCTGCATTCCTGCATTCCTGCAGCACCAGAGCCCTGCATCCCTGCATCTCTGCATCCCTCCATCCCTGCAACCCTGCAGCCCTGCATTCCTGCATCCCTGCAGCCCTGCAGGGGAGGCTGCTGGGCCACCCCAGCACAGACAAACACTGCCAGGGCATTGCTGCTCCAAGGCACCTCTTCCTTAGGTGCATTCCAAAGCCTGTTTGTGTTGTTTGAAAAGGGATCATCTTGTCCTCTACACCCTCTGTACGCTCTTGGGCTGTGATCACAAACCAGAGAAATGAGTTGTTTACTAATTCCTCATCTTTTATTTCACATTATCTGTGGAAGAACACACTAAACCCTTGGAAAGCCTGTAGCAGGACTTCAGGCAGCCTGGGGAAAACGTGGGAAGGAGCAGTAAAACCCCTCAGAAATCCCACCCAGCCCTGTCACACCGAGCTCCTGCATCCACTGCTCCAGTGAGCGCTGTTCCCATCCCTTTCCTGAAGGGATTTTACTGCTTTTCCCTCTCCCCTGGTGTGCAGGCTGTCTGTGGGAGATGTGAGTGTGTGCCTGGAATTCCTCAGGTCCCATAAACCCTGGGTCAGCCCTGGGCTGAGCAGAATCCAGAGACATAACAGGAGGGAAAGGGGAATGTACATCGGAACTCCCAGAAGAGGAGCCCAGCATCTCACTGTTAGCTCTCAGAAATAACTGTAACAGCCTTTCCCCACCTCATTATCATTATTAAATTCCCATGGGATAACAGTAAAGCCTCACAGGAACTGTTTTCCTGCAACAGTAATTTGCTTGGAACTCTTAGGAAGTCACAGCTAATAAATCTTTGAAAATAAAATGGATTTTGAGCAGTTTAGGTCTATGCATGTCAAGGGTGGCCAGTTGGGAAGGGAAGCCTCTGGTATTTCACACAGAAATCTGTATTTTGGAATCACTCAGTGACTCTGTGCCCCATCCATGCTGCTGTAAATGATCCTTCCCCCTGCAATCACTCTGTACATAACACACGCTTCAAACACAGCCCTGGCACCGGGGCAAGCTCCTGGGATCTCCTCTGATTTAGCACTGCACACATTTCCCTTGGTCTTCCAGCACAAATGGGGATATTTAGTAACCTAAGTTATGGTAATGAGCCCTGCCTAAATCACTGCTGGCAGAAGAAGAATGGGGGAGCCTCTGCTAACCATTAAAAATGAATGAGGAGGGAAATAAATAAGCAAAAGCAGCTCATTTGAGCTATAAAAGACTTCAGAACACAAGCTGTGTACCAAGGTACAAAAGGATGAGGCCATTATTAGCTCTGTAAGTCACTTCCAAATGACTCGGGGGAGGCGGAGCCGCCTTTCATCACCCGAGGGAAATGCTCTGAGATAACCGAGCCCAGCCCAAAGGATGCGGGCTGACACCGAGTTCAGGGATGCTCCTCCTGCTCCTCCTCCTGCAGGTCCAGCAGGACAAACATCCCACGCTGGGCAGCTGCTGAGAGCATGGCCTGACCCTGCTCACTGATTCCAGACAGGATTTAACCTGCATCCCCTGCACCAAAGCTCTCCCCATTTGCTGGGATTTACACTGAATAAGGTCTTATTAATTTAAAATGTTTTGAATTTTAATTGCGGGGGTTGAAGTATCTGCCAAAATCTGAAAATCCCCTTTCAAAGGTGATAGATGACAGAACAAGGGGGAATGGTTTTACACTGAAAGAGGGCATGATATCAGATATTGTGAAGGAATTCTTCCCTTTACCACGGGGTGCCCAGAGCAGCTGGGGCTGTCCCTGGAGCCCTGGCAGTGCCCAGGCCAGGCTGGATGGGGCTGGGAGCTCCTGGGACAGGGGGAGATGTCCCTGCCATGGCTGGGGGGACCTTGCTGATGTCCCTCCCAACCCAAACCATCCCATGAAACGATGAGCCTCAAGACCTCTGAGCCCATCATCCTCCCCAGCTCTCTGCTCTGTGCAGAGGGGTCTCACCAGAGCAGCTCTCAGGTGCCACACAGAACTCTGCACATTCTGACAAACCACAGGCTGCTCTCAATTTGGGAACTGACCCCTTCAAACACCAACACCGTTCTGCAGAGGTTCTCCTATTGCAGCAGCACACCAAAAATCACTGCACCCACAGCTGGATCTGCTTTTTCTGTCAGAGACAAACATCTGCCCTGCTCCTGCAGGGTGGTGTTTGCTGCCAGCCTTCCCACAGTGTCCACCCAGCGCTGCTCCAAACAGCTGTCAGCACAGACCTGTGCACATGAGAAATGTTCTCCATTCCACTAATCCACCCGAAGCATCTCACAGAGCACATTCATTAAGAGAACTCCAATATCAATTAATTCCTAAGAAATATTCTGGTTTGTTGTGCGGCTTTGTGGCAAACATCAATACATTATGTTCAGCCAAATATCCCCGAGTGAAACATGCAATGGGACATTTTCAAAGGACAATTCTGGGCAAACATCCAGCTGCACTGCAAGTTTAATAGCTCCTTTGTGATGTGACACAGCGTCCGCTGTGTGCCGGTGTTACCAACTGACAAATCCCCTCATTAACAGTCTCTCCTCAGGAATCACCTTTTGCTTTTTAACACCAAGGCTTGGTGGATAAAACCCCCGTGGGTTTTTCCTTTCTGTGTTTCCTTTGCCCTGGTTCAGTGGGCAGCTCCTCTCTGCGCTGTGGATTTGCACAGATTTTCTGCATTTACTGGGGTTGTAGTGAGAGAGGAGCAGCTTCTGCCCTTTGTGAACAGGATTTTAGGTCTCTGTGTGCTCACCTGGGATTTATTTGTCCCCACTGACCCCTGACGTGTCCCTGCTGCTGTGTCCCCTCCCCACGGCGCTGGAGAATGAGTTCTGCTCCTCACCAGACACCTACATCTGCTTTCATTTTTGGGTCACGAAATTCAGTTTCATTTCAATTTCAAATGATTAAAATTATGTAAAAATACCACAACATCAAGGGAAAAGTTATTTTAAAATGAAAAAAATCAAAACATTTCATTTTGGAAATGTCAAAACAAGTTGTTTCCTTGACACAACAAGAAGCTGGTAGCATCCTTTTCTTCTTTTTTTTCTTCTGTCAGAGATGAAATTCCAAGGAAATTAGCATCATTTCACAAAGCTGCTTTACAGGACTACACATTCTGACTGAATAAACCCTGCCAAATTTTCCCCAATAAGCCTTAATCAACCGGGGCCACAAATCACAACAAAATCATCACGATGGAACTCCTCAATTAAACTGCAATCCCATGGAACCCGTGGTACCTTTGGCACAGGGAACAGAGCTATTCCCAGTGCAGGGAGGGTCACAAAGGCACAGAAGAACCTTCCCACAAGCCTGGGAACAATTCCCAGCTCCCTCACACACTCACAGCTGCCTGTGTGTGATTTATTGAGATCAATACCCCCAAGGATACTGAAGTGCTAAACTCCCACTGAACTCTAGAGGAGTTTGGTGCTTAAACCTCTCTAAGAATCCTCCCTTTAATCTCCCTTCGATGTATTTGGAAAATAAGGCTCCCGTCCCCTTGTTTTACAGGGATTTTGCGAAGCCTGATCTGTAAGAAACAAGGAAGAGTTCAGGTGCTGGAGTCACACAACTGCATCTTTCTGTTGATTCAAATTTCTGATTTGGGATTTTCTTGGAAGCTGGGAAAATGAGAATGTTGTCAAAAAAAACCAGCGATGCTTCCAGTCTGCCGTGCAGTGATGGAGATGAAAGATGGGGATGCAAATTTGGGGATGCAGATTTGGGGTGCAGATTTGGAGTGCAGATTTGAGGATGCAGATCTGGGGTGCAGATTTGGGGGATGCAGATTTGGGGGTGCAGATTTGGGGGTGCAGATTTGGGGGATGCAGATTTGGGGGATGCAGATTTGGGGGTGCAGATTTGGGGGTGCAGATTTGGGGTGCAGATTTGAGGATGCAGATTTGGGGTGCAGATTTGGGGGTGCAAATTTGGGGATGCAGATTTTGGGGTGCAGGTTTGGGGTGCAGATTTGAGTGTTCAGATTTGGGGGTGCAGATTTGGGGGGCAGGTTTGGGGTGCAGATTTGAGTGTTCAGATTTGGGATGCAGATTTGGGGTGCAGATTTGGGGTGCAGATTTGGGGGTGCAGATTTGGGGGTGCAGATTTGGGGTGCAGATTTGGGGGTGCAGATTTGGGGTGCAGGTTTGGGGTGCAGATTTGAGTGTTCAGATTTGGGATACAGATTTGGGGTCCAGATTTGGGGTGCAGATTTGGGGGGTGCAGATTTGGGGGTGCAGATTTGGGGTGCAGGTTTGGGATGCAGGTTTGGGGTGCAGGCTCCTCTGCACATCCTCATGGACTGCAGCTCCTCCACACACCCTCTGCAATTTATTTTTTCCCTGTTGGAAAAAGTGAGATCCTCTTTTAAAGGGTTTTCATAACTTTATGGAAAATTGCTTCAAACCAAATAAAATACAAAAATTCTTCTGCATCAATGGATGAAAAAAGAAATTACCACCTTTATTGTAGTTTTACACATGACTGCTATTAAACTTCGGTCCAACAAACCAACAGCTGTTGGTTTTCTTTGTAAAGAAAGAGAAATAGAGAAACTGGCTTAAAATGCTTTTTCTTTAAGGCTGTAAGAGAAATGTAAATTCTTCCAGACCATTCTGGACTTCTAAATGAGTTAGAAAGAAGCACTGGGCTGATGTATTCTCTGCCTCCTTGGATTCACTCATCTTTCATCTCCATCACTGCACGGCAGACTGGAAGCATCGCTATTTTTTTTTACAACATTCTCATTTTTCCAGCTTCCAAGAAATCTCTAGACAGGGATTGTCAGTTCTAATTATGCAGCTCGTGCTGCAGCAACAGGTGGTTACCAAGGGCTCAGGAACAACATTTCCCCTTTTGCAAAGGGATGCCAAAGCCTGGTCGTGCCAGGGCAGCACACGAGGGCGGGCAGGAGGGGGAAGGTGGAGCAGGAGAGCTGCTGCTGCTGGTGATGGTGATGATGGTGACCCCTCTGCCAAACCTCCCCAAACTCACCTGCAAGGGGCCCCTGGGCTGCCTGGGCTCAGGGTGCCCCAGCTCTGGGCAGGTTCACAGCACCCAGAGGCAGCTGAGCGCTGAAAGCTCCGAATTAGGAGGTGTGAGCTGTGCCCAGGTAATTCAGCTGCACATCTGCCCCAGACACCTGGAGCTGCACATCTGCCCCAGACACCTGGAGCTGCACATCTGCCCCAGACACCTGGAGCTGCACATCTGCCCCAGACACCTGGAGCTGCACATCTGCCCCAGACACCTGGAGCTGCACATCTGCCCCAGACAGCACAGCCTGGACATCTCTGTGCCACGGCAGGACACACCACGGGCAAGGCACAGCCACAAACTGGACTGGCTGCTCAGGGCTGCAGTCCTTAGGAGAGCCAAATTCCATCCCTCAGGGTAGGGGGGGACATCCCCAGGTTAGCTTTGATCCCACCCCAAACAGGCACATCTGTGTTTTTAACTTCTGTCACTGATGGCTTAGACAGACATTTTAATTAGGGACACCACTGAGGACTGATGTGACCCAAGCCAAGCACGAGACCAGACCTCCCCAGACTTAAAGGAGACGAGAGCTGCACAGGAGAAGCGACTGAAAAGCCCCTGCAGTGAGCAGAGAATGCCAGGATGAAAGGAGAGGGGTTGGAACTCAGACTTCCGTGTCCCACAAGCCCAGATCTGCAGGCACCAGCTTGAGCTGAGGCATTCTCAGCTGGCACTGAACAGAACAATGGCCAAATGCTTCTGAGATCACTTGTGGAGCTCAGACACCGCCCCAGCAAGGGCACTGCGCTTCAGTCACTTCCTCACAGCCAAAAGGAGATGAAATGTGCTCAGCAATGGCAGACTTCAGAGCCACAAGGACAAAGAGATTTCCATCTTGGTAACAGGAGGACTTCAAAGAGTTTTAAGGATCCTCCTTCTGCCACAGAGTTTGCCCAGGAAAAGTCTAGTTCTACTCCTCTGGCAAGTGTTCAGATATCCAACATCACAATTTAGGGAAGAAAAGGAAAAATCCATTGCAATATACATTCACTCATGCATGCACTGGAAAGTTGGCCAACACTTTGAAGTGACAGGGGAAAATAATGCAACAGCAAAGCATGAAAACTTTCTGAAAGAGTTCTAAAGAGTCCCATGCCTTTTTAAGGCAAGAATAACTTGCAGAGAAGCATATCTGAGCAGCCTGTGCCCCAAGAGCAGAGCAGCAGCCACAGGAGCCAGGTGGGAGCTGCCACCAGCCCACACGGACAGGCTGGAGAGCCAGAGAATGTTCTCCAAACCTCCCTTCTGTGAAAGAGACTGCAGAGGCTGCACTGGAATGGGAGGGAGCCCTTTCTCTGGGCAGGGAGGGGTTCCTGTCCTCTCCTGAGCCACCAGGAGAGCTCAGCTCAGCCACCAGGGCAGCTCAGAGCTGTGAGCAGGGTCCAGGCTGGGGACACTCAGTGGTGCCCTGGCACACAGCTCTGCTCCTGCCAGGCTGGACAGGAGCTCCCAGAGCCCTTCCAGCTCTGCTCCCACCCTGAGCACAGCCCTCAGCCAGCCCTGGAGAGGGGCTGAGCCAGCCCAGCATCTCCCAGGGACACAAACCATCCACACCCACTGGCCCCCAACACAGGTCATCGTTTTGACAAATTAGTTAAATCTCTCACAGTCAGCAGCGAGCACCCTGAATTATTCAACAGGCATCTGTCTTCTTCCCTTACAAAAATGGCCTGGGAAGCAATAAGTGTATTTCACTTGAACCACTTCTGAAAGATGTAAGACAGTTTGGGTTCACTCCAATGCCCCTTGAAGTCAATGCGAGCCTTTCATTTAATTTTCATTTAATTAATTTCATTAAATTTGCAGATGATGCCAAGCTGGGAGGGGTTAGAAGTCCTCTGGAGAACAAGCTTAGAATTCAAAATGATCTTTGTAGTGTAGAAAACGTTCTGAAATAAATAGATGAGATTGAAGAAAGGTAAGGGCAAAGTGCAAAGCTGGATAGAAACAATTAAGTGCAGGATGGGGAAGATTGGCCTGGTGACATCAGTGGAGAAAAGGATTTGAACCAGAGAGGATCTGACTGGAAGCTCTCCCACTCCAGGGACCACTGAGGACTGGAACACGATAATTAACAACTGCAGTAACATTTCAGATCTGCTTAGACAAATTACTTTCAAGAATGCTTTCTGTAGCTGGAAATGTTCCTTTCATCTCAGCTGGAAAATTCCAGTGATTTTTATGCTTTGTAGTGAGATATGGCACACAACTTTTCCTGTCTGCAGTCCATGCAGGTCATCTACAAGAAATGCAGGTTTGACACGAGTATTTCATCTTTGTTCCTCAGCTTCAACATTGATCACAGAAGCAGGTCCTGTTGTGGGAAATGTTTCACAGGGAACACAGCCCTGTGAAATCCTCCCCTCCTCTGAACCTCCAGGAGGACAGAGCAGACTCACACCCTTTCCTGACCACCTCAGTGCTCTAACATGGAGCAATTTATGCTGCTGGTATGCAATTAAATAAGTTTGCAGTGCACAAAGTAAATATTACGTCAAACTTCCTTCTTTCCGTACTAGATGTGAGAAAATGCTGAAGATATTATTCTCACCTGTATTTATTGCATTAGATGTGAAGCATTCTGATGTGCAAGACAAACCACTGCCTGAAAATTGATCACACTTTGTTAAATCAAGAAGATTCATGGAAAAAAAGATATTAAAAAGATGGAAGAAAAGGCATCCTGCTTTCCTCAGACAGCTAAACAAAAGCCTGGTTTAGGACCAGTGAAGTCACTATGGATCAATATTGCTTCATTTCTGTGTCTCTTCACACACTCAGGTAAAATAATAACAACAGTGGTGCTGCTGATGAACATTTCATGTTTCAACTATTCCCATTATCTAACAGCATTACAGCATTTTGCAAAAAAAACCTCCTGACAACACTTTGTAAAGCACATCACAGTGAGGGCTCAGTGCTTCTGACATAAATGTGTGGCTGTGTGTGCAGTTTTTCATATAAACACCTATTTATGTAGTACAGATATCATTATCCTCATTGTGGGAATGAAGGAATTAACTGTTTAATGGCCACAGAGAGCTGGGGAATGTTATCTGCAAATGCTCTCTGGGATGAGACATGAAGTCTCATTACTGTGACTTCGGAGAATAATCAACCAAACAATGAAAACAGCTACATTTAGCATCAGTAGGAAAGCCAGGCCAGAAACATTTCCTCTCACACAGTCTAGAAAAAATAATTCAACAAGCCCACACTTGTGGAATGGGTGGAAGTCCAGGTGAGGACTGAAGAGATGCGGTTTCTATTTCGTCTCTGCCTTTTGACCTCATGGAAGGTGTTTTTTGTGCTGTGTTTATTGATGAATGTTTTATTCCTGGCTGGTGGTGTCACAGGACGGGCTCTGGGGCTCAGTGCTGCTGGCAGATGATGCTACAGGAGCAGAGCGAGCCCTGCAGCTCCCAGCACACAGCACCGGGGCTCTGGGGCTTTCCTCCAACAGCCCCAGGGCAAAGGGAGCTCTCTGAACATGTCCAGGGTCAGTGCAGAGCACAGAAACATCAGCTCTTCTCCCCAGGAGCAAGCAGCAAAACCCAGTGGGGCCCTGGGGGAGGCACAGCAGGGCAGCCAGGGCACAGCATCGCTGCCAACCTGAGCCCACAGCTCCTGCGAGCTCCTCTTTCCTCCAGAGAAATGACAAGAGGAACACAGCCAATAAAATATGTCAGGAGCTGGTTCCAGCCAGGGTAGGGAATGGAAGGCGGGGGATAATTTGAAAGCGTTTTGTAAGATTTTACCTGCTCGTTCCCTATTGACTCTGCTGGGAGTCATGCTGCTTTGATCTTCCAAATGCTTTCACACTCCTTCCACCCTGACAAGCACTACACCTCGGAGCTATTTACTGGGAAATTGAGGTGAGGCCTGAAGCTTGATATCTGAGCTATCTTCAAACAACCAAGAGGAGAGAATGGCCAGGCTAGAAAAGAGGCTCCATGGAACACAAAGTGCCCTGCTGTAATGACACATCCTGCATGTTCTGTGTTTAGGGATTGATGCTGCTGATAACAAAGTCTCATGGCTGATCAAGAAGCCTCAGTGAAGCTGGATTTTAGGTGAAGCTGGATTTCACCTGAAGCTGGATTTCACCTGAAGCTGGATTATATGTGAAGCTGGATTTCAGGTGAAGCTGGATTATATGTGAAGCTGGATTTCAGGTAAAGCTGGATTTCACCTGAATCTGGATTATATGTGAAGCTGGATTTCACCTGAAGCTGGATTTCACCTGCAGCTGGATTATATGTGAAGCTGGATTTCAGGTGAAGCTGGATTTCACCTGAAGCTGGATTTCCCCTGAATCTGGATTTCACCTGAAGCTGGATTTCAGGTGAAGCTGGATTTCACCTGCAGCTGGATTTCACCTGAAGCTGGATTTCAGGTTCCACCAGGGAGTGGAAGCTGCAGGAATGAGCAGCTGTGGGTCTGTGTACTCAGTAGCTGGATCTTTTCCAGAAGACTCCTATTTAAAGTTTAGGCAAATTCTGGACACTTAATGAGACAAGAGTGCCAGTCAGAATGACAAAAAACCCTCCACAGAGTGGCCTGGACAACTCATTTCACCAGGAGTGTTCCTTCCAAATGCCCACTGCTGCCTGGCAGGGCATGGCACAGCTCAGGCTCCCTGGATTACAGCAACTCCTTATTCCCATCACTCCTTGTAAAACTCCTGACTAAATTTATGAGAAAAGGTAATTTTCTTAGTACAGCGACTGTGTCCTGCAGAAGCAAGCTCCTTTGCAATCCATTATTCCTCACACAATTTTAAAGTTCATCTACCTTAAGCAAATCTGGCTGTTTCAGCTGAAAGTTGTGCAGCCTTGGGCGTTCTTTATCAGATGAGCAGATGATCTTCTTAACACCTCGAGTTTCTGAGTTTCATAGCATTCACTAAATCAATCTCCCTTTCATGATTTGTATTTATACCAATGCCCAATTCTATTACAACTCTCTCTTATGCTTTCTCAATTTCCTCTATTATTCTTTTTTAGGTCTATAATATAATTTCAATGGCTTACTCAGAGGCTGTCACTTCATATTTACGAACTGAAACTTGAATGTGCATTATTACTTTATTTTTATGAAAATCCATGATAACTAATGCAGTGATTCAATTTCTACCAAGAGGCTTTATGTTTGGTTTCCTATCTGGCCTCTAACCTTCATTCCTCCAAACAAACTTTTACATCTCTATTTACATATTGGGATCATTAAAGTTCTTTTCATCTCCCTGTCTCAATGGCTACAGAAACTATAAAGGATTTAGGCAGGAGTTTAATTAGGAACTGCTCTTTTCTGTATTTCAGGCTACATTTCACGTGGAAGGGTAAAAGATGCCTCCAACAAATGAAAGATTTGCTGTAAGCCCCAGGAGCCCCAGGCTGGGTGAGTTTCAGTGGAGCAGACAATTATGCAGTGGCAGATCCTGGTGCTGGGTCCATTCCATGGGAAGCTTACATTCATTTTACATCTCTGTAAGAAAATCACCCCCAGCAGTTTGCCTCTGTTGTGCCATGATAGCCATGCAGACACAATCAGGTTGTTTTCAGCGAGGTTTTTCCTTATTTTCTTTCTTCAGGGAGCATGGAACATCTCAGAGCTCCATCTCAGAGACGCTGTGGTGAGTCCTGTCCCTGCTCTGGGCCACCTGCACTCCTGTCCTGCTGAGAAGGAGCCACAGGAGCTGCTGCAGGTGACTGCACTGGCACTGCAGGCTCTGCTCCTGGCTGAGGGGCCAGGCTGGGCTCAGGAAAGCACCAAACTCCAGGAGAGCCTGGCTGGGTGATGGCCTCATGATGGTTCTGTGATTAAAATGATTAATTTTTTTTCATGAAAAGCCATGGCAGCCCTGCAGGGGTGTGCCAGCACAGACTGGCCAGACTGGGAGCGGCCCCAGGGCTCCTCCAGCACCAGGTTCTGCCCTCGCTGCCTCCTGGGCTGCTCAGGGAAGGAACTCCTCTCCCTCACCATGACATTCTGGGACCATCCCATTCCTCCTTCTTCCCCAGCAATTTCTTTTCTGCAGTTTTCCTGTGTTGAGCACACTTTGTGGTACTCAGTGTCTCATTTTATCCACTCAACAGCAACAAAACAACCAGCCTTTGAAGGAAGCTCTTGTCAGTAATTAGCCCTGCTGGAGATCAGATGATAGCTGTCAGCTCTGGCACTAAAGAGTGCGGGGTGAGGTTAATCACACCTGCACACAGTTCACAGAATGAGGATCAATGGATGCTGTCCAGCTCAATCTGCTGCGGGAACAGAGAGCTCCAGATGAGATTAGACACACACATTGTTCAGCCTGGGAACAAAGGGCACAGTTTGGGAATCTGCCTGTCAAGGTGTCCTCAGGAATTAGCAGAGCACACACACGTTGTGCCAGAGGAGCTGCTGCTCCTCCCGTCCCAGCGCCCCCAGAAATCCTCACCATGGGATTATGAGCCTGGGGAAACACTGGCTTTCACGATTTGTTACAAGCTTCAAACTCAGCTCAGCATCATCAAAATGTGTGAAGAACTCTCAAGGAAACACGGGCTGCCTTATGGCTGCGGCAGTGGAAGAGCTGAAATTAGCTCTGGCTGATCTTTGCTTTCAGCGCCAGACAAACGCATCCCGTGACAGCCCGAGCTGTGCTCAGACACAAAAACAGCTTCCCAGAGAGGAGCACACTTCTCTCCTCCTCATCTCATAAAGTGCAGAGCAATCCCATCAGCCACACTGGGTGAAATCTGCATTTGCAGTGGCAGGAATGAGACGCAGTTGTTAACAGAAGTTGTGTGCGGTGCACGTGAGCCTGACTTTCCTGCAGTGACAGCAAGTGCAATTAATATAATGCTCACAGACAATGCATAAAATAGACTTTAGTGCCATCCGTGGTGCCTTTAGAAGCCTCCTCACCAGGGCAAAGGATACTTCCCTTCATTACTGAAGTTTCACTTCTCCCTCTCTGCCTTTTAGTGGAATGAAATGGAGCATGTAATGGAACGTCATATTCATAGATTTCATTCTGGTATCAGCTCCAGGTCTGCACAAAATCTCAACCACTACAACAGCTTTTCACATGCTCACAAATGCTCAAAGAAATTGCTGAGGGCACTCAAATCCCCAACTCTAAAGAAGATGCCCTAAATTTACTCAAACAAAACCCCTTTACAGCTGCAAAATAATTACCTGCTTGCAAATAATCACATTATTTTTAATATGAACAGATTATTTAAGTCAGGAGAAAATATCAGCTTTGTATAATACCCACCTGCTCTAAATACACAGTTACACTTTTAGTTAAAATTGAAGAGCCATTAAAGCCACTTTTTGTAGGTGCTTAGGTTTCTAATTTGCAATTAAATTAATTGGATTTGAATGCCTAAATTGATTCAGAAATCAGGCTTATCATCCAATAAGCAGTTAAAGAGGACGATGCTGCAAACCAAGGCTGAAACAGGAAAGTTGTTCAGCATTTCTGTGTGCAGCTGATGGGGGAAGCCAATGGCCACGGTGTCAGGAAAGGCAGGAGAGCAGAGGCTGTGCAGAGCACGAGAACTGCTACAGATACCCATTTCTGGAAATAAACTGCAGCCAGGCAACTCCTGGGATTCTGGCATCTCCAGCACTTTTCACATGTGTTTGACTGGTTTAGCTTCTTTTCCCTTGAAATCCTTAAGTACTGCATAATTTTTTTATATAACTGCAAAGAGGAAAAGTACATGGGTAGCCAAAAGTCACCATCCCAAAGGGAATGCAAAATGGTCCAGACAGTGAATGAAGAGAAATCTCCAGCCAACCAACCTGCACAGACTCTGTTATGTAAGAAATCTGAAAATATTTCTAAATCCTTCCTTACTCAGCCACTGATATTTATCATGACAGAATTTTGTATGGGCTGTGATTAAGTGAAATTCAACAGGAGTGATTTCTGGAGAGCCTGTGCTCTGTCCCAGCCAGGGTTATGTATGTTAATAACAGCCCTAATGACGATGCTTATACATTTCATGTCTCAAAGTGTTCTTTGGGGGTTTAGCATTAATGCTCTGTATCTGCCAAGGTAATCCAGCAGCATTCCACACCTTTTGTGTGCGTCTCTGCTGAGACACATCAAATAAAGCAGTGCCAGGGCCCACAATGGCACAGCCTGTCACAGCTGAAAGCACATGCCAGAGCCCACACTATCACATTTCAGCACAGCACCTCACAAACCAGCCCAGGGGATGTTATCCAATTGTTATCCCATCTTATTAAGGAAGAAATGAAAATCAAGTGTCACACACTGTGTGCAGCCTGAGCCCTTATTAGAGCCTGCAACGCCTAAAATCCCATCGCAGGCTCAACCATTAGAGCAGGATTCCTTCATTAGAACAGCATTAAAAACTCAGGTTCATTATGGCCTTTGGAGCCCAGCCCTCCTGACCCAAGCAGCCTCCCCTTTTCTGCACAGATGCATGTCCAGAAGCAGCCCTTGCTCCTCTGACTGTCACTGTGAGCTCGAGGAGCCCTGCACAGCTCATGTTCAGGAGACTTCAGCTCTGACCAGCGCTTCTCTAATAACTCCAGAACCTGAGCCTCCCCCTCAGCAAGTACTGACAGCCCCTGGACATCAGCCAAACATATCTTGGCACATGCTCTTTGATTTTAGCAAGAGCAGCCCCTTATCTGGACAGTCCTGCTCATGATAAGCCATGATAAGCAGAAGTCACTTTGTGGCTGTGAAAAGTCCCAAACTGGGCTGAGCAGGCAGTCATTTACATGGCACTGTGTAGCTTTTTACAGCGTGGTGACAAAGCAGCACAGAGCTCAGTGCCAGCACCTGGAGATGCTCAGAGCTGGAAATCCCTCAGCCCAGCAGGAAGAGTGGCAGAAGGTCACTGGAGCTGCTGGGCACACTGGGGACGCTCTCAGGGGAAGCCTGGCAGCTCCTGACCCTGATCCAAGCTCCTGTTTTGCAGACAGGTGTCAGTGGATGCTGGGAGGCCAGGATAGCTCTGCTTCTCTCAGGGTCACATCAGCTGCTGCCCCAGGCCAGGGGAAGGGAGCAGGGAACTCATCTCCCTCTGCCTTGTCTGCTCCTTCCCCCCTCAGCACGTTTTCTCTAGAGATAAACCACAAATCCCTTCTCACGGAGATGATGGAGCGTTTCCCAAAAGCAGGGTTCAGCACACAGTGAGGAGGGGCTGGAAAGCAGCTAAAAATCCCTGACTGCCCTCAGCAAGTCCAGGGGATTTGGACATTCCCCTGTGCAGGGCTGTCTCCACTGCCCAGATGTGCTGGGGCACCTGCCACACCTTCACCTCCCTGCTGAGCACCTTGCTGGGATCAGCCTTTTGCAGGGATGGGCTCAGGATAGCGGGGTGGCAGCCAGGGAAAGCCTGGCTGTCATTCCAACAAACACACAGCAGCAAGAGGCACTGCTGGCCACCTCTCAGCCTCTGATCCCTGCTCCAGAGTCACTCCTGTCCAGTGCTGGCACTGGAGCATCCCAAAGCAGCGCAGGGAGCCGAGCAGGCACACAGCTTACTCCCCAAAAATACAAATGCATTCATTTCCACTCAGCACAGCCAGCTCTGTGTGAGCCCCCAGCAGCCACAGAACTGCACCTCAGCACTCTGGGGACATTCACCAGCCCCTGCTGGCCTCAGCAAATCACTGGATTTGCTCACTGGGATCCCCCTTGCCATTACTGTCCACATGTTCTTTAGATTTTGCCTCATTTATTTTATGGCTATAGACATATTCCTCCCTCTAAAGGAAGAGAAATACCCACAGAAAGAGATTATTATCCCTGGCTCTACAAGAACACGTATTTTTTTCCCATGAGGGACAAACCCCCAGATTCCTGGCTATCTTCTGTAGAATTTTGAAGAAGCCTCAACACAGAAATTATTTGGATTATTTTTTTTTTCCATTACAGAGGAGTTTTTTATCTTATAAGCTTATAGCCTTTCAGAAATATAAAGGAAGTGCAGGCACCAGTGGCTGTCACAGTCCCACTGGGGTTTTCAGTATGGATGATTACAAAAAGGCAAATAACACCACAGAAACCTCGTTACTTCCCACGACTCACATCACAAGGATGAATTGGCAGAATATGAAAGAGACAAATCCAGTAACTTCAACAGCTTTAGGTGAGTCTCAGACAACTCCTGGGAGATGCAAGTCTGTTCTATTGGTTCTAAATTCAGAATTCATCTTTGCCATGTCTGTTTTTCATACCAGAGAGAGATGAAAATTGTGCCTTCTCCCTTTCCAAGCAGCACCAGCAGCACATGAACTGGACTCTACAGTTATCACAACTCTCAGTTTTGACAGTGCATTTTTCTGAGTTTTTCCTGTATCCTGATTCCCAGAGCAGAGCAGAAAAAGCATTTTCATTTCTAAAGTTGCTCCATGCTAAGGTGAAAAGGTCAGATAGATTCTGATGTCAGGAATATTGAAACTGAGTTGAAATGACAGGACATGATTTCATCATTTTCTATCAAAATGAAATGTTTAGACATTGCAGAAAATAAAAACATACATTTGCTGACTTAAATCCAGATTGTTTACAAGATGGATCAAACATTTTTGGGAATGGAATAAGGCAGTTCAGCTGCTGAGAACAATCCCATTGTATTATGGAAAATCATGGCATGAACTTGATCTTCACTGCACTCTCAAAGCACAGATTTATCAATGATGTTCTATATTATGGATATAAAGTGTGGCACATCCTGGCTAGCCACTTTAACAGATCACTGCTCCTCAAACAAGGGCTTGCTCCTCTGGCTGCCCCTTTGCCCTGTCCCCAGGGCAGGATGATGTCCTGTGTCCTGTCCTCCTCCTGCACTGATCCCTGCAGCAAGCACAGCCTGAGCTCTGGCTTCCCCCTGACTCTGATTTTAGACTCAATAATTCACTTTCAGCTTGCCTTGGGAAACTGGGATTCCTCCCCCTCGTGCTCTGGAGGTTTTGTGTGTCTGTGCAGTGCCCGTGCAGGAGCTCCCAGAGCTGTGGACGTGTGTGACACTGGCCAGGAGAGCAGAGGAGCATCCCTGGGCTGCCCTGGGGCACAGATCTGCAGCTCTGCAGCACCAGAGCCCAACTCAGCAGCACACAGAACCCTGCACTCCCTTATTTGCTCCCTTTCATTCTCTTACTCTGCCACTCCAGTGACTTTAGAAGAATTCAACTTCTCCCTGAAGTGCACAAGTGTAAGGAAGAAAAGGAACAGCTGTTAAAAGTTTCATGCTTTAAAACACTGTCTGCTTCGGGCTACTTTAAATGCTCTGACACTCCAGCTTCGGTAAAGTCTGTCACATGATTAAAAAGATGTTATTTTGCCACTGGTAAAACCACACTAAGTGTTAGTGAAAGATTTATTAGCCCACAGTAATATTTCACAAATTGCCAAGTGTGCTGCTCTCCCCTCTGAGCCACTCCGAGGTGTCAGAGCAGAGCTGCCAGTCCCTCCCTGGAGCAGGAGTGCCCATCCCGAGCTCTGAGCTCTGTCAGCCTCAGCATCCCTGACACAGCAGAGCCCCCAGAACGGGCTGGGCAGCTCTGGGAAAGCAAAGGGAAATACAGGCTGGACACTGGAAAAAGTATTGCTGAAAGGGTGATGAAGAACTGGAGTGGCTGCCTGGGGAAGTGATGGAGTCACCATCCCTGGGTGTGTTTATAAAGTCTGCTCAAAAATCTCTCTTTTCTTTCTATTAGTTCAGTAGGAGCTTTACTCTCTACCAATGGTCAGTACTTCAGAGCACTTTGAACTTTACACCTGAACTTTTCTGGGGTTCACAGTCCTCACAGAGGACAGAGTCTGTCACACACCTCCATCCTCTGGTGTGCTTATTCTGTCATGCTGGACCAAACAATTGCTGGCAATCATTTGTCAATAAAAATATTCTTTCAATGGACTAAATTCTGCTCTGACATATTCAGCCAAGTTCAGGTAGGTGCAGTTTGGCACAAAATGAGTCAGTGCAGAGTTTGGACCAGCTCTTCAAAGTTCTTTGAAGGCTCAGATGAAAGAAGTGAGTAATAAATGTGGACCCTGAAACGAAAAGAAGAATGAGGTATCCTCATTCTGCAAGGAAAATGAGCTTAACCTCATCATTAATCAACACCAAAAAGCCAGGAATAAAAGCTAAGCCACGCAGACATAATCAATCTGTTAGATGCTACTTGACAGATGCATTGAAAAACAGCAACAGCAAAGACCCAAAGAAATGTAATCTTAATCTTTCTGTTTCAGTGGGCATCTTAAGCAGATTTTTCTTCCATTTTCTATTCCCTACTCTAATGCCCAGAGAACAGAAACTCTAATTACTGCTGCATGCTGAAGGCTGGCCAGTAATTATATATCTTTATCTTCATTAGATGCCTGTGAACAAGGCTTGCTCTGAAGCAGAGCAGGTAAACTGCAAACTCCAGACACATTTTCAATTAAGAGCTTGCTTTAAACTGGCAACTCCTTTGAGCTGTGCAGAAAGCTCTGTGCTGCTGCAGGAGCCCAGGAGGTTCCTGCTGGTCCCTGATGGTGACAGCCTGCCCTGACACGGGGCTCTTAATGCTGTGTACATGAATAATTCTAAACACACGAGCACTGATTGCTGTATTCATGTCCTTACAGGCAATGACTCAAACTTCAGAAAGCAAAAATGATTTTTTATATGTTTTCCAAAGGATAGATTTGCTTTCAAAATCTTATTTTTCCTAATTCACCAAAAGAATTAAATAGAAGATGAGTGAGTTAGTAAGGGCTTAGTGCATTAACTCCCACAACATAAGGACAAATGATTTCCTTCTGTTTTTAAATCTAAATTAAGTGCAACTATTTGCTATATTTGGCAGATTTACTGGATCCAATAGGGCTTCATAGAAGAAAAGAGCCCCCAAACCCCAAAGGTTCCTAATAATACAGCCAGAAAGACACATTTAATCAGAAAGTACCAACATGGTGGCTAATCAGGTAAATAGGAACACTGAGGAGATTCTAAAAGGAAAGCAAAAAAATACTGAACTTTGAAATTGCTGGGGTCCATCTCATGTATGAGAAATAACCATGAAGCAATTATTTAAAACAAGTCCAATGAGCACAGAAATTGCAATTTTTTTTGGTCAGAAAATATAGCTCAGGAAAAACCATTTCCACCTCTGCCCAGCTCTGCTCTTTACTTCTTCTGCCCCGAGTTTGTGAAAAGATAAAAGCAGCTGTAGATAAAGCAACTTTTTATCTGCCACCATCAGCACTGCTGAGCAGCTCCTTGCACTTAATCACTCATCAAGCAGATGGAAATACCCGGGATTTTAGTGGTAATATTGGTACTTCAGAAACACCCTAAGGTTACCAAGAGGCTCCAGTCCCATCTCAGGACCAAAAGGAAGCTGGAATTGTTCCTGTGAGCTCTGACCTTGCTGTGCCAGGAAAGCACAGCCCAACATTCCTGCAGCCCCTGGAACCAGGAGGGCAGGGGGGAGTCAGGGCTGGAAAAGTTCTTTTCAAACAAGTGTCAGCCAGTCCTGAGCAGGATGGAGATGTGGCATTTTGTGTTTGCTCTGCTGCTTCACTGAAGCGAGCTCCACAGCAATAACAAATAAATATTAATATATATATTAATATATATAATATTAATAATAAATCCCGGTGTTCCAGCAGGACAGCAGCTGGGAAAATGAAAGAACTTGTTCCATGAGGGAGCAGCACTGCTCTGCAGGGCCTGTGTCCCATGGAAGGAGCAGTCTGAGCCTACCTTAATGACATCTTCATCTGATGATCTGCATTCCACAGACTCCACCAGGTCAGTCACAGTGCCATCATCTTCCACAGAAACCACCTTGACAGGGACAGCCACTGTTTTCCCAGTGAGAATAGCTGTGTTCAGGATCTCTGCTTCCTGAGAGACAAGAAAACAAAAGGCCACTTAATATATTAATTCTATTAATATATTATTACCTATTAATTCATTATTACCACCTAAACTCAGCTTTACTTCAGTCCCTCATGGCAAGAGCTGCTCCAAGTGCAGCAGGCAGGAAACAGAGGTTTCCTCCCTCTGGTGCTGAACCAAACTCCCAGGTGTGATTCTGCTGAGACATTTGTCGTGCCCTGCTGCTGTCTCAGGGCTGCTGAGACATTTGTCGTGCCCTGTCCCTTGAGTGTTCACTGAGGGCAGAGCAGCAGAGGGAGTGACCCTGCACACACGAGCAAAAGCACCTGGATGTGACAGCAGGGACATTTCTACCCTGGATGTGACAGCAGGGACATCTCCAGCCTGGATGTGACAGCAGGGACATCTCCAGCCTGGATGTGGCAGCAGGGACATCTCCACCCTGGGTGTGACAGCAGGGACATCTCAAGCCTGGATGTGACAGCAGGGACATCTCCAGCCTGGATGTGGCAGCAGGGACATCTCCACCCTGGGTGTGACAGCAGGGACATCTCAAGCCTGGATGTGACAGCAGGGACATTTCTACCCTGGATGTGACAGCAGGGACATTTCCAGCCTGGATGTGGCAGCAGGGACATCTCAAGCCTGGGTGTGACATCAGGGACATCTCCAGCCTGGCTGTGACAGCAGGGACATTTCTACCCTGGCTGTGGCAGCAGGGACATCTCCACCCTGGCTGTGACAGCAGGGACATCTCCAGCCCAAGCAGTGTGCTTACTTGATTATCTTACTTACACCGAGCCCCTCCAATAATAAAATGAAATAATCAGAGAAAAACACGGCTCTTCATGCATTAGAAATGGAAGAGCAGGTAATCTTTGTTCTGAAATCGCTACCATGGTAAATAAGTAGTAATACTTTAAAGAAGATGCTGGAGTGAGTGTTCTTTGCTTACTGAAGAGATTCATATTAAATAAGTGAGCATATTAAGCCCTCCAGCAGGAACGTGTTCAGAGGATGTACACAGTAAGCGTCAATTTAAGTTGAAATGCAGAAGTGAATACCTATTAGTTTTTTTCAATTTTAATAGGTAGCTTCCCTGAAATTTAATTTCCCTTCAGACATCTTTTGCCTCATCTTTCCTAGGGTGAAAAAAAAAAAGGACCTTAACAATATCTTTATAAATCTTTCTGAATTTCTGTTTCTGCCCCCAGCCGTGTGTGTATACACAGAATTTCCCAATGTTTGTGTGTGTGTGTAACTTCCTAAAGAAATAAAAGCATGGCCAACTCGTGCTTGGCTTTGAGCTGGCTGCAGCTGAGCTCCCCTCTCAGCTCAGGACAGAGGGGTCCCCCCTGAGCCCCTGAGGGTGCTCTGAGCCCGTCTGTAAACGCTGCTGAGCCCTCCCAAAGCACCTCCACCCTGGGCCTGGCCCCCTCCCTGCCTGAGCCACCAACAAATGCATCTCTGCTCCTCTCCTGCACCATCCCAGCCACTCCATCCTCAGCAGAAGTGCTCATCCTTCTGCAATACACAGGAAAAGAAGACTCAAAACTCCCCATGGCACTGTAATTCCTGCTCTGGAAGCACAGCAGATCTCCAGAGACATTCCTCATTAGAGCAGTGGAATGTGTCTTTACAGGCTAAAGTTCTAATTTCAAAAACCAAGAGCATTCCTCTCGGGTTTCAAGAGGTATTTTGGCTTTTGGGTTATGTCCAGAGGGCAATCAGGAGGAGAATAAACTGATCCCTGCAACCTCCTGAAGTCCAGAGCACGCCACAAAGAATGAAAAGCTGCCTGCAAATCCCTCCCTTTGCCATTCCTTAGCATTCTCTATTTTCTTCTTTCTCATGTATTTTCCACTAATCAGCATGTAGAGCATTAATCCAGGGCCCCACCTTGGATCTTTCCACTCTTTAGTTAAAAAAGAGCTGGATTTGGTTCCTGTTCAGCCAGGAGCCATCTTGCTCATATCAGAGGATCCACGCCTCGGCCGTGCATAACTAATTTCAAATCTTATTTAGCATCAAGTCTCAGAATTAAGCAGCTAAGTGACAGCTGTTTAATTAACTCCTTAAGCTGATTAGAAAGCATTACAGAAATCCCCCCAAGGAAGAGTTTATAACTGTCAAGAGAGCCTAAGGCCATGTTAATGCTTCTGTTTAAATTTAGTAAGCTTCTAAACCAATAAAGTCTAAATGCTTGACATTCTCATGGATGTGGTCAAACTCAGCTTTTTTTCTCCTGTTACCACTGCAAGGGTAGGAAACAAAACCAGTGACAGGGAGGGGATTTGGGAAGTCAGGGAGCAGCAGCTGAACAAAAAAGCCAAGAGCTGCATTTCCCCACAGGAGCTGCTGCGGGTCCGGGGCACCAAACCTCGGTTATTGGGGATTAGCTCTGAGTAAAGCTGAGCTTGCACCTGAAATGCAGAGTCATCTCCAGCCCTGGCTGCAAGGAAAAAGGGTTTGTTCATCGCCTCTTAAAACCTAAATCCACCTTTAATGATAAGATTATGGCAGCTGAAGTACAAGTTTTAGAGGCAGCTGCTGGGGCCAGATACAAGGTGCTGCAGAGAAACTAAAATTGCTCCAAAGCAGATTTCCTCGCCTGTAGTACATTATTGTCAGCTCTGAGCTTGCAAACAGCTTGAAAAATATAAAATATAATTCGGATTTCCTTATTTCCCTTGCTGTTTCCAGATTCTTTAGGATGCACTGGAAAAATTATTGAAAAATCAGCTGCAATTCTTCTGTGTCCCAAGGAATAAAGGAGCAGTGGCCAGAAATAACCCAAATTAATTTGTGAGCCCTTGAATATAAACAGAAGAGTTGAAAGTTGAAATACTGCAAGTATGGGAAATGATGGTGAAACCTGAATGAGAAAATGTGAAAAGACCGACATGAACTTCAAGGTTAAATGTTTGGTTTAATGTGAGCACCTTTCATCATGCAGAATGAAACCTGAAGTCTCTGGGAATAGAGAGGAGGGGGATATTATAAGAAAATTAATCACATTTCATTCGAGCACTTGCTACTTAATCAGTTTCCCTTTCCCCAGTACAGGCAGGAGAGCCCCAGAGTGAGATGTGCTGACACAGGGTTAAAAAGGAGCAGCCACAGAGATCCAACTGCACGTTTCTCTGGACAGATCCACCTGCTGACTCCCACTCTTCCCCACAGCTCCTGGAGAGGAGAAAATGGAATTTTTTGAAGGGTAAAATGTGATTGAGAAGCATTGTTTAGAAAGGAGTGGGTGGCAGAATCAATGCTTCAATATATTTTTCATCCTTTCTTCCTCAGCCTGTGATTCCTTGAATAATTTTGGGTCCATGTGGTGGGGGGTGACAGCTCCAGCCACGCTCTCACTCCTCTCGGGGGCAGAATCAATGCAGGGAGCACATGTGGCAAGGACGAGCAGTGGAACAAAACCCCAAACACACACAAAGCCCAGCAATCACAGTTTTCCAGTTCAAAACAGAGAGCAGGCAATGGCTGGGCTGTGCTGAAGGGAAAAAGCAACACGGGATAATCAGAGCCTGTCTGCCCCTCCTACTGTCACACACGAGGCATGCAGCAAAAATACCTCATTATATTTAATCTCAGACTTAACTTTTGCAAAGCCTTTAAGCTATTTGATATTCTCCCTAACGAACTTTCATCTGGGTGTAGATGGAATCTATCACTGAGGCTGCAGGAGGGGGTGGGGAAGAGAAGCTGAAGATGTGAGACAGTGCTGGGTGTAGGAAATGGGGAGAGAAGGAGCAGAATGCCAGGCAGGTGGTGCAAAGGAAAAGGGGGATCATTAGGAGATGACCAGCAGTGAGAGGCTTCTCATTACACAGCCTGTGATGTTCAGCAAAAAGCCCCAGAAGGAAGGAAATGCATCTCAGCAGGGAAATGCAGGTGCTGCTGTAGCTGCCCCACGGAGCAGCTGCTGCCCAGGCTGGAGATGCCTTGTGTGTGCAGAGAGGACAGGCAATCCCCACTGTGGACACTGCCTATGATTGCAGGATGCAATTCCACATCTTTAAGTGATGAAAAAAGCCAGGAAATAAATCATCTCGCTCCCAGGGAGAGAAAAACACATTTGCCTGTTGTGTCCCTTCTCCTTCCCTCTGTGTGTGTCGTGTGGCTCAGCTGGAATGGCTCTAAACGGGGATCTTTGATTTGTTTTGTGTTTGTGCAGTGTCCAGCCCCAGCTCAGAGCCCAGCTCAGGCTGTGAAGCAGCCAAAAACAGGCAGCAGCTCCCTGGCAGCTACAGCAGGGCAAACACAGCAAATGTGAGAGCCAGGCCCTGGGGAGGGCTGCTGCCTCCTTCCTCTGCTGGGGATCACTGGAATTGGGGCTCCCTGGAATTGGGGATCACTGGGATTGGGGTTCACTGGAATTGGGGTTCACTGGAATTGGGGATCCCTGGAATTGGGGATCACTGGAATTGGGGATCACTGGGATTTGGGATCACTGGAATTGGGATTCACTGGAATTGGGGATCACTGGAATTGGGAATCACTGGAATTTGGGCTCCCTGGAATTGGGGCTCCCTGGAATTTGGATTCACTGGAATTGGGGCTCCCTGGAATTGGGGCTCCCTGGAATTGGGGATCCCTGGAATTGGGGCTCCCTGGAATTTGGGTTCACTGGAATTTGGATTCACTGGAATTTGGGTTCACTGGAATTTGGATTCACTGGAATTTGGGTTCACTGGAATTTGGATTCACTGGAATTTGGGATCACTGGAATTTGGGTTCCCTGGAATTGGGGCTCCCTGGAATTGGGGTTCACTGGAATTGGGGCTCCCTGCTATTACAGCTCTGGGATAAAGGCACCCAAGGATTTTGGTTCCCCAGGAGCGACTCTCCCAAGCACCAGTTGACTTTAAAGTGGGGGTTCCTGTGTTTCTGGAGCACACAGCACAGACTGGGGAGGGCACTGAGCTGCTCAGCACAGACTGGGACCAGTGCTCAACACAGACTGGGACCAGTGCTCGGCACACACTGGGACCAGTGCTCAGCACAGACTGGGACCAGTGCTCAGCACAGACTGGGACCAGTGCTCAGCACAGACTGGGACCAGTGCTCAGCATAGACTGGGACCAGTGCTCAGCATAGACTGGGACCAGTGCTCAGCATAGACTGGGACCAGTGAAGCCACCCAGCTGCCCTGGGTCTCCTTCACCCCTGCCAGCCGGGGAATCAAACCCTCCCTTGGGAACTCACTTCTTCCTAGCTGTAGAGGCAATGTAAATTTAATTTGTCTCAGGTTTGAAACGACAAAGTCCCTTTGATGTGTAACATTTAGGATGTGTTAGCATCCTTCTGGGGGGCCGTCCTTTGCTGTTTGGGTGGCTTGCAGTGCTAAGCAGGCTTCCACCATCCCAGGGAGCTGTCAGGTACCTCCCCTGCTTATCAAAGTCAGACCCAGGAAGCCTCAGAGCTGTCAGGCTGTGCTTCTTCAGAGAAATTGCTAATTAATTCACAGGCCCCAAACTGTAACTCCACCAAGCTGTGTGTGCATACTTGATTCTGGTCTCTAGACAAGCTGCTTTAGCTGATCATCAACAAGTTTGCTCTTGAAAGCAACAAACAAATGTATTTGGGGAGGATGCCACTGCCTCACTGCCACCTCGTCCTGCCCTCTCCTCCCAAGCCGCTCCATGATCTCCCAGCATTTTCCCAGCTTTTAATGCCCAAAAGCCACCTCAGCAGATCCTGATTTTCCCTGTGACACCTGCAGAGCTGCTTTACAGCCCTCTTTACAATTCCCAGCGAGTGCAGGATGCTGCAGATCTCCAGCAGCCACGTTTGCTCTCTCCTGCCATCTCCCAGAGCTTTGTTCAGCTCCCTGGGGTTAAGAAGAGCCATTAGTAAAGCAGGAAAATCAAGGTGCACACAGAGCCATAAAGGTTGAAAGAGACCTCTAAGATGAAGAAATCGATTTATCAACGCATTTATCAACTCTGATGTGATTTTCCCATCACTTCAGAAGTTCTGCTGTTGCCCCTGCAGCTTTCCAGAGGGGAAAGCTGAGGAGCAGTGAGGTGATGAGCTGCCCAAGCCCCTGGAGCTCTGCTGTGCCATTTCCCTGCTGCATGTGGAAATTCCTGCTAGCAGCATTGAGCAGGTACCAAACGTGGTGGCAAGACAAGGAGAAAATGATGCAGAGACCTTGAGAAAACAGCAGAGTGGTGAGGATGAAATCTGCCCAAATGTGGGCACTGCAAACTCCCGTGGCAGAGCCACAGAGCAAGGACCAAACCAGCTCCTCACGTTTCCAAAGAGAACAAAAAGGATTCTAGGAAAGGAGAACTGGTGTTCTGCAGGTCACTGTGCAGAGGAGAAGTGACTGAACTGCTCCAAATTGCCCTCCAGACTGGCCTGGCAGTTTGTGTAGCACATTCATATTTAGGAATGTCAGGCAAGAAGCAGCCTGAGCTAAATTGGGAGCATCCCAGGGCCCTGGAAAGCTGCCTGCAACCCAACAATTCATTGATGAGCAGACTGAGGGCAGAGCAGCGGGGCAGCCTGCAGCCAGCGGGCTCTGCTGCTTCGGAATCAGCTCCTCAGCTCAGCTTTAAACAGAAACACAACAATAAACAAAGGGCACATTCGGGACAAAGATGATGTTCCAGCTCCCATATGGCAAACGGGGCCAAAGTCTGCTCTGAGACATGTGACCGTGACCTTGGGGAGGACACCCTGGTGGCCAGGACAGCATTTGGGTCACACACGTCCTTAGAAAGAGCCCAAGGACAAGGAAGGCTGCACCCTCCTGCCACTGGGGCTAAACCCATCCCTGCTGTGCTGAGAGGGGATCCACACCCCATTTCTAGCCACAAAAAACATTTATCCCCTGTACCTTGGTCCTAACGCTGCCATCCCTGCACCTGAGGAACCAAAAACTTCAGCTCTTTGCATTTGGTCTTGGGCAGAAAATTATTATTTTTTTCTTATAAATAAAATAATATTTATTTATATAAATATAATAATATATATTATAAATAATATATATGTATATTTATAGATATATTTTTATTTATTTATATTTATATATTTATATATTTATATATTTATATATTTATATATAAATATATAAATATATAAATACATAAATATATATATTTACATATCTATTAACATAATATAAACAATATATATTTATAAAAAATATAAAATTATTTTTATTATTATTTTGGACCACAGCAACCAAGGTTTTATTTCTAACCATATCCCTAGTTACAAATTCCAGGCTCACAGAGGTGGTTTTGTGCCTGGACTTCAGCAGCACAACTTTCTTTGAGCTTTTGCTGTGTGATGGGCCAGTGACAACTGCCAGGACATAAATGGGTGCAAATCTTTGCTGATTTGGCAGATGTGCCAAGGAAGTGACCCAACACTTGACTCCCCTGCCACAGATAAAGGCTCTGGGAAAGGGCAGCGTCAGAATCTGAATGAAGATCAAATGAAGATCAAATATTTCTCGGTCTAGAAGTAGGCTGAGAAAGCAGTGAGCCTGCAAGCTCTGCTTTGATCACTTAGCCTTGTAGATTTGTGACAAATTGTTTTTTCTGCATGAATCTGAGCTGATACAGATTTACATGAATAGTTAAAAAGTAATACCAATTGGGAAATAAAATCCCTAACAGCACCACAGAGCTGTTAGCAATAAACTTAAGAAGAAGTTAGACAGACAGATGCTTTACAATAGGAAAAAAAAATTAATAACAGAGAAAAAGAGAGGTTGGACACTTGTAAAGCTGCTTGTGGCAGGCTGAAAGCAGAGAATCCAAAAAGCCATTAGAAAAAAGACATGAAGAGTCTTGTAGTAATGTCCTGGGGAACAGGCTTGCTTCAGATTCAATGCCTTTAAGACCCTGTTGTGTGTTCTGTGACTGTTGTTTTATGTCTAATCCTTCTGGAACGATTGGTAGAGAACTTGTGTTGGCATCAGCCCAATGTCCCCAAGGAAATAAATCTGGGTTTGACATCAAATTACGCATTTTGTACCCAGGACATTTGAAGTGTTTTGCTAATCTGGTGTATGCAGAGATCTGTACACCCAATAATTCTGATGTCAGTGCAAGAGGAACAGCTCCATTCTCCCCTCCAGCTTCTTCTCATTTAAAACATGAGGAGAAAGCCCTGTGGGTGAAGCCCTGTGTCCAGGACTGCTGACTCCATGGTGTGAAGCTGAGCAGCTCCAGGCTGCAGCACTGCCCCTGACAAATGCAGAATTGCAGCTGGAGGCTGCAGGGGAGGCTGTTCCCAAGGACAGAACCCAGCAGGGACCAGCTCAGCCACACCTCAGCTGCATTTACAGACTCCACCAGCTGACACAAACCCAGCTGGGAGCATCCCAGGCTCTTCTGGGGGTTTTTTTTTGAAAATTCTGGAAGTTAAGAAATACCTGCTTGAGGAATGTTTTTTTTTCCAGGTGAGTTATGTGGGGCTGAGTTTACAGTTAGGAAGGAAGGGGAAGGTGAGGAGCCTTTCATTGATAGTTGGTAAAGCACTTGCTGTGGTCAATAAGTGCCTCAGACGTGGCTGCTGTGCCCATCCATCTCCCTGCTCCAGCCTGCCCAGACACCAGCTCTGGCAAAGCCAGCTGATAAATGGGGCTGCTGTGTGACAAGCTTGTTTATTGGGTTCAAAAGGAAGAGCAAAGTCTTTAAATGGAAATAATAAATGCTTCTGTAAGATACTGCCAGACACATCACACAAACATAATCTGACTTCTGCTTTTATTTGGTCAGGTTTTCCTGTTGGTTCAGAATTTACTGCGAGCTCGAGGCCCTGCAGCCAAGGTCTGTACCAAGCTACCTTGGCAAAGGAGAGCTTTGCCTCTTCTCCAAAATCAGTTTCACAGAACCTGGGGTGGCTCTCTGGCTCCAGTGAGACCCAGCCTGAGCTGAGCAGTGACTCAGAGAGGCTGATCACAATCTCCCCATCACTCAGTGCTGGCTTTGTGTCTTCCTGCTTCCCACTTCAGGAATTTCCCCAAGGCCCCCAGCACTCCAACTCCCTCATCACAAAAAGCAAATTATCCCTTCTGATTTCCTCTTCTAACCTGCCTGGATTATTTCCTGGGCATGTCCAGGACAACTGGAAGTGTTCCACAGGGGCCAAAAAGGTGAGGCAAGAGAAAAGCAGTGAGTGAGAGAGGCTACAAGAGGAATTCCCAAGAGGATCAGGGGCCTGGTGAAACAGAACCACGAGCAGAGATTCAAGGTCTTCCATCACAAATGGAAAGGGAAAATTATCAGCTGGCTGGGCTCAAAACAAAGACAAGACTGTGTTTTTCCAAACAATGTTGCTGCATCCAACAATCCACAGCTACAGAAAATGGGAATGTTTACATGGATTGATCTCCATTGCAGTTTAAAGGGAAATTAAACTAATTAATGGCAGAAAGAACTGGATCCCACCCCTGGATGACAAAGGCTGCACAGCTGGGATGCAGCTTCCTTTGCTCTCACATCATTCCATCATTCCTGCTCCCAGCCCTGCTGGGGACACAGGACAATGCCTGGCCTGGGGCACGGGAATTCTCTCCCAGAAACACCCTGCAGTCCCTGGAGCTGCCCTGGCACAGAGGAATTGGAATTACAGCTCCCAGTGAGCTGCTCCTCTGCTGCCCTGCTTTTAGGGACCCACTCTGCAGACAGACTTGAAGAATTGTACTGGTTAATGGAATAGATTTTGGCATTAGTGGAAAATATAAGCCCTCAATATCAAATATTAAATTATTCCTGATTAATTCTTTTATGGGCTCGGACTTGCAACTGATTTAATACTCCTGGATAATTACTTCTGTTATAACTGTGCCTTTGATTTTTAATTAACCATACAAAGTTTCTCATTCAAATCTAATATTACCTTTGTTAACAATGTCAACTCTCTGTTTAGGGATTCTGCTCACATTAAACTCTATGCTGAGAAATTAAAATCTGCTTTTCCACAACTGTGTGAACAGATTCTGTACGAGGCTTATTTATTCTACATAATTATCTAGGAAAATATTGTTTCTGGTATCCTGAGCACTGCTGGCTGCCAAGTACCCCTGTTCCTCACAGCACTGCTCTCTCCTCCCCTCATCCCAGAATCCCAGGCTGGTTTGGGTTGGGAGGGACCCCAAATGCACCCCTTGCCATGGGCAGGGACCCCTCCCACTATCCCAGGCTGCACAAAAAGTCAAAGCACAACATTTTCAAACCTGGGCGCCTTTACTCGCCTAAATTCTTCTTTACAGATGTAATTAAGTGAATTTACTCCATTAAAATCCAATAAAAGTGAGCTGCCTGGGAATTGCCTGCTGAGCCATTTCAGTGATCATTGAAATTCAGAGTCTGGATGTGAGTTTGGGTGTCACACTTGAACCACTCACATCAGAATCTGGGCCTTGCTTTGACAATGTCCTTTGTAATTCCTCGTAATTACATTCCCATTTAGCCATGGAGAGAGCTTTGTGTCAGTCTTTTTGGCAGGTCCACACACCTGTGTGGGCTCAGAAAGACACACAACCTCCAGGCAGTGCATGGCTTAATGGAGGTGATTGGCAAAGCTCCCCTAAGCAAATTAAACACTTTGTTTTTGCTCTAACGTTTTTACAAAGGTTATTCTTAGAGTATTTGGCACTGGCCTGTTTGACCTGTTAGCTCAATGCAGCTGTGCAGAGCAAATCAAACTGCAGCCTCATCTCTTGTGGCTGCTGCATCAGCTCTCCCTCCTTTGGGAGCTTTTCCATCCTCCTCGTTAAACCCTTCAGAAGAGCAGCTTTTCACTGAAGGGCTTCTCGCCCTTCTTATATTAAATACCTTTGGTTTTAGGGAGGACAAACTCAGGCTTTTGTAATCCAAGTCACATCCTGGCATTTTTCAGTCCATTTTGCTGTTTGTGCCCCCTGCCCTCTCAGAGATGAGGTTCAGAACAAGTTTAAGGAATAGGGCAGCAATTACCAAAGGACTCAGAGAGGAAGGAGAGCTGACCTCGACACTGACTCCTGCTCCAGCCTCAAACACCCTGAAAGGGCTGGAGAACAGCTCTGAACCCTGACTAAGCTTCTCTGTGCTTAACAAAAGATCAGAATCCTCCAGCCTGCAGGGCACTGGGCAGCTGTAATGCAATTCACTCACTACTGTGATGAGGCACATATAAAAAATATAAATATATATGTGTTAAATATACATATAAATTAAATAGAAATATATATGTATTAAAAACTAAGTATGTGATTGTCAATTCTCACAAATGCTAAAGGATTTCTGAGAACCTACAAAGATCTGGCAGAATTTCTAGATATTTTAAAGCTTTCAACTATTTTCCATTAGGATTCTCAGAGGAGTTCAACTGAGAATCAAAAGCTTTGCAGAGAAACATGAAAAATGCAAAGACAGGAATGATGTGCTGCTGCTGCAGCTCCCCTGGCAGGCACCCCAAGGAACTGAGCTCAGGAACATCAGGGCTGTGCCCTGGCTCTGCCCAGCCACAGAGTTACACCTGCCTGCATCCCAGAGCAAAGGAGGAGAAAAGCTCATTCCATGGCTCAAACCAGGAAAATGGAGTCTAAGAAAATAATTATGTTGTGCTTGAGGAAATATGGAAATGACCATGAGCTGCTGCATTTAACAGACTTTTTGAAATGAAATTATTTGTATTCAACCATGTGCAAAACCAATGATCATTTTTGGTTTTGATCAGCTCAACCTGTTCTTTGGGGAAATTAATTTGATGCTCTGGGTATAAACACTCTCTCAAAATGCTCACCGTGAAGCAATGTTTTCCTCCTGCTCTCCTCAGCACCAAAGCAATTTTCAAAGCATTCCCATTGATAACACAAAGCAGACGAACCATTTCACGAGGAGGAGCAGAAATTGCAATCAGAGAGGTAATACTTAAACCTCAATTTAATCCATATTCATCAGCAGGCCACACGTGGCTGGTGAGCAGAGGCAGAGCAGACATTCCTGGCTGCAGGAGCACAGCTTCAGGCCCAGGTGCTCTGCTCAGCCCCTGCCCTGGCCACAGCAAACACAGAGAGCGGGGTCAGGAGCTCGTGGCAATGAGCTGAGAACATCTACACTCATTAAATACCAGGGAAAAGCATTTGGAGTCTCCTCACACTGGGGACAGCTCTGGGGCAGCTCCAGGGCAGCACATCCGAGCTCCTCACAGCTCAAAGCAGCCCCGAGGATGGAGGGGTTAAACCCTTGTGACTTGGCCAAGAAGATGTGAATCCTGCTGGGAAAAGGAGAAATGAGAACCAAGAGGAAGGGAGGGAGCCCTGACCCTGCAGAAGCTGCAGCAGCATCAGAGCCTCGTGTCAGGGCTGTGGAGCAGGAACACCAGAGGAACCAAGCCTGGCTGCCCCAGCCCTGCCACCCCCAGCTCCCCTGGGTCCTGCTGAGCCCACAGACACTGAACAACATTGGGGGTCCCTTTTCTGCTGGGGTGCTGAAATGGCTCAGCTCGGGCTCTGCTGAGTGCTGAGCCATCAGCCAGGATGGGGTGGACATTCCTGACCTAAAGCTTCACCTGGAGAACAGGGAAGGACACCTGGGAACTGAGGTGTTCAGTGCTCACCACAGCCCAGCACGTGTCCAACTCCCAGCAGCTTCCAGCTGGAGGGGCTGAGGTGGGAGCAGGGAAAGGGGCCAGGCCATGTCTGTCCATCTCTGATCTTCAGAAGAGCAGAGTGGAACCTGAACTTCTGCTTTCCCCACCTAGCACAGAACCTTCATTTCATTCCCAGCTGGTCCTTAATGCCCAGAATTACCAATATCAATATCCTCATTCATTTTCGTTCAGTTCCTGCTGTAATTGCTTGGGGATAGTAAATGCTGCCAGTATTGGGGTCATTATTAACCCCAGGCAAAATGTGCACTGAAGACCACAAGCTTTGATTCCTGCCTTGTTTCCATAGTTACACCTGGCCAAGAGGTGACACCTGAACTCTGCCTTCAGGCTCTAAGTAAGTGATGAAGAACTGAAGAATCTCAGAAAATGAAATGACAGCATTTGAAGAAGAAAAGGTCAAGCACACTCATGGGAAAATCTTAAAAATTTACACTCACACTATTAATTTCCATAAACAACTTGTTATCACCCTGCCTACTCAGATCTGATGAGATTATTCTTGCCAGCTCTTGATCGTGCTACTGTGCAAGTGCATATTGAAAAGTTCTGCCTTTGATCACAGGGAGCACAGCTATCACAGATAATGCACACACTGCATGCCTGCTAATCTTATTCTGATTTTTCCTGGGAAGTGAGCAGTTCTGAAACATGCATCTCACATCAGGAAACTTCCACCATCGCAGAATCAGCAGAAAACAGGCGTTAATCAATTTTAAATCTGACAAATGCTTAATACCAATACTTAAACCCCCAGATTTCTCCCTCTGTCAAAATATTTCAGCAATTCCAGCAGTTACAGATGTGAAACTGCTGGGCCTGAACACAAAGTTACTGCTGAAAGGGAGCAGTGCTGCGCTAATGCACCCCAAGGGTGTTTTAATTCCTGTGTCCAAACCTCCCTCTCTGCTGAGCTGGGAGCACAGCTCTGCCAGCCCAGGGCTCGCAGGGAAAGCCAGCTCATTCCCTTGGCTTTCACTGGAGTGACACCGAAGCCCCAGGGGTGTTTCAGTGACAGAACACACCACATCCCTGCTGGGAACTTTTACAGCTGCTGGAGAAGGTGCTGAGGTTGGCAAAGGCTTTTTCCCCTCTGTGTTGCACAGCTGGATTGAAGGAGCTGAAGCACGTCAGAAAGAGGGATTCAGCTCAGGCTGAGCCCAGGGTCTGTCACCACTCTCCTTGAGGTGTGACATATGTCACTTCACTCTTGTCACACAGCGTTTCATGCTAGGCTAGATGTGAAGTTTGGAAAAAAAAAAGAAACTTTGTAATCATACATGTCATGTCAGATTTATTCCTAGCAGGAGATGACCAGCCTCTGAAAGAAAGACTCAAAGTCATTGTTCACACAGACACACCCGAGTTCTGTGCTTGAAGGATAGTTTGTTGCTGTTTTGGGGGGGTGTTTTCATTAGAGCTAAATAAAACCAAATAATGTATCAGAAAATCGTGAATCTTTTCACCTAGTGTTACCCTTCCTTTAGATGTTCAAAGTTTCTCTGACTGCTTTCCTCCACACAAACCACGCTCCTGGGTGTCTCAGTGTCTCAGTCTCTGCGTTTAGAATTTTAACATTGAAAAAGCTGAGCAGGAGGAGCTTCCTGCAGCCCCAGATAAATGAGGCAGCCATGTGGCCCCAGTGATTTCAGAGCAGTTCTCCCCGTGCACTGGAGGCTGTCAGATCTGCATCCCAGGAAGTTTTTATATCCTGCAAAGTCTGTATTCTGCACAGATCCACGTTCCATGATAAAGCAGATCTGTTACTACACATCTTGCAGGGCAGACATGGGTGCCATGAATCTGAAAAGCCAACCTGTCAATCCAGAGCCAGCGAGCTCATTTTCCTGAACAGCTTTCAAGGACATTTACCATAAATCTGTGAAAGAAGAGCTACTTACAGGTCTGGGATTTATAGAAAGTGCTGCCTATTTGTGCTCTGTCTTCTGTCAATAGCATTAAGATTTGCAGTTTGCACTGAATTATCCAATGACCTAAATCCTAGCAAGCTATCAAAATCTGTTTCCCAGATAAAGCCATGCTGGAGTTTGATACATTTATCAGTGCCAGACACACAGCACTGCTTACAAGCACGGCAATTCCTCAAGTCTTCCTCAGCAGCAGACAAAAGGGAGGTACAAATGAATTACAACCTATTCACTCCAATGGTTTAAAATAATTATCACCCATTGGAAACAAAGTAATACAATTCCTGCCTCCTGATTTCACACAAACTCCTGCCTATAATGAGGCACTGTTTATTTACCTAATGTAAAGCATCCGAATCTTATGCTGACAGCTCCAGAATGATTTATTGTTCTTCCATTGTGCTAAATACTTGGGCTAGATCATGCCTCATTATACAAAACCCAATCCACTGAACAGGGCTGGATGTGGGAGAGGCAGGGCTGTGCTGTGTCAGTGTGGCTCTGTGGTGACAGGGACCCCACATCAGCCCTGCAGGATGTGACACAGAAACTTCTCTGTCCTCTCCTCTCTGCAGCACCACGGGGATCGTGCTGAAGCACCAGCAAGGTGAGTGGAGCTGCAAGCAGCAGGTGAATGTTTAAATTTACACAGCTCCTTTTGAACCCAGAGTGCTCCAGAGCTGGCAGTGCTGGCCTCAGGGGACAGCGCCAGGGGAGGTTTGTGCCTTGCCAGAGTAAGGACCAGAGCACTGGGAATACAGCAAGGGGCTGGCTGGACAGAGGATTTCTCCATACTCAACAGTTGGGATGAATTTAAACTTTGGGCTAATCTCTGCATTCAGTTATTTCCTAAAGCAGCAGAGGAACGTGTGTGAGGGTCACTGCAGCCACAGAGAGCTGCTGGCACCCTGCAGAACGTGCTACACCCAAAACCCAGCCCTGTCCTCTGGCACAGCACCACAGCCATGTCACCCCAGCCAGCCAGGGGACAGCCAGTGCCAGCCAGGGGACAGCCAGTGCCACCCAGGGGACACCTAGTGCCAGCCTGGGGACACCCAGTGCCAGCCTGGGGACACCCAGAGCCAGCCAGGGGACAGCCAGTGCCACCCAGGGGACAGCCAGTGCCACCCAGGGGACAGCCAGAGCCAGCCTGGGGACACCCAGTGCCAGCCTGGGGACACCCAGAGCCAGCCTGGGGACACCCAGAGCCAGCCAGGGGACAGCCAGTGCCAGCCTGGGGACACCCAGAGCCAGCCTGGGGACACCCAGTGCCAGCCTGGGGACAGCCAGTGCCACCCTGGGGACACCCAGAGCCAGCCTGGGGACACCCAGAGCCAGCCTGGGGACCTGCCTCTCCTGGGGGACAGCAAGGGACAGCAGGGGCTGCACAGGGGAAGCTCTTTAAGTTCAACAGGAGCTTGAATCCCATCCCAGCCAGTCCAGCTCATTCCCAGCAGCATCTCAGCCTCCCTCTAGCCCAGTGCAGTGTCTGCCCTCACAGGTGACAGCAGAGCCACCCCAGCTGGTGGCCCTGGCCAGCGAGCACGGCACTGCCTGGAGCTGTGGAACACAAACGGCTCCAGCACAAAGCAGCAAAGAGGGGAAACCAAAAGGAGAAAGATGCAGGGACAGCAAGAGGCTCCTGGTGTGTTTTAATCCCGGCCAAACACAGCGAGGATTGTGAGAGACTGCCACCCTCAGAGACCCTGGGATGTCCATGGTGACAGTGCAGGCACTGCTGAGCACACACAGCACAGTTAAAACATGGTTAAAACATGGTTAAAACATGGTTAAAACATGGTTAAAGCATGGATAAAGCATGGACACAGCATGGTTAAATCATGGTTAAAGCATGGTTAAAACATGGTTAAATCATGGTTAAAGCACAGTTAAATCATGGTTAAGTCATGGTTAAATCATGGTTAAATCATGGTTAAAGCACAGTTAAATCATGGTTAAATCATGGTTAAAGCATGGTTAAAACATGGTTAAATCATGGTTAAAGCACAGTTAAATCATGGTTAAATCATGGTTAAATCGTGGTTAAATCATGGTTAAATCATGGTTAAAGCACAGTTAAATTATGGTTAAATCATGGTTAAATCATGGTTAAAGCACAGTTAAATCATGGTTAAATCATGGTTAAATCATGGTTAAAGCACAGTTAAATCATGGTTAAATCATGGTTAAAGCACAGTTAAATCATGGTTAAAGCATGGTTAAATCATGGTTAAATCATGGTTAAAGCACAGTTAAATCATGGTTAAAGCACAGTTAAATCATGGTTAAGGCCTCCAGCAGACACAGCAGAGAGAGCCGAGCCAGCAAAGCTCCACTCCCGGGCTCCGAGGTGTTGGACTGAAGCTGGGGGCACTCTGGGAGTTTTGGGTGGAACCCAGGGCTTTCAGACAGATCAAAAAGCAAAGCTTTGAGACATAAAAATATCCCTCTCATCCACCTCAGGGAAAGACTGTCCACCAGGAGGAAGAGCTTTCACTGAAAAAATCCTACACTGACAATTTAAGTTTTTTAAGAGCCTGTGAGAGATTTTGAACAGCTTTTGGAGCTTTCTAAACTCTGAGGTCTGCCTTAAGCTAGGTTTATGTTGCATAAACACTTGCTTTCAGATTTATTATTATTATGAAAGCTACAACATGAGCATAATAAATGATTGTGGTATTAAAGCACATTTTACAGCATCATCTTGAGTGCTGTTTCCTTTAATGCTCTGCTTACATGACATGGAGGGATTTGCTCTGAAACTGTATTAGGATGGATAGAACCCAGTAGTACAGCCCAGAACATTTTTTTCTCTTATCTCTGAACCAGTTTTAATATCCCCAGCCCTGTGAAGAATGCAGCCTGAGTTCTGAAATGCAGAGGTGTCAGTGCTGGCTGGCTGCTCGGTGGGAAGGGCTTTGGAACTCGAGGCAATCTGTGATAATCTGGTGATAAACATTGGCTCTGCTCCCATTCCTGAGGCCCTGGCTCGTGCCTGGACATTGCACCCCCAGAGCCAGGGCAGCAACAAGGTCAGCAAGTGGGTAAAGGGGTTCTGAGCAGAGGAAAGTGTCCTTACAGCGGGAAAGAGATGAATAAACTGGAGCCTGGCCTTTGGATACGAGATTTCATCAGCTCTCTGCCTTGTGCACTGAGAGCAGCAGGAGCTGGGGAGGCTGAATTCCCTGCTGGGAGTGTGAGTGAATTCCCAGATTCCCTTCCTGGGAATCCCAGGGTGCAGGGAGAGGATTCCTGGGAATCCCAGGGTGCAGGGAGAGGATTCCTGGGAATCCCAGAGTGCAGGGAGAGGATTCCTGGGAATCCCAGGATGCAGGGAGAGGATTCCTGGGAATCCCAGGATGCAGGGAGAGGATTCCTGGGAATCCCAGGGTGCAGGGAGAGGATTCCTGGGAATCCCAGGGTTCAGGGAGAGGATTACTGGGAATCCCAGGGTTCAGGGAGAGGATTCCTGGGAATCCCAGAGTGCAGGGAGAGGATGCTGAGGCTGAGCTGCCCTTCCTGGGAATCCCAGGGTGCAGGGAGAGGATTCCTGGGAATCCCAGGGTTCAGGGAGAGGATTCCTGGGAATCCCAGGGTGCAGCTGCTGGAGTTGCTGATCCATGGGGCCCTGGAGCTGGCAGCCAGGATCAGCAGGGCAGAGCAGGGCTCACCTGCTCTGGTTTCACAAACCACGGGCAGGGCAGCTCAGGCTCCTGGGATGCACAGACATTCTGCTCTCATCTCCTTGAGTCAGGAGAAAACTTTTATTAATGGGATCACAGACAGAGGGAAAACCTCCCAGCTCACGTGGCAGCACAAACTGTACTGAGATAGATCCCTGCTGGCTCTGGCTGCCAGGTAATGCAGGAATTATGGTTTGTATCCAAGCTGCACATTAAATGAGCTGTCTAAAACCACTGTGACCCTGCATGTTTACTGGGAAAAAAAGAAAAACCTAAAACTTCAGCTTGAAAGACTGCTTCAAAATAATGAATCTGCTTGAAAGCACTAGGCAGAGTTTTAGTGTCCAAAGGTAATACTTTTCTTTTGATTCTTATTGTCTCCTGGGTTTTGGTTGGTTTTAGTTTTTGTTTTTTTCCCTAATAGGTAAATAAAATGCAATTTTATATTAATACTGCTCTGAAATTATGCATGACACCCATAATGTACACTAATAATTCACACCATCAGAGAACAGAAAGACTGAGGCTATGTGGCTTTTGCAAGAAATGAGTTTTGGCTCCTGGTTAGTAAATGTTGCTACAGACTCCCTGTTTCCCTTTGCTCCTCCCCACAGTTAATCTACCCCTGATTGCTGTAATGCTCCCTACAGACAGACAAATTGTTTGGGTGAACTTACAGCATTTACATTCGTTTTTCATTTGTGGCTGTTTCAATTAGCAATGTCATCTATTTCTGAAAGCTTTTACTTTTAAATAATTAGGGTTTACCCAAGAGGTTAGCACAAAAAAAGTATTTGAAATGCTAATCCACCACCTCAGACAAAACTGTTCCAGCAAATTTAAAATCCTGTTGCTTCTTAAATATATTGTAAAATACAATAGTGTCCACAGCATACTGATAACCTCTGTGCAGCACAAAGGAGGGGACCAAGGTGTTACACGAGATGGGAATGAAATGGAAATGCTGACAGGCCCTGAAATAAGCTGGGATTGGGCACAGGGATTTAATGAGCACAATAATGGGCAGGTGGGCTGAGTGTTCCTGCCGAGATCAGACCCTGGGCAGGAGAACGTGCCCTTGGAAGCTGCTTCTTCACATAATCTGTACACAGGACCCGGCTGGGAATTACAGACAAAAAGTGGCTTTTCATGTTCCCTTTGTCAGCCAGGCCTTTTACAGCCTTGTCACTAACACACACACACACATATATATATATATTTCTATTTCATGCCAGAGCATTTGGATTTCCTTTGGAACATATTTCTTTTTCTAACTACATTCAAATCCAGAAAAGAGGAAGAAATCTGTTGCTTTGGTGCAAACCACTCCTTATCTCTGGATTTAGTGCTTTTGCTCTTTTTCTTCTTAAATTTGATACACTTGGACCTAAACCATTAACCCACATGCTCATCCTAAAGATGTGGAAACCCTGAAAATGTGCTGCAAGGAGGGAGCTGTGCCAGAGCCTCACTCTGTGCCACACACCCAGTGCCCACCGTGCCTTTTGCCAAAGTGCAATGGAGAAATTTCAGTTTCTGGCTCACTGACTGGGATGGCAGCAGGGCTGTGGCTTTACCCCTCCCAGCTCCCAAAAAGCCAGCACCGTGTGCAGGTGCCACTTGGAAAGGCTGGGCTGGGAAGCAGATGGGGACAGCAGTGCCTGGGAGCTTTCCCTGCTCCTCAACCTACAGGAGTTCTCCTTCTACACAGTGAAAGCAGCCCCAGGGAGATTTCATCTCCTCCAGAGCACGGGGTTTGGTACCTGGGCACCTGGGAACAGGCTTGAAAACAGGCAGAGCAGGAGAAGTTTATCACTAACAGCTCCTTTTTGCATTCAGGATAGATCTGTGATTGTTACTGGTTTTCCCACCCTAGAGACAGGTGATGGATGGAAACTACTCCTAAATTCAAGGCCATGTTGGAATTTCACTCTGAATACTGCAGGACCTAGTGGCAGACTCTGCTCTTGGGTACCTAAAAAATGCCAAAGCCCCAAATTGCCTTTTATCCCAAGGAGCAAGAGCCATTCCTTCAGTGGGGGAGCTCTGGGAGCCCCAGCCCTGGGGAAGGTGAGCACTCAGGACACTGCCTCACACTCCTCACAGCTAAAACTGCTGAGCTTTTCACTGTGGAAGCATCCAGCCTCTTTTAAAGGCATGTTTTGCTAGAGGAGCAGTCTATTCTGCTGTCATAATACACAACTATTTGGGTTTATCTCCCTCTGCACACCTGGCACGCCTTCATCATATCCCACTTATTTTTACAGTGTTCCACACAGAGGTTACTGCTATAAAAAGTGCTCCCAATAGAGAGCAAAGCAAAACTACAATCCCAACACTGTCTCTCTTCATCACTGGGGTTATTATTGTTTCAATTCTGAATGCCTGTCCACGGGGGCATGCGTAAGAACTGAAAAACAAGAGCAGAACACTTGACTTCCACACACATTTAAGAGTCAGGTTGCTGCTTTTGCAACCAGAACAGAAAAATCAGGCATCAAGGAGCCACTCTGGAGAAGAGGGAGATTTCAGGGGTGTGCTGGCCACTCTGGTTTGGGAGGGGGCTCCTGGGTGGGCTCTCCTTGTAGCACCAGGTCCAACAAGCAGAGCAGCAGCAGAGTCACTGCCAGAAAAACTCTGTGACAGCGACTCAAGAGAGGTAAATCTGCATTTACAGCATTTCCCAGAGCAGGGAACGAGTCTTACCAACAAAAGGAGGAAAAGAGGTGGTGTTGAGGAGCCCAGAGAGGAATACAAGCAGCAGTTTAAGGATTAAATGAAAATACAAACTAAATGTGGAGAAATGTGTCCTAACAAACACCTGACTAAAATCCCAGTGAAAGCACAAAGCTCCCGCTTGTCTCACTCGTGTCAGCGTGGAGCAGACATTTAAAAGCATATAGAATAATAAAAATCACTGAAGGCTCTGACCCACTGCCTGCATTTCTGAAATGGTTTTCCTTACAGGCTTCTAAGACACTAAAATATGCCCCAAAATGTAAATTGTGCTACAGGGATGCAACACCTGTGGTCAACATTTCTCAGGCCTGAAAACTTCACCAGAATTGTGCAGCTTTAGCCCTTGAGGACAAGCTGGGGGAACAAAGCCCACCCAGAGAAGGTTTTGTGGCCACTCACACATGAAAGGAAGCAAACCTGGGTGAGTCCAGGAGCAGCAGCTGGCTGGGAGCTGCTCTTTGCTCTCTCCCTTTGGCCAAGGGCACACCTGGAAAGCAGAGCCCGTTTATCAAACACCCCAAAGTGACTTCACTTTATCCTCTGTCCTCACATCATTTCACTGCACTGCAAGTTAACTGTGTTAATGTATCTTGAATTAATTTTCTTGGTGTTAAAGTGCAAACTGGGCTAATAAAAGTGACACATTGACTTTTTCTGGAGAATGATGTTCAGCTTACGCACAATGGCAGCATAAATGAAAATTAGCCTCAAGACAATGTTAATTACATTTTATCCATTAGTAGGAGGGTAATTGAGCCACTCATTTTCACTGCAAAGAAAACCCTTCTGGCTTCATAAAGGGAAACTATGTGTTTAATGTGCAAATTAAAGTCTAACAATGGAAAAATCCACGATAAAAAGAAAACCAAAATGCAGGTAATGTATATCTGTATTATATTGCAATGACCATCTTGGACACAATCCGTGTCCTCTTGCCTGCCCTCTTGCTGAGCTGAGAGAGACTTCAAAATGCGTGACAGAACCCAGTTAGCTGAAGAATCAGCCAGGAATTACTGATATGAACATGAAATATCCTGGAAGACTTGATTTAGCCAAGGAAACATTACACACATTGCAGATAGTGCTATTAGAACTAATCCTGCCCATAAATAACACTTGCAGAAAATGGTCCTTGCTGATCTGAAAATCTTCCCACTCGTTTCTATTCGATCTCAGCGTGGTGAAGAAATGCCATTTGCTTGTTCTTAGCCAGAAAATGCCCCCAGATGACTGAAGGCACCTGGATACATCTGAGCCATCCCTGGAAATCAGGGAGCACGTTCTCTTTCAGGACCTGTCCTGACATCTGTAAGCAGCTCCCTTCATTGCTGGAGTTTTGAGAAACACAGGATACATTAATAAAAGCACATTTTGTTCTCTGGACTGCTGGAAACACCTTGCTGTACCTTTTTTATCTATATTCCATGATATCCCATTGCCTTTGGACCTTCCATGGCTAAATAGCAAGACTTTCAGCTCTGGATACAAAGCTGTCATAGGAAATTCTCATTTCTCTTACCCACAGGCTCTAACTTCTTTTCTGCACGCATGTTATCTACCCTGGACCTCAGTCCATTGAGATGAAACACTTCTGATTTTCTAAAAGAAGGGCTCTGAAGCTGCTGAGTTTGGTGAGATGCAGAAAGATTGGAGCAACGTGTCTGGAGGAGAAGTGCTGATAAAGTTATCACAAGTGCTGGCAGGTGAAGCTCCTGCAGCTGCTCAGGCTGTGATCACTGTGATCACTGAGTGATCAGAGAACACTCAGGACACAGAATTTCAGGGGCAAACACAGCACACCAGCCAATATTCCCTGAGCTGGACACCCTGGGTACAGCCTGGGCCAGAATCTGTGAGATGCTGAGGGGAAATATGTGATAAATCAATTGTTCAGCTTGTCACCTCCTCTCCTGTCTCTAAGGGCACTAAATTAGGGAAGTGCAGCCAGACCTGGGCTGCTGAAAGCTGCTTGTGCACAAATCCCACAGGGAAATCCCACAAGTACCAAACCATCATTTCCATCAGCCAAATAAAGCATAGGTAGAACAAGATTTAGTTGCAGAAAATATTGTGGATTATCTGCCCACTGGGCTCAATGGAATCCAGATCAGACCCCTGAACTTCCTGACCCCAGGAGCATCTGGGCAGAGTTAAAGTGAATTCAGAATTCCTGGCTTCTACAAAAGCCAAAAATACATTCCCTTATTCAAAAATAATAATTTAAAAATCAACCTTTATCATAATATTACCACGAGCATTGAAAAGGATTATCTTATTACAAAACTGAAATGACTTAAATTTACCCTCATTATTGTTTCCCAGGGAAAAAAAGAGGCTTTTTTAATTTCATTGTGGATGAAGCTGCTATTTGCATTTAAATGAAGACATCTGAAGAAGAGGAGCTAGAAAGTTAGTTGGGTTTTTTCTTCCCTTTTAGAATGAGATTTCATTTCAGTATTCTATAATGCAAACCCAACTCCACTTTCTGCTTCATTAAATAGTCTGTCACAAGCTGCTTTCCATAAAATTGTCATGGAGAGCGAGAAACTCTGATTATTCCCAGCTGAGGCTTTGTAATGATGGCAACAAGACAGTGTTGGTATCCCCTGAATACCTGACTCCAACAAATAAATGAGGCATTTCCATACTTGCTGTACAGCATGGATGTTTTATTTATTTCTTTTTTTGATTGACTTATCATAATTGACACAAACAATCTTCTTTCCTAATGCTCTGCCAGGAAGAGCCTGGTATGGATGGAGCTTGGCTCCCAGGTTATCCCAACATGAACACTCTGAGGAGCAGGAGGGCACACAAACACCCTTCCCATGCTGGAGATTTTATTGTGGAAAACAGGCAGAACACCCACCACTGACACCTGTAGGAAATGACCATTTTCCTAAAGGGGAAGGAAGATTCCACGGAATGGGACTTTGTCCTGCATTAAATCCCACACCAAGGGACATTTGGATTCTAAACTGGCTTCAGATGTGGAGGAAAAGCAGAGCCAGGTAAAATCTGTGTTACCCACAGCAGGGAAAGGCAAGGCCTTGGCAATGCCACTGAATTTCCATCCCTGCCCGAGCTGAGAGCAGAGCTCAGCTGTGCCAAGAGCAGAAATGAGAGAAGTGGGCAAAGCTGAGGCTAAAACAAAACTTTACCAGCGGGCAGAAAAGAAGAAAGCAAAGCAAAAGCTGTTTTTATGAGTCAGCCTGGATGGGCAAAGGTAGAAATTCAACAGAAGTATTAAAATATTAGCCAAAACCAGGATGGAAAACATCCTTCCCAACCCACTCTGTCCTGGGGAAGGCCTCTGCTCTCAACAGTGGCAGTCAGTGGCTTTCAAAATAAAATCAATCTCTCTTAGTCTAGCCAGGCTCCAGCTGATTGGTTTTGCTCAAATACCAGGCTATTTCTCATTACTGATTGGTATTTAATTTGCAGATCCTCTGCTCAACAGAGATAAAAGGTCGATGCTCAAATTAACATATGGAACTCCTCTTTATTGTTACAGATTTTAGGCAGATGATCTGTGCTCCATGTCTGTGCTCTGTGAAAGTTCATTCACTCAGAACTACACACGGCACAGTTTATAAACTGTTGTATCAGCCATGTGCCAAATACACAGTGAATAACGTAAAAAATTGTATTTTATTATGGTATACTCATTTAATTGATTTTCAAGAATAATCATTTTAAACTAAGCAGTAAATGGTCTCAAGAAAACTCATTTCAGTGCAGCAACGCAGGAATGCTTCAGTTAGTTAAACCAAGGGAAAACAAAAACCTGCAGGAAGCTGCAGAAAAGAAAGGAAAATCTAAGGATGAAATTCTTCTATGCAGTGTATTCATTCACAGCCTACCAACGACAGTGGAAATTCACTGTGCAATTCAAGGACAGAATTTGGTCCAAAGGGATAAATTTCCAAAGGATGCTGAGTTTCCCCTGTGACAGGACAGAGCAGGATCTGCACTGCCACCCTGCCATGGACTGCACTGAGCTCTGCCTGCTCCACCCATCCCCAGGCACCCTCCAGGGCAGCACTGCCCACCCTCACCTCTCATTTATCAAATAAAGGTGCAGAGAGAGAGAGATTGAAGCTGTCAGGATGTTTTCAGGTCACAGTTGGTGCCCTCTGGAGCCCCCAGTGTGTGCACTCCCTGGGCTGAGCCCTGCCAGATAATTCAGATAATTCAGAGATAACTGAAATAATGCTCTAATAGTGTTGATAGCTATGGAAACCACATCATCTTATGGATTCTGCTCTTCATGTTTTGTCTAAAAATAAGATTACTGGTCAAAAGAAGCATTAGAGAGACAGAGGTTTTCATATTCAGAGCAATGCTAGAATTTGAGGAAACTTAAACTGGGAAATCTTGAGAAAACAATTGGAATATATAATACATATATCAGAATATGTAAGTCACTTTGTCAGATTGACAGGAAAAAAAAGACATTTCAGTGATCTGGAAATGAAGCTCCTCTCTGGAGTTTAGAATTAAAGACTGGTAAAATAACCCTACCACTTAATTCCTGTCCCCCCAGTGCTTGTTCCAATTTATCCCAAGCAGGTGGAGGTTCCAGGGCCACCCCAAGGTGCAGGAACCTCAATCCCACCAGGCTGAGACCCACTGCCAGCACTGCCAGCAGAACTGAGGCTGATGACAGCAATTACATGTGCAGGAGGATCTGCTCTGCAACTGAAAATACACCTGGCAGCCCACATTTTTAAGGAAATGAGAAGAAATAGGCTACAAATCAATAGTAATATGCACAAGCTGAGATATTTAGCTTGGCTCTTTGCTGAGGTAAGAGCAGTAAAACTCAATCTCCTGCAGGTGTATCAAAACCTGCACTGGAGAACAGAAAATCTGAATTTTACCAACAATGCCCCAGCCCTGCCTCTGCTGGGCAATCACACACAGAGCTACAAGAGATAACTCAAATGTACAGAGGGATGAGTTTCTTTTTATTCCCTTTTCTCTAAATACACCTGCATTAAACTAACAGGGGACAAATGCCTTTCTTTCCTTGGCCCTCCCTTTCCCCTCCTCACACTCCCTTCCCCCTTTACATGGGACCCAGAAGGAAATCTTTCATAAGCCAAGGTTGCATTAAAGGGTTTGTGCTTTGAAGACATTCAGGGAAATATTAAATCCTGCTGGTTTAGTCCTAGAAAGAGTAAATAAAACAGCAAATCTACAGACACCTTCGAAGCTCAGTTCATGTTTTCCTATGGATGGCTCCTAGCAAGAAACAATATAAATGACACTCCCACATGAAGAAAAATAACCAACTTCAACCCTTTACAATCATTTTGAAGATGACCTGATGATCTTTTCATACACTTCTACACCGATATCCAGGGCAGAAGTAGGGCATCAGTCTGTTCACACGAACACCTCTGAAATGGGAATGGTTCTGTCTCGAGTGGTTCCAAAAGCGAGCTGAGGATCTGCCCGTGAGCCTGCTCAGGAACAGCCACTCAATAGGCCTGTGACTCACAGCTCCTCTTCTCATACCTTTATTAATAAGCTTATTTTCATTTCTTTCCAGAGAATTCTGAAAATCAATCCTTTTGTCAAATGCCTTGTGAACAGAGTACACGAGGGCAGCTGCAAGTGATTCCTGCAGTGATAAAGAATTGTGGTCACACAGGCCTGTGCACCTCTTCTGCCATAAATAATTCCATTTGCTCAATGGTGAGGACTTCTCCAACAAATCTGAACTGTTTATGCAAGCAAGGTGGGAAAGGTTCACTTTGCCTTTCTCTCCCGAGTTCCAAACAAAAGGCAGAGAACAGATGTGGAAAGAGAATCAGACTAGAAAGGAACAAAACAAAAGCTGCTCTTTGGCCACAGAGAGATCAGTCTTTCTTTAAATAAAACCAATCAGAGCCCATTAACAGAGTTTTCTCTCACTGCCTTCAGGGCCACAGGGACAGGTAAAATCCTCACTTTGGGTGCAGCTGGACTAACACTTGTTTTCCACAGGGGTTTTTCATAGGCTGACATTTGAAGTTATTTGTCAAATGCCTGCAGTGAAACATCAAACCACAGCCCAAAGCAGAGCTGCTGGTGTCAAACCCCTTCCATGGCTCTGGGGTCACCAGCCTGCTCTAAGCAAAGTCCAGATGTTCCCCAGAAATCACAGAAAGCTCCTTCCACCGACATCCAGCAACAGATCAGGTTTTGGAAGTGTTGATAGGAAAGAGGAATGTGGAATTCCCTGCAGGCCCTCCCAGAGCAGGGATTGGGAGGGAGGGTGAGCTGCCCCAGGCTGGGGCTCTCCTGCAGAGGCTGGAGGTAAATTCAACATTACACTCTAAGCTCCTCTCAGCACTTATGCAATTCTTCTTCCATGCTTCTTAGCACTAAGACTTTTTAAAACAGGAAATAAGTTAAACGCTTTCTTGGAGCTATTTGTTCATGAAGTAGCTCTTGATTGAATCCATTTAAGATAAAAAAGAAAGAATGAGAGGAGATAAGAGTCCAGTGGCAGGTATTTCTAAATGTCACCTGCTAACAGAACACACTGCAGCTGCTGCTGCATTCCCACCCTTCCTTTTCCTTCCTACCACCCCATGGCCTTTCTGTGCACCAGTTATCATCACTAAAGGAATTTTACAGCTACACATTTTCTAGTGGAAGTAGTGACTTTTGAAAGGGCATGACTGGGCATCCTTTCCTCTGTCAGGGACGCTGCAAACCAGATAAAAGTGACCTTGAAGGCGTTCACAGGTGTAGGGCAAAGACTGAAGTGTGATGGAATTCCATCCAGGGGAAGGCTGGATGAGCTTCCCAGCAGAGGGCACTGGGAAGACAGGTATGAAATTAAGACAATTAGTGTGTTGGCTTTATCAGAGTATCCAAATTCTTCTCCCATTTTCAGCCTCTGTGAAATTTCTCCTGGAGCTGTTTTATTTGAGTAAAAGCTGCTCTGCTTCAGGAGAGGAACCAGCCCCCCATGGTGCCCTGACACGAGTGAGGAGGGGCAGGTACAGAAGGGTCAGCTGGGTTTAAATTCCCTTTGTTGTGCCAGAATTACTCAGGCACATGTAGAAAGCCAGTGTGAGAGGAGGAATTACAGATCCCTTCTCCTGACTCTGTACCTAATGTTCCCAAGATGTGTTTCCATATCAGTGCTTTCCTCTGCCATGTTTGAAGTTATGTAATTGGTCTTGTCTCGAACCTGTGACAGCCAAACTGTCAGGCAGTTTCTCAGAGACAGCAAATGCTTTTTTTACACCATGAAATCCCCACTTGCAATCTGGGTTTTAAATGTCATAGCATTGTTATGGCTACATACAAACACCCTGGGTATCTCAAGAATAAATTTGTTGTTGCTTTTCTAAGACTGTCCAGGGTGGGGATTAGGATGTAGAGACCTGCACAACATCCCTCAGCCAGACACGCTGCTCAACAGCAGGAAAAGTAACAAAACAATCCCAGAGCAGCTCGAGCAGCAGAGCTCTGTGTTTGTACAGCCAAAATGCTTTTAGTGACTGAGCTGCCTCCTCACCTGGGGAACAGCACAGGGAGCTTCCCCTGCTCAATCTGCAAACACTCACAGCACAAACAGCCCCAGACATTTTCCACACTGGGGTTTACTGACAGCTTGCCTCGTTGCTAAGCCTTTTTTCCCCCAGATTCGTGTTTGCTAACTGCTTTCAGGCAGCAGCAGCAACAATTCTTGCAATTAAAATCTGCATAACAAAGTTCTTACAGGAAGGAGAACCAAACCATTATTAAAAAGTCACTGAAGTTTAAAGTGCCTCCTCGCTGGCCTCTCCAGAAAGCAACAAGAAATTGTGTAAATGTGGAAAGGCCAGAAATAGAAACAAACACAGGAGCAGAGCAGCAGCACCTGCTCTGCCCTGGGGATGGCCAAGGGGCTGACCTGGCTCCCGGGCAGCTCGCCAAGGACAAGGCAGGTCGTGGGCAGCCAGATGTTGCAGAGGTGACCCTGGCCAGCTGTGGGGGTCACCCAGCAGCCCTGGCTGCACACAACACCCCGGGGTTTGCTGGCAGTGCCAGGGCAGGAGGAGCCTGGCTCTCAGGCTGTGCAGTGCCCAGGGGAAGGACTCCAGGGATGGAATCAGGTCAGCTCTCAAGGCCCTGGAGGAGCTCTGGATTCTGCTCCGTTCAGCCTCTGCTCGTGGCAGGGAAAGCTCAGAGAGCTCCAGAGAGGAGCCTCAGTGCCCCTGATAAATGGCAAAGGCAGGGACACCTTGCCAAGAGCTGCAGCTCTTCCTTTACTAGAGAATGTTCCGAGTTTCTGCACAGATTGTGTTCCTCACCGATATCCCTGTGCAATGTTATCAGGGGAAACACAAGAACACATCCTCTTATCTCACTTTTTGTGGTTTTTTGGACTATGAGAAACCATTAGAGACGTGGGCAAGGCAGTGGAACCTGCCTCCTCCATCTCCTCAGAGATCCCTGACCATGCTTCCTCCTAGACTGTTAATCTGGATTACTGGGATGTGTGGAAATCAAGGGGAAATATTTTGTGCAAGAAAAGGAAATGAAAGGAAAAAGGAAAGGGGAAATTAGAAATTAGGATATCTGGAACTGGACTTCTGCTTCCTGCTGAAGACCCACTCATGCTACAGAAACTGAGGGACAAAGCTCAGAATCACTTTAGAAAGCCAAGTCTAAAAAATTTACGTTTTTTCCAATAAGAAATTCATAAACCATTTGACAGAGCACAGAACAAACCCCACATCCATAAACTACAACATTTGACACCAGCTTTTACTGCATCTGCTCAGGCAGGTCCCCAAGCAGGAGAGCTGTGCTCTCTTGGATGCCAGCTGCACTACAGATCTCTGCTTTTCTGCTCCTGTTTAGACAAAATTAGATGTATACTTTTACATATTTTTACATATGTTCAGCTTTTTTCCTCTCTGTTTTAAGTGTTGAAATGCTTTGTTTTCCCCCTCATGTCTAAGCTTTTCACTTTTTTTAGTGGTTCCTGTTATCACCTTATCAGCCAAGAGCTGTATACATCTATGAGATATACCCAGTTCTGACAAGGAAACTTAACTCTGTTTTCTGATATCTTTTTAAGATCAAAGAGAAAATACACCTGTGAAAACAACACACCTTCATTCCACTGAAACAAGGAGAACTATTTTTAAATTCAAAGCTGGTTTGCCTCACAAATATTACAACCAGAATTTGGAATTTTTACCCTGAATTACAATGAAGAGTCTCATCATTGTATTGCCTTTCTTTATGAAACTGTGTACATTTCATATTTCTTTATAACTCAACAATCATTGGGCTCTACAGCCAGATGGAAGTCCAGCAAGTTATTTTCAAATTGTCAGGACTGATTTTCAGGCCAGGTATAGAGTGGTTTAAATAGTGACATTCCCTCTGTTTGGAGCTGATGGGTTTAGGAAATGGGAGTTTAGCATTGCAGGAAAAAGTCACTTTGAGCTGTATCTACTGTGTCTCCAGGGGAGTAATTTTGCAGAATCCCACTCCAGGGTAGTGATTCTGTTATTTTATGATAGAACTACTGGTAAGTGGCATGAAAAAGAACCAGACTTTTTTTATTTAACATTTACATTTCTTATATGCCTATAATTTAGTCTCTTTAAATGTCAAGGTTTTTTAAATGAGCACTTTCACATTTTGATGTTGTTGGGTTTTTTTGTATTCTCCTCACAATTAGAAATTACATCAGTGATTATAAAACAACATTAGGTATTCCAAAATCTCAGCTGTACAGATTTCCTGCTTTACTTTTTCCTCATCCCCTCTTGAAGGTCACAATAAAAGCCAAACAGATGTGCTGTTACAAAATCTATTTTCTGTTTTCTCTGCATTCTGGAAGCATTAAATTCTGAGATCTTCACTCTGGGTGGTTTGGGTCCATGGCATCTCCCTTTAGGCACACCTGTGCTAAAGTTACTGGTTTAAACCACGACACCCCTCTCCCAGGTGAGCAGGACCCTGCTCTGGAGGCCCTGGCTTTGTGCTGCTGCTCCTGACACCAGCTGGGAGCACCCAAAATCCCCCTGGCACATCCCCAGGTACATCCCCAGGTACATCCCCAGGTACATCCCCTGACACATCCCCTGACACATCCCCCTGACACACCCCCAGGTACATCCCCTGACACATCCCCTGGCTCATCCCCTGGCAGCAGAGCCACCGTGGTGACCCCAGCCCTGCAGAGCCCAGGGTGCTGGCCAGAGTGGGGGCTTCATTCCCATATTCCCACATTCCCACAGTCCCATATTCCCACAGTCCCATATTCCCACATTCCCACAGTCCCACATTCCCACAGTCCCATATTCCCACACTCCCATATTCCCACACTCCCATATTCCTACATTTCCACAGTCCCACATTTCCAAGCTGTTTCCCACACTCTCCATGTCCTGTCCTGTGGATCTTTCAGGCTCCTGCAGAATTGTCCCCAGAGCTGTCCCTGTGTCCTGTGTCCTGTCCCTGTGTCCTGTGCCCTGTCCCTGTGTCCCTGTTCTCTGTCCCTGTGTCCTGTCCCTGTCCCTGTGTCCTGTCCCTGTGTCCTGTCCCTGTCCCTGTGTCCTGTCCCTGTGTCCCTGTTCTCTGTCCCTGTGTCCTGCCCTTGTCCCCTGTCCCTGTCCCCTGCCAGGTCCCCCAGCTCTGGGGATTCTGTGCCCCTCACAAGGTGACACACAGCAGCTGTCACTGCTCCTGCTCATCCTCACCCCACTGCCCCTCTGCCTGCAGCCTGCCTCTGAGGGCATCTCACCCAGGAAAGGGAATTCTTAAAGCCACTGGCTGGAAGAAGGATGGAAAAGTCAGGGAATAATTCTCTTAATTGACTACTCTTCTTACTACTTGTAATCTAGAGGAAATCTAATTAATTCTACATGAAGAACCACTATTCTGTGGTGAAGTGTAATTCCTGATCTCTGGGGCTTCAGCTTACCAGTTGTCAAATTATCCAATTACACACTTGTTAAAATCCATTTTGGGGAGATTTTCATGGCTTGTAAATAAATAATTTCAAAACCTTAAATCCCCAGAATTAAAAAAAAAAAAAAAAAAAAAAGAAAGAAAAGAAAAAAAAAAAAAAGGGAAGCCCCCAGCCCCCAAAGGGAACCTCAAAATGAGGAAACATCTAAAAATAATGTCAAGAAGCTGAAAAGAGAGATGCCAGCGTGCTCTGCTCCAGCAGCACCACAGCAGTGATGATCTATTTCAGTAGGGAGAAATCCTCTGCTGCTTTTTCAGCAATGCCTTATTCAAATCACTAATCTGAAGGGAACCAATTAAGGCAGCATCCCCTTCCTGAAGGCAAAAGGGAGGAATCCTTTCCCAGCAGGGCAGGGATGGTGGCAGTGGCCAGGCCAGGCAGCTCCAGCAGGGCTGCAGCTCTCAGGACACAGCAGGACGAGCCACACTGGCCTCACACCTCAGCTTTTAGCTGCCACAGAGATTCTTTGCTGTCTCTCAGATCCTGCTCTGGTGTATAACTCCAGACTCCATGGCTGCTGTTCTCCTGTTTTATCCAGACACAATTCCTCTCCAGGCTGGGGAATCAAGGACACCTCACTGCCCCAGGCCTGAGAGATGGAAACTGGGAATTGAGGGGACAAACTTGGACTGAATGACCTCATTACCTGCAGCTCTAATTGGAGAATTAACCCCTGAAAAGTAAATGAACCAAACTTATAATTGTGTGAAAAACTCGTGAGCATTGTCCAGCTTGGGTGTAACCTCTGGGAGGCTCTGACTGCCCAAGGTGTATGTATTGAATAAACAGATAAATATTCAATAAATTGTAATAAATACCCTCGTGATTCTCTGTCCTGGGGAGCCATCCCAAGGCATCGCTCCCAGGCTGTCTGGCAGCAGGATGAGAGGCCCAGGTGGGAACACAGGAAATCCTCCCCTCAGGGAATATCTGCAGGAAGGGATGTTCCTAAATCAGTGCAGATTCTGGATCCTCATGTGCCAAACCCCAGGCAAGAAGAAAACCTTCTGTGATCTTGTGTATCTCACTGGAAACATCACAGCAGTCAGAGTTACAGACTATGGCAGTGCTGTGCAAGGAAATGCTGTGAGTGAAACCAGACACGAAACAAAAGAGGAACAGAAGGCAGGAATCTGCTTTTTATAAACCCAATCTGACTGTATTTCAATAGAAGTAAATAAACACCATCCCTGGTTTGGCTTTTTCTCAACTACAGCAAAGAAAAACCCCTTTTGAAATTTCCTTGAGTCTGATTATCATAAAGATATAAAGCTGTTGGAAAAACAATTCAAATTATTCAAATTCAAATATTTCCAGTGAATACAGGTCATTCTGGGCACTGTGAGACTTCTCAAGACATCCTGACTTGCAAATCATTCAGAGCACTTTTCTACTGAAAATGAGGTCCCTTTCAGCTGGCTGAATTCATCTCCACAAAAATTATTAAATTACAAAATAATTACAAGAGCATCATTCTGAAAATTCTCAATTCACCAACAAATGATTTCTGTTTTAAACTCAGAACATTTGTAATAACAGTGGTTTTACAGCAGTGGGAAAACAGGCCAGCACTTCTAAATCTTGTGTCTGTTTCCATAAAGGAAGAACAAGTTCTGGTGAGACCTGCTTTAAATTGACATCTGCTGTGTTTTCCTGGCCCTTCCACATTTTGTAGCTGCAGAGCAACACAAAGATTGTCAGGGTGAAGGATTGGGCTTGTCTCAAACCCAGCTCAAGCACGTGTCTAACCAAAGCAAACACATGTAACTCCCAGCTCAGGAAGAACAGCAGTTCCCAGCCAAAGCCATTTTTCTCAGGCTTTCATTTGTAAGAAAATCACCCCTGTGCTCGTTGCTGCTCGTGTGGGGAAGCTCAACCAGCAACAGCCTCGTGGAGATCCCTTTCCATCAGCCTGTGGGAACAGCAGTGGAGAAAGGACTGGATTGAACAAGATCTGCCTGATGGTTCCCAGGGAATTCAGGGAGCCAAAGGTGTGTGGAGCTGCAATGAACACAGTTATTCCATCACTGCACGCTCCACACGGGTCTAATTGGGCAGGAAAACACTATTGCTTGGCATTTCAAATGTCAAGGACCCCAGGGTGGGCATTAATTCTGGAAGGAAGAACCCAAAGAGCATTTGTTGGATTCTGGGGTGTGCTCCACTGCCAAGTGCCTGCATTATTCGCTTGTCCTGTGCCACAAACACAGCCTTGCTGTCACACAGCTGTCCCCGTGTCCACAGGGCACAGCACGAGCCTGAAACAGCAGCAACAACAGCAAAACCAAACCAAGCCACGATTCCAGATGGTTCCAGCTGGAAAGGAGCCCTGAAGATCAGCCCCAGGGTGAGGATGATCCCTGGTGAGCACAGGCTCGTGGGGACAGCAGCTCTGACACCCCAGGACACTGCCCAGGAGCCTGGCCCAGCACATGGGGACACAGAGCTGCCAACCCCACCAGCTCTGGAAAAGCCTCAGTCACTGACATCTACACATGGAAAAACACCCTGTGATCCAATGAATTCCTGGAGCACCACAGATTCTTCCATGTTAATGAAACACCTCCTTCCATCGGCTGGCTGCAGTCTCCAGGATGTGGAACAGGATCTGATCTGGCTCCCACAGATTGATAACAGCTCTGCAACACAAAGCCCTGCCAGGGGAGCTGTCTCAGAACCCATCCCTAAGGGAGGATTCTGGATCCAGGCAAAGCTGGGAGAGCCACAGTCGGTGACACAAAGTGCTCTCTGCACTGCCACAGCAATATTCCAGAAACACACTGATACAACAGCCCAGAAATAACCCAAAAAGCTGGGTTTAGTGCTGTCAATAATGACCCTGGAACAGACCACCACTCAAATTTCTGATGATAGCAGCTGGGAAGGCACTGTCAACACAGGAGTTTAAACCATTAAACAGAAACAACAGATAAACCCAAGGATTCAGAAAAAAGCAATGGAATGAAATGCAGTCACAGTTTAATCATGGGGACTTCCAGCCACAATTTCAGCCATCAGGGAAGAGGTCCCCAGTCTGAAACAAGACAGCAGCAGAAAGACCTGGGTGTGACATTGAGTCCCAGGACAAATTTGTGCCATTGTAGAGAACCAGCCCTGCCCAAGTCAACAAAAACCCCAGGAAACAACAAACCCTGGCCTGCATCTCCTGAGACAGAAAACAAAACATTTCCAGGGCACAAACACCGGGCCAGCAATGGCAAGAGACATTATCTGGTATTGTGACACCACCTGGGATGTCTCATTTCAGGAAAGGTGGCTCAAAATCAGAACTGAGCTGAGACATTACTGGGGGAGTGGAAAGTCTTTCTCATGGTGTGAAATTTTAAGTCCTTGACCTGTCTAATTTCAGGAATAGGATGTATTTCTGAAAAGAAAATGGTTGCTGGCAATATCACAATGATCCAAAGGTTTCTCCCTTTCTTAGGAGTAGGTTTCATCTGTGATTCACTCATCATTTTGATTTAAAAAGGCTCCCTTTCAGCGCTGGGTAACATTTTAATTAAATATTTGAAAACTTGCCGAATACTGTAATTGCAATTTAAAAGCTATGAATTAGGAAGGTAAAAGCTTTTATCTACTCTCCAGACATCTTTTTCTTTTTCATAAAGCTGTCAGTGGAAGTCTTTAGGAATATTCCCTGGTGGAGTTTGAGCAGGACAGAGGGCTCTGGCTGATGTGATCCTGCACTTGCCAGCTGCCAGCAGAACCCAGGCCAAGAGCAGATCCCCCTGCAATCAATCTGTTCCTCTACAGCCCCCACAAGGGCTGAGATCCACCTCTCAGAAAAGCCCTGGTTTCACCCAAAAGCAGCCTGATTGTCAGGTCAGAGGGTGCATGGGGAGAAGAGGCTGCAACAGCTCCCAGTATCCCATTCCAGCAGCCCACTGGGAACGCTGGAGCTGAGCTCATCTCCAGTCTCTACCAGAACATGAACAGCATTATTTAACAATGAAATGTGTCAGCTACATGCATTTATAGGAGCATTAATACCCTGGGTATTTATAAAATCCATCAGCCACTGCCATGACAGCTGATCCCTGTAATTATTAGAAATAATTGTAATACAAAAGAAGTTTCCTTTATAATAAATAGCCTCTTTACTGCCAGGATTGATTTTATTTATTTACTTGGTCTGCTTATACAGCTCCTAATGCTGATGGTAAGTAGAACAGTTTACTTCCTGTCAACATATTTGTTTAAATTTTAAAGAGAACATCAGGAGCAGGTTGAAACAATGAATTATCTAGAAGGAATAATGTTAAATTGGTGTTGAGGTTTTGGATACAATTTATTCAATATGACTGCCAGAAATAGGACTTCTCAGAAGCCAAGATGTGTCTAATGTGTCTGAGGACAGGAACAAGTTCCTTGGCAAGAGGAGAACGGGTTCAGGGTCAGCCTTACTTTGATAATTGCTAGGACATACAAAACTGAGCTTTTAACCAAATAATCTTTTTAAGCATGAAGTCTGTTACATGCTGTGCATTACAACAGATTTCTGTTCAACAGGAAAAGACCTTTTCTCTTTACAGCTAGCTGATGAAGCTGACCTTATCAAACTGGTGTTCCACAGTGTTTCACGCAGTCCCAGCTGGGGTGGCACTGCAGAAATGCTGGCACTGGTGGCAAAGGTTCCTCTGGTCCCCCACCACCCTTCCCTGGGTGTCCTGACCTGCAGGAGCTGCAGGGGACCCCAGCAGCTCTCCCAGGTTTCTTTAACCCCCCTGACCAGTTCAGCTTTTCTGAGCAGGGGACAGCCACCCATGCTGGGGGACAATTCTGTGCCACTGTGCCCTGTGTGCTGCCCCAGACGGGCTGGCTGGGGGGCACTGACCCTGCTAAAGCCTCTCTGCTCAGCTTCTTCTACCTCTGATGGAAACCTGTCCCTGCCTCAGCCCTCACTGAGTGTCTCAGAGGCCGATGTTGTGCTTGAGGATGATAAACACTGGGCCAAACGCAGGGACAGTGGGAGCTGGGCAGCTGCAACCAGCTGTAATTCACTGCTCACCACCCACCTGAGCCTGCTGAAACGCCTGGCAAGGATGGAAAGCTGTCTTTGGAGCTCTTGCCTCTGCCAAGCAGACTGCAGCCTCACCACTGGGCCATTAATTAACTCTCAAATCCCATCCAGTATATATAATATAATAATATATAATATACAATATACTCTAGTATTAACTTGCTGAATTGGAAATCTAAAAGATGTATGTGGAGAGCAATTTATCAAAAACTGAAGGTTGTGAACCTTCAACCTTTCAAAGAAATTTCTGAAGGGACACTGAGCATCACTTTTTCCTGTATTACAGGAGAAAGTAAAGTAAACTCACTGCTCTGACAATGGATTTATCAAGCCTGGCACCAGCATCTCATCCTGCACTGCCACTCCTGCAGGGCCATCAGGAGCTGGGATGCCACAGGAATGAAAAAAAGCCGTGGAGAAAAGCAGGGTGAGTGCAGCAAGAGTCCCAGGACCTGCAGCAGCAGCACTGGCCCTGTCCCCTGAGGAAATGCATACATTGAAATATTTTCATTGCAGAGTTTTGTAACTTGAGAAATCGGGAACATCAAACCTGGCCAATCTTCCTCTTTTCAATTTACAAATCCCTGAGAGTGAGCAGAAAGGACCACGGGATGCAAAGCTGGTGCAGAGGTGGCACGCAAAAGTCTTTTAAAAAAAACAAAGTTCTGCCCAATGTGAAAGCAATAAAATTGTTCTTTTGAAACATTAACTTGTAATGGAAATATTCAAGAGCATTTCTGTTTGGTGTTTCTATACATGAAATTACATGTTCTGCTGAGAAGACCAGGAAAAAACCACCCCAAATTACTCCTGCCTCCAAAAGCAGAGGAATAACAGAACACATTCCTTTCATTGTGCTTCTTTCTAACTGGAAGAGGAGAAATTATTCTTTTAAATTTCATTTTAAATTAGCAAATTGCAAGCCATCTTTGCAAGGACCACAGGGAAAACTGAAGTATCAAACTAATCAAAGTTGGATGCCTCCAAGGGGCTGCACCTGAACCATCATTTCCTCAGCACACGGTGAAGCGTGACAAAGAGCTGGAGCTTTGAAACACCCTGCAGCTCCTTCCCTGACACTCCAGTGAATGCCAGGAAGGTTAAACTATTCCCAGTCTGTCAGGGATGCAGGGACTGCTGCCATTTCTCTCTTCCCCATTATCCCCACACCTGTTGCCTTGCAAATGCCATCCCCTGATCACTTTATAGGCTGCGTGTGACCTTTGAGCTCACAGCTCTGTGCTGCTGCAAAATGGGCTTTTCTTCATCTTTAATGGAAATTAAGAGAGTGAGCTGATTTGCAGCAACTGCCAGCAGAATCTATTTTTGCTCTCAGGAGCTACGTTTTGCCACTAAATCACTGGATAATAAAGCGATCAGGGGTGCTGGGCACACGTGAGCAGAGCTGTGGTTTTCTGCCACCACTGCAACCACTGGGGAAGAAACCTTTTCTCTTTTCAATTATGGATGGAGAGAACAGAAACCCCAACATCTCAGATTACGTAAATCTGATCACTCTCCAGCCTTAACCCCCAGCAGCCCAGAGCCCGTGTGCTGCACTCCAGGGCCCTGTGACTGCAGAGGTTCTGGATGTCCCCAGCCAGAATATTCAGTGAAATATTCAGTGAAAGCCTCCTCCCCTGCCAAGACAGAGCCATGCAGAGGGGTTACACAGCTCTCACCTGGGAGCCAGCCCCAATTTCAGCTGTGAGACACACCTTGGCAATGAAAGCATGAGCCACCACAAGAGAAAAACATGGCTTTTCATAAAATAAAGAATCAAAACATCTGTGTACTTTGGAAGCTGGTAAATATAAATAACAAGAACAGCCAGTTCTGTGAGTCTGAAAGCTCAGAAAACACCTTCAGTCTTCAGTAATGGCATAATTAAGTTGCTATCACCAGGCAAACATCCAGGTTCCATTTTTTTAAACGCTTTAGGATTGATTTTTGCTTTTCTTTCGGCACTAAATAAAAATGTGTCGGTATTTTCTACCAGGTTGCCTAAGAACAGAAACGTGGCACAGCCAGACCTTACACAAACTTCATCCCTAACAACAAAGAAATGTGAAAGGGAGACAAGAGGAAACACACAAATTTCTGACTGTATTTGAAATTTGGGTGTCTAACAGGCATTGTCTGGGTAAGAACGAGGCTGAAGGATCAGGCAAGGTCCAAGCCCTGTAGTTTTCACCATGGGGGAACCTGTGGAATGCCTTTCTGCACAAGAGTTGGCTGCATACTGCATTCTGAGCTCCCCAGCTAACTGAGAATTACCCACAGCTCATGCCATTCCTTTCATTTCTTTTCTCACTCTCAAATGGATGTGGAGTCAGAAGTCAAAATCTGGGAAAACTGCCACTCAGGAAGTCTAGAGCAGTGTCAGAGCACTCTGGACTCAGGTCAGCCATGAACCACGATGCTCTGAGTGTCCAAGCACTCCTCGTGCTGCATCCAGAGCTCTGAGCAATGGAAATGCCACAAACTCAGCTTCTGCCCCCAAAATCAGTCCAAGAGAGCAGGACTTGGCCTCCCCAGGGAAGCTCCCAAGGCAGGATGTGTTCCTCACGTGTTTCCTTCTGTCCCTCCCGCCCCTCTCAGCTGATTCCCCCTGCCAGACACCGGAGATGTAAAGTTTGAAATACTGAAAACCTGCAGAATGCCAAAGAGCTGCTCACCATGGCCAAAGGCAGAACTCCCACCAGCTCCTTCTGGCTGACGTAGATCTTGGAGATTGCCAGGTCAGATGTGGTGTCTCCAGGATATTCCACCTGCCAGGTGATGAGCTGGGTCTCAGGTAGGTCAGGCAGGTCCTCGATTTCAAAATCAATCTGCATGATTTCAGAGGAAGGACCCTCCGCACTGCAGCAAAGAAAGGAAAAGAAATGTTCATTCACATGACTGATAGGCCAGGAATATAATTGCTTTTATATTAATAAAACCTTGGATTAAGGCTCCTTCAAAGAGAGGATTTGGTGGGATGATGGATTTAATAATGAATTAATCATTTGCACTTGTCTTAAGATTTCAGTGTATTTCCCAGCAATTCAAGTGGCTCAGTAACATTTTGTGCCATGGATCACTGTGCACTGCTCCATTTCATGGGGGGAGAAATGAGATCAGAGGCAAAACAGAGGCTGAAACTGCAGCCTAAAGTGATTCCCAGCCCCTCCCTTTAACCAGCACATTCTGATTCCTCCCTGCTAAAGCAGCACGTGAACAAATCCAAGGGAATCACTCCTTGCAAGGGGAAACCACTGCATCCAGAGTATTTTCTGTTTATTAAAAAGACAGGCATGGAAGCAAGGTCAAAGCTCGGCATGGGGTCCATGAACAAGGGCAGCAGGGAGCAGAGGACTGGAAAACTCAGAATTAATTTTTGGTTATCCTGCTACCTTGCTGTGAGTGTCAGTGGGAAGCTCCTTTTGTCCTTTGCCAAACCAGGAATTACAGATAATCGAGCTTGTTGTGAGAGAGGTACAAAACTGGGCAGTTTAATATCAGCCAGTCCTGCCAGGATGGTTGAGAGAAAAGCCCCAGAGAAGAGCAAAGCCTTGCTGGGAGCGATGCTGGGGCAGCACTGGGGGCACTGGGAGCAGCTCCCCAAAGCCAGGCTGGATTTTGGAACCTTCCTGGGTTCCATGTTCGGCTCAGAGGGATCCATGCACCAGAAATGCAAAGGTGGAAAGGGAATTGATGCAATTCCTGTGAAGTTTGTTATAAAAGCAGCTGCTGCATGGAAAGGTAGTGAAGATTCCAGTCCTGGGAAGGTGAGCTCCTCAGGCCAGTGGCACCCAGAGAGACAAGAAAATACTCAATTTCCTGTAAAGCTGTAGAGGAATGTGGGGTTTCTCAGCAGTGCACAAATCCAGGGGACACCGAGAATGCTTTCAGTCCTGAAGCCCTGAACTGCTTCAGGGTTTGTGTGGAGGGGAAAGGAAAGAGCAGAATTTCTTCCTGTGGAATAATCCTCAAGGAGAGGAAACTGGCACAGCACTGAAGTGTCAAAAGCCATTTCTGCTGGAGAATGCAACCAGAAAAAAAAGGAACATTTCAGGATCTGATTAGAGTCCCAAAATGCACCCAAACCCCAGCAGGTTTCCCAGCTGATGTGGGAAAAGAGCTAAAGCTAAAGATACACTTTTATGAAGAGCAGTTATGACAACAGCCCCAGTTGGGAATCCTCCCAAGATCCTCAGAGATTTCCACTGTGCTGACTAAATTCAGAGCTTTACCCAACGCCACTTCTTGAAGAGGCTGATCTGATTATCCTTCAGGTTTGTATTTCAGTGGATGCACCGTGTTCTTTCTCTCCTGGATGGAATTCAAAGCGAGCCTCTCTGTTTCCAAAATGAAACACAGAGTGTTCAATTTCTCATTTCTTCGTGTCATGAAAAGCAGAGCAGGATTTCTGCCCCAGAGCTGGGTGCAGCCTCGTTTCATGCTGACCTGGGTGGGATCAGAAGCTGCTTTATGCTCGGTGACAATTGACTCTGAGTTCCCTGAATTGTGAGAGCAGGAGCAGCACTGTCCAGAAATCCCTGCAGAGCCTGGGCTGGCCAGGCTGGCCCAGCCCAGCTGCTGTGGTTAAAGAGCTGATGAAGTCTCCAGGCAGTGAAACTGGGGCTGCCACTCTGCTCAGGGTGTCTCTGATACTGCCTCGGTGGCTGATAATCCCTGTGCCCAGCACTGCTGCACAGGGACACTGAGGGGACACTGAGGGGACACTGAGGGGACACTGAGGGGACACTGAGGGGACACTGAGGGGACACTGAGGTCACAGGGACACTGAGGGGACACTGAGGGGACACTGAGGGGACACTGAGGGGACACTGAGGGGACACTGAGGGGACAGGGACACTGAGGGGACAGGGACACTGAGGGGACACTGAGGGGACACTGAGGGGACAGGGACACTGAGGGGCAGGGACACTGAGGGGACACTGAGGGGACAGGGACACTGAGGGGACACTGAGGACACAGGGACACTGAGGGGACACTGAGGGGACACTGAGGCCACAGGGACAGGGACACCGAGGGGACAGGGACACTGAGGGGACACTGAGGGGACACTGAGGGGACAGGGACACTAAGGGGACAGGGACACTGAGGGGACACTGAGGGGACACTGAGGGGACACTGAGGGGACACTGAGGTCACAGGGACACTGAGGGGACACTGAGGCCACAGGGACAGAGGGGACACTGAGGACACTGAGGGGACACTGAGGGGACACTGAGGCCACAGGGACAGGGACACTGAGGGGACAGGGACACTGAGGGGACACTGAGGCCACAGGGACACTGAGGGGACACTGAGGGGACACTGAGGGGACACTGAGGGGACACTGAGGGGACACTGAGGCCACAGGGACACTGAGGGGACACTGAGGGGACACTGAGGGGACACTGAGGTCACAGGGACACTGAGGGGACAGTGCCAGGCCTTGTGGCCACCCAAACACTCTCAGAAGAAGACAAACCCCTAGATGTTCTCCAGGTAGGATGGAGATGAGGAGTGATGAGGACAGAGTAAAACAAAGGAGGGAGTGAAAGGCAGTGGAAAAGATGGGGAGAGAGAAGTGGAGGCTGGAATGGACGGGAGATATGAATATTCCAAACAGGAACTATCACAGGAAAATTAATGGCAGAGCCCACGGGAGAGGAGAGAAAAGGTAATTTTATTCTCTCCCACATCCACAAACACATCCCAGCACATCCCCTGCAGGGACTGCAAGAGCCTCTGGCCTGAAGTGCTGCACGGGCCAGGGCAAGGAGGGAACAGCAGGGCTCAGAAAAGGAAGAAATGTTCCCAGGGATAACTGGGAAACCTTTCCAGCAGGAGAGAAGGGTGGCAGCAGCACAGCTGACCCCAGGAGGCCTGAAGGGCTTTGTGAAAACCATTACTCCCCTTTCACAGGAGAGAAAATTAAACTGAAAATTACTTTCCCATAAAAAGAGGGGATGAAATGATTTATGCACCACAAAGTGGAAAAATGTGGCATTTCAGAAAGAAGGGAAGTTTTTGGGTAAATTAAGGTCACATGCTATGTTGTCAGACAGACAAAACCACCAAGTTTCCTCCTGTGTGTGGGAGGAAACAACATCAACCCATAGCAGATGTAGGATAAATGCCTAAAAAGCCAAAGCGTTGCCATGCTGTAGCAGAGCTCCATAGATTTATTTAAAACATTTCATTTCTGATATAGATTCTAAATAAAAATGAAGCCTTTTCCTATGGCATTTTCTCCAGAATGTAAACAATTTCACTAAAAGGATTTTACAAACCTTCTCTGCTCCTCTCTTCTGGAATTTGAAGCCATTACTCCTGATATCACCATAAGACATCGCTTGTTTCCTAACCAAGCATGAGGAGGGGGAAAGGAAATCAAAGGATCACTGGGAACCAGCCCTTCCTTTGGAATATTTGCTTTTTGGTACCTCCTTCCCTTCCCTCCCCAGCCCTGGGGCTCTTTAGAGCACATGGGCATTGCATTTACCTCCCCTGCAGCAGCAGATCCCCAGCAGTGCCAAAGTCTTTAAATAAAGTGGATTTTATCCATATTTTTGCAGTGCTCCTGGGAACATGCAGCCCAGCAACAAACTGTCTTCACACCTAAACAGATTTTTGGGGGGGGAAAGGAGGAGGAAACTAAAAGATATTAAGAGAAATCACTGAGTGAAAAATCTCCTGTACCAGAAGGAATATATTTTATTATATATTTTATATATATATATAACCATCTATATTTAAAGTAGTCAGGAGAGAATCCTGATAATCTTTTAGCTTATCTTCACCAAGAAAAGATTGTCTGCCTAGTCTTTGCTGAGTTCTTAAGAAACATCTACAACTCTGGTCTCAGGAGAGAGAATCCTTTCATTTCTGAGGGTATTTTGTTTGTTTTAAGGAGCCCAAGGGTTGTGGCAGGAGGGACATTTGCATTCCTGTCCACGTTTGCTGGGAGCAGGGATCACATCAGTGCTGAACAAACTCTTGCCATGCAGAGAAACCCTTCTGGCTGCGGGGACACAACGAGGGGAGCCAGGAAAGGGAACCCCAACCAGCACAGCTCTGCCTCCCAGAACACACAGGGGATCCCTGGAGCTTTATTCAGAATTATCCATCTCATTTTAATCAATCCAATTGGCTTTTCCCTCTGCTTTCCCACCTAGAGCCCAATCCACGAGTGCTTTGCAGTTGGTTTTTGGAGAAAGGTTTTGTACTGGGTAACAACTGCAGATTGTCCTGGAGTGTTCTTTTAAGGTAAAAACCTCAAACCTCATGAAATCCTCATGAAAGGAGCAGGGCAGTGGCTGCAGGGCTGGCTCAGAGCTCAGTGCAGGTCTGAGCCCAGCTCCAGCCCCAGCAGCATCCCCTGCCCTCCCTGGGACACACATTAACAACAACAGGGCTGACTTGACCCCAAAAACTGGGATTCCATTACCCCAGAGGCAGCAGGAGGCTGCAATTCCTGCCCCATGAGGAGGAATCATCTCACAATCCACACAAACAACAACTGAAATACTTTAGACAAGAAAGTGAGACTTGGGGCTGGGCCTGAGGTCAGGGAGGACATTCTGAAACCCAATTTCTGTAGAACCTAGAGCACTGTGCTGCAGCAAAGATCACTATTCACCATTGATGTATCAAGAGAAGGTGATACATACAGCACTACATTAAAATCTAATTTTATTCATTGTCATCTTACTATTAAAAATTCAGGATAGGTAGGCTGAAAAGTCATTTTTCCATGGGAATCGCTGTATGAAGTGAACCAACTAGCAAGAAAAATCACCAAGAAATGAGCCTGCTAATCATGTAATAGAGTTATTTTTAAAAATTGATCCATCTCTCTGGAGCTTGACATCAGTAGTGTTGGCTGAGAAATATTTCCTGAATTATTTATTTGACTTTTTTTTTTTTGGCTATTGTCAAATAAATTATTCACTATATGATTTTCCAGCTGTTGATAGCACTTTTCCCAAATAACTCAATTCAAAAGTAAGCAAAACTTAGCAAACCTCTTAAAATACTATCAATTTAAGACATAATTACCCAGCGAGTCAGCGTTTCAGCTCAGAGCCAGGGTTCTGAGCACGCAGGGATCATTCAGCACACTGTGCCAAGGGGAGGGAAAATCAGCTCTGTCTTTATTCATCCCACCTGATAATCCTCCAGAAAATGACCCCCAGCAGTCAGGGAACATCAGGTTCTTCTGCAGCAGCCCCATCACTACAAAATGAAGGGCTACAAAAAGGCTTTTCCTGCCAGGGCAGGGTCTCATAAAACCCTGCAAATACACTCGAGCCGGCTTTCTCCACCTGCTGCTTTATTGTGCTCGGCACAAAAATATCAGTAAATGCTGGATAAGTCACTTGTGAGTGGGATAAAGCTGCAGGACAGGAAAGCACAAGTGTTCACAACTGACTGTGACGTTCCTACGGTGCCCAGCCCAGGCTCAGACCTGCACAGCACAGCCAGGGAACACAGGGATGGTTCACAAGGGGAAAATGGGAAAAAATAAACCCCAATTGTTGTTTTCTGGGTAGGAAAGGCAGGTGTAAAGGCCTGGCTCAGAGAGCAGCTGAGCAAGGCAGGAGTTTGCCCAGAGCTCTGGGGACTCACAGTGAGCCCAGCCCTGAGCCCTGGCTCAGAAGCAGTCCCGAGCACTCCTGACACAAGCTTTGGGTATTTCACTCACATTACACCTTGGCAGACTGCTAACACCGTCACAGCTCCTGCAAATGAAAGAAAGCTTCTTCTGAATGGCAGCTTGCAGGGAAATGAGACCCAGGATCCTCATGCTGAAACACTCCAGAGCCAGAACTGCAAATATTTACTGCTGGGTAATCCCAGCACGCCAAAGCACGAGATCAAGGACTCAGCACTCAACCCCGCAGCAAAACTCACCCCTCATCCTGCAAATATTTATCCACCTAAAAACCCCTCTTAGACACGGCCAGAAAATTTACACTTGTGCATAAACATATGTGGGACTCTGGGCTTCAGAATGATTTTGAAATTATGCCCCCTACTCATTTTTTTAAGCTTTAATTGTGGCATTAAATCCAGAGTGGAAGATCTGATTTCTTAACATTTACTTCCAGCCACGTCTCCACGGTGAGATCTAGAACACTTTTGTTTTATGCCTTGCTTATTAGTGTCCACACTGGTTCAACAAATGCAATTATATATAAAAGCAGCATTACATTCCACAAGACTCAAGCTCTCAATATATTTCATTAGTGACTTATTTGGAGACACCTGCCAAGGCACATCCAATACATGAGATGAGTACCCTCAGCTACAGGAATTTCCTCTGCTGTGAACTATTCAGCAAGTATTTCTGCTGAGCTCATACATCTTCCAAAACTGAAAAGTTCTTTTCAACTAAAATAAAAATTTTTAAAGGACTTTTCTTTACATAATTGTTCAGTGTTTGCCAAATCTAGAATTAAAAAAGGAAACACTTTCCAGCTTTCTTAAAGCAAAAGCTTCCAGAATCCCATTTGTTTCTTGTTTTTAAGCAATAATATGAGAAATAAAGTGAAGAGGGAAGATACACCTTGCCTCCCCTCCAAACCCAGGCTTTTGAAAGAGCTTTAGGCTGGAATATATTTTAAATCACAGAATTACAGGGCAGTCTTGGTTAGGAGGGACCTTTGAAAGCCATCTGGTCTAACACCTTTCTCAAGGTAAATTATTTCTCAGTAAATGATTCTGTCTGTAGCAATCAGGGTAAGATCCCTGTCCCTGCTCCAGCTGTGGCACGTTTTTACTGGAGCAGATGTTTCCCCTCCACACACCTTGGGATAAGCTGATGGCCATGAGGAAATCACAGAGACAGGATGATGGGCCAGGTCTGCAGCTGACTCCTAGGTCCTGTCAAATCAAATCACACTTTTGAATGTATTTGTGACATTAAAAATTGTGTGAGTTCAAAAGCTCACAGAAGTCATGTTCTTGTCAGCATGAACTGCTGCAGTCAATCCTTTTGGGTTGTGCTGCAGCTGATGTTCTCCCTTTGAGCACGAGCAGCACCTGAGCTCAGGGTGCTCTGGTGTAAGGGGATCTGCTGCCCTGCTGGGTCTGGCAGCCACAGGGAGTGACCAAAACTGGATTGTTATTATGAATAAGAATAAAAGAATGATATGGCAGGCGATGATTTGGTTCTGCTGGAGCTGAAGTCTTCCAAGAGCCCATCCCACCCCAGACATGCAAGGGAAAATGGGCAAATGCAGCTGCTCCTCCTGCAAGAGCTCTCAGTCGAACATTAAATAACTCTGCAGAGCTTCTGGAAACATGCAATGGCTGATAATAGCTCCCTCATCCAGAATTATTCCTTCCAAGTTTCTGTGTCCTCAAATCACCTCCAGCCAGACTGCTTCTTCCCTACCCCAGTAGGGCTGTAAACAAAACCATTACTGCAGATAAACTGAAATGGCTTTAAATATTCACTGATCTAAGGAGGCAGCCTGAGAAATGGTGGGATCTCAGCACCTTGTCTCAATATGCTCTGTCACAACGTGGCTGCAGTTGTTTGCCATTTCCAAAAGGAAATTACTCTTTCAGTAAAAATAATACCATGATCAGACTAATAACCAGAAAAGTGGAGGAGACAGAGGAAGAGCCATGGCATGAAATGGTCCGTGGAATACTCAGGAAATGTGTCCCTGTGAACAGGGAATATCAGCTGAGGTGAGGAGCTGGGGAAGGCACAGAACACATCACACAACTTTCCTTGTGTGGCCAGCTTCCAGCTGCTGGAATTTGGGCTTTAAAGGCACTTTCAGAGCTCAGTTTGCAGGTTCTAATCTTGGACCTGAGCAGCAGATTCTGTGGGAAACTGTTGTGGTTTTAAACCACCCCTTCTGGGGCCTTCAGCAGAGCTTTGGGGAATCTCAGGAACCTCTGCATTGACAGTGGAAAGATGCACATCCAGCCCTTGCAAAAGACACATTGATTTTATGGAGCTGGAGGCAGGGGAAGAGACACCCTAATTGTTATAATTATGAATTCAGTAATGTTAGCAATCATTAACAGTTTCAACAGGTTCATAAATCATTCACGTAAGGGGGAGAAGCAGCAAGTGAAGATCAATGTCTGCTCCAGTAACATTTCACAGCACACACCTAAACACTGGACTGCTTCAAATACTCACTCTTATTTCATTTACACTCTTACTGCTACTGCCCCAGAGCTTCTTAGTCCAATTATGAGTCTTTAATGACTTAATAGAATGTAAACTCTCTTTCTTTGCAAGGCTAACATGGAACCTTGGCAAATATAGACACTGCTCGTCTTTCACTGCATTGAAAATCCTCGAGGGGGTACGAGCTGGGACACAAAATCACCAAAAATGTGGGCTTGAAATATCTGCTCCAAGCAAGCAAAATGGAAAATCTGGATGGGGAAGTTCCTCCAAACCTCCTAACTAGCATGGTTCTTGGAATCTGTGTGGAGAAATCCAATGGGCAGCTGTTATGGGTATTAAAAGCAACCAAACGATGTGAAGAATTAAAACACAGCGCTGCCAGAATCATCACTGCAGTCTGTGAATACAAATGGGGTTTTAGGCATGGTTTTCCATTTGCTTTGCTCAAGCTGCTTGACTTTGGTTCTGCTGTCACTGCACAGCAGGATAAGGTACAAACAACAGCCACAAGGACTGCAGGAAATGGACAGGGTTTGTTAGAAAAACGGTGGAAGAAATAATCTGCCAGATTTCCAGAGGGCCTGAATGTGCACTACTTGAGGGAACATCAAGTAGAGCAGAAGGTAGGTTGGTGATTTTCTGAAAAAAAATCAGTAGGTGAGGCTTAAAAGGCAGAAGAAGCAGAAAGTGCCAACTTTCCACAAATATTTCAGGGATTTAAGCGTCAAGGAGAGAAAATTGCTCGAGCAGGTAGGCAGGAGAGTATAATTAGAAACAACAGGACATACAGAGCAAATTCAAAGCAAAAGGACAGTGGAAGAGTCTCAGAAAGAAATGGCAAACACAATATCTGGGAAGGTTTAGAAGTAGATAGGATAAAATGCTTAGAAAGAAATCATTTCTGCAGTGGCATAGGTGTCTATAACAAGCTGGTGTGGGGTTTGTTTTTCTTCTTCCAAGCTCCTTAATAAAGTGAGGATTATGCAACCAGTCTATCTGAGTGTCTGTCATTCCCTCCAGTACATCAGACCAATTTCACCAGAATTAGAGAGCAGGGTAGAGGTTAAGAATGATGAAATGTTTGGAAGCAGAAGGGATGAGTGGTGCCTGTGTGAGAACAGATGCAGAGCACTCCCTGAGAGCCCTTGTTCCCCAGCAGAACACAGGAACTGTGGTTGAATATTCCTTACATTCCGTGGCTCCTGCCCTTCCCTGCAGCCCCAGAGCTGACCCTGCCCAGCACCACCCAGGCTCTGTTGGCACTCAGGCTCCTCAGCCAAGCACGTGTGGAAGTGTTCTGCTAAACAGCAATGAGCCTCAGCAGCCTGCTGAGCTGGGCTCTCAGCTAAAACCTGCAGTTCAGCTCAGGAAATCCACCCAATTCATCCATGGAGAGAATTATTCCTGCCCCTGCTGAGAGCTGCGTGGGGATGAGCCCTGCAGGGACACAGGACGTGGAATCAGGGATCCCATGGATGAAGAGCATGACTTCTGCTCCCAGCCAGCCTGGCTGTGTGAGGACAGCAGCAAAGCCACCTCAGCCTCGTTTGTTGCTGCTGTCTCTCCCTGGGAAGCTGCTCAGCACAGAGCTGCTCCCTCGGTGGCTGCTGGGCTGCACAGCTAATGGAAATAAATTTAAAATGCAATATGATTATCTTCTGTATCACAGCATCCACAGTGAACAGCAGTAACTCCAAAACTGAAGGAAGGTAAAGGAATAACTCTGTTTTCATGGTAAAAACATGCAATAACATGAAGGAATCAAACTTTTACCTGACAATTCCAAAAGAAAAGTGCTACAAAATACGTCTCTCTTATTTCTGTGTTTAATAATTTAGAACTCTCAGTCTTTGTTCATAAAAGAAACATTGTGTTCTGCAGAATTTGTGGAGATGCAAAACAAGAAGTAACAAAATCATATCTGAATTACTGGTGCAGACTTTTCCAATGCTTAGGAGCAAAGTAATGTAAAACATCAAACAGGCAAGGACTGGTGCCAAAGTTTTTGCATGAATGTGAGAAGTGGGCAGATGAACTGTGTGGAGAAAAGATGAAATAGAAACACCTTGGAAGCTGTTTGTGTAAGAAAGAGAAATGAAGAGTGTTGGAGAAGGGAGTGGCTCCAGAGCAGCCATTTCTCCCATGGATACAAAATGTGACATCTCCACCAGGACTGGTGAATGTGAATCATAAATTAAAGTGTGCTCCTGCTTTCAGAAGGTCCCATGTTGCAAACACGATGATCCTTTGTGATTCATCTGTCTCATAAAACACAACCACAGGGGGCAGAGACTTCCCCTAACCCTACACACTGCTGGAGTCCCAGTGAATCCCAGGATCAGCACTGGGTTCAGGGACAGCACGGCACTGGCTTCATTTCCAAGCAGGAATAGAGCAGAGCAGCCACGCAGAACAGTGCAGAACTGCTGTCAAACACTGAGCTGGGGGCACAGGAGCTGTGCCTGTCCCTGCTCTGCTCAGTGACTCTGTGCCACCTCCCCACGCAGCTCTGCACACTCCTGACACCCTGAGCGTGCTTCAGGGCTCACAGATTGTCAGTGAAGGCAAAAGGGAAGAGTTCAGGGCTAAATTAACATTTTCAAAGGAACAAATGCTGATCACTGAGATCCTACAAGAGCAGGAGCTCTTTCCCACAGAAGGATCAGGCTGGTTTGCAGCGTGTCCACCAGCCCTGGTCAGGTCTCTGTCCCACACCTTCTGATCCCTGAGCTGCAAAGCTCTTGGCAGCCCAGAATGGAAGAGTCAGATGTCAGAAGCTGAGCTCTTTTCTAGCCAGATTATGCCACTCTGCTGCACTTCAATCTGCACTAGGCCACTGCAGCATGTGCCTTCTTGACAGTTTAAAATACAGCTGTTAAGTTCTCCATTAGTTTGTTTTGAAGCCTTTCAACCCTGGGGATTCTTTGGGTGGTAATTCTGGTCTGCACCAGGGCACTGGCATTCCACAAGGTTCAGAGAGAAAGAGAAATGAAGGAAAATAAAAGCAGTAGCTGATAAGACAGGTTTTTGATTTGAGCAGAGATCCAAGTCCTGTTTAAAGAAGAAAAGCTCAGTGGTGCATCTGTTCCAACTCGATTAGGTGAGAAGCATGAACTGAGAGCAGCAGCTACAGCAGCTCCTCCTAAAGCTACAGCAGAGGGAATTTTGAGCTGTGCTTTGCACTCCGAGACACAAAGCCCCAGTGCTGTGAACGCTGCTGGTTTTTATGAACATATCTCTATCTGTCCATCATTGTGATGTGACTGGAGCAAGCCCAGCGAGGAGTCTGTGCCAATGTGACGTCCTTGGCCTGGTTCAGAGAGGCTCCATCGCTCAGGGAGCTGCTGCTGATGCACAGTGACAGCACAGAGCAGCACAGAGCTTTCAGAGCAGAGCCTCTTCCCAAGCAGGCACCAACACAGGACACTGCATTCACAGCCTCTGACAATGCAAACCACTCTTTGCAACTGAAATATTTATTCAGGCACAATTACCATCAAAGATTAATATTTAAATAAAGGGTAATTTGTTTTTGTTATTACTCTTATTTCTTTTTAAACAACTGTTAGGATTATAAACGGAATTAGATTATTTATTCCTAAAGTGGCTCTTTAACGTTCTGCATTTATTAATAGAAGTGTGAAATGCTCAACCATTGATCAAACTCTTTTCCAGAGGGATGGCTTGGGAAGGAAAAAAAAAAACAAAAACCAACAGCCCCTGAGCTCTGGATTTTCCAGGCATTACTGTCAATTATCCACCCCACTGTGGGAGCAGAGATCTTCATCCAGCCTCATCCCTGGATGCTGCAGAGGCAATTCTCATTTCAAACACTGAAAGGGAACAGAGAATGAGGGGAGAAAACCAAGCCAGCCATAAAGCAGACAGCTGAGGTTCTACCCCATGTCTGGAGTCCTGGCATGGGAGTTGCAATCATTTCTTTGGGAGCACATTTTGGTAGCTGCAATAATCCCCCTGAGGCTGCAGGAATTCCTGCAGGAATCCCGACGCCTCTGTGGGGATCAGAGGAGCAGGATGGCTCCAGCACTGCAGCCCAGCTCCCCACCCCAGACACCAAACACAGAACCACAGCTCCAGTCCCAGCCTCTCTGTCCTCTCCTCATCCTCAGAGGTCACCAGCCATGGCTGTGCAGCAAGCAGCCAGCTCTCCAAACACACAAACACATCTCTGCAGCCTGGCTGAGGTCAGCAGGGCTCTGTGGAGCTGAGCACAGAGATTCTGGCACAGAGCTGAATAAACCCAGGTGAATTACACCTAATGTTATCCTTTCCCTGCTACTAACTCTTCCCTCCTTTCCAGAGGTCTTTTCTATCAGAAAGATTTCTAAGATTATGCAGAAAGTTTTCCTCCAAGAGGAAGAAACCTCCTTGGAGCCCCTGACCTCTGGTAAATCCAGTCAGCACTGGATAATATTGATTTGAAATGAATATAAATAAATTATGAAGTAAATAAACATTCCTTTGATATGCTGACAAAGTGGATTATTAAAAGAAGGAAGAAGAAACATGGGGATGATGAAAAGCCCATAATGCAGCAGGAAGGTACCTACTACCAGGTGGAATATTAAGACAGGGAATTGCAACCCAAGATTCTTTCTCAAGAGCTACAGATGAGGTTAATGGCTGCCAGCCACAAGCCTTGAAGTTGCAGAGGTATTTTTAATTTCTTTTTACTTTCCTCCATGAAGTACACTGGGGTTTGCTGTTTGTTTATGGAGCATTTTTTGTTGGATTTTGGTTTTTCTCTACACAGGAACAACAGCCACAAATGCAGAATCTACAAGAGAAACTCTTTTCTCAGCAGAGCAATGTGATGTTGAGAAAAGACTTGATTTTTATGGCATTGATATGAAATCATCCCCATCAGCACCCCTTTTCCTGAGAGTTCCTCAGAGAGTTCCTGAGAGATTCTTCAGAGTTGTGCCAGCCCTACTGAGATGACCACAACTGCAGTTTGGGAATAAACACTGGAAAGAGGGAAAATACTAATAGCTTCTAGAAATGGTTATCTCATCAACTAAATGAGATTCATATTTGGTTGCTAAAAGCCAAGTTATATCTTTTTTTGTTCCTTATTTGCATATTCAGAGAAATATTCATTGGTAACTGCAATTATTTAAAATAAAGAGTTTGTTTTTCTTGAACTGCTTGAAAACATATTCTTAAAACAATCTGCATAAATACTTCAGCACAGCAGATAGAAATGAACATGCCTGCAGGATGCCACGGAGTAAAAATACACAGATGAGGCTGCAAAAATAGCAAATAACCATGAAATGCATGAATCAGTGATGACTTCATGAAATTCCACTGTCTGAGGTGAATATTTTGCTCTGCAGAACAGGATTGCAAACTGCTGCAAAAGTCTTTGAAACCACAGCAATATATATGTCAAAAAATAAATCACTCTGAAGTTTGCTGCCCTGCCCTCTTTTAAAGAATTACATAAATCAGCAAATTCCTCACTTCCACTGAAATACCAATTAAAATAAAGGAAGGGGAAGATTATCATTTTCCGTGGAAAACCTGCCCTGGCCTTGGAGAGTTGCGGTATTTCAGAGAACACAGTGGCAATGCACACTGGAATTCACCAGAGCAATCAAATGAGGAGTTGGAGCTGCTGTTAAACAGGAAGGTTCTCAGGCATTGTCCTCCTGTGCACTGGGGTGGAATTTGCTGTCAGCACTCAGAGCCTCTGCCTGATTTTCCCAGGTTTTCCAGGCAATCCTTGCAGAGCCAGGACACCCTGCCTTGTCCAGCTGAGCCTGTTCCAGCTGTGATCCAAACCCCTGGCTTTCAGGAAAGACACCAGAGGACTTTGCTTGGGGTTGTGAAGGTTAATGAGCAATAGAGGAGGGGATGGAAACCCCTCCTGTGTCATCTGGCAGGGATGTCCCTTATGTCACTGCCAGGATGATCCCATCACCTTTTCCATTCCTGACCTGCTTGGCTTTCCTCTCTGCTTCATCTTTGACTCTCACAATTAAATTTATTCCTGTCTATCATCACATCCATTTGCAAAAATCTGCAAAATGGCATTAGTCAAAGAAATGTAAAAACATGAACTCAAAGCACAGGGAGGAAATCGATGCTTGTGTGTCAAAAGTCAACTTGCCTATTTCAAAAAGCCCTCTGCTGGATTCTGTACTCTGAAGGAAGCTCTTGCTCAGGGATGTACCGAGATCTGCTGGAATCTCCACTGCTGAAACAGCACAAAATGAACCACATGGAACATTCAGCTACAGCACTTCTGCTCTGGGGCTCAGGAACCTGCTGGGACCACGGCAGAGAGCCCCAGCCTGAGACTCTCAGCATTTGATACAGAAAAGCTTTCTCTGAAATCCCTCTTTAAAGCCAGGCTGAGTGCTGAACATGAAAGGGTAGGAGAAACCAGCCCAGACACACACATATATATATATACATATTTGTTTTTCAAGGCTCTGTGTTTGCACAGAATCCTCACAGCAGCTGCACAGGCTGTGTTTGCTCACACAGCACCCACTGGCTGACCAAAGGGATATTTCATATTTCACACACCAGGAGCAGTTTGTAACTCACAGGTGTGCTGCAGCAGCTGGCGGGTGTTTTAACTCACAGCAAGAAGGTGGTTGATCAAACAAAGGCAATGTGTAAAGCCTAAATTCACTCTGAAGATGTGCCATGACAACTGCTGGAAAGACACAATCAGATATTGTGGCAAACTAGGAACAAACAACTGCTCAACACCATTAACTCAATACCATGGCCATTTCGAAGGAGATTTAGCCCCAGCTGGATAAAAAGCTGAACAGTTTTGCTTCTACCAAGACTTCTTTTAGTTGTACTGCACCCACTTAATGAAGCATGAATTTTAATTCAGTCTGACACTTGGATATATTTTTAGATTTGATTTTTGCATCTTTTGTACACACTCAATTTCCAAGCTAGGACTGTGTTGGAGGGTGCTAAACCGTGCACATTAAGGATGCATTTTCCATGTAAACTGTCACAGCACATGCACAGAAGCTCCTGGGAAGGAAGATAACATCAGCACACAAAGCATCTCCCTGGGGATGCAAAGATAATTTAAATTAAAGATTTGCCAGTTCTTTGAGGTTTACTGCTACAGGTATTTGCCAGAAGGTTCATATTGGAATGGTAAGGTGTTCAGGGTTATTTCTGTCAGCTGCACACACGTGAGGCAGGTGAATCTTTGTGCAGGACACAGTGCTTGGACAGTGCAAGGGTTTTATGAAGTTATCCAGGAATGATTGAAGCACTCCTTGATCATAAATATGCAGCAGCAGGGGCAGCCAAGGGCTTGCCTGGGAAGCAGTGAGTATCATGGGGGATGTAGAGTTTTGGAGAGTTTATTGCCATTTCCCACATTTCCTTGGTTCCTTCAGAGGACAGGGAAAATGGACATTTAGGATGGAAAATGTTGCTGTTGTTTGCAACCCTCCTTCGTCCTCTTTCCCTGTTATTTATGTTAGGGTGAGTAATGTGATGGATAAATTCGATGAAGTGAAAGATGCAGATGATAAAAGCAAAGCTAAAATGAGCAGCCAGTGCTGCCATTCACTAGAGCAGGGTGAGGAGCAGTGCAGAGCCCTGCTGATCCCTGCTCACAGCAGTTTGCTCTCAGCACACGCTCCCAGGACAGCCCCCAGGCAGCAGAGAGGGCTCAGTTTGCAGCACTGCAGGCACACACAGCTCTTTATTGGTGCTGGCAGCACAGGACACCCAGAACACTGCCCAGGAACCTCCCACAGCCCAGCACTCAGCTCCTGACCCCGAGCAGGAGCACACAGGGCAGGGGAACACAGCTCCCACGAGTTACATCAGCTACCCTCAGCTTGGACACTGCAAAATGAGCCTTTAAGGAGGATAAAGGTATGACTTGGTGATAGTCCCCAGAATTTGTTTAAAATCTGAAGAAAAATCTAAGAGAAAACCAAACTAAGCAGCTCATAAATATGTAAGTGGTCACATTGGCCAAATAAACACAGCAATGTTATCCCAGAGTCCAGAGGGGCAGACACATGTGTGGGAATATCTTTTCAAACTCTCATTTAGCTCTTACCAGTACTACCCCATTAATGTTGTTGTGTAATTAATAATCTAGTTAGCACTGTGATAAGGATTAACTAAACAATCCCCAGTGTCTAATTTGCCTGAAGGTGTGGACATAAAGGATCCTTTAGTTAGTGGGCTGTGAAAATCAGCTCCAGTGCTCACATCTTGCCTTTGCATTTCCCCCTGCTGGACTCTGGCTGCTCCAGCTGCAGCCAGCTGTGAGGGCAGGATCTGGGGAGCCAGCCTGCCTTGGGGAGGGTTTGTAGAGGGACTCACACACCGAGGACCCAAATGATGAAGCTCTCCCTGGGAACTCTGCAACGTGAATCAAAGTGGCAGATCCAAGTCAATGAGCTCATTAGCAGCTCCAGAATAAATGTGCCACAGGATTATTTTATGGTGACTGTGGCCTCTCCACAGACTCTGCAGGCTCTTCTTTCCCCACTGTGAGTCAGCCCCTGCACATTCCTAACTCCCAGGCTCTCCAGAGGATGATGAGCAATGAATATATTGCAGTATTACTGTTTTATGTGCTCTAGTGGTGGCAAAAGCTGAGCACTTGTGATTAAATGGAGGAAGTTAAAAGGTGCTGTCAACAGCGTCTTTCTCTCAAAGGTTTTATTTCTTCACCATTCTTGCTCTTGTTGCTTTAAGTAGAGAAAAATGCTGTGGTAGTGATTTCTTTATTAGAAATGTCAATAGGGTCTGCCAAACTTTAATCAGCTCATTCTGCTGTTAGACCAGACTGCCACAAACTGTCTTTATGAAATAAATGCCTATTCTATTGAGTGACTATTAAAATACTGCAAATACCTGCAAAGCTTTGAATGCAGCATTATCTGGCTATCAGTGTGAACGTAGAACATGTTCATCCCCAGGGCTGGAGAGCCAGGGCTGGCAGAGGCTGCAGGCACCGCTGCTCTCCTTCCCCACTCACGCTCTCTTTGCTCTTCAAGGCACCGTGGGCAGGGTTCATCCCCTTCCATGCTGGAACATTCCAAACTCCCTGTCCCCTGCTCCAAACCCAGCTGGGGGCACCTGCCAACGACACCTCAGGCTGAGGGAGCTGTCCCTTCCCAGCTGGTGTCACCTGCCCAATGTCACCTCAGGGAGCTGTCCCCTCCCAGCTGGTGTCACCTGCCCAATGTCACCTCAGGGAGCTGTCCCCTCCCAGCTGGGGTCACCTGCCCAGTGTCACCTCAGGGAGCTGTCCCCTCCCAGCTGGGGTCACCTGCCAAGGACACCTCAGGCTGAGGGAGCTGTCCCCTCCCAGCTGGTGTCACCTGCCAAGGACACCTCAGGGAGCTGTCCCTCCCCAGCTGGTGTCACCTGCCCAATGTCACCTCAGGGAGCTGTCCCTTCCCAGCTGGTGTCACCTGCCCAATGTCACCTCAGGCTGAGGGAGCTGTCCCCTCCCAGCTGGTGTCACCTGCCCAGTGTCACCTCAGGGAGCTGTCCCCTCCCAGCTGGTGTCACCTGCCCAATGTCACCTCAAGGAGCTGTCCCCTCCCAGCTGGTGTCACCTGCCCAATGTCACCTCAGGCTGAGGGAGCTGTCCCCTCCCAGCTGGTGTCACCTGCCCAATGTCACCTCAAGGAGCTGTCCCTTCCCAGCTGGTGTCACCTACCCAGTGTCACCTCAGGGAGCTGTCCCCTCCCAGCTGGTGTCACCTGCCCAGTGTCACCTCAAGCTGAGGGAGCTGTCCCTGATCCCAGGGCCATTAATGCCTCAGGGAGAAAGTCAGTCTGCCACAACAGCCTGGCCTAAGACTTGCTGTGTTTATCTCGTGTTGGGCACTCTGGAAGCTGGTAAGAAACAGGGAGAACTTTCTGTGTTCTGTGTCAGCTCTGCTGAGCAGCAGGGAAAGGAGAAACTGAAGCAAGAGTGGGAAAAGGGAGAAGGATTTCAATTCCACTTGGTCAGGGTTGTTACTGAAAGCAATAATAATGTACCTGCCTGCCTGGGACACGGGACTGAGCTCTGCACTCCTCCCCTCAGCACCACAGTACTCTAGCATTTCTGAAAGTCAGGTCTCAGTTCAGTTTTTAATTTGAAAAATTCAAGTCTGATGCATCCAAAATCCTCCAGTCCCCCTCGAATTTCTTTCTCATGTTTACTGTGAGAGCCCACATTATTCCCCTGCTCCAAGGCTGCCCATCCAGTGAATTCATTGCCAATAAATGGTTCAAGAAAATAAAGGTACTGAAATTCAAATAAGTGTTCAAATCCTACTGATGCCAGTAAGATTTCAGGTTAAACTGAAACACTTGAGGGACTCAGGAGCAAGGGAGGGGATGGAAGCTGTGCCCCAGGGCAGCCTCACAGAGCTGCCAAGAAGTGAAGCCTGCAGGATAGTCATTATGCAAAACCCACACCTCTAAACCCAGGTATGAATTGTCTCACTGCTCTCTCCCCTTGGCTGAGCACACCAGCCTGGGATGCTCTGTGAACAGCAATCACTCCTGATTTTTAGCTTTCCCACGGTTTTATCTCCTGCCAAAAGCTGGATATTGGTTCCACTGGCTGCTCCCCCACCTCTGGTGTGGCAGCAAGAGCAATCAAGAGCAGGATAAGTATGTGCATATTAATGAAGTGAACTGAACAAATGGTGCCAGTGCTCACTGAAGGGTTTTCCAGCCAAAGATCCAATAAACATTTCAAAAAAACCAGAACAGAAACCTCAACAGCTTGTGAGGCTTTCAGGTCCTTCAGAACAAAACAACAGGGGCAGAAAGAAGTAAGTTGAGGATTTTGTATGAACTCCATTGTTTGAGGCTGGGCTCCTCGAGGCTGAGCTCAAAGAAGGAAATGCCAACTCTCAGCCTCAGTAGATTCTCCTGGCTGCTCATTTCCTGCGAGACACTAAGGAGGAATCATGACAGATGACTCCTCTGCACCATCCATTTACCCCAGTTTTACAGCAGAGACCAGAAAATTTATTGGATTTTGCCTGAAAAGGAGACAGCATGCAATAACCCTTGTCTAGGAAGGATAAATAACATGCTGAGTGGAGGTAGAAAAGCACCTTATCTGTTAATTGTAAGGAAAACTGTAAAATCAATAGGAATATAACAAACCAGTCAAAGCAAGTTTGAAATTTCCCTTCAGGTGTGAGCAATGAAGGAGTGCCCATTTGCAAGGGAGAGGTCGCTGCTGTAACTCCTGTTCCTCATTTCCACTGTGGCTGTTTGGTTTGGTGATGACAGCTCCTCCCTGTTGTCACTGGAGCATCCCACAGCCCCAGCCTGAGGATTCCTGGTGCCCAGAGTTTGTGCTCAGCTCTCACACAGAACCTCACCTTGCTCTGGGCACCAAGGTGCAGCACACGCTGTTGCTCTGAAAACTCAGCTTCTGAGCTTGCTGCCATGGTTTTCTAAGGACTTTCCCAGGACAGTAACTGTAAACATAAATATGTGAACATTCTTTCTGTTACATGTCTTGTGATGTGATCTCTCATGGCCAGTGCAGTGGGAAGTGTTATCCTGACCCTCCAATCCCTGGCTGTGGTCACAAGCCTATAAATCCTGGGAGGAAAAATAAACTTTCTCTTCTTTTCACCACACCTCGAGCTGTGTCCGTGTGATCTGTTCATCTCCAGCAGTGACATCCACGCTGCGGGGGCAGGAACACCAGCAGCACCTCAGCCCTTATGGAACCTCACCCTGCTCCAAGCACCAAGGCAGTGACAGCTCCTGCTGGTTCCTGGTGTGCCCAGAGAGCCCCAGGTGCCCCTCACACTGGAGATCCTGGTGGCTGAGGTGTGTTGGAGCCTTTCCCAGAGCACAGCAGCAGCTGCTGCCTCCTGCCAGGAGCTGCTGGCTGCAGGACGGGGCTGGGAGCTCCACACAGCACAGCACGCCTTCACATCCTCCTGCAAAATGCCATTTCCTGCAGCTCCTTCCCTGCTGAGCTCTCTGACCCAGGCAGCCAGCAGGAAAATGGGCAGGATTTACCAGCAGAGCCCCTGAAGAGCTTCAGCACACACAGGGATGTGCCCACTCAAGTGCCCACTCCAGCAGCACAGCTCCATTAAGACAAAAAAGCTCCTGCAATTTTGGATGGGCAGGAAAAGAGCACAAAGCTCCCACTGAGAATATGTACACAGCATTAATTCATTAAATGTTGTTTCTCTGGCCAAAAAATGTTCAAATGTTTTCGTCTAATGCATCTAATATAGTTAATGACCTGACAAGGAATTCAGATCCTGCCCCAAGAGAAGAGGAAATAGAATGGTCTAAATAAAACATGACTTTAAATGGGGTGGAAATCACAACTTTACATATGAAAGATGTTTCCTTCGCTAGGATTTATCTAAGGGAAATGGGAAATCGTATAAATTCTAAATTAAGCCCCAGAGGCTATTCACACTGTCCTTTAAATAAAATTAAACACCCACTCAGAGCCTTGGCAAACGAATAAATGTTACAAGTGAACAGAGTGACGTGGTTTTTAAGAGCTTTGTGTTTGAACTACACAGACAAAAGGGGCTTAGTTGGATTTTGGGGGGAGAAGGACAACATTCTCCTATCCTGAAATCAGAATTTTAAAGCAAAGAATTGCAGTAGCAGAGGGTTTCAGCTGTACATTCCATTTGACTCAGCCCCACCTGCACCAACACTTAACATTTAAATTGAGTTAGTACAAATTGGCTGTATGATGAAAGCCACCCCAGGACCTGGGCACACACATTTTTCCAGGTGCACGCCAGAAGCAGTTTCCATTTCCAAGTTAGGCTTGGAAAACTGATCCAAGGACATCACATGTGCCATGCCAGAACTGAACAGCAAAGAAAACATTCAAACTCTTCTGTTTCTTCAGGTTCTGAAGAGTAAAGCTGACCAAAGATAAACCCAGTTAACTTAACAATACTGCTAATTATTCTTTTTGAAATGGAAAATTTCTGCATACACAATAGCCTTCAGAATAAAATATCTTCATTCCTATTAACTGAGAGGTGGCATGAAATAATTTCTTTGACCCAGGTGCTATTATTAAATTACATGTCTAATTTACATTAGAGGGAGTTAGGGAAGAATAAACAGATTCAATATAAACATACTAAAAAATCAAAGCTATTTAAAAATAGGTGTAATTTTCCAGCCTCTGAGAAATAAAGAATTGCTGTCCAAAGTGCTGCTTACAAAACCTGCTGCCTAAATTTAAGCCATAATTTGATGTCAGTCTATTACAGGGTCAAAAAAATACAGAATGGGATCCATGACAGACAAATATTCTTGTTACTGAATTACTCCTGCAAATGGAGAATCACCTGTTGGGTTTTGACTGCAGGCAGGGCAAAGCAGGGCATTGGTTGAGTTTCCCACACTGAACACCATGAGAAAAACCCTGCCCTGGCTGCTGAGCCAATGCACAGCTACCAGAGCCACTGCTGCTCGTGGTGGTGCCAGCACCTAAAGCACAAAACATCCTCTCAGTTCAAGATCTCCACATTTCCTAAAGTAAAACTCCACAGCCAGCATTTGTTACACATTTCAACATTTGTTACTCACATTTCCTTACCTTGCAATCCAACCTCTCATCTATTTGCTGAAATTCAGATGCCTCCTGTCCAGGAAACAAGCACCAAGCATTTTTTGTTAGGTGATGTTTTCCCTTTGTTTCAGACCTTTTCCATCTGTTCAGATGTTCACTGACAGAGGAAACCCATTCCAAGGCAGACAGTGGTACAGAACTGAATATATTTTTGCATTTCATGTATGTTTTTTTCCTTTGTGTCTTCCCCAAATTATGTACTTGATCTAAAGAGGGGAAAAGGGCAGGGCCTTTAAATAATACTCAAAAAGTACTTTAATAAAGAAATCTTGTGATTCTGTCATTGGCAAAACTCCATCCCGAAATAATAAGATCCAAGCTCACAATCCTTGCTCAAGTAAATTCACATTCAGCCCCAGAAATCACAGGAGAGCTTCAGCTTTTATCTGCAAGTTCCCCCCGTGTGAGCTGAGAGCTGAGGACTCCAAGGGACACCAACAGCAGCAGGAGTTGGCTGCACAAACCCTCATCCACCTTCCCCTCTCAATTCTGCTGCTCTTTTTTCTCCCCCCTCCTTCATCTGCTAAATCTGTAGACATCCTGGGCTTTTAGCAACAGATCCATCCATGTCAAAAATTAAAATGAACAGGTATTGGCCACTATCAGCCACTGGGGACTCAATAAACCTTCCTCAGCAAAAGCACCACGAACAGCCAGAATTGCCAGTTCTGCTTTTTTTGAACTGTGTTCCCCACAGAAATCATCTTAGAGAGGTAAATTATCTGTCCCTTTACCTTCAGCCCCACCCTGAACACGATTATTTAAGATGGAAACCATCAAATCAGGGATTTTGCAATCTCAGAGCTCACAAGCCCTGGGTTTTGGATGGCAGCAATGTTATTTCTGTGGTCACCAGGGAATGAAAAGTTGCAGAACACATCCTTTCCTGCTCTCCATTTTGCATTTAACCAGTAAGGTGATTTTCCCCCAGTAACACTTTCTCAGCAGCGCTTTCCAGTTCTGCAGTGCCTGAAGAACAGCCCTGAACCGAATTTACCAGCACCAAGCACAGCCTTATTGGTTCGTTTTGCCAAATACTTCCTGTGGAGATTTCTTGCTTTTTCCTCCCCAAAGCAAGAAAGGTTTTTTTTATTGGCTTCTTTGACAGCCAGACATCTTAATCACATGGAATGTCTCCATCTCTGCTGGGTCTTCTTTCATTTACTTTTTATGATCCTTTAAAAGACTCTGAATGCTAACTTGTAAAAAAGGATTCCTTGTTGCCAGGATGGGTATTTCACTTCCTGGCTCATGCACTCTGGTAGGAATTTGACAAAGGCACAGACACCACACATCCACATCTATTCCAGAAACCCACTAAAAATACTGCAGGAAACCTGCTTTAAAATCTCATTTTCAAAACATTTTACAAAGCATTTGTGCAAAATTCCTTATCATTCAACTGGGCATGCTGACACCCACCAGCATTTTAACCAGAACAACTTTTGATCCCTGCCTTTCAACCTAAAATTGCAAACATTTTATACTCCCACCTCTTCCAGCATGCTCAGTCTCCATGGAGACTACAGGACCATCACTTTTTTTTAATTAACACCATGGCCATATGTCACTTGGGTGCAAATGCAGTGCAGTTTTCATGGGCTTTCCACTCCATTTCAGGGGGATTATAGGGCAGTGAACCTTGAACAGGGAGAGCTCCATTCAGGGCCTCCTGAAGAGACTGTAAAAGCAAAGTTCCACAGCTCAGGAGAAGATCCAGTGGAACCAGCCTTAAGTAAGTGCAGGACTTGCCATGGAATGACATCCACTGTAGCTCTAGATTTCTCTAGATTTGTTTTATAAACCTTCTATCCAAAATTTTCAAAAGCTTTTACAGACACTAAGCATGTAATGCTCATTATCATCCCTCAGTGTTGGGCCCAGACATTCTGATGTTCCCACTGGTCATGTGAAAACCCAAACCATGAATGAATGGATCATCCCTGGTGTGAGGTCACACCAAACGTGCTGCTGGAGCCGTGGATTCCCAGCCCTCCTGTGTCCTCTCCTCCTGCTGCAGCTGCTTCCCTGCCCTGCCACTCTCCAGGGATGCTCAGGGACCTGCTCTGGGCACAGCACAAGATCTGGCAGTGCTGGTTCCTGGCACTGATGCCCCAACAGCTCCCTGCCACACAAATCAGAGACAGCAAGGGATGGAAGGTGCTCCCCTCTCAGCAGGCACAAACCTACAGCTGAGGAATGATTCCTGAGCAAACCTGAGCAAACCTGAACAAACCTGAGCAAACCTGAGCAGTGTGATTCCTGAGCAAACCTGAGCAGTGTGATTCCTGAACAAACCTGAGCAAACCTGAGCACTGTGATTCCTCAACAAACCTGAGCAAACCTGAGCAGTGTGACTCCTGAACAAACCTGAGCAAACCTGAGCAAACCTGAGCAATGTGATTCCTGAACAAACCTGAGCAAACCTGAGCACTGTGATTCCTCAACAAACCTGAACAAACCTGAGCAGTGTGATTGATTCCTGAGCAAACCTGCAGCTGAGGAATGTGACTCCTGAGCAAACCTGCAGCTGAGGAATGTGACTCCTGAGCAAACCTGCAGCTGAGGAATGCCATTCATGACTTACTCAGGTCTAAGCAAGGTCCAGGTTGTGGGCACTGCACAAGCTGCTCCATGCACAAGTCTGTGAGGACACCTGTGCTGTAAATCCAGCAACACTTATGGTAAATGAATACAGGCAATGAGAACACCTCAGCCAATATCCCCCTTTTTCCACTGGAAATAATTACATTCAGCAACTCTGGCAGCAGAAGGCTTCATCATTTCCCTTTGTGTGACACTGCAGCCCCCCAGTGCCCCTCAGCCCCAGCAGCTCGCTGTTCTCACCCTGCACCCTTCCCTTCCCTGCCTCCATTTAACAAACAGCAACAGAAAACATGAAAGAGTCAAAGCAAACAGTCTTGGCTCAATACCTTTTGCAAAATGAACCAGGAAAAGTTTGGAATTAAAATCACATTTTCCTACAAGGGGGAGACCCCCAACACCAAAACATGTTCCTCCTCTGTGCCCTCCTTGAGATGTGAACTGGGGTTGCACTTGCAAGAGCTTGCAGAGAAGCACAGAGGAAAAGGCATCGACTGTGTGATTTTGAAGAGGGATGAGGGGATGGTGCTTTGCTTTGTACACCAGCTGTGAATCAGCCCAGGATCTATACGGGAGCAGCAACAGGGCTGATCAATCTTTATTCCTACACAATCAAGCAAAGCTGCATCTTCAAGTCCCTCTGCTGACAGCTCATAAAACGATGGGATCGATCACAATGCCCAAATTTGTAGTTTTGACAATAAAAGCAATTTGTTTGGGGAGGGAAATCGCCATATGAGGTGAATGCACATGGTTTATTAACTTCAAAAAATAATTCTTCTGAGCAATAATATGAAAGGTTAGACAGAACTTTTTAACCTTGTAGATTCTGAGTTCCATTTTCCCTGCTAAGACCCTTCCCTCTGAGATCTTTTACATTTGGAGTCCAGCAGGGCAGCAGGGTGTGCTTCCTTCCCTGCTGATGTTTGTGTGCTGCTCACAGGAGCTCTGCTCGCTCCATCCCAGCTCAGGTGCCACCGCAAGCTTCACACAGAATCCACCTCTGCTGCCTGAGCAGGTCCTTTCTGGAGGGCAGAGCCCAGCCCAGCTGGCAGAGCCAAGCAGCATTTCAGCAGCTGTGCTGTCCCTGCTGCTGGGGAGGGAGGGAAGAGCAGGGATTCCCTGCTGGAGGGGTGCAGGGGATGTTCCTCACCCTACACAGCCAGGCTGGCAATTGCCACTGTCCAAACCCTGCACAATTCCTCTGCCTCAACCTCTGCACCCGGGGCTGTCTGCAGGGACTGTGCCCACTCCCACTCAGGAGGAACTGAGCCCTGCATTTCCCATCTCCCATTAAACTGGAGTGAGCTCTGGCAGCTGCCAAAGCTGAGTGAGCTGCAAGGAGCCACACTGAGAAATGAGCTGCTGGAAAGGATGAGGGAGGATGCAAAGGGCAGAGCAGGCAGGCAGATTTACAGCTGCCAGCCCAGGCTGGTAGAGCGAGCCCTGGCAGCACCAAGCACAGCACTGCTGCTCTCCCCCCAGCCCTGAATCCAGGACAGAAGAGCCCAGGAGGTTTTCCCTGGAGGAAGGCAGCTCTCACCTCCCTCCCAGAGCCTGGCTCCAGCCTCTCCCCAGCACCACATGCTGATAATTAAACACCACAGCCAGGGCTGCACTACACAGCCAAGATCTTCTGGCAATTACTTAAGCATGGAAGAGAAGAGGCTCCGTGAGGACGGAGCAAGAAAAAAGCCACTTTTTTCCAGAGCTCTGTCTTATGCTTGATTGGCTCTTGTGTCCAAAAAACTACAAGCTCTTATTTAAGATTTTTCCATAATTGCCTATTGATAAGAATTCAGCTGCCTGGAGACTCTCTATTATGTTTTTCCTGTGCTCTGTGTATTTTCATGACACAGATAAGAAATAACCATCTCTGAGTCAGCTTTGCTGCTGTCAAATCTAAGGCACACATGCACAGGCAGTGTGAGACTCATCTGCTCACAAAACCCGCCTAAAATCCCTTTTTTTCCTCCAAAGGGAAAAAACCCAATGAAATTAATGAAAAATTGACCTAGCTGTAGTTACTTGTTTTATTTCCTTCATTAAAAATGACAAATGTATTCTGGAGTTAGCACATGTGGAGCACTGCTGGCTGTATTTATGACAGAAATAAGCACAAGTTCTTTCCTTTGAAATAAAGCACTCTACACCTATTATTAGCGAGAGATCTGCACTACAGCACTTGAATATATCCACTCGCCTGTTGACACCTCTCTGAAATAGGAGGAATATTATAATGTTAAAAATAGAAAGCATGAATATTGGCGATGTACAAACAAAAAAGAAAGTAATATCCACAGAGCACAGAAACAATATGGAAATTAAGAGCTAATGTAGATACAGAAAAAAAAAATCTCATCTTTTAGGAGGAAACATCTTGAGAAATTGCCTTGACATCTTTATGCACGTTCTTTGAGACGTGGCTCGCATGGCGTCAGTATCAGGTGAATTTAATCTACAATATATTGAAATTGTAATCGCCTAACATCACACACGTGTATGTAACTTAATTTGAATTATTAGTCATGGAGATTGTTCTTAAGGCCTGCTATGAGGCTGCACCAATTTCCTTCATATTTCTACCCAGGTCTTTGAGGGGGGAAAGCAGCAAAAGCTGTGTGCACTTCTTTGCAACTACATCCCATTTTTTCCTTGAAAGCTCCTGGACTTTTCCAAATCCTTGAGCCTCTCCAGGCTCCAGTTTTGTAGAAGCCTGTGGGGATGGAAGCAGCTTATGGCCAGTGGCTTCACATGTGCTGGGCAGCTGCCAGAGCAGCCTCCAACAGGAGACACAGACCCTTCACAGCAATAATGGCAAATCCTTTCCAAGTGCTATCCATAGCAAATCACGTGCATTCCAATTGTTGCCTTATTTCCCTTTTTTCCCAGGTCTGTACTACATGAAGGACCTCCCTGTGCACTCCTCCTCTCCTCTCTCTACAGCAGCAGCCCCTCTAACAGAGCACCTGGCTCTGTTAACTTTAATGCCTTCGTTTGGGGACAATTAAGGAGGAGATATTCAGCAGAATAAATTGACACACCAGACTGTTTGAAGTGTCCTTTAATCTTCTGCATGATTTTAAAAGTTCAGCTGCTTATTTCATTTGGAGATCAGGCTAAAGGAGCTCCCTGCTCCCCTCCTCCTTTCCCTGTAAAGTAGCTGTGCCAGCCTGCAGAAATATTGTCTGTCTTGGATGCTGTGGCTGCCCCGAGGTGGAAAGCTCCAGATGAGTTCAATACAGCTTGTTTCATTGCTAATTTCAGAGGCCATGTAGAGCTGCTTCTTCCCCTGCCTTAACAGACAAATTGACTTTCTAATTTTAGAGCAGGAGACTTCTGCACAGGCACAGACCAAAAATGCTCCTTTTCTGATGGATCTAAATACAGATTTATGCTCTGAGAAACCACAGCACCTGAGGGACTTCAAAAGCTTGCCATGAAAAATGGTATTTGGGAATGCTGCCCCACAGCCAGATGTTTAAACAACAATGCCCACACTGCTCCTTCCTGGGGATGTGCCAGTTTGAAGCAGCCCTGCTCACCCTACATTACAACATTAAAACAAGGTTGGGGGTACAAATGAAGTGCTGTAATTTACTCCTTCCTGTGTTTGCACCGTAAGGACCTTCATAAATATACATTCTACTTTTCCTTGTAGACTACATCTCAATATTTGCTTTCTCTGCTCTGCCCCTGGCACAGCTCTTCCTTTTCCACGTTAAAAAGTTCCATTTATTGCATCTTTTTGGTGATGGAAAATTAAATGTGAAGTCTGGGAAGTGAAAGGGGGATGAGAGCTGGCCAGAGGACACAGGGCTGTGTTTGACAGTGATTCTGTACCTGGGAGCTGCTTTCAGCTCCTGGATAATTGTGCATTTCCATAGAATGAAACTCAGCAGTTTCTGTGCTGCCCATGGAAGCACCTGGATGATCATTAGCAGTTCATTAGGACTTTTGGGGGTGTTTACATGTCCTGATTACAACTGAAGAGTAAAAAATCTTTATTTGTGGTTTATCCAAGAAGCAGAAGCAGCATTTCTTTTCATAAACAGGATTAATCCCTTAAACCACTGAACAAGAGATATTTTCCTAGAGACTTACATAATGATGAGAGTGCCAAAACCACAAACCTAAAGTAATGAGCAAAAAATACAGCTTTTACAAAACAGCTGCTGATTGCCACCATCTCAGAGATTTGATCATAAGGCTGCATTTCTAAAACTGTCATTTATCCCAAAACTCTGGAGACAGCTGAATTCCTGATCCTTTGCTGCTGAACCACTGCAAATAAGATTTATTTTCATGTCCTTTATGAGAACAAAGTCTTGATTTTTGAACAAATAGTAATTTTTCATCAAGACATTGTAATTCTCTTTGAGACTCTTAAGGACTAAGTCAGAGGTTTATCTTCCTCAAATACAGAAAACAAATGTAGAATAAACCCACAACCCCCCCCTCTCTTCCTCAGCATTCCTGGTATTGAACGTGCATAAAATCCAACCTGATTCAATCTATCAGAACCTAAAAACAATTGCAATATAGACAATAGGAATGCACTGAATGTGAAAATGCATTTCTAACATAAAACAGAGATATTGGTGAGATCATGGGAATATAACGTGGATTTGAAAGCTACAAAATAATTAAGACAATTCAAAATTATTTGGAATTGCAAAATCCTCCATTCAGTAGTTGACAACTTGGCAAAAGAATGAAGCTGTAAAATGAAGCTAGAAATTTCCATGTCAGAGGTGTATCCAGCTTTTGGGAAAACCAAGTTAAATTGGAGCCATTTTGCCATGAGCAGCGGAATTTAGGAGAACAGCATTGTCTGTTTCTATTAAAATATGTTTAGAATTGCAAAGCAACACTCAAAAATAGAAGTTATGAAGTTTCTTACGCTTCCAAACAAGGACTCAAAGACTGGCAAGGGACACAATTTGGATAAATTTTGGATTTTGTATCCAAAATGCAGAACAGAAATTTGTTTTCCTTTTAGAAATCTCCCCAGATTTTTCCAGACTGGCTCTCAGGACAGGAGGGAGACGTTATTTTGAAACCCACGTCATACCCAGACTTGTCAGAGCTCGTCTGCCAAACTCCTCTGTGCCCATGGTCCTGTGGAACGAGTGCCATGTGTTCATGTGAGACTGTTCCTCATGAATATGCAGCAAACATTCCCTCCAACTCATTTCTGCAGCACAATTCTGTGTCCTCATTCCTGCACCTCCTGCGAGCTCCTCCGCTATGGATGCTGGCAAGTGCATAATGTATGGACAGCATGGATAATGTGCTCTACATACATTGCATTTCATCATTCTGTGCTCATTTTTTACACTCATCTCTCCTTCTCTTCCAGGCCTTTTTGTTTTCCTTGCCTTCGCTACTTCACACAAAGGCCTGCATATGTCTGTAAGAAAATTAATTGCTTCAACAATTAACAGGAAAATGCATCTCAGAGGAAACACTTCACGATCGATCTGTTTCCAGGTACAATATTTGCCACTCAGGAATAGATTAATTGGATTGAAAATTATTCAAGCTAATTATTTTCTCTCTCGTATGAGATTAAATGGAAGAGTCTAATAAATGGAAAATGAAGAAGTTCCACTCAGCACTTCACGAGCTCACGGTGCTGATCCAGTTCAAGGATTCTGCTCATCCTGTGACCAAGGACTTGCTCAGGGTCACGGGTAAGACTTCTAGAAGAGAAAGTATCTTGTCAAAATTGAAGGGATTTTCAAGTATTTCAGCTAAAGCTGAGAAAAAGGCAGGCAGGCACTCCTGCAACAGGCCAGGGAAAATCTGTCTCAGGAATGCCTGGTGAGAGTATCCATCCATTCAGCTAACTGCACATTTGAATATTGGCTTCAGGTGAGCCCTGAACTAAGAATAACATGAGCACATCTGGAAGTGCAGGTGATCCCTCCCTGGCAGTGAATCCCAGGCACAGGATCTGGGCTGGATCCTCCTGGGACAGAGACAGCAGTGGATGCACCCCGTGCCAGGAGCCACATTCCCATGGGCTGTGCCTTCACCCCACAGAGCAGGAGAATCACACAAATAACCAGGTCAGAAAACACCTTGGACATCATCAAGTCCAACTCCTGACCCAACACGAAGAACTCTGCGGGTTCCTGAGTAACAGAGGGAACAAGGGCTGTAGTAACTCTGTAGTAACTCCTGTACTTTTCCAAGGAATCATGCAACAGGCTGCTCATCCCTTCCAGGCTGGTTTATTTGCCATAGGCACAGCCTGAATCCCCACTCCTACTCACTCCAAAATGTACTTTTGTCTCACTTCCTACTGCGCCTTTCCTGTGCATTCCTCTGCTCAGATTTGGTGTCAAACTCTCGTACACAGGACAGGATTCACCATTTACACAACGAGCGTGGATTTCAAGCTGAGATCTCTGACAGAGATGCAAATGCAAAGGGAATTGCACGTTTCACAGCTCCAGGTGACGCTCCAGAACTGGGCTCCAGACTGAGCCTTTGCCAGGCTGCAGTGTGCTGCAGAGCTGCAGATCTCCCTCCATGGATCCCAGAACATCCAGGGAACACACACCCAGCTCTGCAAATCCCACAGCTCCCATTCCTGTCCTGTTCCCAGCTCCTACACACACACACACACTCTGTCAGACTCAGGGACACCCACAGACAAAGCATCCTCAACACCCAAAGTCTTCCACTGCCACAGAATGCAACAGAAACTCCAAAAGGAGATTGAGACACCCCAGCAATTCCAGAGAACCCTGCCATTGATGCACCTGCACAATAAACGTGGGAGCCATAAAATAATGCAAATGTCCAGTGAACTCAGCCTTGTACTGGCAGCTGGAATTTATTTAGGATGGGTTTTGCATTTAGAAGGATGCCACACTGTGTTACATAATTCCCTTAACCTTCTGGCCCACACTTTGTTGTGATTTGGATGTGACAGATTGGTTTTTTCATCCTAAACATGGGAATTCCCTTATCTCAAGAGCAACAGGCGTATTTTTAGCCTCAGCTCATATTTTAAGTCATCCACTCAACTTTCCAACTCCCTCAGTAATTAGTATTACTTCTTACAAGATTTCCTCCAAGGGGAAAAAAAAAATCAACAGCACCATTAGAGATATTTTCATAAGACACACATTTTGCATTTAATATTAGATTTTTAATAGACAGGAGATTACTCACTTGCTGTCTCTTTTGTAATAGAAAGCAAACTGGTTTTGTCCCGCTGGAATTGTTATTTTGAGCCTCTGGGCTACTAAAGGTTTAAGAACTACAGTGCTAAGTACCACAAACACAAAGCAAGCATAACAATGATGAATCCTGAAGGTTCTTAAGGGAAATAATTCTTTCTCAAGTTTAAAATTGTGTTTATTAAACTGTGTAACAGCAGGGTGAAAATACAGACACTAAATATGAATGAGGTTATCCAGAGCACTGGAAATATCCTTTAGCTATTTCAACACCAGACAGAAAGGAGGGCCTGTGCTCTACAGGGGAGGTGACAGAAATACCCTCAGGGCACCTGCACATCACTCAGGAAGAGAGGACAAAATTCCCAGCACATCCATGGATTACCTGCCCTTTCTTCTGTCAGCAAACTTCTTCACCTGAGCTTGTTTCCCTCAAATTATTTGGTTCCCAGCTCTTCATGCCAAGAACTCTCAGTGAAAGGGGATTGAGCCCTTGACATTATTTACTGTTTGTGCATCAGCTGATTGCAGAGCTGCAGGGCCTTCAGAAGAATCCCTGACAGCCCCTTTTAGCTTTCATGCTGAGCACTGTGCCACAGAACCTCATTTTACCCACAGAGCTGCATGGATAACTGCAGGAGCAAGCCTGAGTACCAGCACATCACAGCTTTGTGTCTTGAGAACCTATTGAAATGCCAAAACTGAAACTCTGACTACTCCCACGTGAGCATTAGAAAATGCTCTCTCGTTATGTGAGCACAGGAATCATCAGGATTCCTCCCAGGCCTCCTCAGGTTCACCCACAGCTCCACCTCTGAGCCAGCACAGTGACTGCTGCTGAAGCCAGCACACCTTTCCTTTATTCCTTTGAATCCACAAACAAGGGAGTACTGAGCACCTGTTCTGTGTTCAATTTTTGTATCATTTGGGAGCCCCATCCATGAAGTACCTGTGGGTCTCTGCTTTCCATGGCTATTTTCATATGTAAAGTAAAAACCAGTAAGATTTAATCCAGAAACACAAAGGGGACAGCATGCTTTCAGATGAGCTAGGCCAAGAAATGAAATCCAGCCTCCCCACAAGCAGCCAGCAGTGTTTCTGTGTCCAGCTGTGCCCCGAGGCCACAGCTGGCTGAGCTGGGCCAGGGGACATGATGGGAACATGGAACTGCTCCAGCTCCAATGGGGAACACCTCCCCAGGATGTCCTCAGCTGTGACACTGCAGAGAATACACAATCTCCTCCCAGGGATTCTGGGTGGACAGAGGAGGACTCCAGAGCTGTGTGGAGGTGATGGACAGCCAGGGAATGGCCACTGGCCTGTGACCAGAAAGGCCCAGAGGCCACCAGTCCCCCCTGTCTGTCATCACTCCCTGGCTTTATTCCCCCTGGAACACACTGTCACAAAGGCAGAGCCAAACCTAAGAATGACCAAGAGAACTGAGACCTACTGCAAACCCCTCTGGAAGGAACATCTCTATTGCTTTATTGCATTTACCCATGAGCCGTGTCACTATTCCCACAGGGGCAGGGAGAGCTGCCAGCTCTGCTCCAGCTCTCCCAGGTGTGTGGGGAGCCAGCAGTGACCCTGTCACTGATCCCAGTGACCCCAGCTCTGCTCCAGCTCTGCTCCAGCTCTCCCAGCTGTGTGGGGAGCCAGCAGTGACCCTGTCACTGATCCCAGTGACCCCAGCTCTGCTCCAGCTCTCCCAGCTGTGTGGGGACCCAGCACTGACCCTGTCAGTGACCCCAGCTCTGCTCCAGCTCTGCTCCAGCTCTGCCAGGTGTGTGGGGAGCCAGCAGTGACCCTGTCAGTGATCCCAGTGATCCCAGTGACCCCAGCTCTGCTCCAGCAGCTCCAGTGCTGGAACCTGCAGGCTTTGGGGCACCTCGGAAGTGCTACATTACTATTTCAAAAGGATCATCCCTGAATGAGGGGATTTATTTCCTTTAGCGGCTTCAAAAGAGCTGATTCTCACCTTTCCCACTTCCAGCAAAAACCAAAGGCCCAGGAATAGCCTTGCTCTCTGAGGAGAGCCCAAGATTCAGCTGAGATTAAAGGGAATTGTCTCTGCCCTCTGAGCAGAAGTTCCCTGTGTTATCTCCTCCATGTGAATGGCACCGACACAGGAGTTCCCCTCTGAGCTGCCAAAGGCCATCCCAAGCCTTTCATCTCTTTCTGCAATTTTTGTTTTTAAATGAATGACTCTCAAACCAACAGGTGAAAAAGTTGTAATAATAATGCCTTTATCTAATAATTGGTTATCTCATCTCTTTGCTTTTGATTTGATTCAAGATGATAACCGTAAACATTTTTTCTAGTGCATTAGCACTGAGTAGAATGATTTCAAGAAAGATTCTGCATTTCTTGCTAAATAAAATAGTTCTCTTTTTTAAAAAAATGGAAAAAGTGGGTCAGTGTGTAAAATAATAATGCACTGAGGCTTGGTTCAGACAAATTTATTTTGCCTCAACATCTCAAGGGGCTCTATCTCTGTGGGCACATTTAAGCTTTGAAATGAGTAATAGAGGTTTGTGACTAATTGCCTTCAAACACAGGAATGTAAACATGACTTCTGAGATGTTCAGCACTTTCACATTATCACAACAGACAAACTCTTGGAAGCCTGGAGGTTTCCAATAACACAGGAAGGAGCAGAAAAGCCTGAAGTGTACCCAGCACAAAACTCTAAAGCACCCAGGGTATACACATTTACAGCTGATCATTACCCACACGTCTCAGAAGTAGAAATGGAGTTAAACTCTGCTGTGTCACAATTAAATGAACATTTTCTGTCTGCCCAGCAATAGATATCTTAATCTATTACATCAGCACCAACAGTGCTGAGTGAACAGACAGATTTTTAGGGCTGAGTAATTATTCTCAAAAAATAATTTTGGAATCACATAAAAGTGTCACCTTTCTCCCTTCCCTCCTGTTTCACTCCACAATAAAACCAGCATTAAAAAATGAATGAGAGAAATCTTTTTTGCTTAGAATTCCCATCAACAAATAATGCATTAGGTTGCCACCAAAATCCCCAAACATCCAGCCTAGGCCAACCCACTGCTCCTGCCCTGCTCTGGAAGCAGCACAGGAGTTTATTCCATCCTCAAAGTCTGATTGCTGCAGTCTCCTTCTTGCTGTTATTTCACTCTGACAAAGCGAAGTTCACGTGATTCCCACAGGATGGGATGTGACAAAATACAAGGGGATTTTTTTTACTACATCACACATTCTTTTCTCTCATTTTAGAGTAGAAATTTCTCTTTCCAAGCAATAATCCATTTCTAGGTGACAAAGTCACATGAACACATGGGAGCAAGAAAAAAAAAAAAATTGATGGTGATCTAAAGCATTAAACTACTTTTATGAAGCATTTTGATGAAGAGCAGCAAGAGAGAGTGTAATTATTGTGGCCATTAGGCTGTTATTTATGTTAAATTTGTTGCTCTTGTTGGCTTCAGAAGCGTTTTAGGACTACTCCTGGGAGTCCATCAAATGTACTGGCATGTGCAACAAGTAGAGAGCGAGGCAATAGCTCACTGCATCTCCAACATGAAAATGTTTAATAACTGCTTGTGAAAATGAGAGAAACAGGGCACCAAGGACAACGGCATAAATGCAATAGAAACAAAATATCGAAAGCAAAATCAAAGGCAATGTTGCTATACCTTTTCCTGACCCCTGTTATTATTTAATATCAAGTTAATTTCTTCAATTATAAAATTGTTAAGAAGATAAAGCACTGAAATACAGTACCATGAACAAGTGAGACCTGCAGGAATAAATGAAGGATATAGCCTAGAAAATCCTGTTTCTGTCTCTTGCTGTGTCCACGTTCTCACTGATTTAGCCACTCATAGCTCAAACTGAAAATCAGTTTCTCTGACAGCAGCATCTGGTTTCAGGCAGCATAAACCAGCAACTCCTTCAGTGCTACAGAACTGAGGAGGAAAAATATCAAAACAAATTCTGTCCTTGTTACATTTCCTGCAAGAGGGAATTGCTGGGCAAAGCTGATGTGTTACACAATTGAAATACTTCTGGTGATAAGGCAGGAAATGGTCATTAAGGTTCTACTCAGAGATGGCCAAGCTTTGTCTGTGGTTATTTTGTATTTGATTGAATCAGTGGCTTCATTCCTGCCACAGGAATGGAGAACAGTAACGGAATGGGAATAACAAACATTTATACCCAAAAGTGTAAACATGAATAGAACACTGCAAGAGGATCACGACACCCATTAGCATCACATCACAACATTTGCCTGATGTCTCCACAGCAGCTGTGGGTAGAGGGAAGTGCTGTCAGTCCTGTTCTGCAGATGAGAAAAACCCAATAAATCTCCATCTCCAGCCACCCCAGTGATTTTCCAGGCCCACCCCGCCTGGCACACCGCCAGCCCAGCAGCAACCACGGGGGAAGAACAGGCAGCAATCCACATTTTAACTTCTGCCTCCTCCTCATCTCAGCCCTCACTGGACAGCAGAGAGAACCCCTTTCAGGTACGGTGAGAAACAGCTCCAAGAAAATCTTTAGGAATATTTTCTAATATTTTTTTCACAAGGAATTAACAAAAATGAAATCAGCCAACTTCCAAAGGACAGAAGTAAAGGATGGCACAGATGAGGATGAGTGTCCCTGGCTCAGTCAGTGCTTGGAGGCTTTCCCCAGTCCCATTTCTGGTCACTGTTTAATTCCCACCCCGTTTTCTCTTTGCTTGTTTGGTGACCTGCGTGACAGGAGAGGGGGGAAGATCGATGCTTCCCATGAAGAACAGCAGTGCTCTACAGATGCTACAAGCAGTAAACCCGTCTAATGATCTCCTGGGTCAGGATTTAGAGCGTTACCAAATTATTACTGCCTGAGAATGAAATCAGAAGAATTGGGGAGAACTTTCTAATTGCTTCACCATTAACCTGGAACACTGTCGCAAGCCGTAATAAGCAAAGCGCCAGAGCTTCAAATCATATTTGACAGATGGGCTTAATTAGTTATTCTTAGACAGAATCATAATATTTGCTGTTAATATTCATCTGAAAACACCCTGCTGGCTGTGATAATATTTATATGTTAATCCTGTTACGATAAGCTGCCAGTGCCAGAACCTCTCCAAACAAAATGACGGATATATTTCAAACCCCGATAAGGAAACGCTCTGGCGTTCTGCTCGGGTTTGTCACTTGCACAAGTGCCTCCCTAAGCCGTGAAATTACACTTGTCACACTGAGTTAGCTTTATTAACACTATTTTCTGATCCATGTAAAACTATCAGGAACACAAAGGTACTGAATCTGCACTTAATTAACATTGCCACCTTTGCATCCATGTGATCAGACCTCTGCTTTTTAGGAGAAATTAAAGAATTTGCAAACAGAGTTTGTGTAAGTTCTAAATGAACTGTGGAGGAAAAAATTTGGTAAGGGACATCAATATCTAACTGTTATTCCTTGTGCCTATTTGGTGACATCAAACATTTCTAGATAAGGATAAAATTATTTCCCTAAACCTGGAGAGCACACTCCACTCTCTTTCCCCATGTAATGCTTCCTCTTGCTTCTTAAAATGCACAGCTAAACAAATCCCACTAAATTTAATGAAGAAAACAGTTAATGAATTGTAAATATTTTGCACTCATTTACAAAGAAGGAGGGAGAAGTTCTCAAAAGTGAGAAAACCAGAAAATCTCAGCTGGGAACTCGATGGAACAAATCAAAGCAGCAGCTACAGGAGAGGTATACGTGTAACCTTGTTCTCCCTGGATTTTCTTCCCAGTAAAATCTGTGTATGAGCTCGGATTTCTTTTAATAAACATCCAGCAATGTTTATACTCAGCATGTGCAATCCACAAGCACTGCCTGAAAGATGACATAATAATTTATTTTTTGTGTACCAGGGGTCATTTTAAAGGATTGCCACCGGATGATGAATAGTGAAGTTAAGTTGCCAAGATTCAATTTCCCCATGAGGCTGCTTTATATTTTCCTGCTGAGGAAGAGGAATCAGGCAAATGCACTCTATGGCCCCGACAAGATAAAGCGTGATGGAAAACTCATGGCTGAAGTAATCTCTGATTTTGCTCCAATGCCCATTTCAGTCAATGGAAATATTCACATTTCCCTGCAGCAGCTTTGAGGGGGGTTTTAAGGACTCTGTCAGGCTGTGCTCAGCACAGGAAGCTCCCACCTCGGCAGGCACACACCCTCCTGCTTTGCCCAACCACATTCAGGCAGATACAGGGCAGTACCTGCTTCAGGTGAGGAAAATTCAGCATCCTGTGGCAAAGGAACCGTGTAGAACCTGAGCTGTTACTGCAGAAAGTGATTCCTGCCATGATTACAGAGACAAGTTCTTCCCTTCCTCTTTTCTTCCCATACATGCAGATTGCAAGGAGATAAAACTTCCTAATTATTAGGTTCAGAAGGTATTTACTTAAATACCATAAACCACATAATAAATCCTCCAAGTCCCTTTAGATTTTGACATTTCACACGTGAATCCCACGTGTAATGTGGAAGTTTTCTAACAGCGATGCCAACCACAAAGCAAATGCAGTCAGGTCCTTATAAATGTGCAGTTCCAGAAGCAATGGATGAGCAGCACATTATATAAAAATGTATTCATGAAACCAAATAGCTGTGATTAAAAAAGGAACATTTACCTGCTAGATGAAGGCATTTTAAGACAGATCAATGTTGTAGTATGGGAATGGAAAACAGAAAATCTATTTCCTTCTGCAGATCAAAAATTCATATAAATCTCACCATCAACATCATCATCATCATCCAGTCACAAATGACCAAAACAAAAACAAGAAACAAACAAAGGAAAAGGACCCAACCCACCAAGAAAACCCCAATTAATAAACCAAACCAAAAAAATCCACCACAAACAGCCAGATAAAGACCCCCCTAGTGAAATGTCTGGCACCAAATAATTTGAAGAAAGTTAAACTAGCCACAAACAACTTCAAAGACAGGAAATAAGTTCTTCTAAATAATTTGTGAGTACAGTATTTCCTGCTAGTTTTTACTTCCTCTGGGCACTAGGACTGAGTAATGGAGTACAAAAGGCAGTAATGGAGTAATGCAGCACAAAACAAAGAGCCACAGCTTTTCCAAAGGCATTTCCCAAGTGCTACAGGAAAATGTATTAAAACCATTCAAATGTTTTGCAATGGACAAACAGCCATTAGTTCTGAACACAAGGCTGCTGGACGTGACCTACCTGTTCTCAGCAGCAGATTTCCTCTGGCAAAGCACAACAGCTGGGGCAGATTTCCCAGTATAATCCACACTCTCCCTGATGTCCCACAGGTAGGGGCTGCTGGCTCTCACGCTGAAAACGTTCACACCTCTCTTCACCTTCGCCCTAGGAGAGCAAGAAGATATTTCCCCAATTAGATAGCAAATGTCAGCTCCATTTATTCCTTGTTTCTTCATCGTGTTCTCATTGCTGCCCCACAGAAAATGCCACCGCTCATTAGTTCAACAGCAGGACAAGGGAAGGAGATGAGAGAATTAATTAAGGCTTTCAGATTTTGAAGGAATTCTATCAAGACAGAAATGTGATTGAACTAATGGTAATTACAGCTTTAGTCACAGCTCCATTGAAGGGTAGGTGTGTTCTGGAGCAGGCTCCTCGCTCCTCTCTTCCCTTCCCCACTCTGTGGGCACCACTGGCCATGGTAATGCTCTCTCCTGGCTCCCAGTTATTGTACTGGAGCAGAAAGTACCATTTCTGGTGTAAAACAAAGGCAGTTGGGTGCTGCAGTCAAGAGCCATTGCTAGGCCTTATTACAAGCAAAATCTACCCTTTCCTCCCTCTCTGGATTACTCAAAGATGACAGTCCTTATCTTTGCTCTTATTTTCATCATCTTTTTCAGCCCACAACATTTTCTTTTAATGCTGTTGGGCTTAATTGTCCTGTCAGCTCTGAACTTAAAAATGGCTATTTTTAAAAAGTTGTATTTTTTCCCTGAAGCAACAGATTTCTCTGGAGCTCTGTTTCCATGGATGAGAGGTTAAACAACAGGAAAAGCAAACGAGACTGGCTCCTGTTGAGAGGTCCTTTCTAACCCTCATGAGCTAGCATGATACTTCAGGAGCTGCATGTTAAAAGAATAACCAGAATTTAAACCAGAAGTTATTAACCACAAGTGGAGAAGAGGGACTTTACATGGAGAGAGATGCATATATCTCTCAAATATCTGTTTTAATTCATCTTTTCAGGTGTGGCACTCTTGAATTCTGTCTCTCAATAAATCTGTACCTCAGGGCACTACTGAATTACCCCACAGGTATAAATCTAATATTGGCCAAATGACAGAATCAGGAGTCCTGGGTGATGTTAACTGCTGCTTCCTGAATGTGTTTACAAGAAGTCCATTGTGGTCAAGGCTCACCTGTGAGGTGTCAGGAAATGACAGTTTCATTATATTTGCTTAAAATCTCATACACAAAACGCATTCAGTGCCACGGCAAGTTCTGAGTTCTGGGCAGAAACCCCAAAAAGGTACGTGAGGTTTTTGTGTGAGCAGCTGCTGCCACACAGAGATGCAAACAGCACTGAAACAGCTCTGCCCCCGCATGAAATTGCTCAGGAAATCTTTGAAGGACAAGATCCACACAGATGTTTTCAAAATAAAAAGCCAAAGGATTCCTTCAACTGTCTTGAACAAAAAGGATTATCTCTCCTTTCTTCCAGCACTAACTCAATAGCAGTGGCTGCAATTTCCTCAGCACACCTGGAAGAATAAATACACGGAGCCTGCCAATTTTTGTGCAAATTCTCCTATGCTAATTTCACAAAATGAATTTTAAGCAGGTGCAGACACTGCTGCTGGAGCAGACATCCCTCAGGACAAGAGATCAGCGGGCAAAGGAGAGGGAATTGAACCACATTCCTGATGTCTCAGAGAGGGAGGTACAGAGAGGAGGTACAGAAAGGCCACACAATCGGGGTGAGACATTTCCCAGCACGTGTCTTCAGCCATTCCTGGGGACTGGCACCTGCTCCTGCCTCCCTGCTCCTCCCCAGGGAAGGAGAAGTGCTGGTCCCCAGCTCAGAGCAGGACACAGGGAGGCTCAGGAGGCTGGGTCCCCTGGGTTCACCTGGCTGATGTTGAGGAGCTCATCCCCAGCCTGGAGCTGTCCCTGTCCCAGTCCCAGCCTGGGTGCAGCTGATCTCCAGCTCCAGCCACGGGTGAGGAGCTGCTCTCATCTCCCACAGCCTGCAGCTGCCCAGCTCTGGACCAATGCATTGTGTTGACTACAGCAGCTCAGCTTTTACACATTTTATTAACAAAACTGGTGTGGAATCAAGAAAAACAGCCTTAGACCATAGCAGGGTGTACCTTGCTCAGCTGGCACATCTGCAGCAATTCAAAAGCTGGGCAGGGTCTCAGGACTGCTCAGCAAACAGATACACACTGAAAATTGAAGAAAAATTCTCACTTGTATTTTAATTTCTCAGTCAGTTAAAGCTAAAAAGCTTTAAAAACTGTAGTAAAATAAGTGTACAAGCACAAAGCTGATGACATCCTCTTATTTTCTATCTGGACTCCTTTGAATACCAGGGAGAGGAGGTTAAGCCAGAAAAATGGACACAAAACCAGTAGGACAAGCTGAGTTTGTTTATCCTTGACATTCATTTTATCCAACGACAAACTGCCATCCTGTACTGATTTTTAATGCTTCAAAACAAATGCAGATCCTTGGGGTAAATGCAGTTTATGGATTTCTCTGAAGAGATAAGGTCTCATTTAGTCATCTGTGAACGCTCCAATCCCGTTTTACTGAAGACAGTAACACAAGTTTGCTGTTTTCTACACAGTTAGAGGTTAGGAACTCGTTTTTAGAAATCAGATTAATATACTTCTATAATTAGCATAGAAACTTCAGTTCCTCATCCCAGGAAATGTTTTCCCCAGTGAGTCTCAGCGCTGTGTTTTCCACTGTTGGGCAATTGCAGCAATTTCCTCCCTCCATTTCCAGCAGCACTTTGCAGTTACCAAGGAATGACCTGGGTGACAGGAGGCTGCTGAAAGGAGGTTGCTGACCACAGAAGGAGCTTTCTGCCAACAGATGAAGCTGAAGACACCTGAGGTGAGAGCACTGGGGCTCTCTCGCCTCCCTGCTGGCCCAGGGATACAGGGATGGACCCTGAGCTGCTCCCCAGGCAGCATCTCCTTCAGCCCAGCATCTCTCAGCAGCAGCACACCAAAAACCCTGCACAGCAAAGCTTTCCCATCTATTTTCCCTCAGTCAGCCTCTCCTTCAGCCCAGCATCTCTCAGCAGCAGCACACCAAACCCTGCACAGCAAAGCTTTCCCATCTATTTTCCCTCAGTTACTTGCTGGGCTGCAGCGAGTGGAGTCCTTGCAGTGCTCTGTGCCCGTCACTTTGGGCAGTTTGTTTTGTGGACAGGAGGAAAGGAAGGTCAGAAGCATTTGAATGGTGCTGGTTTGGGGTTGTTGTTTCTTTTCTAACAAGGAGCCCATCCAGCTGAACACCTTGCTGGCTGGTATTTACCTCTGGATCACTGCTCCCACATCACTCACCCCTCACACCAAATCAATCACGGCAAGCAAAGCCCCTGGGAGTCCACAATCCATGAAAACTCCTCAGTGCTGACAGGGTGCAAATCGAGAGAAGGGAGAAGCAAAAAAAAAACCACAGAAGGAACTCCCAGAATCAATACATCACAACTGGAATCAAGGAAATGCATTACCTAAGTGCATAAAGATAGCGATTCCCAATTCTACCCCATGACCCACTAAACACTGTGTTTACTCTAGTGATGGAAGAGGCTGAGACTCCAATTAAAATGCAGGCAACATCCCCTCTCATTTATCAAGGTGTCTGGTTTAGCATCTCCCTGTCTCTGCAGTTTACAGCCAGTTAGTGCTTAGCTTTCAGCAGGGCCCTTACTGGGGGCTGCAAATGCCTGAGAAATTGTCACTACAGGGCTGGGAAACTGCAACAGCTGCCTGCTGGAAAACCCTGGGGACAGGCACAGGTCACACACTGCCCTGGGGACAGGCAGGGCTCACACACTGCCCTGGGGACAGGCAGGGCTCACACACTGCCCTGGGGACAGGCACAGGTCACACACAGTGCCCTGGGGACAGGCAGGGCTCACACACTGCCCTGGGGACAGGCACAGGTCACACACAGCCCTGGGGACAGGCACAGGTCACACACTGCCCTGGGGACAGACACAGGTCACACACTGTCCTGGGGACAGGCACAGGTCACACACTGCCCTGGGGACAGGCACAGGTCACACACTGCCCTGGGGACAGGCACAGGTCACACACTGCCCTGGGGACAGGCACAGGTCACACACTGCCCTGGGGACAGGCACAGGTCACACAGTGCCCTGGGGACAGGCACAGGTCACACACTGCCCTGGGGACAGGCACAGGTCACACACAGCCCTGGGGACAGACACAGGTCACACACTGCCCTGGGGACAGACACAGGTCACACACTGCCCTGGGGACAGGCACAGGTCACACACTGCCCTGGGGACAGACACAGGTCACACACACTGCCCTGGGGACAGGCACAGGTCACACAGTGCCCTGGGGACAGGCACAGGTCACACAGTGCCCTGGGGACAGGCACAGGTCACACAGTGCCCTGGGGACAGGCACAGGTCACACAGTGCCCTGGGGACACACAGGTCACACACTGCCCTGGGGACAGACACAGGTCACACACTGCCCTGGGGACAGGCAGGGCTCACACAGTGCCCTGGGGACAGGCACAGGTCACACACAGCCCTGGGGACAGACAGGACATCACAGCACACCCTGCCCAGGCTGGACACCCTGCCCAGGCTGGACACCCTGCCCAGGCTGCTCCTCTTGTCGCTGTCCCCATGCCCTGCCTGCAGCACACAAGTATCACACATCCCCCCCTTTCCACCAGAAACAGGCAATCCGACCCCTAAACAGCTGGAAATAAAGATGCTTTAGAGCCGTGACATTGAAGTTAGTTTTTCATTACTGTAAGTGCTCCGGGCACAGATCTGTGGGAACCTTTCATGGTCCTTCTGAGAAAGAGCTACTTTCAACATCAAAGGAGAGAAAGAAAAGGGAGGCTGTTAACATCCTGCTACCGCTGCTTGTCATCTTGTCACCAGTGGCGACGAGAAGGTGGCAGATAAATTGTGTGCAGAGGGGGCATTTAGAGAGCTCCTCGGCACCTTCCTCACATCACAGCGGCCTCTGAGTTTGCCTTGTCACTGCATCATCTCCCCAAAGCATTTCACAAATAACTACAAGGGGCTTCTATTTCTGTTTATCTTCCTGCCCAGGGCCTGACCTGCAGCCAGCGATGGGGAGCAAGCAGAGCAGTCAGGGTGGCAATATCCCTTTGCCATATCCACCTCCTTCTGCCAGCAGGGCTGGGGACAGGCTCCCCCAACACCCCATTTCAAACCAAACACAAGCAAAATGTGAGCAGAAATGGAGCTGACCACAGATCCTCTGCACAAAACAAAGCAATGAGGCCAATTCTTACTCTCTGGAAAGTCAAACACACTGATACGAGTCCCTGCACAAATCCCTGCAGGCATTCCCAGCCCTGCCCTGAAAATGCCCAGCATCTCTCACTGCCCTGAGCCCATTCCTGCTCAGGACAAGCCCATGGGCTGCTCCTCACACAGGCTCCTTCCAGTGACATCCCCTCTTGGTCCAAGGGCAAATTGGAGCTGGAAACATCTTGTCTGTACTCCCTGAGGATGGAAGGGCTGAAGGGCAAACCCAGCCACCCTCCAGGCACCAAGCAGGAGCTGGCAAACCTCCTCAGGGTCCTTCTGAAGACCAGAATTAAATGTCACGCTTGAAAATCAGGTGGTGTGGGGCCAGATGCTACCGTGGGACACAAAATGAAGACAGCAATTGTGGTATGACTAAGCTGTGGATGCACGCACGGAATTCCCTGGGAGCCGTCTCTTGCTGGCAAGTGAGTGCAGAATGATCCCTGTTAACGCTGGGAGTACATTAAATGCAGACATCTCTGCAGGATCTCAGGTCATTCTGGAGCTGTATGTTGCTTAAATGAGGCCGTTTTGATACCAGAACACTTCGCTCTGACATTTACGTCCTGATGTTTCACTGCCTGCACACAATCTCCTCCCCTCCCTGAGGCCTCTCTGCTCAAAGAATCTTATTCAAATGCACAAAAATATCACAAACAGTGGAAAACACCAACAAATGTTCTGGTTTTACTTCAGGACAGTTTCTCTTGAACTGTGGAGTACCAGAACTGGAGGCAATATGGGATAGACAGGTTTGATTGCCAGAGGAGCTGGTGAGCTCATGAGCAGCACTGGAATGGGAATGAGGAATGAGCTCAGCAGACCTCACAACAGTGAGAGAGTGAAGCAGGAAGCCAAGACCCACAGTGAGAACAAAACCCAGAGGTAATCCAGTGCACAGGCAGCTCTTTGTGCTTCCAGTCTCCCTGAAAACCCATCCTGGGGCCAAAATCCATTCCCATTCGAGAAGCCCTCAGTGGATCTGACCAAATTACCCATTCCACAGCACAAGGAGGGCTGCCTGCAATTTGTGTTCCCAGCATTTCCATTTCCAGTTTTATGTACAGCATTAGGGTGATGCTAAATTTATGCACTCTAAGGTCACACTCTTCTTTTGCCTCCCTCTGCAGTTTCATTGCTTTTTACAGCTGAAGCTAATATAGGACAGAATTTGAGCCTGAAAGAGGCTCTGTGAACATCAGTCAAAAATACAACGTGTCTGTCATTGAGAAAACAGAAACTCAGCCCGTTTTTGATAGACTTAAGGCATATTTTCTGTGAGTACATGCAAACCAAGAGTACAGAGGCTTTCTGGATCAGTATCCACCACAAACCCCTGAAGAAATTTAGACCATTAAACCCCAAAATTATTTCCCCATCAGGAACAAACCTTTAAAGTTGAAATTCTTTCAATGGAAGAAGCTGTATTTGAGAAGGGCCCATTTAAACCAACTGTTGTAGAGCTGGCTGAAGTGAATTACACCCTCCTCAGTTCAGCAGGAAAGGCAGATCACAAAAACCAGGCCATGCAGTAAGACACTTCATACCAACCATCTGAATGTCTGGCTTTAATTCCATAATTAATTTTGGCATGGCTTATGAAAGGTAGGATTTGGATGCTGTGATTTAATTTGCAGAGCTGGCTTCTGCAAGGCTGTTTCTGGTTCTGCTCTCCCCACTGAATACTTGATGTACAAACCAGTGTTGTCAGTTGTTTTCAGAGAAGATACCTCGAAGTTTCTTCAGATTACACTAATAGTTCCACTGATTGAAAATCCACAGCAGAAGAGAATGGGGAGTCCCTGAGATGCTGATGGAGTTAGAATAATTTATGGAGAGCGGTCTAGCACAACAGAAGCTATTTAAAGCTGTATGATATACCCACAAACTCTTATTAAGGTCTGTGGTTTTCAGCCCTGTGAGACAGAAACCAGTTATCATTATGCATCACCATGAAAGCAGATTAAAATTAAATCAATCTGTTTATCTATGGGTTTGCAATGCAGCTTTTCCAAAGCATAACACATTCTCCACCTAATTAACATTTCAGGAGGAAAGCCCATTCCACACAGACACCAAGCCACTGTCATTCAAACAGAGATATTACCAAACATAGCCCAGATGGATTTATAATGAAATTTAATTAGTGAAAGGGCACAAGACCTATTTAGGCTTCAGAAGTTGAATTGTGCATACCAGGAGTTAAGTAAAATAGATTTGTCTGTCATGTGTATCTCATGGGCTGCCAAAAATTGTTGTGGTTGAAGTTTGTGTGCATGCACACAGGTACAGATATCTGCACACATGAAATACATTCAGATTTTATTCCTGTGCCTTTCAAACAGAGTCCTTGTTAAAAACATGTTCTGCAAGATGTAAAACACACAAGTCTCTGGAGAGCCAAACGGAAAGGATGCATACAAATCAATTTAAAGCAGAAACAAATACAGAGCCGGCAGCTCTGACCTCTATTTACTCAGCACACAAGGCATGAGGGGGCCACATCCTCAGTGGGAAGCAGAATTCCATCTTTGTTCAGAGAGACCCTGAGTTAGAGTGCAGCTCAGGAAGCAGAGCTCCTGAATAGCACCCTGTGCCCCCAGGGACCCAGCAGAGCCATCCTGGCACTCCCAAGGTGCCAGGAAGGTCAGGAAAGGTTTTTTACAAACCCACAGCCTGGCCAGGGCCCCTCCTGCACCCCTGGGCTGCTCTGGGTGCCCCAGGCAGGAGGAGGAGGAGGAGGAGGAGGAGGAGGAGGAGGAGGAGGAGGGAGATGCTCTCCCCAGCACCTTCCCCTGCAGGACAGAGCTCTGGGCACCACAAACAACCAGAGCACAGCAAACCATTTCTGCATTCAAGGCTGTGCAGGAAGGTGTTTGCTTACAAAAATGAGAGGCAAAGATAAATAGTGCTGCCTGCTGATTTAAAGTGCTTGGGAGCCCCGTGGACTGCTTCAAAGCACAGTTTCCAAAATAAATGCAAAAAATATTATGTAGGGTCTGAAATCTTTCTAAATTGCTTGTAAGAAAGCAAACAATGCGGCACATCCCTTTTATTGCTGGCCAAACAGCAGCAAAGCTGCTAACAGCACAGCTTGTGCAAGCAGCAATTTTTTAAAATTAGACTTAGATTTAAGAAAAGACAGGAGAAACAAAGCACAGTACTGGGCACTCTGTGCAGGGAAAACAAAGTGCCATCTGCCCCATCTCACAGGTGAAAAACACACTCTGAAACAGGCAGCACAGCACAGCCAGCAGGGAGTGGAGCTGGTGCTGGACAGCCCCAGAGAAACCTGCAGCCCACGAGAGGAGAGCACTGATGGATTCCCCAGAGCAGATGGAGCAGAGCCCACGATAACAGAACATTTCCAAAGAGCTGTAGGACACTTCTCTGTGTTTATGTGTTCATATATACATCTCTGCTGAGAGGGAAAGCAACAAGTGGGGGAATTCTTTAACTCACTTGAATTGGCTGAGAACATTGAGCACAGAAAAAGGAAGAAAAAACTGGTGAATTGTGCACCACAAGTCTTCCAAAAAGCTGCAGGAATAGGATTAGTCCTTTATGTTCTCTATATGGAGCATGAAGCAATGGGGTTGGTCACAGTCTTTGGTTTTACCTGAAAAGCAGTGCCTGGAACAGGGCCTCTTGTTTTGAGGTCACACAAAAAGGCACTTTTCTGAGGGATGCAGATCCTTCAGAGCCATGACCTGGCCAATGACCTTGCACAAGACTGGAAGGAGAGCTAATTGCTAGCAATTAAAACCAGAGGAATTTTGACTCATCAAGCAGCCACCACCCCAACTCCCCCAGCTGCCTGATGCTCAGTGAGGAGTGTGCATCTTAAAGCAAGTGCTTCTAGCTGAGCCTAAACTCTATCAGCAGCCACAGACAACACCAAGAACCTCCAGAAACGTTCCTGTTCTCTGCTGGAGGGACTGAAGCCATCACATGCCCTGTGAGCACAATGTTCCTCCCAGGACAGGCTCAGCCCCCCACAAGGTGACCCCAGGAACTCCCAGCACTGCTGGAGGTGACCTGAAAAACCTTCTTTACTAAAAGTTCATTTCAAACTCCAGCAGCAGGACAGCTCTGAGTTTTTTCCAAGTCACATCCCAATGCAGAATGAGGCAGCAGCATCACTGAGAGCAGGAGGAACATTGCTCCACAGCACTAACGAGGAGCCATCAGCAAAAACGGGCTAGCTCTGTTCCCTAGCAACTTCTCACAGCTGCAGATAAAATCATCTTCTGGACATCACAGAAATTGTGAATGCTTAGTTCTCTCTCACAGGAATTCTCTCATCCACTGCTGTGAGCAGCTCCCTCCAGGAGGTGACACAGGAGCCACTGACAGACCTTGGACCATTCCATCAGCTTGGCCAAAACTGTAAAAACCCTGTAAACTGTAAAAATCCCCATGTGCTGTGCCTGTCCTTCACTCAATGACATGCATGTCAGATGTTCAAACATCTGAGAGACAGAAATCCATGGAACAGAGCTGTAAAAATCCCACAAAGCCTTTTCTGCAAAGGTGCTCCCTCCTGGGAGCAGCTCCACTGATTCCTGATGACATTACTTCAGGTTTACAGCACCTCAGTAAAGACAATGCGAAGGAAGTGGATAAATAAAGGCTACAGATTCTTCAATGGAGAAAAAAGCCTGCATTGCTCCAAAGAGCTGCTGTTGGCATGGAACAGATATTCACTGAGCAATTCAAATGGGAATTTTTGTTCTATACATAAAATCCAGGCTGAACACCATAGCTCTGTAGTGCCACATTCAACCACCTCTCTGTCATCTGCACGAGTGGCCACCAAAGCAACATTTGCTAAACAGCAGCAAGGAGTTCTGCTGCAGGCAAAGCCCAACTGCTCAGTGAAGCCACTGATGCAGAAGGGAGTTCAATTAATACAAAAATGACACTGCCCACAATTATCCTGTGCCCTTAATGTAGGGCACACGCAGTGCTGTCAGCATCCAGCTGCAGCAGATAACTCCAGTGCAGGGCAGAGCAGTTATGGTTATGATTTTAATCTTGGAAGAGCCATAGGAAAAAAGGCTTGGCTGATCCAAACAAGCAGAAGAGATCACTTGGAGCAGCACAAAACCCTCTCTGTTGATCACACTCCCAGACTGTGCAGGAACACAAAGGCAACCTCTCCACATATAAATCCTGAAAAATAATAACTCCATCTCCTCTCAGCCTCCAGCTCCATGCATATCCTTGGACTGCTTTATTCTGTTTGTGCATTTCAGTGTAAGGAGGATGAGGAGTCCAGCACACAAATGCTCTGAGGACCCTCCTGTGGGACTCAGAGGGGTGAGAGAATCCCCACTGTCCTCCCCCAGTGCTCAGTGAACACCACGAAACAGAATTGGGAACTTGAAACATGCACTGAGCACCAACACAAGTGCACAGGAATTCTTCTGTTCTTTTGTATTAAAACATTGTAGCCTTGGACACCAGCTTCAATGCATCAAAATTTTAGGCAGCAATTTGTTCTATTGAAAACAGAGGGTTTTAAAAGTTTTAATGAGCAGACATGAGGAATGTTACTTGTGGCAAGGACTGACATTTTTTTACTCCAGCGGCAAAAGCCCAGTAGCAATCAGCCAAAAACATTAACACTCTAAATCATTTGCTGCTTTTTAAAATTCTCCAGGAAGAAGTGACCACTAGACAGCTTTTTTTTTGAGAGGAAAAAGGTTGTATCCCTGTCTGCCAGCTGGTAGGACAAAATCCACTGGAGAATAAAAGCTGTTTTAGCAGGCAGCTGAAACATCACCACAATGGCTGGATGATGAAGTGGTGAAACACGAGGCTGAAGAAACCACGATGGGGAGAGAAAAACTGCAGAAAAGAAGCCCAGAAAAAAAGAACTTAAATAGTGAATTTATCAAACACTGACTTTCCCCTCATTCTTTAAATTGCAAGTGAGCCATGGTTTCAGGAATGCCTGTGCTCCTGTTAGTCAGGATTTTACAGCTTGGGAGACCTGGATGGGTACAGGAAGGAGGAACTGAACCTCCCCAGGGATTAAGGCATCACTGAGACCCAGAGAAATGCCAGCAGCTGTTGGCTCAGAGCTGTCCTGGTGGATGAACTCCGGTGCCCTGGCCAAGTGGACGTGCACTCACAAACTCCAAGCTGCTCATGGGGGTCTGAGAGACTGATGGCCAGAATCTGTGTTCAAAAAGACCCTGCATTTCAGCATTTCAGCATTTCAGCCCTTGGCTCTGCTCCTTTAGCTGCCCAAGAGCACTCAGGGACCACAGCTTCTGGTTTAGCTTAACTGGGAATGAACCCATGAGAGCTGAGTGCTCTGAGCCAGGAGCTGAAGCAGTGAGGGCAGAGCAGAGCCCCCCTGAGCACCGGTGTTTGCATTCCAGGGATGCTGGGAATGCTCAAGAGAGAAAAATCCCCCAGCAAGGCCTGGGTGTGACTGAGCATCACCCATTAAAACCCCACTTTCCCCAATGAGATGCCAGCAGCAGCAGAGAGCTCTGTGAATGCCAGTCTCCCTTCTGAGCCATGGTGGGGCTGAGGATTTGTCTTCACAGCTTTGAGACACAAAGTCTCTGCTCTCATCAGCCCCCACAGAAGCCCCAGCCCACCCCTGTGACCCAGAGCCACATCAAGGCTGTTGGGGCTGGCACAGCACAAACCTGCTGCGATTTTGATAACTGGGTTAAAACTCCTGGTACTGAAAAACCCACAAAGCTCAGCTGAGCTTTCTGATAGCACAGAAGCTCACAGTGCACTGATGTGGTCACTGACAGCACTCTCACCTTTAGACTGAGTGGGTTTGGGGTTTTTAATGAGTTTAAGACATCTGCCTCACAAAGAACATTTTCCCAACTGTAGCTGGAACATCTCCTGCACAAAATGTGCACACAGTGCTCTCACTCTGAAAATCGCTGTTTCATTCCCAAATCGCAGAGAGGGACAGGATGAATCAACAAACAGGGCAGGGAAGAGCTCAGCCCACAGTCCTTAGTGAAATGTGTGTGTTTGTTTCACAGTCCTCAGTGGAATGTGTGTGTGTGTTGCACAATTCTCAGTGAAATGTGTGTTTGTTGCACAGTCCTCAGTGGAATGTGTGTGTGTGTTTCACAATTCTCAGTGAAATGTGTGTTTGTTTCACAGTCCTCAGTGGAATGTGTGTGTTTGTTGCACAGTCCTCAGTGGAATGTGTGTGTTTGTTTCACAATTCTCAGTGGAATGTGTGTGTTTGTTTCACAATTCTCAGTGGAATGTGTGTGTTTGTTGCACAGTCCTCAGTGAAATGTGTTTGTTGCACAGTCCTCAGTGAAATGTGTGTTTGTTTCACAATTCTCAGTGGAATGTGTGTGTGTTTCACAATTCTCAGTGAAATGTGTGTGTGTTTCACAATTCTCAGTGAAATGAGCACTCTGGAGTGCTTTGCACGCTGATTCTTTCCACGGGAGCTCCCTTTGAAGCCCCACACCAAAGGGGGCTCTGTGTGCATCAGAGCCCTTTGAACAGCAGCCCCAGCTCCAGGCACTTTAGAGAGACACTAATTAAACAACAGCCCCTGTCATCACAGCCCCATGGCAGCAAACTGCTGATGACATGACACACGTGCTCCCAGCAAAGAGCAAAACCAGCCACAAAAACCAGCAGCCCTGGAAGGGGCTGGGGGAGGGACTGACACTCACTGGAGTGTTTAAATCTGGATTGAAATCTGTTCTTCATCAGCATGCTGGGGTGGGGACAAAGAGCCCGAGCTGGGGACCCCGAGGTGACAATGCAGAGCTGCAGAAGTCAGTGTGGGGCTGGGGGAACAAAGATGTTTAAGCACAGACTGTTCTAAACTGGAAAAAACAAGTGTCTGCCTCCTCTGTGTGGCTACAAAGGTTCTCTTGGAACTGTCTTTGTCAGGAAATACAGAAAACACAGTGTAATAAATGTTATTCAAAACCCCCAACCTTTCTTGTTGGCTGCTGATAAGAGACTGGTGAAATACCTCTAGTTTGCTGTCAATGTATTGCTTTCGCTTAAGAGAGAGAAAACAAATGTATTAAAAAGAAAAGATGCCAGGGATAAATATTTTAGTAATCTCAGTCACAAACCTGTCGTATTACAAGGATTACAGTCCATTAGGATTGTATAAAATCCATGGCAAAGCTTCTAATTCAGCCGTGTCTCAGTGACAAAAACCTCCTGATGTGTTTCAGGAATCCCTATTTGCTAATATTGAAAACATCTTTGAGAGCTACTTGTTCTAAGGGGCTAATTTGGGGAAAACCAGCTTAAATCCAGCACTCACATCCTGCTCTGTTCAGTCCACAGGGATGGGGAGTGTGGGAGCAGCTTCCTTTGGAGAGGCTTTTCCTGCCACCTGTGTTTTGGGAGCCCCTTGCTCTGGGGGTGAGAGCAGAGGAGCACACCTGGGCCAGGCTGGGCACACCTGGGCCAGGCTGGGCACATCTGGGACAAACCTGGCACACCTGGGCCAGGCTGGGCACACCTGGGCCAGGCTGGGCACATCTGGGACAGACCTGGCACACCTGGGACAAACCTGGCACACCTGGGCCAGACCGGGCACACCTGGGACAGACCTGACACACCTGGAACAAACCTGGCACACCTGGGACAGACCTGGCACACACATCTGGGCCAGACCTGGCACACACATCTGGGCCAGACCTGGCACACACATCTGGGCCAGACCTGGCACACCTGGGCCAGGCTGGGCACACCTGGGCCAGGCTGGGCACATCTGGGACAAACCTGGCACACCTGGAACAAACCTGGCACACCTGGAACAGACCTGGCACACCTGGGACAGACCTGGCACACACATCTGGGCCAGACCTGGCACACACATCTGGGCCAGACCTGGCACACCTGGGCCTGACCTGGTACATCTGGGCCAGACCTGGCACACCTGGACCAGACCTGGCACACAGCACCATCCCCTGCACGGGACAGAGCCATGAAGGGTTATCTGCAGCAGCAGCAGGGCTGGAGGTACAAAGGGCAATAAATCAGCCCCAAGGTTTTCTGCTAAATAAAGAAATTTTTCCTCTTCTGAAAATATCCGCCTGCTAGTCTGGGAGTGACTGCTAGAGGAGATTTACTAAAATGGTACACACTGAAAAAGAAAAGTAGAAAAAAATGAATGTGACAGGCCCTCCTGAAGGCTAATTTGAAGACCTTCCCTGTAGGAGGCTGAGTTTCTGACAGAGCCATCACTGTACATGCTGTGCACTGATTAACTTTCATCCCACCTGCCCTGGAAATCCTCTCTGAAGGGAGGAGAAGCCATGGACAGCACTGGAGAATCCAACACCAGGCAGGGCTGGTGGGAAATCCTGCCTGAACCAGCAGCTCTGGTGGGTGCAGGTGGGATGAATTACCTGAAGTCAAATGTTCATTAAGTTTGTCCTTGAAGCAAAGTTAGACTGAAGTCTCAAAGTGGGTCAGGGCGTGTGAGACTCATCAGAGGCATCACCAGATCTGCTTCTGCACTGACTGATCAGTGCCACGGCACTGCCTTGAGAGGTGCTCTGCTCAGAACAGGGAATTAATTAAACCTGAAGCTGCTACTGATAGTGCTGATCTAACAGAAGACTATTACCTGCTGAAAACCAAAGATGGCTAAATGCAACATTAGACAAAACTGAAATTTATAGCAAAATACCACTTCAAGCAACAGAATGCAATTTAAAATAAGACTTTAACTCATTGTTTCAGTAATTCATTTGTCTTTTTCAAAGTCAAAAGGAAACCTGGTCTTCAAAATGTTATTTGCATACTCAAACTAATGACAATACAGCAACATGGGAGAGTCACATTTTCAAATGTTCATTCATTTCCCACCACAGCTGCAAAGTGCCTATTTAGCCCATGACATAATAGGATATTTTGGTTCTGAAAAATTGGACTTGAGCAAACAAGAGAGTCAGAAGGGAAAAAAAGAAGAATACTTAGAATTCAGAATTTCCTAGCTTTTAGCCATGCTCAGACTGAGGACACGAACTCCATGTGGATTTGAAAAAGCTCTTCTGCACGCCCTCTCCAAATTACTGTGTCTATGCAAATTGCCAGCTCTCATCTGCACTGTCTGATTTGAATGAAATTGGGAATAAGTCAGCTCAGAATTAATTCCAGCAAGATACTTTAAATGTTCTTACAAGTTTCATGTTCTGTGAAGCCACTTTGAAAGCAAAGACGCTTCAGGATCCTGAATTTCCAAAGGTCACGGATGAGCTCTCACTAAGCCAACAGTTCCAGGGAGAAGGTTTGAGAGCGCTGGAATTCCTGCACCCTCACCCTGCTCTCCTGACATTGTTGATGGCATGGCAGCAGAGAGCTTCTCTATAATATAGATATAAATAATATAAATAATATCTATAAATATATAAAGGAGACACTCTTTATTTTTAAACCCTGAGAGGCACCACACCCATTACCTTTCTCAAGGGACTAAAGGTGCCCAGAACTCTCTGTGTTTTGCTGTAGCTGGGCTCTCCTGCTCACACAGGCTGCCCCATCCCCTGCAGTTCCCCTCTCCTGGGGGCTCTGTGCTCACAGAAAGTTTCCCTGGGCTGCTGCAGGGTCTGTTCCAACCCTTGTCCAATGCTGCCTGCCTTGTTACCAGATCATTATTAACAGCACTTGGCCGTGTAGTTACTAATTAGCGCTCAGTAACGATAAGTACAACTTCTGACAGCGCAAGGTGCTTCGTCATTTACATAAGATAAAAGGCAGTGTACACAAAGGAACAGAGGAGATGGCACTCCATCTATTATGGATAAGCATTTTATTATTCTGGAATTATTGTCACTTCACCAAATTAATCTTTCCCTTCATAAACCTGTTTTTAAATTCCCTATCACTGAGTAGAACTCTAGAGTTGTGCTTCAAAGACCCCATGTATTAATATCAGAATACAAACAGCAGCAATGTGACTAAGTGAATTCTGACACAGAAGTAGGTGCTTTTGGGGGATTCCAAGGATCTCTGGTACTGTATTTATTTGTGCTACTGGGATGTGTTTGATCACCTTAGCCTGATTTGTTGTTGAGGTTCATATTGCAGAGTGCCATTCTGAGAAGAGTGCTATTGTTGGTAACACTTCCCAACTCTGTCAAACAGGGTACACATTCATACATTTTTCTAAATCATTTTGAAATACTTGAAAATACTTCTCATTTTAAAAAGACATATTGACATAGTGAGAAGAAAAGGCTGTGTGTATCCAGTTCCTCACTTCCTACAGATGCTGCCTGTGCCCAGCAGAGCACTCAGCTCGTGGCCCCTTCACTGAGCAGCAGCTCCAGGAGCTGCTCTGCACGCAGAGAACAGAGCACCATGCACAGCTGGATCTGGCTGCAGAGCAGGAGGAGCTGGAGAACACTCTGGAAGTGTTAGCTGTGAATTAGAGAGAAAAAACCAACTGCAAAAGCCCCAACCCAAACAAAGTGCAGCCAGCAGCCAGCCCCAGGACCCTGCCTGTGCTCAGCTGCTCTCGTGTGCAAGGTGAGCACACCTGGCACACACCCAGGGCCATTCCCCACCTGCCTGCAGCACCTGCCCCTGCCCAGCCTCTTCGCTTCTTTGGCTTCACAGCTTCAGCTTTCAGCTCCAAGGGAACACAGAGCAATTCTGACGTGTGCTGAAGCCCAGTTAATGGCATTGGAATATACCCATATAATATACACATATAATATACACATTTGTCTTCTGTTTCTATCTGGTTTTTGAGTGCAAGCCAGCCTTTCCCCAGGAAGCACCAAGAGTTAGTGGTCGCTTGCTGAGCTCTGTAGGGAAACTGGCCAGGTTTTAATTGCCCCAACCCCTGATAACATTCTCCACAGATTAAATGACTGTGGCACAGAGACCCAGCCTCTGTTTCTATGCTGGCCAAACCAAAGCCCAACATCTGAACAACTCACTCCTGTTTCATCCCGTAAGAAATATTGATTGCCAACAAGAGGAGGGAAAGAGATGGGTACATCAAGCAATCCTCTCTAAATCTCAACCCTTTAAAGTATAATTGTTGTGAAGGAAGGGCAATGCATCTCTCAAGGATTTTGAATGCTGCCTCCCCTGCAGCATCCTTGGACAAATGTGACTCTGAGTGCCCGTTCTCCAAATACCCACGGGCCATGAATGGCCCAGCTGAGTTTACAACAGCAATAAAGAACAGACTTTCAAACCCAGTGTGGACTCATGTATACAGCAGAGTGAAAAATAAACACACTAAAGCTGCTACATAATTCTGTCAAGCATATGGTTAAGTTGTGATTTTATTTAGAAAACAGATTGTAAGAGTGAAGTGATGACAGCCGAGTCTATATTGGTCAGTCATAAATAAGAGTATTCTAATAGAGCTGGGCTTGTTACTGATCACATGCTGCCACACAGATTTAACGAGAGCTAATCACTTAGAAAATAGAGCCTTTAAAACACATTTTGCAGTGCATTTTCAACTTTACATTGCTCAGCTGAAAAATCCATGATTACTGCTCCTAACTTTGAACAGGGTGATGGGGAGTTCCATTTCTGGGCTCAATTAGACTCTGCAGCTCCTTTCAGACAAGGTGAATCCCCCTTGCAGTGCACAGAAAGCCCCAGATGGAGCTCAGGGGGCTCCTGCAGCAGTGAGGATCATTCCCTGGGATACCCCCATTGCCAAGGCTCCCCTGCACTGATGGCTCTCACTTGCCTTTTGTATTTGCCAGGCCAGGGAGGAATTTCTGGGCTCTCAGGCTCACTGAGCCCTGGGTAGGACACTGCAGAGCCCAGAAGTGTCTCCATTCTCTAAATGAGAGCACGGACTGTGAAATCCAGCCCAGCCCAGGCCACCAGAGTTTATTGCTCCCACTGCCTTTAATGTGCCACAGGGAGGGAGCAAATGGCACAACTTCTGTTTTCTCTGTCCATGGCCCACGAGCTTCTTTTATCATCATTGTCAAATTTGAGAGAAACTAGCTTTGAGTGATTTTCCTTGTTTGTTCTTTTCCATACAAGATGGAGCTTGGGAGGGGCAGAGGCTGCAGCTTGAATCCCTTCTCTCTGCTCTGCCAGCACTCCTGCCTGGGTGGCACTGTATAATATATATAAATATATATAACAAAAATACTTATATAAAAATATATATCTAAATATAAAAATATATCTAAATATATATTTATATAAAATATAAAAATATATAAAAATATATCTACATATATATTTATATCTAAATATAATTATAAATAAATATATCTAAATATAAAAATATATCTAAATATATAGATATATAAATGTATCTAAATATATATATTTTATACAAATATATCTAAATATAAATAAATATATCTAAATATAAATATATCTAAATATATATAGATATATATTTAGATATAAATATATATAGATATATATTTAGATATAAATATATATAAATATATATGGATAAATATTTATATATATATAAATATATGTATGTATACATAATATATATACACAGAGAGTGGATAAAAGCCTGTCAGTGTTGCTACACGTGTTGCATCGAAGGTGGGATAAATGCTAATTTCGATTATTAACCTGTTATTCCTATAGTGCTCGCAGGGCACTGGAAATGGAACAGAAGCAATGAGGATGTTGCTATTTGTGTTGGTTTCCTCTGGAATCTGGCCCTGCCAGGATCCCAGCGTGTGTCGAGCCTGGCGCTGAAAGCCATTACACACGAGGAGACAAACAACTGATAATTACCAGCCTTTCCATGCCCATTAGGTTAAGTATTCTTGAAAGTATATTCATCTGCCATCACATTTGCATTCTGATAGCAGATAGAGAAATTGGATATTAAATCTGTTGGCTCCCTCAGAGGGCAAACAGAGCAGAGAGTCTATTAAATGCCAAAAGGAGAAAAAGCTCCTTTCTGCTGCCCTGTAGTGTGTGCCCTGTGTCAGCACCTGGCAGTCTTCATCCAGCCTGAGCTCATCCTGCTGCCACTGGAGGGAAACCATCAGCTCTCCTGGACACCGCAAAACTCAGCCTCACCTTCCTGCTTCAGCTCACCTCACTGCAAAATCACCCAGATATTTTGTAAAAGACTAAGAAACCTAAAGATAAAATCAATCTCTTAAGTGCAGAAGTCCTTTCTATCTATGTTTTCTGCCTTAGCATTTACTCAGTTTTAAGGAATACAAATCATCAGATAACCACATAGTGATAATTTCTAGTTTTTCCAGAGTTTCCTGGCACATTTAGCAGCATATTCATACAGTCCTCCAAAGAACATCATCTTCAACTGCTGAAATTTCTTCTCAGCACCTCTATGAATGAATTCTACCTTTCATACACGCAGTTTGTTTGGTTTGGGGTTTTTTTTCAGGTGACAGGCAGAGACACAGGAGGTGGCCCTGGTCCCTGTGGCACTGCAGCCACCATGGAGCCACACACAGAGTGATGTGACCAGATTCCTGAGCCCTGCAGCCATCCATGGACACACAGAGTGATGTGCACGGATTCCTGAGCCCTGCAGCCACCATGGACACACAGAGTGATGTGACCAGATTCCTGAGCCCTGCAGCCACCCATGGACACACAGAGTGATGTGACCAGATTCCTGAGCCCTGATCCTGTGGCACTGCAGCCACCCATGGACACAGACAGAGTGATGTGCACAGATTCCTGTGACCTGGTCCCTGTGGCACTGCAGCCACCATGGACACACAGAGTGATGTGAATGGATTCCTGAGCCCTGCAGCCACCCATGGACACACACACAGAGTGATGTGCACGGATTCCTGAGCCCTGGCCCTGCCAGGGAGGTGCCAGGGCAGCAGAGCAGGGCCCTTCTCCACTGAAGATGGAAAGCAGTGTCCCAGCAGAGCTGAGCTCTGCTTCAGCTGAGCCATCTTCCCAGGCTCCAGCACATCCAGCTCAGCCTCCAGGCACAGCCACATCTGCCACGCTGCCAAGATGAGAAATCTGCCATAATTGAAAAAGATTTGCCAATACCATCTTAAGTAACAAATGTACAGTCAATCTCTCGGTGCCTCTCAGAGAAATGAAAAAGCACATTACAGCCAGGCACTTTCTGTCTGACAAGGCCAGAGCAATCTCTGCAAGCTTTTCCTAAGAGAATGGAGGAAGAAAAACAAACAAACATTGAGTCTATTCAGAGCACTTACTCCAGTAGTGCCTGGCTGGTCTGAAAACACAGACAAAAACCTCAACACAAGCAGAGGGGGCACAGAACACCAAGGATTATTTCCACACTCAAATGCACTCCTCCCAGTTCAGAGGCTGAAGCCAAAGACTGTCAGCTAGACAATGACTTTATAAATTGCTTGTGGCTTTGAGTAGGCACTGGAAGTGTCCTCCACCTCCATGGAGTTCTGGGAGGAATTCCAGTGCTCTGAAGAGGCGGCTGTAGAATCCCCAGGGTGCTCCCAGGCCAGCACTGCACTCAGAGGGACACAAGGACACCGCCAGTGCCACACTGGCCAGGGCCCCAGGGGACACTGGCTGCTCCCTGCAGCTGCAAATCAACATCTGCAACACTGCAGCACAGCTCCTGAGTGTTCAACTCGGCTCACCTTCTAAAATCAAGCTGAGAAATAACAGTACACAGCAAGGAAGAAAACCACTCTAAGTGCATGGTAGGTGGGACACGGTGAAGGAGGATGAGATCAGGATGTGTGAGCTTCACCGTGATTATTAATGATCACAGAACAGCCCTTGCTCCTCTATTCAAAGTGCCTGAGAACACTCAGTACAAAAGCTGTGGTAACTCACTCCTCTCAAAATTATTCCGAGCCACTGGAGTCATAATTACACTGTCATAATGAAGAGGGAAAAAACTCTTCTAACAAGTAAATTCTTGTTGTAAATTGCATTATGAAAGTGGTAATTCCCTCTGAAGTAGGCATTATCATGTCTTACTGCCCACATCAGTTCATTATGGTGCCTGTGCTGTCCCAGCAGAGCCTTCTCTTGGTAAATGAATGTTTTGGGATGATATTGCCAACTCGGGACTTATTACTTAATTGAATATGGAAACATTTAGGCCATTAGCATACATTTAGAAGTGTCTTATTTCACAGATGTTAATTTATCTTGGGGAATGCCCTTCTTTCTTCCCTCCTCCTTTCCCTCTCAGTTTTTTCCCTGCAGCCACCTTTATTTATTCAGTTTGGTCCTAGTTCAGCCATTTGCAAGCCCGTGGTGAGCAGCTTACTATTTTAAAACCTTCCCAAACTGAGATTTGAAGTCTGTTTTCCAAAAAGTGCACAGCCAAGCACTTCCTATCTTCTCTCACAGCTGAAAAGTATCACCAACTCCAGGTGATTAAGAAAGCTTAAACATCTCTACCTAAATAATGAAATTTTTCAGGCATTCCAAATTGTTTTATCCACCTAATTATTACAAGATCTCAAAACCATGCAGAGAGTTTTTCTCTGCAGGTATCTCACTTTGGGAGTTTTTAGCTAATGATACATTCCCTCTAACAAAAGGGTCAAGAAGCATCACTAACCCTGTGGAATGGAGCTCCTGGAGACATCCCCAGGGGTGCAGGGGTGCTCAGCATCGCAGGCTCTGCAGCTCTGATACCCCAAAGCCTGACAGCCAGGGCTTTGTTCCACCATTTGAACTCGTTCTAGATTTAGATCAGATTCCATCTGCTATAACACAGATCAATTATTTTGTGCAATGAGCTATCTACCCCGGGCTAGTACCATTGGTATTCTTTGTGCTGGGGTTGGAGAGATCAAGCAGCACAAACACTGATCCTGGAACAGCAGCTCCCTTCCCTCCATTCCCACTGGAATTCCAGGGAAGGGGGAAAGAGGTGGAGCAAACACAGAGCAGTGAGCTGGGAAACAGCAGCAGAACACACCCAGCACAGAGGGGAGCAGAGCAGGGAGCCAGGAGAGAGGAAACCTCAGGGAAGGGAATGATGCAGACACATCTGATAAAGTGACAAGGCAATTCATTACCATGGCTTCACACAGATGTTACAAGGATCTGGCAGATATGTTTAAGTAATAAACTTAAAAATCTAAAAGGGCTCAGATTTGCCATTAGAAGCAGAAAACTAATGTTCCAATTTTTTTGTGATCAAAAATGCACTTTGAGCTTGCCTGATGCATTACATGAGTGTGCGCAGCCTGGATAAATGTTACCCTTAAAAAATGCAAAAGCAACACTGAAAAGTCAAACTATTCCAGTAATTTCAAATCAAAGATTACTTTACCTCCCACGAAATGTCTTATTCCTCAGTGTACTTAGCTTTTATTTTTAAAACTACTTTGGAAATAGGAAAAATCCTCACCTGGCTGAGATTTCACATTTTACTAGAATATTAGAGGAAGAGTTCTTTGACCCAAAGTTTTACAAGAACGTTCTGTGTATTCAGGCGCCACAATACAGATAAAAAGCGAGCTGCTAAACTCGTGAGCAGTAACCAGGAAAGCATCAGAGCTGGAATGGAGATGTTCAGGTGCTGGGTGTGTGATGGAGCAGCACAGCAGAGCCCTGGTGTCACCTCCTCCTGCAGAATGTGCCCACACAGCTCCCAGCACTGCCCTCAGCCAGGGCACATCCCTCTGCCATGTCCCCAGGTGAGAGGGATGGCAGCAGCAGCAGCTGCAAACCCAGCAGCTCACACCCTGGCACTGCCACCCCATCTCCATCTGTCTGCCCTTAGCAGCACAGCCCCCACAGCTCCTCTCATACTGGCTCATTTCTGACCCCTAATGCATTCTCCACTGAGAGCTAAGCACTTCTGGGGGAAGAAAACAACACTTCTGACATCAAACCCACAAACTGGGGCATTTGTAGTACCCCAAACCTCCCCTTCTCTACACAAACCACCAACAAAACCAACACAAACCTGTATTCCCCAACGATAATCAACTTGATGTCTGCTAATGTTTTACAGCTCCCTAAATTAAGGAGTTATATTGGAAAACTAGCTTTCCCTAGCCAAATCTCACAGTGTCTCCAGGAGCAGCAGAACAATAATTCTGAAGTGTGGATCAGCAGGGCAGTAGTGCAGTCCCAAACCCAAAGCAAAGAGCTCCCTGATGTCTGTTCCAAGTGATCAGGAGAGGAAGCAGAGTCCTTTCAGCAGGACAAGCAAAATAAACCTGTGCAGGGTGCCTGGGACAGCGAGGCTGCAGCCCAGGGCTGCCCAGCAGAGCATCCACACACTGCTCACAGGGATTTAATGCCTGGCTCGATGGCTTTGGGAGGAGGAGAACAGACAAACCTGGAACAGCCGCTGGCTGCAAGGGCCACTGGTGTGGGTAATGGTTTGCAGGATCTGTCTCTGCTTTCTGACACCTGCTCAGGCAATGGGAGTTCATCCTCAAGGCAGAGGATGTTAACTGGAATAATTTTAACAGAATGAACTATTTTCTTCTTAACAGAATCTGCAAGTGCAACAGGAGGTAATAGAGTGCCCTACAAGTCAATAGTTCTTAAGCACTTGTCTCCACAGTGCCACGGACAATTTTGGGCCATTAGCAAGTCACTTAGCAGTGCAGGAAAGCTATTTTGCCATCCAGAAGATGGAGAAAATTATATTTGCTCGAGTAGCTCATAAACAGGCTGTGCAAGTTAATTCCTCCCTGAGCAGAAGGGCAAAGGACTCTCTCCTTCCCAGGGCACAGTGCCTGACTCCTGCCCACCTCAGCCTCATCTTAACATCAGGACTGAGCAGTGAAAAAACTGAAATGCAGAGGTTGTATTTCAAAAGAAGAGATCATTTAGGTTTTGGTTTGTTGGGTTTTTTGTTTAATTCCCTTTTGTTCACAGTTAGAAGAGAGGGAAAAATTCCGATTATAGAAGCTGTTTAAAGCAGAATGTGGAAGGGATGTTTTAACTGTCACAACCAGAGCTATGGAAGGAAGAACAAACTCAGGGCTGGGTACCATGAAATAGCCACATAATCTAAGGCCTAGAGAAAAGCCCATCTCATCAGAGTTTTATGTGCCTGGTAACCTTCCTGATCACCACTTACCCCTGATAGTTTCTGCTATTTAAATATGATTCAGTTCAGCATGAAGAATAAGATTTGATTTAGCCCAGCACTAGAAGAACACACAAGCAATTTGATAAAATGCCAGTCTTGTTCAAATTTTCTTGCTGTATAAATTGAGTGCTAATGATCTCCACTCTGCTCCCCTCACGGATTTATGCAGCCCTTTTCATGTCTGCTGGATTATTATCGATTGATTGTTAGATAAAAAGGGAGAATAAGAACAAACTCATGTTTGCTCATGGAACAAACTCTTTGGGCCTTTTGGGGAAAATCTTCCCAATTATCAATAAGCACTGCTTATTCAGCACCACAATTTCACACCAGTCCCTGCATTCCCACAATTACCATCATTAAAAATGCCACAGGGAGCCCACAAAGCCTCTCAATAGTTTATGAAACCGGTACCTGCAGATGTCCAGCCCATTTGGGTTTACAAATGGACAAATAGCATTGACAGCTTATAAAAAAACTTAGTTTTCTCCTAACAGTGGAGGTTTATGACTTTCTATTACAACCTTCAGTCATTCCCTCACACAGGTTTCACTAAATATAATTAGAAATTGAATAACTGTAAAACAAAAAACAGCTGCTGCTTTTTCCACTCCAGAATGTATCCAGGCCTGACACTCAGTAGCTCACGGCAATTCCAGCGCTCTAATTTCTTTGCTGATTCATCTCCAGAAATAGGAAAACAAATTTAAAAGGTTGCAAGTATCAATCCTGTTGACTTTGAAACAAAACACAAGGTTGTGTTTATCAGGTCCAGCAAAACAGAAGAAAGCTAATAAAGAACTGTATCTACAGAGTGGGTTGAGAAAAGTGCTGTTCCCAACTCTGGGAAACTCTGGCATCCCTGCACAAATTGATTGCAGTTTAACAGCCCTGAGCTCATTCCAGCAGGAACTGGGGCTTGCTGCAAACAGGAATTGGAATTGTGCAACACCAGAGCTTTGAGGCTTTAATTGCTGAAAGCATTTGGAAGGACTGACATGAAATTATATTTATATTATATTTTCCTTTCTCAGCAAAAACACTTCAAATGAAGATCTCACTTCAGTTTCAGCTCCCAGTACGTGTACCTGGAATTGCAGAGAAACAGCAGAACAAGCCAGACTGGGATATTTTCCATGGACACCAGGGAACCTCCAGCACCCACATGGGCAGGAAGAGCCTTCAGCCTTGCCTGGCTGTGAGAAGGTAAAAAGAAGGGGAACGAGGGGAAGCAAGTGTTGAATGAAGCTGAGAAACCCCTCAGTTTTCTAAGGCCCAGTCAAGCAATATTCTGTATTTATCCATCATCTGTATTTCATCTCCTTCCTTTCCTCTAATCTCTCACGCTCACACAGAGCCAAGACAAATATTTTTAATTTCCCTAGCTCATTAAAAAACAAAACCTAGGCCCTGGCTCCTCTGGTCCAACTCCTTCTCAAATTAAAAACAGTCCATCAGTTCCACATTCACTCCTCTAAATCTTCCCTTGTGCAGAACAGCACAAGATAAAAACCAAAGGTACCTTTCCCTAAATCTTTCAGTATTCACAAGTTTGCAGAAGGCTCCCCTTGGAGACAATTTCCTATTAGAAAGGGGATAGGGTTTACTCTAAGCACAATAGTTCTGAAACAGAAAATATTCAGTAGTGATTTTTTTTTCACTTTTGGCTGTTTTGCATGTCTGTTTCTTCATTTTTGACCTGTATATCCTATATTTTCCATCTGTTCAAGCCACAGTTTCCAGTCCACTGGAGCAAAAGCAATGGTAAGAGCATTTTGCCAGCAGCCCTTGGCCTCACTTCATGAATATAGTTCCAAATCTTGCTGCCACTCAAGGCAGAACTTCAAAACACAATGGACAGGTTCAAAATAAAAATTAATGCAGTTTCTCATGAAAGAGTTACACTGGAGGAGGGAGGGAAAGAGAGGATTGAGAATGAGAGGAGGTCAGAATGAGACGAGACCAGAAAGATGAAGAACACATCTGGGAGGGATGAACACAGGAACCACAATTCAAACCCAAAAACCCCAGCAGAAGCCCCTGGAGATGCTGTGGGCAGATCAGAGAGAGGACTGGCTCCACACAAGGACACAAAAACTGCTCTGGAACCGCAGCAGCTCCCAGCCTCAACGCCAGGCACTCTCAAAAAACAGCTCAAGAGAAATCAAAGCTCAAGAAAGCAACAGCAAGCTCTTACAAAAGTTTGTTTTCTTTAAAGGTAACACCCAGGTGCTGTTTTTAAGACAAGAATGCCACACTTTTCATTTTGAACTGATATTGGCTTCCTATTTTTAGCTTATTTTTTGTTTTATGATACCTTAGATCTCTGAATAAAAAGCTACAATTCAAACGCATCTTTTCCTTTTTGTTCCAGAAAATTCATTTTAGAAGCATTCCTTTACAAGTTCAGGTGCTGAGTTTTCATCCTAATTTAAACAAAGCAAGTTTTTTGAAAATTTTATAAGCCTATATGTAACATAATTATCATGGTTGTAACCAGCTCCACTTTTAATGGATTACAGCTCATGGAAACAGAGATGCTTTGAAGTGAGATTTCTAAGACTCTACAGAGTAAAAACAATAAACATTTTTTACCTTAATTAATTGTTTTTAATATTTACAGTTAAACCTATTTTCAAATGTAGCAGAAGTTTCCATATCTGCTGATGTGATCCTTTTAAAGTCATTAGTACAGAGAATAAAGACATCCCTGAACACTTGCTACGAGGAACTTGGATTGTCTGGCTTGAAATCAGCACTCAAAAAACAATTGAAATCTTAGATTGACTCAGAAGATGAGAAACAGATACGGTGAGGAGAGGTGTTTGTCCTCCACCAGGTGAAAAATAATAATTGCCCTCGAGTCAGCAATCAAGGGCTGTGGTAATTCAGTTTATACATCACACACCTGCAAAGGGAAAATGTCCTGATTTTAGGGCAAACCATTTCCCCACAAAACTCCCTGGGGGAAGGGGAGGGGAAAAAAAATCCCTGTGTTGAGCTGTTCCTGCTGAGGCCAGCGGTGCCAGATGTGAGTTACTCCTTCCTCCAGGCCAGGGCAGATGTGAGCTCCTGAATGTTCCACTTCCAGCCTCACCCATTTGTGCCCTGGAAGGGGAGATGTGTGACCAGAGAGGAGCCTCATCTCGAGCCCAGCAGGCTGTGAGTGCCTGGCTGGCAGCTCCAGAGCCCTCCAGAGCCCAGCCCAGCTGTTTGTGAGCACAGCTGCCAGCCTGTGCTATTGGTACGAGCAGGGAGCTCACTGCTCCCTCCTGCCATGCACCTGCTCCTCCAGAGGAACCTTCTGGCAGCTCTGGCAACACCCCCAGCTCCAGAACACACCTGAGACACAGCAGCCTCATCCCCAGCAGCCAGTGTGACATTTACCCCCAGCTCAGGGGCTGAGGAACGAGTCCCTGTGAAGGGATAAGAACTGGAGCGATCTCTGCAGACACAGATTTCCACTCCTCAGCCACACAACCCTCACACAGTGCTGGGACACGGGTGACAGACAGACAGACAGACAGACAGCTGGACAGGTCCCCTGGCAGGCACCACGCACCTGCCCTGTGCCCCAGCTGCTCTGCCTTGGACTGTCCTGGTGCTTACAGGGAGCTGCCCTGGGACACCTCAGTGCTTGGACAGAATGAGGCACTTGATGTCACATTCTGACACCAACCCCCTCGGGCAGATCCTCACTTTCAGAAGTTGTTTTGGTAGATCAATAATACTTAGGAACCTCAAACATCCTGTAATACAGAGCCAGGCTCACAGCAAGCTGGGGAGAGATGCTGAAACACGTGAATCCTCTTAAATGCCCATTCTTGCTCATTTCCTGTAAATAACTCTGTGGATTTAAGCTTCATTAATCTCAACATGAGTCCAGTGAGAGATTAGGAGAACTGCAAACTCCGGCTCTCAAGAATTTAGATGTTATCTCCTCCTAGTACATAGATATGTCCCAGCTCTACCATTTCAATTTTTGTGAGCGTTCCTCAAAGGACAACTTGAGGAAAAGGCCTCTCTCAATCCAATCCAATCAATCAATCCATCTCAGCCAATTTGTGCAGTATCACACTGAACACCACAAGAAGCAGCGAGTCAACCAAGCAATACAATTTTTGGAGAGCAGCAATTGATGGACTGTTAGGCAGTTTACACAGATAAAGCGACTTCCAAGAGCAGAGAAACAAGAAGTAAGGTACCAAAGAAAGAAAAGCAGCCTTACCTCAGTGTGAACTGATCTTCTGTGGAGTTTTTAGCAACAGATACAAGGAAAGTCAGAATGTCTCCTTGTTTGACAGTCTTTGGTGCATACTGGATGACAACATTATTATCCAATCTCATTTCAGTTAAAGAAGGGGCAGCATGTGTCTGGTAAAGGAAAACACTTCCAATCCTCTGCAGGGGAGGTCCCGACTCATCGATGTCATTGCGCCCTGACCGGATCCCGTTACTTTTCCTGACGTCCTCCTTGGCGCACTCCCCTCTCTCATCTCCTGCTTGGATTGAGTAGTAAAGCTCCACGGGGCTCCCTTCAGACCTGTCCATCTGCTTCTTCCGTCCCGTGAGCACGCTGGGGGGGCTGAACCAGCTGGGCAGCAGCTCCAGCTGTGCCACGCACAGCCCCAGGTCCCCCTTGAGCCGGCAGCTGCCGCGCACCTCGCGCGTCTCGCGGAAGGCGAACACGCGCAGGCAGGGCAGCCGCTCCGCGGGGCTGTACTCGTCCCAGTCCCTGCCCACGATGTAGAACAGCACCTGCACCCTGGGCTTGCTCAGGTAGATCTTGGTGCTCATGATGAAGGCCTTGAGCTTCCAGTCAAAGGAGAACTTGTTCGTAGATCCAAAGGGATTTGAAGACAGCATTAAGTCCTGGGGCACTACTTGTTCAATGGAAAAGGGTCCATAGCTGGCGTTCAACACGGGGGGACTCTTGGATTTGTAGATCAGAAAGGATTCCACCCGGGACTGCAAGCTGGAGTTCCTCATGATGTCCTGGTTGGCTTCCTTAAGGAAGAAGGAAATATCTGCGTTGTGGATGCGATAGGTGACGGGCAGGTAGGTGGGCAGCAAAGAAAACCTCTGAATGCTCTCCAGGATCCCTCGACTCTCAGTCACTGTTGGAAGGAAAGGAGAGTTTCAAAGATCAGATCTTCAAGTCATGCAGTGATACAACCTCTCTGACTTTACTGAGGGGCCGGGATTAGTGGCAGCAAACCTCATCAGTCCGTGCAGAGGTGGCCTGGGCAGATGATGATTTATCTGATCAGCTTGGAAAACAACGCTTTATGATACATTCTGCATGACAGGCAGATTAAAAGAAGCAGCTTGTGCAGGTTTACACATGCCAAAGGTCACTTCTCCACTTGCAATAAACATTTATCATCGGAGCCAAAGCGACCCAGTCAGCACCCACACATCCCAACACTGAGCATTACAGCAAACTCCACCTGTGCAGGGATCCAAGGCAATGATTTTACAGCAAATGCTGCAAATGGAGCACCCAGAGTTCACTCCAACCTTCTCAGCACTCTCAGGCAGTACATGGACTCTTAATGGTTTCCTGCACAAGGCTGAATTTCACTTTAAAAATATTTAGCACAATAGCCACTTACACATGAGCTCCTTTACATCACTCCGGTGAGGATTTCAAAAGGAGCTGTATTTGCATCCAATTTACAGCCCTTTCTATTTCATTTTATCCACCAATAGAGGTTTATTTCTGTAAATCACCATCAGGATTCATTGCTGCCTAACCCTCCACTGTGCCCTGATGCAGCTGCATTATCTGGAGGCCGTACATCACTGCACACACAGAACATTTCCACTGCAGGGCACCTATTTTAACTGTGCCAGCCAGCAATTACCTGAGGCAGGCTGTCAGCCACAGAACAAGCTCTGCATCCTTTCTAGGAACTGGCAGGCCCAAAGAACAAACACAGAAACTTAAAAAATACAGATGTAAATACAGTATTCACCTTTCCTGTTTGAACAGCTGACCTTTGTGCTCACATCTTCTACCCTAATTATGAAATAAATTACCTTTTTTCCCCCCACAGCAAATTCAAATCCTTACCCTTATGCAGAAGGGGGACAAAGGCTTACCACAGATGGCTTTCAAAGACAACCCAGTTTCTCAAGCTCTAATTCACAAATGCTTTAATAGTCTTTATTTTTTTGTTTAGCATCTGACCTAAATATTTATTTGCTCATGAGTACTGTGGTCCAGTTACTCCCAACCATGAATCTTCCATTTAGGTGATGCAATCCACTCTGTCCAACCTCAGACACTTTTCCTGTGCTGCTCTTCTGTGTCCAGAAAATAAAGGGTACTACTGTTTCTTTCCCCTTCCCCTTTGTCTGTAGGCTGCAAACAGACTTATCCTGCAATTTATGTAGGAGCAGCACCTAAAATCCCAAAGCTGTGATCTTGGTGAGGGCCTCCAGGCCCCGGCACAATGCAAAACAATAAACTCAAGTTTAAAAAAAAAAAAAAAAGAGCAAAAGACTTTCTAAATGTAAAAGCAAAAGTATCTGGCTTCTTAAAAGAAGCTAATCCACAGAATCACCTAAAAGCCAGCAGCAAACCAAAACAAACTCACCCTAGATAAGTGTGGCCATCTCAGAATGAAACTGGGAAGAAAGTCCAGTCTCCAGTGGGCACAGGATTCCCTACTCAGCTGTGCAACAGCAGGTTGCTGAAGCAGCAATTGATCACTATCAATTGTCACTGCTCACATTGATGGGAAATCAGTGCTCCAATCTTCACCCACTTGCTTGGAAGAGGAAAATCAGCATAATCAGAAATTAAAGACTCCAGCCTATCTGCAGCAGGAACCCTGAGCTCCCCCTGTGCTGTCACACCATTAAAGAACAGTTTCCAAAAAAACCCTTTGCTTTTGGTAACCAACAGCATTCTAAAGGGCAAGTACCCAGAGAGCAGTGATAAAGCCAAATCGATGTGTCACAAAGAGGAAAGCAAAACAGAACCCTGCAACCCAAGAGTCATGCATTTATCTGTAACAAATTAAAAAGAGAAATGGCTTCAAGGCCCAAAATCACCAATTTCTTTTTAAGTCCTCTCCTCATTAGCATTTCAGACCGCTCTGCCTGCTTCACTTTATAATGTTCCCTGTGACCGTTTCCTCCTTGGGAAATTATCATTCTTCTCCAAGAGCAATGCTGATCCCAACCTGCCAACTTCTCCCTCTTCCCCCAGTTATTACAACTCTCATTCCAGTCCCACATCTCTGCAGACCATGTCAGAAAGTCAGGGAAAGAGGGTTTGGACATCAAGGCTGCAGACCACACTGAAAAGCTTCTGGCTGAAGAGGTGACTCCTCATTTCTTGTAAGAGAATTTTAAACAAGCTGGAATATTTCACAGACTGCAACATTAACAGCAGATGCTGAATAAAGCAAATTAAACTTGAGAGATGCCAACAAATCACCAGTACCATCACCTCTAAAAGGACTGCACATTTCCAAACCATTCTTTTTGTGGAAGCTATCAAGCATCACCACTGCAGTGAGAAACCAGGAATTTGTAAGTGTTGAGTCAGGCAAAGAGGAAATGCTCTGAGCCAAGGTGCTTCAGCTTCATGAAACTCACGAGACAAGTCAGTTACTGATGTGTTTAAAGAGAGGCCTTTGCAAGGGGAAACATCACAACAAAGCACACCTGAGCCACTGGCACCAACATTCACAGGGGCTTCTGCAAAGGGAGCTCTGCCCCACCGCAGGAACGAGGGCTTGGCACGAGCCACTCGGATCTTCCAAAGCAGGGCAATAAACCCAAACAAATTCATCCTTTTCACAAGCCTGACCATCAGGAACTCCCTGGGTAATTGTGGAAGCTGAGTCTCAGCACCAAAGGATGTCCACGTGTGCAGAGAGAGCAGGATCCCGACACACAGACCCCGTTCCCAGGCTCGGGGAGCTCAGGATCTCCTCCTGCACCTCCCCTGGCCAGCTCGGGCTCCCTGCCATGGACACGGCAGCTCCTGCTGCCTCCAGGGCCTGATCCACAGGCACATCGAGTCTCTCTGACAACAGCACTCAGCTCTGATGACACAATATTTTCTTTTAATATCGCATTTTACTGAAGTTTGAAGAAACTTTTGTAAATTAATCATTGATGTTAGAATAGATGACACCTGATCATTCATTAGGAGAGAGATGAACAATCCTGAAACTGTTTTATTATTCACACTGACAGACAGATAAAGAAATCATTTAAATAAAAAGGCCTCAGAAGAACACATACACCTTTATATTATCAAGTGATACAAAAATGATCAGAGAAAGATCATATAACAAAGGCAAGCTCCCACCTGAAAAGGCAGCAAAGTAATAATTACAGAGAAAAGTATTTAGATGAAAGGATATGACACTGTTTCACAAAATGATGTCAGCCTGAACATGAAAGGGCAAAGCAGTGATGGGCACTACAAAGTTTACAGAGAGAAAAATCAGAAAAAGGAAAAAAAAAAGCAAGCAATAAATAAACCCAAGTCACAGCCACACTAGATAGGGGATAGAGGAGCTGATTCTGGCAGGCACAGGGCTGTGGCCAGCCCATCAGCTGCAGGTGATTTGGGGGAAGGTTCCAGCTGAGAGCCATCATCCCTCCCCTGTCACTGCTCCAGCAGAGCTCTCCCCGCTCCCCACAGTGCCTCCTGCAACCCTGGGACACTGATTTCATCAACATCAAACAATAAAGCTCTGCAAGAAGCACCAGGACAGCAGAGATCCACTTCATGCTCAACAACTCCAACAGCAAAAGTACTGTGAGGTGAGAGCTGCTGTGCCCAACAGACTGAAGCACTCGAGGCTTTCAGCAGCAACACTCTGGGAATCCATTTCTGCCTCCCCTCACTGATGGCTCTGCTTGCACAGGAAGCAATAAATGAAGAGCTCAAAGATTTCAAGAACAAAATAAAGTCAAACACACAAACAAAACAAAAAAAAACCCCACAAAATTAGAAAGCTGAGATACTTGCCAGGAATATCAGGAATTCAGAAGCAGAGGTGAAAAACGCACAATGGGACACTCAGAAACAATTCCTGTACATTTAAAGCGAATTTCAGATATGCTTTCTGGCAGGCAGGTGTTCACAGTTACAGAGATCCCTGTCACAGGCAGCTCTTACAGGCTGCACCTCTGCACATCCCAGCCCATCCTCCTCACCACTGGATCACCCTGTGCCTGTGTGAATCCGTGGGCACATCTGGAACAGTTCCTGTCGCTGTCTGTGTGCAGCTGAGTGCAAATCTTGCTGCAAGCAAACACGTGAAGGTGTATGCACTGAGTCTGCACCAGACTGATTCTGCAACTGTGGAACTGATGCTTGTAAATAACAGATGAAAGCTGAAGCTCTCTAACTGAATTCTGTCTCCAGAATGAGGAGCAGTTGGAGCAGGGTGGATGGTGGGATCTGTGTGCAAGAGCAGCCCAGCAGGAAGGCATCACCCCATCCCAGCTCCCCCTGGAAGCTGCATTTTGCTCAGCAGGGTTCATTCACACAACTGCTGCTGCACTTTGCTATGTTCTGCTCTAAGTCTGTGTGAGTAACTGATTTGTCAGCTGCCAAGCTAAACTAATCACAACCTAAAAACAGTTCTCTCAGGTCAATCCAAAGTGAAACATCTTTCAGCACCCCAGCACTACAAAAGGAAAGGAAAAAACCTAATAAAACCATGGGAAAGGAAAAAAAACCTAATAAAACCATAGGAAAGGAAAAAAACCCTAATAAAACCATGGGAAAGGATAATGTTACCCCTTAAAAATTTAAAAGAAAAAATTTAAAGCCTCCAAACTTTCTTCTCAAGTTCTATTTTACTTTTTGAAAATAACTTTCTCAGGAAAACTATTCTGCATCTCCATATTAATCCACAACCTTTGTACTACACTGGCATGTGTAAGAGCTACTGGAATTTTTTATTTTATTAATTAGTACATTCATAATAATTAATAATAAAGGCAGTTCCTTTAAAGCTTGACACTGCTTCCCTGTGAATGGCTGCTCCTGAGCATACCAGCCACCTCTCATTTGTCCTAGCTGGATAAAATCAAATCACTGCATAAATAGAATAAACAGTTCAGCAAGTATTTCTATGCCTAGTTATGATAATCCACAAATCACTACCAACTGTTGTTTTATTACATAACAAAGAGAAGGATTAAACCTGTATTTAGAAGACAACAAATATATAATTAAGACCAAACAGAAAAGTACTGATTACTTAATCTAATTTACATTACTATCTCTTGTTTTACAAATTAAGATAAGCTTCTTTACATATCCATGCACACAGTCTGCAAGTGCTTCAGCCCCTTTCCCCATCCCTGAAAAATGGTTTGACTCGATGGAACAAATCACAGAATGTACAGACATTTACTGCCTGGCACTTCAGGAAACATCCAGGAGTAAATCAACCAAGACAAACCACTGAAAATGAAGGAAAGCAAAAGCATTAAAATGACATATTAAAAGTGTTCTGCCAAATTGCATATGGTTCACAGAGGTGCCACATATAAAATTTAAGACCTGAGCACTTTAAATTGTACAAATAGCAGGAGCAGTGCTGATGGCACAGTGGGTGAAAGTGAGGAACACCACACTTGGGAAGGAGGTTTGATACCTGACTATTCCACCTGGAGAGGGAAGACAGAGCAGATCCAATGGCAAAACCTTGGGAGGAAACACTTGTAGCAGGTGGAGAGCCCCATCACAAGGCACAGGAAGAGATTTCCAAGGAGAAGGAAGGAGAAGGCTCATCAGGTGAGGCACACACAGAGCCCCAGGAGGAACAGCACGAGCACAGGGCCAGGGGTCTCATCACAGTCCTGCTGCCTCTATTGAACACGGAGGAGTCAGGGTTTAACACCTCCTGTGCTTTTATCAGCCTTCCCTGCCTGCTGCTCCCCCAAAAATCTGCTCCCAGCTGGTTCTGTGGTTCACCCTGGAGCAGAGCTGAGGCTGTGCCAGAGCACCCTGTACCCACAGCCCCCCGTGCCCCACAGCCCTGCTGCCTTCCTGCTCCATGTGGGCACCTGGTGTGGAACAAACCCCTTCCCTGCCAGAGGAGACAGGAATCTCACACCTGTCCATCTGCATGGATTTGGTACTGAGAGAGGGTGGCAGCTGCTCTCCTGCTTTACCAAAATGTGAAGTGTTTGCTCAGAGCACGGTGGGGTCTGTGCTTAGGAACAGGTAATTAAAAGGCTGGAACATCACCATTCTCCCAGCTCCAAATCAGCCAAAATCCATTTGGTGCTAGCTGTGCCCTTAGGAACAGGTAATTCCAAAGGCTAGAACATCACCATTGTCCCAGCTCCAAATCAGCCACCATCCATTTGGTGCTGGCTGGAGCTGTGCTGTACCCTCAGAATTCCAAAGGTAATTCCAAAGGCTGGAACATCACCATTCTCCCAGCCCCACCTGTACCCGGACAGAACACCCTGTAGGGCTCGTGCCCCCACCTCCTTTCAGCCTGTTTAAAGGTCACAGGCTGACATTTCACCAGTGCCACGAGTCATTGTCTTGCCCTCTATGTGCCATCCCTACTTAAGCATCACTCCCTTCAGCCACGAGGCTCAAGGCAACAAATTACTCCTTTGTGAGCAGATTGGGAACTGCTCTGGAGACTGAAACAGGGCACGGCAGCTCAGCAGAAATAATGGAAAGCAGGATGGAAAGGGGTGATGTATAAAACCAACAATCCACAGGAAATGTGAAACTAAAAGAGAAGATTCACCTTCTTCCCCTGCTCGGATCAAAAAGTCCAGCAAAAGATGAAATCAGCCTCACTTACAGACCAAAGCAACTCGGCCTTTTTTGTAACAGTGAGATATCATCAGTCACTAATAACATCTTAATATGGATAGAGGGAATTCTCCTCCACTAAAACACATCCAAAGGGAAAAAACCAAAAAAAAGCCAAACCACTTACTTTGTTTAAAAGCAGGATCCGCGGGTTTTGTGTCGCAAGCTGTCCCAGCCCAGGGAGGTGTGGGACAATGGTGAGGGATAATGGCGAGGGAGGAGCTCTGTGGTGCATGACAAGGCTCAGCTGGGGATGCTTTGGCTGATTGGGGCAGCCCAAGGCTCAGCTGTTGGCAGTTGGAGCAGTTTGGGGGAGCCTGCACAGCTGTTCTGCTCTCAGGGGGGCTCATGTGCCCTCCAAACACCACTGCCTGCCCACAGCTCCTCATGGGGACATTCCCTGAGAGGAAATTCACTGCCACCTCCTCCTCCACCAGCCCTGAGCAGCCACAAGGTCCAGGACTCACCTGACCAAGTTCTTCTGGAATATTTGAAGTCTTATCAGGGAAGAGTTAAGAGTTGCAGGGGGTTTATTGCTTTATATTTTGATTGAAGGGAAAATTGCAAAAAGGTTGTTCTCTGAAAATTTTGCAGCTGTAATTAGGGAGTTTCAAATGTGTTGCCAATTAGCTTAATTGGTGTGCAGGCTGATTGAGACCTGAGCAGGAAAGGTTCCTTAAGGGGGGGAAAGAAAGAAGCAAAGACTAAAACATCTCATAAACTTGGTGAGAGGAAGAGCACCAGAGGAAGTATTTGGCTCCATGAGCAGTAGCTCAGGATGAAGTAACAACTCTCCAAGCATTTGAAGAGAATAAGCCCTTTGAAGATTGGATTCAGCTGTAGCTTGCTAAATCCCAAACTAAGTGCTCGACTAATTACGATTTTCAGCTGTCTGTGATTTCATGAGATCAGTCTGACAATAGAAATTGATCCATTTGGTGTTAGCTGAAGCTCTGCTATGGACTGGGAAGGTGTTCAGCTCCATCAGGGCAGATGCAAGACAAAGAAATCCAAGCCTGTTGCCATAATTGTTTTACCCTACATGAATAGCGAATCTGCTTTTTGTTAAAACAGTGTTGAAAGTAAAACACAGCACAATTCCTTTAATTATACATCTTTTGAGGCTCCATGTCCTGCCTGGGATTTCAGTAACAAGAGATTTCAGAGCCACACAGCTTGGCTGTGGTTAAATTAATCCAAGAAAGCCAAGAGTGAGTCCACTAAACTAAGGCTTAGTTGGCACAAGGGAAGCTCAAAATCAGGCAAGCAGAACGTTGGAGCTGACAGGGCTCCATGGTCACACTCAGAATCCATTCCTCTGCATCTTAAAGTACTTTTTAATTTGTTCTGATTAAAGTGCAGCTCCAAACAAAGGAATTCTTCTAGGATTGTCCATGTTTGATCTTAGCATCTCAAGAGAATCTAAGAAATTTAATCTCAAACCAAATATGTTTTTTTTTTAAAAAATCTCAAATATTGAACTATGGCCAAGCACAGTCAAGATCCAGAAACAAACACCTAACCAATATACACACACTCTCTGCTTCAGCTGTATCTAGGATGGTCTCCTGGCATTAGTGTTTTGCATTCATACAAAGTCAGTGAACTAAAAGAAAGCAATGTCTGAAGACCAAGAGCCAAATCAAACTACAAACCATGAGGACTTTGCCTTGTGGCTAGAGCCTGTTAACCAAAACATGGCTCAGTTCACATCACTGCCTCAAGTAGCAAAGATTTTCAGTCTTTATGGTGCAGCTCAAGCAGCTGATGGTGGTTCCATGGGGACGTCAGGTTTAAGTAAAGCCGTTCTCCTGTGTCCATCAGGCTGTGTGAGGACAGAGGTCACTTCCACCCACACAAACAGCTCAGTGCTCACTGGCACTGGTGTGTAAATGATCCTGGGACAGGCAGAGCAGCACCCAGTGATGCAGAGCACACCTTTCTGTCTGCCAGTAACACTGAAATGAGGAGAGCTAAAGGAGGTAAATGTATTACACTTAGGTGAAAGGATAATAAATGTCCTCCTTGTATTATTTTAATACTTTTCTCAAAACTTTGCATCACTCAATTCAGCCAGAAATTTCAGGAGGCTGCTGGAATTTTGACTTTTCTCACAGAGCCACTTTCCTGATCAAGGTGTGAGCATTAACTGGTAACTACTCCCATTCATATGAATAATGTCCATTTTACAGTTTCAGCTGCAGTGCAACACCCAGTTTGAACTGCTGCCTGTGAAAAGAGTAGATTCAGCACATCTCATTTATGTGCTTATCTAAACTGGAGGCAGCCACACAATATAATTTAGTGTATACAGCACTTTGCTAATAGAGAAACTGTGCACTGAGTAGCTTTTATTCAGAAGGTTTCTTTAGCTTGGAACCCAAGCACTTAACACAGCAGCAGAATTTCATTTTCTGGGGCATGGTTTCTCACTGACACAGGTGCTCTTATAGCAGAATTTACAGAGTCCATTATCTTCTCAAATAGGAAGCACAAGAAGTGATCATGTAAGAAAAGACATTGTAAAAGACTTCACTTAATCTGAGATTTGTGGGACTAGGGCTCCAGTTTAAACATCAAAAGCCATGTCCAAAGTCCTGCTGCAGGAGGATCTGCGGTGTGTAACTGGTGTGTAACTGGTGTGTAACTCCAGGAGCTGCCCTGCCCACTTGGACAAACCCTGGCTGCATTCTCACTGTGTCATTGCACAGATCCAGTTCTCTGGCTCAGTGTCTGAGCAGGGCAGGGGACACAGACACTGCCAGGACATTCATTGGCCTGAGGAGCGAGCAAAGGACAAACACCACACTGCTCATCTGGTGCTGGCAGCAGGGCAGGGGAGTGAGCAAAGACTGGGAATGAGCAAAGCCTGGGAATGGCTGGGAATGGCTGGGAATGGCTGGGAAAGCCTGGGAATGGCTGGGAATGGATGGGAATGGCTGGGAAAGCCTGGGAATGGCTGGGAATGGCTGGGAAAGCCTGGGAAAGCCTGGGAATGGCTGGGAAAGCCTGGGAATGGCTGGGATGGCTGGGAATGCCAGGCTGTGCTGTGCTGGAGCTGAGCACACACATCCCTGAGGCTGGAAGGACAGGCTTGAACTGGAATCAGACTGTGAGCACCGCACCAGGAGAGGGAACTCCCAGAGCCCTGCTTTGGGAGGAGATGCTGCTGGAGAAGGAAAGGACCAGTCTCCTCTGGTTTCTTCCCAGTTCAGTGGCATTTTGCTCTCCTCTGGGCACTGGGAACCTTTCCTCTCGGAGCAAGGGGATGAAGCGTGTCCTCACCCAGCCCCAGGGGCACACGTGTCACGGGCAATCAACACAGAATCCTCCGTGAGGAGCTCAGCATGGCTTTCACCTTGGAACAGGAGCGTGAGTCAGGCTCTCTGATACATTTCTCAGGAGGCCTTCCATCATCACTGGGGATGTGCCTGCTCCTGAACACTTCAAAGCTGTCACTTCCCATCTGCTGTTTTATGATAGGAGCACTCATCAAGATACAAACAATGCAATCTGAGACACAGTCTCTGTGTGAAGGAGGTACAGCCTAAAGGAGTTCCCACTTCCTGATGCTGGGACTCAATAAATAACAGCGAGATATAAAATGACTGAATTTCTTTGGATTAAAGGGTGGGATTCAGGCCAACCTGACTCAAGAAACACCAGGATAAGGAAAGAGCTTTAAGTGAGGTTTGTTCTGGTTACAAAGAGATGCCAAGGGCAGGTTGGATGGGGCTCTGAGCAGCCTGTCCAGTGGAAGGTTCCCTGATCTGGATGATCTTTAAGCTCCCTTCCAACCCAAACCATTCCACGGTTCCGTGACACCACAATGAAATGGGCACCCCAGGGTGAGCCAGGGTCTGTGTCAGCTGCACAAATCTGCACAGTGCTACCACACAGAACATTCCCCAGCACATGCAGCCACAGACCAGACAGAAATACCCACAGCTAGACAGGAACACCTCAATCCAGAAGCCAACGTGGCTGTTGGAGCTCACACCTGGAAGCATCCTTGCAGCAGTAGATTCAGTGCTGAACACCATCAGCAGCCCCTGGCATTAAGGAGTCAGTGAGTCAAGAAGCTCCTGGATGCTGGGAAATGCCAGCCTGGCTGGGGACACTGTCCCTGGCTGCTTGAAACAGGACAAATTACTCTGCTGGCTGTGTGTGGTGCTGAGGAAGTTTGAGTCCCTGTCACAGATTCTGCTGTTGCTAGCACTCTGCCGTGGAAACCAGGGCCAATTAACACAGAAAGCAAGAGCTGGATCATATTTAAAGATGTACAGGTAGATAAATATACTTTCTACCTGCTGGATAAATTGAGGAGATGAAAAGGACAAAAGGCAGCACAAGCCAGCATGCGGTGGCACTGTCAAAGGTGCTCGGAGTTCATTATCACCTCCAAAGGACAGCTCTCCCTGGTGCTCCAGCCATGAACATCCTACAGGGAGATTTCAAAGCAGCTTACATAAAACCTTTTCTTGGCAAAGATCCATGGTTTTATGCTCTGAACCATCTTTTATGTTATGTTTGGTTTCATTGTTCCATTCTGATTCTAACAATGCCATGGATAATAAATGAGTGTTTCACAAGTTGGTAAGATAGGCAAAATGCCACTACCTACCTAATGAGCCTTATAATTGAGTTGTAATGAATTTTATGTAGTGCTCTGTAACTTGAAAGATGCGAGAGACACTGGGAAGGTATTTAAGAAGGAAGAATTCTAATACAGTTTTCAAAAGAAGGGATAAAACTAATCACTAGTTTACTCACCCAGTTGTTACTCCTGACAGGATTCCATTTAAGCCAATGAGATTTCTCATGTGAGTAAATCTGTCACAGGAATAAGGCTGCAGAAATAAGCCCTGGGACATAAAGGTGATGATGTTTAGAAAGGTTTTCTTTGTGCAGTATCCAGCTAAAACTGTGCAATGCATTTCTGTGAAGAAATGGTTTGACACAACATGAAAGCTTGGGAGTTCTGAAGAAGTTAATATCCACTTTTAAAATATTTTATACTGATCATGATTCGAGCATAAAAGCCAAAAAGTAGAGTCTCTATTCTTTTGCTTGTTTTTTCTGTCTATTTGATGAATATTACCTCATTTGGATATCAACTGAAAAAGCAATTAAAAATGAAATTAGGTCAATAAAATCAAAGAAATACTTTTAGATCTCCTAACTTGCTGACAAACTTTTTAAAAAGTGGAATAGATGACAAAACAGTCCTTGAAGCAAAACACAGGAAATTCAAACACCTGACAGCACGTGTGTGAGTTTCTGGAATATTCTGGAATACATGCAAGACTAAATACAAATAGAAAGAAAAAAAAACCCTGCATTTTTTCATGATGTTTTGCCCAAGAAATAAATACAACCATTTTCCAAAACAAATGGTCTGAAGCCAAGATTTTCAGCTTCTAAAGCCCATAGCTACAGACCCATCTGCAGGAAAACAGTACCTGGAACATTTCAAAAACATTTCTGTGTAAAGTTTCTTGCATTAAAAGTTGGTACAAGAGCTGAACAGAACCCATTTCACTTCACAGGGATTTGCATCAGCATCTTCTCTGGGTTTACACTGCCATGGCAATTTCATATTCTCAAATGACTTCAAAGGAAAACTGGGTGTATTTTCATTTTATCCAGCCATATGTGGTTTTGACACATGCAATCAAAAAAGATGGTTTGATCCAAATCTCCACACAGCCAATTACTCAGGGCTCCCAAGGCCTTCATCACCTTCAGATCAGCTGATTTGTGCAGATTTTGGGCCGTGGCAGCAGCCCAGGCACCAGCTGCCTGCCGCAGGAGCACTCTGGATGTTCTCTGATTCCCATGGTGTTCCATGGTGCCCAGCTGTGGCATCCATCAGAATCCCAGAGCTCTGCTGCTCCAGGAACCAGAGAGACAACCCCAGCTCTGAGCTCTGCTGGGATTCCATCTGAAATAAAGGCTTTGTGTGGCTTTGCCTAAGGACTGGCTGGGGCCTGACTACCAGGAGCCTCATTTTATAAAAGCAACCAATTCAAATACTGGGATCAGGTAATCAAGTGATTTCCACCCAGCCCGAGTTTCCCTGTACACCTGCTGAATGAAACCCCACATCTTCCCAGTGCCACTCTCTGTTCTGTTATCAGGAAGCTCCATTCCTGCAGTTTATCAGCACAACACCACTGCCTTTACTCAGCTCTCCTATTTTTTACGAGCCCGACGCTTGTACAACCTGGCAGCTTTTTAGCTCAATCATATAAATGTCTTAATACCCTGCATTGATCTGGAATCAACACAGTTGCCAACACATGGATAAAAAGCATCTGGAGAATTTGTTGGTTGTTATTTCAAGCTGTTTATTATTCCTGGAGGACTCATATGAACACTCAGAACTATCATGCCTGCATTAATACTGCTCCCCTGCACCTCTGGGTACAGTAACCCTGTACATTAAAGATGCTTTAGAAAATTGTTTGCGAGTTGATATTGCACTGGGATTACTCTGTACAGGCTGCAGCTTTCACTAAATAAATACTGGAGAAGGGCTGCCTGGGAAGGCAGGCAGTCTGAACTCCTCAGCTGGCCTTTGGAACACAGTCAGGAGTAAAAACAAAGCACTGATATTTACCAAGTTGATTTCTAATCTTGGATTTGGCAGACCTGTGGTGAACAGAGACTCAGGGTACATTTGGAGTGCCATTCTTGCAGACTGGCACTGGAAAACAATCCTTCACAGGCTGGGGAGAGCATTCTGTGAGCTGCTCTCGCTGTCCACGTGGAAGCAGAGATCCCCATTTTATCACAATGGTGCAGTTTGACAAAGAACTATGGAAAAAGATACCGTGAAGAAAGAGAGGAAAACAAGATTCAGATGTCAGAGGACAGTGGGAGAGGGAGCATCTGAGAACTCGTCACTGAACTGCTCCAGTCTAGGGACAAACCATCAGCCACTGCTACACAAGTAGCTTCAAGTCATGCAATCATGCACTAAGAAAAATCCTATTAAGTGAAACAGGTTCTGTTGCCATTGGGAAAAACAGGAGCAAAGGTGGGAGCAGGAATGAATGAAAAGGTCCAAATGCAGACGTACAAACCTGTAATAATTCTGTTATTACCACTGGAAATCATCCCATGCTGAAATGTGCTGTAAGGCAAATCTTTTGGAGGAGATTTTCAAGACAAATCAGCACCATCATAGAACAGGCTGCATTCTGTACAGAAGCACTGAGCACTACACAAACCTGAGCCACCACAGCTTGACAGCTCTGCTGATGGGTATTTATGTGATGGGTATAAATTCCCAGGAGAGATCTGACTGAGCACAAACATCAATTCCCCTTGGTCAAGTGAGTATTCAGTGACCCACTGTAAGCCCCAGCCCTGTGTCTCAAAAGACTCACACTCGTCCAGGGTGGACCTGAGGAGCAATTCCTTCAGTGAAAGGGTTGGCAAGGACTGGAGCCCCCAGCCCTGGGTGTTCAGGAAAGCCCTGGACATGGCACTGGGAGCTGTGCTTCAGCTGACCTGGTGGAGTCATTAACTGAAACTCTAACAGTCACAACTCACATTCCAACCCCAGAATATTTCATTCAAAGTTTTTTAAGTGCCCAGATTAGAGTTTTTGACTATAACCCATTATACTGTTGCTTATCTTCTATATCCATCCCATCTCCATATTACATTATATATGCATGAACCTACACAGTAAGTAAGGAGTATATCTACATATCTATCTAGACCATTATTAATCATATAAGAGGAAAAATGAAAATGATTTGCCAGATGTTATTAAAATGTCCAAGTCATTTTATCCCCTAGCACAGAATAAAAAAGTTACTATCTGGCTGTTAATATACAGTAGAAGGGAAATTGCTGCTTCAGGTATAGAAAATATTGTAGCTCCAAGCCTTTAGAAATTCAGTTTGCCAATAAAAACGTTGGAGAACTGAATATTGAGGGTCACATCCAGCATTTCCTCCATATTTCACCTGACCAGGACTATTAACAAGAAAACTCAGTGCCTTAAGGAAGTAGATGGAGTAAAGAACACAGAAATGATCTGTACAACAGTGTTACTCTGCAGAATTACAGCACTTAACATCAAGCATTGGAGAGGCTGTGGCAGGAGCAGTTTCCTCTGAAACCAGCAGGTTTTAGATCCCTTCTAAGATCAGGAGGCAAAGCAGGCACCTCTGTTATGAACCAGGAATGGAGTGTGGTAATTCCTGGGGCTTTGAGCAGATCTCTGTCTGATGAAAGGCTCAAACCTTGCTTGATCCTCATGACCCGAGGCTGTTTCCAAGGAGAGTTTTCTGTGCCCCTCAATGCCTTCATCTGCCCTGGAGCAAGCCCAGCCCGTGGGGAAGTTTTCCATGGAGGTGTCTGGAGAAGTGATTCTGTGTTAGCTGTCACTTCCAGGCCACAGATTCCATTTTAATATAATAAATAATAGCTGTTTCACTCCAGCTTTCCCATCCCCATTCCCAGCTGGATGTTTTACACCCCTAATACAGATGACATTCATGTCTTTTACGTTTCACTCTGCCATTGGAGAGAGTCCTCAGCAAGACACAATCAAATTAGCTCCAACTGTCTGCAGGACCTACTGCAGAGAAGCTGTAAAAGAAATCAGTAATTTCAGCCTCAGTGCAGACATGTACATAATCACTGTGCTCCAGAAACACAGAGAAGAGAGACATGTCAAAAGATGAATGAAAAATAAGCATGTAAATGAAAAGAACCTTTTATTCTCCCCCTCCACAAAGGATGATATTTTTGCATTTATTTATAGCACTTAAAAAGCTGAAATCACAACTGGGTTAGTAATAAATGGAATGAAAAAATTCTGGAAAGCCAAGGTATGGCCTCCAGGAAGCATGAGGGAAAACAGGCTGCAGAATGACACTGAAGGTTCACGTGTCTTCACCCAGAGAGCAACAGCAAAAACCAAGTACCTGAAGTGTCCTTCCCAAAGCCCCAGCCATCATTTGCACAGCTAAATTAACACTGAGCACTCACAGGAGAGCACACCCCCGTTTGTCTCTGATATTCAGAAGCACCATCACTCCTTTGCACCCCTGTAATTTCTCCCTTTTTCTCCAAGAGCTTCTCCCCTAACGTTCTGTACCTGCTGAGAGCAGGGGGCCGATCCTGCTGTTCCCACTCTGCACACAAATCTGGACTGACAGGCTGTTAGCCACAACTCCCACTCTTCTTCTGACTCCTCCTCAGCATCTCCCTTCCCTTTTGCCAGTGCTCCCGTAACTCCTGCACTCGTTTTTAACCGTGCGTGTTTCATTCCAACCGCAGCTCCCTGAAGTTCCAGAAGATGCCTCATCTGTGTTTGCAAAGCTCAGCCTGAATTAGCAGTGTTATATATGGAGAGCTAACAACAGTTAATATTTACCCAGACGAGCACAAGCTCAGAGACAACATTCAGCTCTGGACAGGTCCTGCTGCTTTACCAGAATCCCATGGGTTCACTCAAGGACCCCTGTGCAAATCAGCTCGGGATCTTTCCAGGAGCAGAGCTTTGGTCCAGATGAAATCCCAGCCTGCTCCCAGCTCTGGGATGATGGATATCTCCCCCAGGATACAAAAATAGCCTTGCAGACTCTGGTGGGCTGACCACCACCAGCTGCCAGACACCCTCTCAACAGGATGGGGGAAAAAACGAGACGGATTCAGAGAAACACAGGGAGGTCATTTTCTCATTAGCATCTCCAGGAAAACAGACTCCAGTCAGGAGAAAACAATTTAATTTCTTGGCAGTTTAGATAGATTTGGACACTGAGAAACAGAGAAAACTAGAACACCTTCCCTCCCTTCCTGTTTTCCAGGCACAATGTCACAGTTTTGTTTGTACAACCAGGTTCATGTGTTGCTACTTTTCCCTTCAGCACTCCTCACACCGCCCAGGTGAGGTTGGAGCACTCAGTCTTGGGGACTGAGGGAAACATTTGAAGTTCCAGTTAATATAAAGAACTTGTGCCTGCCCTAGTTCTCCCCAAAGGTGATCATACTGCCATTAAGAGTGGAGGATAATTTCAAGGAAAAAGAAAGAAAAAACAGTTTTTCAGTAGTCAGAGGTATATTGCAAGGAAAACAAATGGAAAAATTACTTTTTGTGTTGGGCTTCTACAGACTTCCTCAATACTGCATTTTTTATAAAGGAGAACAGAGATTTGTGGTGAGGTTTACTCCACAGAAACCATGGATTATAACAACATGCATTGAAGAAGGCTGGGTAAATTGTCTCAGTGCTTCAGATGAAGGAAGAAAAAACACAGCAGGACTGGAACAGCCTCTCTGTCTCAGAGATCACTCCTCCAGCCATGCCTTGCTCTGGAGAAAGATGTCTTCCAGATAAAGTTACTCAAGAGCAAAATAGGTTCATTGCAGAAATGCTGTAGAGCTCATCTGCAGCCAGCATCCATCAGCCCTGGTGCAGGAGCTCTTTTCTCAGGAGGAAAAACTCCACTTTTATCATTTTTTCATAACCTTGGAAGAAATGGGTACCAAGAGGATAAATTTTCCCCATTCTGTCATAAAATGCTTTTGCATTTAGAAAGGCTAAAAAATACGACTGGAATTAAGAAATGAGCCTGAAGTGAAAACTTCAGTGAGTGTAACTGAGCAACTGCAAGGCAGTGCACTTGGAGGCTGTGTATAAAATCCATTTATGCAATGGATTTGGGCATTCACTGCCTGCTGTTCAGAGACAGGCTGGCCTCCCACTGAAGCTCTGTGGAGGAAGGAGAGAGCCACATTTGTGCCAGACCTATATGAAATATGAGAGCTGTGGGTCTCCATTCTCCCCCAGCTCACTTGAGTCACGCATTTTATTCAGATCTGCAGCAGACGTGGAGGAACGATCCAAATGCAGCTAAAGCCCCAATTCAGGGAAGCAGCAGAAGGGAAGATATTAGGGTCAAGTCCCCAGCATGACTCCAGAGATTTTGTTGACTTTACCAGCAGCAGAGCATTCTAAAAATACTGGGAAGCTTTATTAGTTGAGCTTGAGCTGGAAATGCATACATGTCTGTAATTTCAAGTTTGCAGCTATATTTCACCTGTTTCCTTGTCTACACAGACCAGAAATAAAGTCAGTAACTAACCAGTATAACCTGACTTTGTGTTCTTGTAACACTCCTTATTTAAGGATGCTGAAGGTATTATAGTAAATATTATCATTCCAATAAACTTTGCAAAAATATAAATAACAAGGATTTAAACAAACAACATAGATTTTCATTGCCCTGCTTGAATTTCTCCTTCCACTCAAATCACCAAAGGAAAAAAAACAACACACAAAACAATTGCAGTTCTAATCTTTCAGCCTGCACTTACAGGATTAAGAGTTAATGCTTCTCATAACTGTAGTCTCAGTCTGTTTTTTGGTGTCTCAGAAAGAAGTAATTGCAATAACTTGCACAGAAATTTTATGGATTTCTTTTTATTTGTCTTCAGACATAAACCTTAAAGACTCAAATACGTTCAAGGTTTCCTCCAAAACCACAGAAATGTGAAGTTTTTGTAATAAATGAGAGGTTTATAGCTAAATCCTCCAAACTTCTCAAAAGCATCAAATGCCACGGGAGTGATTAATCTCCCTCAGCAACCCTTCCAATGCAGAATCCATTGAACCTCACTCCTGCTATCGATGCACAGCAGTTTCCAGGCTTCGACAGGGGGGATTCATGACAGCCTTTGGAAAGGAAGAAATGCTGTGGTTTTGCCTCACAATCCTCTCCTAACAGATCTGCAGTTACCAGAGGAGAATCACAGGGAATTTCTCCTCCCTTACAAACACACACATGGAAACAGAACAGTTCTACAAAGACAAACATGTGTACGAGTGTTTGCCACATCCCTCCGTGACTCCAAGGCAATCATCATGGAGAAGTGTGCCACATTTGTTTCTATGAATGTCAGAAACTGCTAACTGATGATCAGTGTATGCCAATCTGTTCTCAGCAAGATGCAGAGCAGAGCTGGGTCCCAGCCAGGCTCAGAGCAGACACACCATGGTCTGGTAACAACTGGGAGAGTAAACTAGTGATTAGTTTTATCCATGGTGGTGGTGGGCACTGACTGCAGCGGTGGCACAGCAGGCTGGAGGGACACACAGGATCACAGCGTTACCTCAGTGCTGCTCAGGCCCTAAAATCTGACATTTCCCCGGGTTTGAAGCCTACAGATGCAAACCAGACAGTTATTTCTGCCTTTCTTAGCAAACATGCTTTTCATGCCGTGTTTTCTGAAAGCATTATGCTTCAAGGCTCTGTGCAGTGCAGGAGGTCAATCCTCTTGGCTGGCAGATGGTGACGAGGCCTCCACAAGAGGGTGAGTGACCATGGCCAGGGTGTTCCTCACCTCCCAGAGCCAGGAGCTCAAAAGTATCTTTTTGCTCATCTCTGGCTTCTCCTCTCTCGCTGTTATTGTGTTCTGGGAGTATTTGTCACTGCTGAGACACCGGTGTCACCGTGCCAGCACCATGCCTTTCTCCTGGGCAGCCTGCTCTGAGCTTGACAACATTTGGGTGATGAAAATTTCCCTAATATCCAACCTAAACCTCCCCTGGCACAGCATGAGGCTGTTTCCTCATGTCCTGATGTTCCTGTACTGTGCTTTGGAAGAAGCAAATGTGCCCAGGCACAGACTCTCAGGAGCCAGGACAGAGCGTGGCTGTTCCCTCCTGCACTTCCCACACCCCCTCCACCTAAAACAGCTGAAATCCACATCAGAATGGGGAAGAGCACCATTCTTCAGGGCTCAGGTCACTGATCCATATATCTACTCCTGCCACTTGGCCAGGCTTTAGTGAAGACTCAGCAGGAGCTCCTTTAACAACCAAACTTACAAAATTCTTAGCAAAGAATTCTCTTGGTGTAATTAATTCCTTGACCGCTACCCAAGGATACTGTGAGTATCCAGCCTGTAATGATTATGCTAATCTAGAGAAGAGAAAAGATGTGTTGTGTATTAATCAAAGTCATGAGCTCAATTTCTCATTGTTCTTGGACTAAGTGATCAATACAGCAACACTCACTTGCTACAAGTACAGAGGGGCTCGAAGAGGAATTTACATTTATCTTGTCCCTGTGAAGGAAAGGCAGCTAAGGAAGGTTCATCATATCAGGAAGTTCAAAGGAGCATTATTCACCAACATTTAGGAAATGCTGCTTTGTCAGAAGGTTCAGAGCACACAGCCAAACTGCCACCTCCACTCTCTCCAGAGTATCTCGTACTCTTCAAACCACGAGAGATTAATCAAATGTCTTTGGGGAAGGTTTTTCCTTCATCTCCCAGAGAGCAGCTGGATGCCATTCCTATAAACAAAGACAGGAGTTCCCTTTCTCCTGTGTACCACAGCCTGCAGTGTGAGAAGTGCAGAGTTATTTCTGCAGTTTCACAAAGTCTATCCTCCAGCATCCCCCCGTGGTCCCTGAGCGCTGTGTGCCCCAGAGAACCCTGCCCTGTGCTCAGCTGCTGCCAGGAAAGCCAGGAAAACTCTGATTTGAGGCATTTATCAAAGGACAGCCAGCATCCCACCCCAGCTGGGACTCAGTAATGGTCTCAGGGCTGTGTGTGTGCTGTGACACAGAGAATTCATAAAAGTTAGGGAGAAATCCCAGCCACTTGTAAAACTCATTTGAGTCCATGGGGGAAAAAAAACAACAACAAAAAAAGGAACACTGAAACTTTTCTTCTGGTGGAACTGAGTTCAAAATAGTTTCCAGGAGTAATTTTCAGCTGCTGGCTCCAGCCTATATGAAAAAACAAAGGACTTTATTCTAAAATTATGTCCTAGGTAATTCAAAATGTAAGAAGCCAGTGGAAGGTCTTGTGGAAGTCACCATTTCCCTGTGTGAGGCTGGCATTGGAATACAAACTGCACCACCAGAGCAGCTCACACACACACACACTGAAGCTCTCTGGAAATTATCCCAGCTCCCACGGAGCTCTGCAGGGTCTCTGAGCCCCACAGAGCAGAGCAAGCTCGGTGTGGCAGAGTAAATCCCATTTCAGAATGGCCTGAGTGTCCAGCTCTGCAGTCCTTGGTGCCAGGCTCCCCATGAGTGTCTCCATCCCTTCCCCAGCTCCAGGAATTCCCCAGGAATTCCCATCCCCACAGTCCCTGCTGTGGGTGCTGTCTCAGCTGTGGCACCCACAGCAAGCTCGGTCCTGCAGCACAGCCAGGGAGGGTTCCCAGCACCCCAAACCTTGCTCTGCCTCACTCTGCCTCCAGCTGGGACCCCCAGAGCACCAACAGCAACACACAAACCCCTTCCAAAATTCACACTGACTGCTGGCCCCTGCTCAGGGAGGAATCTCAGTCAGCAACACACAAAAACCTTCCAAAATTCACAGTGACTGCTGTCCCCTGCTCAGAGGGAATCTCAATGCATTTCCCAGTACAATGTGAAGAGATCAATAAGTATTATACTCTAATCAGCAGGTAATAGGACTTAAGCAGCCAGTCTTGTAAATAGAGCCATTAGCTAACTAATTAAAGGAACCATTAATAAACGCATCCAAATTGATCTCAACTTTTCTAAAGAGTAAGAAGATCACACAAAAGAAAATTCTGCTTTGAACACTGTGCCAGCTTGCAGGGCAGCTGAGTGAACAGTACAAAATGAATATTCTTGTTACAAGATACCTGTACAAGTTAAACTGCTTGTAACCTGCCACAGTTATTTACTTCATACATATATATCCTGAAAATCAAGTTTTCTAATATTTGCTTTTTTTTAATGAGTCATAGATACATTATCTCAACAAAGCTGTTTTCCCACAAACAGAAATTTCAAATTCTTTCTCTTTTTTGATACATCAAAAAGGTAAATCATAAAGCAAGGAGCTCAAATGCAAAGTTTTCTGAAGGTTATTTTTAAAACAAAACAGATGTTGATTTTTAAAGATCCCATAACAGCTTGCTACATTAGGGAATAAGATCAGGGAAAGCACAGGTATCAAATACATGTGCTGGGAAAGCAGAAAGGACACTAATTAGAAAGTTTCTCCTCCTGCTGAAATCTAAAGAGATAAATTCTGTTGCCTGTAAAGCAAAGTAAATCCAAAGTAATCCCCCAGAAACTGCTCCACTGTTATATCAAGGTAACAAGTAGCTGAATTTAGCCAGGGTTCTTGAAAATGAGATTAAAATGAAGCCCTGCAGGTGCTACCTACAGCCAGAGGCATTGGCATGACAGGCTGGTCATGCTCTGGGCAGCAGAGGATGAGCAGGGGCTGGGATGAAGGCTGGGTATTGTTAATGAGCCTTTCCAAGAGTCTGGTTCACTGAACCCCCCAGAGTGCCCTGTGCTCGCAGGGCACAGCCTGGGACCTGGGACTGGGCACGGCTCTGTGTCTGCATTTGGGAAAACAAAAAGCACATTCAGGATCTCCTCTGAGGGCTCTTCCCCTTCATCCTCACGTCACAGTCTGAGGCACAAATCCCAGGGAATTTGTCTTTCACCACATGGAAGGGGCTGGGGCTTTGCAGCAAACCTGGAAGATTTTGTCCTGTCAGAGGAAGATGAAACATGCCCTGAATGTTCCCATGCCACCTGCAGGGAGAAAGACGAGTAAGATTTACAGTTCAGAGAGGCAAACACCAAAAGCTCTGGGAAAGGCTAATTTAATACATCTGTCACACTCAATTACAGAGTCTGCAGTAATCCAACACATCCCGTGTTTTTCCCTCTTCAGACAGCGAAGAGCCAATTGGCCAGGCTCAGAATTAAACATCTGTTCCACAAAACAAAGATATTAACCTCCAAGTTCTGTTATGAACCAATAAAATCCAGTCATTCACCACTGCTCAGCAGCAGGTGTTTTCTCCATTACACAAATTGCTATGGCCAAATCCTCAGTGTAAGCCACTGCAGGGATTGGATTTTGAAGGTACTACGTGGGCTGTTATTAATGCAGGGATACAGATGCTTCTTTTACTAATACAATATATTTATTTTTAAATGTTCTGCTGTGGTTTCTGTAACTGGTTACATAGATGGAACTAAATATTTAGACATAACAGAATCAAGTATTTTAAAAGAAACAAATAGATCTGGCAGCTTTACATACTGGAAAACATCAAATCATGTTTCCATATTAATCACAAAGCTTTTGAACAGTTTGACAATTATTTCATTGTTTTAATTCTTATCCATCCTTAGTACACACAAACCGATCACAAATAAAACAGGAAGCAGTCCCAACCATGAGTTTGTACTTTCAAATAAGCCTTCACACTTTTGGAAATAAAACAATCCATACTGAACGGGGTTTGGTCAGGCTCCTCAGGAGCAAGAATGATGGAATTCCTCTGAGAGAGGCAAATTCTGCCCCCAGGGCTGAGATGTAAATCCAGAGTGACTGAACATCATCTGGAGCACGAGTCACTGCATGAGCTGAGCACTCACTTCTTCCTTCCAGGTTCTCCCAGACACCAAAGCAGTGAAGTACAAAGAGCTGTGATGAGTTCTCCAACAACTCTGCTCAGCACGAGCAGCGAGCAGAGGGAGCATTCATGGAACAACAGCAAACATGAGACCAGAAATGAGCTTTAACACAAGCTGCAAACACCAGAAATCATAAATCCAACTCCAGTCTTGAACTTTGGCTTTGTTGTAGGCTGCAGATCTGAAACTGTCCTAATTTAAGGATATCAGAAATAAAATGCTGTGAAAAGGACCCATAACTCACACTTGTTTACCCCTGTGACACACCACAGCACCAGGAATTCCTTGCCTAGGCAATGTTTTATAGAACGCTTTCCCTGCAGGTTTTACCTCAAATGTGCAGTATTTAATTTATTAATTAGTTGTTATTTTCACTGATTGCCAAGCTGTCCATACCAATTGCAATTTGATAGTAAAGGCACATCTTTGGCTTCCCAGCCTTTTCAGGGATTACATGGACATAGATTTACACTGAAATGGCAAAGAACACTGGCACTGGAAACTGTTCTGCAATGGCACTGGGTCACTCCTGAACTCTCCCCCTGGGAACAGTATTTCCCTGGTAGGTCTGTTTATCACAGAGTTCAGGGGGAATTTTGAAGCCTGATAACTTGAACTAAATGAGCAGATGGAAAGACTGAAATGACTGGTAAATGATCAAAATTAATCTGTGTCAGTCTTTAAGCACAAATAGCATTTTGCTTCTCCAAAGGGTCAAGGATTAATTCCATTTCAAAGCACATAATTACAATCTTCCTCTGTTTCTTGAGGACATTCACAATGTAGTAGAGATTTTCCAAAAATATTATCTGGCACTTCTAAAACTGTGCCTGTAATGTATTTTAAAAAGCATTATGTTAGCGATCTCTAAACATATCTCTACATCTTTTTATACTCGTGCCTTAATAAGCAACCGCAAATGAGCACCAATTAGCTCCTCAAAAGTATATAAGGATTAACAGTCCTTAAACTAGATGCATAGTCCAGAAATCCAGGAAATGCAGGAAAGCCATTTAACCCAATAGAAACAGAACAGAGGCAGAGGATCTGGCCAAAATATGAATCTTCATCAGGAAAAAATACAGACCAGGCCTCCTGAAAGTCTGCTTATGTTAGCAGGACCATGAGAAGGTTTTCTCCTCAGATTTTTTAAGCAAAGTTATCAAAAGGTTACAAATCGAGGCCAAATTCCCTTGAGAAGAAAAGCAAATCTACCAAAATAGCTACAAACACATCCCATGGATTAAAGGTTATATAAAAAGCCAATAGGTCAGAAATACCTCTCTTCCTCCTCTCCCTCCACAATTCTATCTAATTAGATTGAATGCCTTTTTATTTTGTTCAGTGCAGAGAATTTCTGAAATCCCAGTTTAATCAAGCCTGAGTCCTACTACTCCTCTGAGGCACCATTTTCTGAAAAAGCCATAAACCTCAGCTGAGGTTGTGGTAATTTTACAGTATTTCCCCCACCTTGAATTAATAATAACAAAAATCTAATAGTATCCCAGTGTCTCACCTACGCTTTATTAAAGCACTTAATTTCTGATCCTTTAAATATTCTCCTTTATGCCAAGACCTCTCTCATCTGTTACTGCCAGGGACATTTTCAGCAGATGAGCACCAGGAGGATGCTGAGGCTGTGATACCATTCCACAGGATCCCAGGAACCACACAAAAGCAGACATTTGCTGTTCCCTCAAACTGAGAGCCAAGTTATGCCTTTGATTGTGGCTGCATAACCCCAAAGGCAGGGCTTGAGATCTGACTTTTCCCTGTGATTGGAAAGCTCCCAACGTTACAGCTGTTTCCAGCAGAGCTGCCTCTGGCCACAGGAGGCACTGGGCTGTACTGAGTTATCAAATCCTTTATTCTGTGTCACACAAGGACCCGGACAGGAGCAGATTCCAGCACGTTAAAAACACCACAATAGTGGGCACTAAAGATGTCCTTAACCTAAACAGAGAGGGACCCTTATCAAGGTAAAACAGAACCTGCTTAACAGAAAACCAGAAAATTCAAATTGGAAAGCAACAACTTTTAATTACCAAGGTGACAATCAATAGGAACAAGCTTTGCCCTTTTAAAGGTGATCGAAATAAGGAGAATTCTCCTTTTTAAATGTGCAATACTAGACTCACTACAAAGGTGAAATGATGAATAAAGGTCTAAATGCACGTTTGACAGTACAAATGGAGAGGCTAGAGGCCCTTGCAGGCTGTAAAAACAGTAAATTTGGTTAGTGGCTTTAGGAGCTGAACTCTGGACAGCTCCCTGTGAGTGTCCAGGGCAGGAAACTGAGGCAGGAAGCAGAGAAGGCAGAGCCAGCTCCAGGCACACCCTGCCAGGGGCTCCTGTTTATTGAAGCAATGGCCAAGTTCACCTCTCTCAGGATTATTCTTCTCTGCTCTTTGGCTGCTCCTGCCTTCTCCTCCCAGATGAGTAAATAAAGAGTTCTTTGTCATGGTAACTGTGGAGCTCCTCACACAGGCAGCCTCCCAAGGAGAATTGCCTCTGAACAAAATGCCCAGCAGATATTCCAAGGGAAGTCTCCAGGGAAATAAATATTGAATTACTGCAATGCTTTAACTCAAGTCTCAGTAGCCAATGTCTCTGTGTCAGCTCACCTGCCTGAAGCTTGTGAGAACATGTGAAAAACCAGCTGCGTGTAAACTTCTTAGTATGTGAAAAGGGATTGTTTTCTAAAAAAACTGAAGTTTGTTCTGCTTGGAATATGTCTGGTTTAACAGAATGCCCTGCCTGTCATCTTCTGGGGCCAACAGCTGTGGAGAGTGAATATTGTGTTATTATCCAACTCTGAAACAATGGAAGAGGAATTTAATTTTGGAAGGCAGGTATGGATTGTTCTGTGCATACAGGAAGCATGACAGCATTATTTGGGAATGATAAAAACTGTCTTGCAAGACAACACTCCTTTGTGGAGTCCTGGGGAAGGGAGAATGCAGCTCAATGCTGTGATCAATAAAAATCTTACCAACAATCCAATCAATGTGAATCCCTGGGGAAAGCACATCAGGACTGCTGATGTTCATTTGCCTCAGGGAAAGGCTAGGCTGCTTTGGCTGCTTCTCCACAAACCCCTGAAATTCCTGATGCTCCAATCCAATTTTAGCCTTCTGACACAAAACTCCAGCTGCACACAGGACAGCCACCATTTCCTAGGATTTTATGGGGTTTCTTTGCTCTTTTAACAAAATTCAGGCTTGGCTCTAACATACAAAAATGTAAAAGAACCTGAAATCTTAAATTCTGCATCGTGGACATGGGTTTGGAATGATAAACTTCCAGATACTTGTGACTGACTTTGAATTTCAAGACAAAGAAGTTCAGGCATCAGAAGATAACACAGGGAAATGTAATATATACAGGGGATCAGAAGTTCTGAATTCATCTATTTAATCCATTTCTTTTGTAATAACAACGGTTCTTAACACCACATCAGCATCCCTGAACTCCAGACAGGTTTCTGTCCACTCAGCTGGGAGCCTTTTGGTTCTTGAATTTCAAACCAGATGCTTCTAAAAATCTAGCCCTCATCTACAGAGGGAAGAAGTGTGTTGCTACACAGATGTATTAATGCAATGTTCTCTTAAAAGCAGGAAAATAACCAAGATAAGGACATTCCTACATCACCTGTTCACGAAGTATGACATGCTTCCATGTTTTATTTTAATTATGTGGAAACAAAACCTCTTTTAATTAAAGAGAAGGCAGCTACACAAGCCAGAACTGGAAAGTGAAATGCCTTAAGCAGTTTTTTGGAGGACTTCACGATGTCTGACAATTTCAATCTATTAGCTATCCTTCTTTCCACAGAGATCACGATTAGCCAGCAAACTTGCCCTTTCAATTCACTCAAAGCCTCAATCTATTCCATCTGTGCTCTCTGAACCTTTCATTTCCAATAGGTTCGGGGTAATTCAGAGCAGCCAGGGAGGCTGACAAGCTCTGCCTTTCTTTCACATCCCCAGGGCTACACGCTGACATCTTCGAATGAATTTAGAAATAAATACAATATCACTGCTTTCACACAACAACATCATTTATTTGAATTCCATTAGGAAGCACACAGGTGTAATTAGGAGTTGGGCCATGACTCAAACAGCCACTTGCCCTCATGCTGGTCTCACCATTCCGCTGTAATGGAATAAAACCCTCCTGTGAGCTCCCAGTTTGACCTGAAGGCTGAATGCCTTGAGAATCCAGATGGACAGAAAAGGTAACTGTGATGCAGATCAGTGAGCATTTGTGTGAGTCCCTGCATCTTACAGCACCCGTGCTGAACAGCAGCGGTGCCTGGGGCACATCTGCACTTCCCACCTGGAATTTTCTGCTCCTGAGTGGTTCAGGTGGTGGGAGAGGAGCAGGAAGCCCACACAGGATATGATGAGTTAGGAGTTAAGCAGTCCAGTCACAGCACCAGCTCATGAGGAGGAAACAAGGCAGTGATGAAGAACTGGGAAGTGTCTGGGTGCAGGCAGCCTGCAGTGCTGGGCACAGCGCTGAGAGCCAAGCAGAGAACACCAGCCTGACCCAGATCCATGGCTATGGAATCTTACAGAGGGTTGGAATGGAATCCACAACCATGGAATCACAAACCCCATGAAAGAGGGAGGCTCAGCTTTTTGGAAATGGTTACAACATCAGCCACAGGTGATGGCAGAAAGTGACCACAGCTCTGTGACTGGGGCAAGGACACAAACCTGAGGGAAACTCCTGTGTCTCCAAGGACACAAACCTGAAGGAAACTCCTGTGTCTCCAAGGACACAAACCTGAAGGAAACTCCTGTGTCTCCCATCTTCACCTCCACCCTGCAGCCTCTGTCATCACTGCTACAGAATTCAACTCCTCTGAATTAGTTTGGCTGGATTAAGAACACAAAGATCATTTCCAAAATCTTTCATCTCACCCACCAAAATGCTCAGCATACAGCAAGTATGTAGTGCTACTACAGTAAGTAGTTAATAGGGTTATTCCACTTGGCTTTGGAATACTGCAGCTGCATCCAAAACTATAAAGTGTAGTGATCACCACAGTACCAGCAACAGAGGGAGGCTTTCCCTCCCCATCAAAAACTTCAACAATACCATGAAAAGCAATTAATGAGGAAGATGGGACTGATAACATTTGTTATATAGAATTACCTAACTTTCATGGCTTTATCTTGTTATTAAAATTATTACCATTCTCTTGTTTAAAACGTGTCTGTTTCGTAGCTGCAATGGGATGTTAGTTTGCTGAGGCCTGTCAGCTGAAAATGGCAAATATAAATACACCAAGTGATCACTGTCAAGCTTTTTTCCATTTTGCCTGGTTTCTGTGCTTGAACACCACCTGGTTCTATAACCATGATGTTTTCTGCAAGGGAATGAGAATGAAGAGGCCTGGGAACAGATTTCTGGATGTACAGTTTGATGCTACAAAAAGAAAGCATTAATTGCAGCCTATGAAGGCACTCAGCCCTTTCTCATTGAGGTCTGGTGAGCGTGTGGCCTCGGGGTGAGATTATTCACAGTCACATCTCTGTTGGAAAGCTTTTCTTTTTGGTCCGTTAGTTTTCCATCAGATGAAGGAGCTCAGCCACCTCAGTAGGCAACTGCAGTATTACTGGAGCTGGTGCCTGCAAAGAAAAACCCCAACCTCCAGAAATGAGGAAGAAATATTAGTTTTCAGCTCTCCCTGCGAGCTCCCTGCATGGCTCATCACTCAACTGCAGAAATGCCAGTGCCACACAGGAAAGAGACTGCAGCAGCCCTGGCTCAGGCTGACTCTGCTACAGAGCAGCTCGACCATCCCTGCTCCTTCTCACATCAGATTCAGCCCAGTAAAGAATAATTATCATTTTTTTTTTTCTGTTTACAGCTTACAATCCAGATTTAAGTGAACAAAATCCAACACACAAATACAGGAAAGCACCACTGGTCAACCGCTGCACCTGCACTATCCCTGCAAAGCGGGGTTTTTAATTTCCAGGAAAGGTCTGGCAGAAACACTTTCTGCAGCCAAATCACAAAACTTCTGAACATTGTTCCTGTGAAGCCAGACCTTGACTCCTGAAGGCTCATTGTTTCCAGCAGAGTTTTCCCAGCAATGCTGTGTGGTTTCATCACTGTGTGCCATCTCCAGGAGCACACAATGCAGCGTTCCTCTGCTCCCAGCTGATGCCTACTCGTGCATGGCATGAGGCAGGTTCCAGGAGCTGAGAATGAAACAAAAACCTTCCTGCTATTATCCTTGGCCAGCAGGTCAAGGGAAGACACTGAGAGTATTTGGAAAGTGTGAGAGCTTCCATTGTGCAAAGGCTGGAATGTGCAGAGACACTTCTTACTACTGCTGGAAACAAGAGGTGAGAATGATGAAGCTTGCATGCTGGTGAGAATATTCTACTGCAAAAACAAAAGGAGTTATTTTCAACCACTGAATGCAAAGGAATAAATGAACATCAGTCATTCTGATTTTCCTTTCAGGCAGGAGAAATAGAGTACAAATAAATTCACAAGAGATTATTGAATAAATAAGCAAAACTCGATCTTGGCTGCTGCAACCTGCATTCAGCATAAGGAAAATTAAGATTTGTTTATTCCATGAAAATTTATGGTAGTTTAGTATTTGTCTTAGTCTGAAACTGAAGTGTAAAGAAGGGACTGTGTCTTCTTAATTAAAATTGCTTTAATTAATGTGAGGGTGACTGTAGTTTGGTGGAATACAAGTTTCATAGGATAAGATCAAGTGTTTGTGTAACTGAAGCCATCAGACCCCTGGGATGGCTCTGGGGAGGGGCTGTGCACACCCTGTCTGCCTGGAGCACAGCTATTCTGGTTTTCTTTAGCATGCAACTTTCACAATCCCATCTTCACTCTCAGTTCTTACTCTGCACAACACAGTACAGTAGCACAACACAGGGTTCAATCTTTATTTCTTCTTGTCTTCCAGCTTACATAAATTTCTTCTTACCTGCCCTCAATCTTCATTTTCTGGGCTCCCAGCCTAGAGTTTCAATTATTTTCTGGTAACTCGTATAGGTCAGTACTAAAGTTCAATGTCATCTCTAAATCTAAGATTACACATGGTCTGTTTTCCTCCAGGATTCCTTCTGTTCACCCAGTGCTGCAAACAAGACTTGGTATTGGAAGGAGAACACTGACCTATAAATAGGGGGGCAAGAGAAAGTGCAGGAATTATGGAGGGCTTCACTTGCTGAATGTCTGAAAGGAACATTTATTCAGAAATTGGAGAAGAAAATGACGAGGTACTGGGAATACCATTTGCTGAGGCCTGGTCAGATTTAGAAGGAATACAACGATCAGCTCTTCCTAAAACAGATGTCAAAGAAGGACAGAAGATAACTGAAACTGCCACAACAATGGCACAGGCTCCAGAGGAGATTCTGATAGTGCCTGTTTGTAGGAAGAAGATGGAACAAGGGGAGAACGTGTAGTTCTTGTGACAAATTGATCAAAGTGGCAGCAAAAACCTGCAGCAAGTCAAAGAGAGGCCCAGAAGGGGCCGAGGGAATGGTGCAGTCACCACAGATGTGAGGATTAGAGGGCTGCTCCTCTCAGGCAGAAAACAAATGAGAATGTACTTGTTATGAACAAAAGGATGCCTTTAGCTCTTCTCAGGATGAACTGAGACACTGGAAAAGCCCTCTTACACCAAGTAACATCCTGCAGCACTCTTCCAGCATTTGGGGGCACTTTTCGTCATCCCTTGATCTTCACTGTCTCCCAACAATTTTCCAGACAAGTTGTAGGCCATAATTACCTAAGGGCTGGGAGAGTTAATGACCTGAGAAATTATCATCTGACCTACTGCAACAGCTAAAATCCTACAAGGGAATGCTCCCCTCTGCACCTAACGTGGATTCAGGGCTCCTCACCTGGGCTGCCAAAGCCCAGAGCTGGCAGCAGGGCACACAGGCTGCCAGAGCCATCGTTCTTCTCTGCAGCTGCTGAAAGGAGAACAATGAAGAGAAACTCTTCATGAACCATCATTTTATTATTATTGATGCAATTTGATTATTTGATGACAACCTATAATGCACACGCAGACATTCTAAGCACCAAACCATAAATACAGGAACAAAGGGCTGCTATATTTAATATTCTCCTCTTACAAGCATTTCTCTTTCTTCAGGGTCTGATCCAAACCAAACTCATAGTTCTGATAGGAATAGATGGAAGGATGAAAGGAGCATAGAAACAGAACGAAAACAAACAAATACATGCTTCACCAGTGATTATTGGACCATTACTCTGATCTACTGCTGCTCAGATAAAGAGGCTAAATAAAAAGGCAAGCAAAGACCCAGTGGATGCTGATATTTGTACTGTAAAGTGCTGCAGCTGAAACAGCAGGGAACATCTTCAGCAATAGCCAAAGTTATGACAGGACAAATGGGGAAAAAGGTAACAGCAGCAGCAAACACCCGTGGAAAATCACAGATCTCAAGTATTTACCTTAGCTTGACACAAATGAATAATTAACAACAATAAAGGAGCACCGAGGTACCACTCACAACATCAGCCTGGTGGACAGCATTTGGGAAATGCCACCTTCTTTGTCAAGGGAATTCACAGTGAGATTTTCTTTATATCTTTTATAACCTGACACTGGATCCAGGTCAGACTGCACGTGATTTAGAATAAAAGAACCTAAAGGCAGACAAAGAGGATTGTGTCTGATTCCCTGACTGTTCATACAAGTTAGCTCAGAAGGTCAGAAGAATCCATTTATTTTGACTCTTTCAATTTCCATGTGCCATCAATAACGCAGGGACCAGCCAACAGTTTCTTTCACCATCTCATTACCACCCCTGCCCACTGTGTGCACAACTTACCAAACTAAGGAGCTTAAAATAAACCTCAAAGACTTGAAGGGGCAAAGAAGGGATGAAATATTTCTAAGATCTGTACCATCTGTCAAAAAACCTATTTTTTCATAAGTGGTTTGTTGCACTGTTAATACAGACATTGAAAATATTTTCTTTAATAGCTTATTAACATGGATTACAACAGAAATAAATACAAAAACATCTTTATGACATCTTCTACAAAAAAAAAAAAAGCTTTTTATGTTCCCTTTGGGAACATCTACTCAATCTCTTTGAATATTTTAATCACAGAGATGCTTTCATGATATCTTTATTTTTTTCCTTACCCCACTCTTTTTTTCTGTTCTTACAGGCCTCTGAGCAGTTCATGGTGTCCAGCAATCAGAATGTCACATTGCAATGTTTAACACAGATGCTGGAAATTAATTATTTTCATGTGGTAAAATGTACAGCAGATGCTGCATAGCTGCAAGTAAACCAGATCCTGCTCTGAATATCTTGTATTCTGAGCAGACAAAACAGTTTGAAAAAAGGGAAAGCAGGGAACAGGAGTGATTTTTAAAAGGTTACAGAAAGCCAATGGGTACCCTCACTCCTCAATCACCATCATGAACCTCCACATTCCCCTGCTCTCATAAAGAAAAGAACTCTTAACAAGGTAAAACGATTGCATTTTTGCAAAAGGATAATAATACCTGACTTAAAAAATGGGATGGAAAATAATGCTTTGTAAGGTCATTTAAAAAAATAAACCAGTACTATTAGAAGGCCATTCTAATTCTATCAGTCATTTTCCCACTTTAGAGCCTATCAAACAGAGAGATTTCTGCTCCACAAAATATCAAACAGTATGAAATCCTCAATTTTGCTGGAGACGCCAATGTTCATGTGTGGCTTGTCTGAAGAGATTGTGTTTATTTTTTAAAATCCGAGCATGCTGCCAGGGCTGTAGTACAGCCTGGCTCAGTGGAAACCCATTAAAACCACTTTGCTGGGCAGATGGTGTCAAAGAGTCAGGAGCAGAGAACAGAATCCCACTGTGCACAAGTGTTCAGTATGCAAGAAATCATCTCCTATCAGACAGTGCTGCAGGGGACACGGGCAGCCACCGAGCACAGAGCACAGCTCTGCAAAGCCAGGAACCCAGAAGTCTGGAAAAGGAGATGGAAGAAGGGAGCAGGAACGGGGGAACCCCACGTGAGCAAGGGCACATCTGTGCAGAGCACCAGCTCGAGCTCTAAAAACAGCACACTGCTTTTATTCACTGAAGGGGCAACCAGCCTTTGTCATTAGCAGGGACAGACAGCACAACTCAAAGGCTAAAATAAGATTTTGAGAAGTGTCTACTACATTTTGGACCCCCATCTTTCACACCCTGACTCACAGGGTTGCTGGGCAGTTGGAATTTCAGTAGAATTCTGGGAGTGGGTACAAAGAAACTCTTCAGTGACATCTGGAAATGGCCTTGCCATGACAGTCCTGGCACATGACAGACTGTAAGTCATACACCAGACTGCACTAACACAGCAGATCATTGCAAGGCTCCTCTTGCACATGTTCCTTTCCAACTCTTCCACAGAAGGAAGGACAAGTGTGTTCAGTGTTTTCTGCTAATCCTGCAGATGGGCACAGCACCTAACAAAGCCCCTAACTCTGGGTTAAACAGATCCTGAACAGAACAAGCACAGGGAAAATGAGTGTACAAGTATTCCTTGTACTCTGCAGCACGTGTGGCAATGAACCTGCAGTGTGTGTGCACCTCTTTGCTCTGCTGGGCACAATCAGCTGCCCAGCTCTGCCCCAAGTCCTGGATTGTGGACCACATAAAGAGATCCTTCTTCATCTTTAGAGCTGCAGACTTGTGACCCTGAGCAAACTAAAAGCTATTTTTATTTCTGAGAACAAGGTAAGGATGACAGGAGTGTAACTGCAGGTACATGGTGTATTTACAGATTTATCACACTGGGAAGTTTTGCAGAGCTGCATAGTTCTTCCAACAGAGCTCAAAACACAATACAGAAACAACATCAAGGCCTCCTTCAGAGCAGGAAAAGCTGGCAGTGTACCCCTCTGCCAGCAGCAAAGCAGAAAGTTAAATGTAGGAATCTGACACACACAGACAAGAAAGATAACTACCCCATGTGTACCAGCAAATCAAAATTAACCAAGCAAGGCTGATTACATTAGGACAGAGATGCAACACTAAAGGATACAGATATTTCAAATATAAGCAGATGCAAGTCACCATTATTTTCATGAAGACGCGTAGAATGAGTCACCATGGCTCAGCAGAAAATGGAGGATACAATTATGTGTTAATCCAGAATCTTTGGTGAGTGGATTGAAGACTAATTGGGATTGTTTCCTTTCCTGTACTGTGGATTAGATCAATATTCAGAGACACCACTGACTAGTTACCTCTGCCAGCTTTGGCTTCCTCCTCTTGCACTGTGAATTTACATAATGTATACTGGAGACTTAAAACTACACTTTTAAAAATATAAATAAAAAGCAAGTGATGTTGAGGGCCCACAAAATTCCAGGTTTTGAGACCATTCAGTGTTAGATGAGACTACACTCCGTGACTTGGAGGATTTTTTTTGCATGCAGGACATGCAGAGTCATCTGTGTGATTATCTGGACATCTGCCTTGCTCCTCAGCAAGAGATCTGCAGACTGGCTGCTCAACAGTCTGCCTCTCTTGAAAGCAAACACATCAAAAGACAAGATGTGGAGCATCCTGGTTCATCTGGAGAGGAGCTCCTGTTGCTCCTTAGCCCACCTCCAAGCTGTGTCCCTCCAGGGTAAAGAATGTGTTGACATATTTCCCCACCTCTGCTTGTGGTGCTTGCTATCATCACCCCTGCAGATTTTTTATACACACCCAGCTGATTTCTTTTGTTGTTTTTGTAATGCCTACATTATTCAATATCCTTCCCCTTCCCACAGTTCAGGATTCACATGGTCATTTTCAGATGTGGGTCTGTTTTGCTTACAAACCATTACCATAGCAAATTTCTGAAACACTTTAGCCAAAACGTCCCTGTGGCAAAGCCTTTGTTTGCAAATAAAACCCCAAATAACTAAACAAACCAAACCAATTCAAGGTAACTTTAAAAACAGAGCCAGAGGGGCCTGTGAGAAGGTGAAGTGACTACAGGAGGAGGAAAGAAGCCTTTTGTTTTGTAAATCTGGGGAAATGTGGTAACGGTCCACTACCAACCTTTTATCCACTGCTCGTACGAGAAACAAAAGTGCATTTTGCTGAGCCACTTCCAGGGAGACAGTTGTCTGCAGCACAGAAAACTCCCTCAAGGAGCCTTTCTGGAAACCTTGATTAAGAGCTCCCAGCAGTGAGGGTGAGAGAACAAGCAAGCATCCTCTGTGTGCAGAGCAGAAGCTCTGAGGCAGTAAATTGACCCCAGAGTGCAGATGCCATAAGTGACTGGCAGGGTTCTCCTGCTCTGCTCCACTGAGCCACTGCTCAGTGGTGATTTAAACCACCCTCTGCTGCAGAGGATCACAAACACTCCCAGCAGCAGAGCCTGTGGCTGAGGCAGCGAGGCAACACCAAACAGCTCACAGCAACACTTCCAACTACCACAGTCTACTACACAGCCACTACAGTGGTTTTTCTCAGCCCTTTCAAGGAAAAGGGCCATGGGACCTTCTGAAAGAGATCCAGAGCATCTCACACAGAGCCCTGGTTTTGGTATTGTGACAAAGGTCTTTGTTTACAAGCAGACACAAATTGGGATGCAATTGAAAGCAGCCTTGTTACTTCCATTTCCTCCCCTCGGTTTTTTCTCGTCGGCACGCAGAAGGTTTCTGGCACTGGTTTCACAACACTGCTCAGATGTTCTATGAATCACCACTGGTGTGTGGGCTACGGGCTGAAAAACACCACTCCAGAAAACTCTGTCTGCTCTGAATTGAAGCCTGCTGAAGGCACTGAGATCCCCTCTCCTGACTGCAGCAGCGAGAGATGCTGGATCTCCCTCTATCACAGAGCTGCACTCCTGTAGGAAGTTATGGAAGTTTGCACTGATACCACACAGGCTGTGCTTGGGAAGATGAAGCATTTCAATCCCCATCAGACCAGCACCTTACACCGGAATTAAATCTATTCAATAAAAGAAGAAATCAGGGACATGAAGAGGCCAATCTCATTCTACAGTAACTGTGCCCACATTTCAAGCCCGGGGTGAAGTAGCCTAACATCCTCAAATATGTACTTTAAACTGCTCATGATAATTAGTGTTATCTACAGGTCTCGGAACTACTTAAAATCCACTTCATTTGGAGCTGCCATTAATAATGCAGCAGGCAATAATACAAAGACTGGTGAAAATCAAGTAATTTAATGTACCACTTTATAAAGCAAACTTGTGATGAATCTCAGCTGCCTCTTCAGCTTCCCTGCAATCAATCTGTCTGCAGTCATGTTTATGTATCCTAGGACCCGTGACAGACTGCCACCAGACTTGGCATCCACAACCACCTCAGGAGCTTGATTTAATGTGAATGCAGCATGAAAAATCAGATTATCTTTTGATTCTCTCCTTTATTAAATAAAACTGATCTTTATTGAATAAAGCTGCTTTTATTAATATCTAAAACATTGGTTGGTGTCACAGAGCCTGCCAGTCCTAAGGAACTAATAAAAGAAAAGACTGAAGTAAAAAATGAGAACATTACAGGGAAATATTAGAAACCAAATCACATTAAGCCAGTATTGCAGCTGACAAATAAAACATGGGTCTAGCTGTGGATTTTTTTGTTTAGTCTGAATTTTTTATTTTTACTGAAAGAAAAGGAATCAGAATGGGGCTTTTCCCACAAGTACTGTGTGGCAAGAAACACAGCGAGAGTGAAAAAGTGGAAGTTCTCTTTTATAGTGTCTCAAACAACTTCAAGTTCAATGCAGCTGGGACAAAGCACAAAAACTTTGGGTTTAAGGAAACTGCTTGAACCTAAAGCTGGAAAGATTTAATTTATTTTGGGGGTTTTATAGAAAACTTCTGGGGTTTTTGCCCCTTGGCAGAGCTCACAGGAAAAGCTCCCACTGGCCACACGTGTACGTTATCCTCACATGAAAGCAGCAAGCACCACATTTGCCAGGCAGATCAAGTGCACAGCTGGAGCAACAGATGCCAGCGATGGCTCTGTCACAAGCAACACCAGCACTGTTACTTGGAGAAAAAGGATTGTCCCTCATCATCACAATCACAATCTGCCAACATGAACTGTAATTCAACCCTGAACTCCTGTCTAGCTGCCACCAAGAGGGAGTGGGAAAAAATACATCTCATAAATCAAATAAAACAATCTTTGATTTTAATCCCACATAGAGAATGATATTCCATTACTAATATATTACTAACCACTTCTCTGGAGACATTTGGGGGTTTGCTTTCCTTGTTTCCCCACGCTCACCTTGCTGTAGCAGGAGATTTGCATCACTGCACATGTGCTCTGCACATCTCTAGCTATGAGGAACACCCTGAGGGGATACAAGGAAATCCTGCCTAGTACACTTGCCAAGCCTCCATTTCAATAAAATTGAGAGAAAATCAAGCCAGCAGCTCTATGGCCTGAGATATCATTAGAGAGCAACTTGCAGGAAGATTTCTGCCCAGGATGACACAGAAGAATACAAAATGCTCAGCTGAACACAAGCAGAACAAGTCACTAAAACATTCACTTGTTTTTTTACAGTCAGCTTAAACTTGAAATTTGGAATCAATGAAATCTGGTTTTATCTGGAGACATTCATAATGAAAAAGGCTCCTCTATCTTTAGTCTCACAACATAGATCTCAAAAGTGTTTGGCATCTTATGGGAGATGCTGTTTTCATTCCAGACGTACCCCTGGGCTTATGCACGGAACCTGGAGCTCAAATAAAGTATTGAAGTTTTTATGGTACTCCAGTGGAGCTGGTGACTTGCCATTTAAACAAGAGAATAAAACACCCACGTTATTGTGCCTGTTGCAGAGTCTGTTTCCAATAACATCAGCTGCACCTGGTTATTTTCTGACTGAAAATTTCCCAAGAACTTCTTCTCGCCTCCGATAACGAACAGCAAAATGCTGATCTGAGGGCAAGCATTGGCCTCCTAGGACTTACTCAAGGAAAATCTGCTGAAGACAGAACCGGGATGGAACTGCCCCAGAACTACAGCTCCAGAGCAGAATCACCCCTGCCCTTACACATCCATCTATGGATGGACTGACAGTCCAATGGACCGACACGTGGATTGTATCATCACTGACAAGCTGGCCTGGTAGGATCTTTAGCTCATTACTGAAAACAGCATTTCATTTCTCAGGCTGGAGCTGTGCATTTTACAAGATAAAAGCAAAGCAAAATCACAATAGTATTCTCAAGTCTTCAACATGATTACCTGGAAGATTTGGAAAATGCGCAGTACAAGGTGTGTTGCCATGGTTCTGAGTAATAAGCAGCAGCCCTACACACAATAGACAGCTGATTGCTGATGCATGTTAAAAGCTTCTGTATCTCTTTAGGAAAACTTTGTCTTCATGTCATAAATGAGAGACTTTTTCTATTAGCAACAGAAAAGCATCAAAGAAACATGCCCTGTAGTAGTAATCACGCCTGATTTATTTTTTGTGCGCTCATCTTACTACGTGGAGGGGGGTGGGAATCAACCTCTTGCACTGTGAAGTTCATACCATGAATCTCTGGAACACTCTGGGCTTTCTGCTGCACTAAGGGGTAACAGTGCAGATGGAGTCTGTTAGCAAAGGAAAAACACACGATTGCATTAAAGACAGATATCTGTGTTAGTAAACAGCAGAGCCCTGGCACGCACACAACACTCAGCTCTTGGATACCTCAGGTGCAAGATCACCAGCACAGGCACCAGCAGGGATTCTGCTGGCATCTCTTGTGTCTGCTTTCAGGGAATCCCAGCATTCTTTAGGCTGGAAAGACCCTGAGACCATCGAATGCCACTGCTAACCCAGCACTGCCCTGTTCACCCCGACCACATCCCCAGGCACCACATCTGCACCACATCTGCACCACATCTGCACCACATCCCCAGGCACCACATCTGCACCACACCTGCACCACACCTGCACATCTGCACCACATCCCCAGGCACCACACCTGCACCACACCTGCACCACATCCCCAGGCACCACATCTGCACCACACCTGCACCACACCTGCACATCTGCACCACATCCCCAGGCACCACATCTGCACCACATCTGCACCACACCTGCACCACATCTACATCCCCTCCAGCCATGGGGACTCCACCACTTCCCTGGGCAGCTGTGCCAGGGCTTGACAACCCTTTGATGAAGCAATTTTTCCTAATACATCTTTCAAAAGAGATGTAAGTAACATTTCAGAATGAAATCACATATGAACGCTATAATTGCTGAGTTTGCAATAAAAGAAACGCTGTATTCTGTAAAACTGAAATGCCATTTATTCCAGTTCTGGAATAAACTGCAATCTCAGTCCAACACTATGTTAATGCAGTGGTAGGGCAGCAAACTGAAACGCAGCAAAAGCCAGGGAATGAAGAAGTTCATACTTTCACTGCCCTATTCAAAGTACTGATGCTATTGCTTGTAATAAAATACATCATTTACAACCTAGCTGGGCAATCACAAGCCACTGGTGTGCAATGTGAATGAAGCAATCTCTTGAAAAGATTCTGACTTCTAATCCCTGCTGCTAATGCATTTCCAATTGCAACTTTAGAACAGGATTTATGTAGGCACTGCGTTTAAGGAACATTTGAGAAGATTTACAATTTTGTTCCTTTCTTTCTTTACCTGTTCTGAGGGAAAAAGGAGAAGAATGGAATTTGATACAGGGAACCACCACAGAAATACACAGCTATGTATTCTGCCTTCTGTCAGTAAGTTCAGGTCTGGATACAAACTGGTTAGTAAAAATAACTCACTTCATGAAAAAGAAAAGTGCTGATCTCGGGAAGTGTAAAAGGGTGTTAAGAATAACTAATACCATTTTTTAACAGGGATATTTATAAGAAGAACTCTTTGCCAGTATGTTTGCAAAATCACAGATTAAATGCATATGCTCTGATTCCCCTCTGAAGACTTAACCACGTGAAAACTCTGTCTCCTGCCAAAATATAACTGTTGATGCACAGTACCCAAAGAAATGTATACATCTCCTAATTTGTATTTCACAGGAATGCTCAGAATCATCTAAATTAAGTATTGCAAAAGTGCATTCACCTTCTGGCTGAGGCCATCGATGAAAACTTTCAAGTTCTGAGGAAGCTTTAAATGCATACAAATTACGTGCTCTGTCTGTATGCTGCTTTTCAGAATTCAAACTGTAAACAAGCTCGAGGGGTCCAAGAAGAAATCACTGAGTTGTCTGAAGTGATGCCATCAGGACAGTCAAACTCTATTCTGAATGCAAGATATCAGACACCTGCTACAGCATCTCATCAAAGCTTTTAAATGTTCCACTATGTACCTGTTTCTCTGGTCCAGTAAAACACTGGCAGCCAGTCTGAGATACAGGATTTTTAATCCAGAAAACACCACAGAAGACAACGGTGGGGCAGCCAACTCCAACAGCTTGTACCTCTGGGGATTTCAGATTTCTGTATCACAAACCCTTCGCAATCCAAAGCAGAGCTACCAGCTAAGCTCAGCAGCAGCATCTTCTGCCCGATGGGAAGCACAGGAAGGAGGAACACATGCCCCAGGAAACTGCCAGGCTGTTTGTCATGGTCAGCCAAGGAAAGATCCTTCCACTGAGGCTTCCCCATCACATCCTCTGTGTTTTTGACTAGCACACGGCTCCCCCAAGTCCTTCCGTCTGGAGCTGTGGGGATCAGCACTCAAGGCATTACAGAGAGAGGGAGGAAACAGAAGCGATGGAGACTTACCTTTGGAAAAAACTGCTGCCAGGCTCAAGAGGAGAGGCGACAAAAGATGCCCCATATTGCTAATCCCGGAAGCAGACATCCTACGCTTTGTGGAGCACTTAGGGATCAGTTTCACACACTTTGCAGTCAAAATCAGAAGCGGTCAGCTGGAGACGCTACATTTTCAGAAACCATCATCTGGAAAGAGCAAAAGGCATCTCCTTCGCAGAGAAGATTTACTTCTGTAGCATTAACCCTCCCCTTTCCTCCCTCCTGTCTTCAAAACAGATGATGCTGTGGAAGAACACCCCTTTCCTCGGCAGAAATGAGAAGGAGTCAGTTTGGATTGAGGTGCGGGCGCGGAGCCGCAGCTGCCCGAGGCAGGCGGTGTCGGTGCGGGGCGCTGGGCAGGGCTCGGGGCAGCGCCCGCCGCCGGGATGCGCTTCACACGGCCAGCGGCCGCATCCCGGCGGAGCGGAGCGGAGCGGCGGATCCCCGGCCGGCACCCAAGTTTCCCTATAGGTGATGCTGATCAGCCCCGAAATCATCCACACACGCGGGGCTCGCTGCTGCGCGCTCTTTTTTTCTTTCGTTTTCTTTCAAGTTCTCGATTTCCTCATTGACCTGCCCGAGTTCCCAGCGGGAGGCAGCCGGCAGGCAGCGGCCGGGGAGGCGCTCAGGGCTGCCGGGGCCGGCGGCGGCGGTCGGAGCGCACCTCCCGGCCCGCCCGCCCGCGCCGGCCCCGCCGCATCCCGCGGGCTGCCCGGCCCGAGCCACCACCGCCGCCCCAGCACCGCCACGGCCCCGCCAAACAAATAAATACACAACGCCGAGCCAAGCCCCGCCTCGCCCCCGCCGGCCCGCCAGCCCCAATCCCCGGGCAGCGGGGCGCGGAGCGGGCGGAGCGGGGCGGGCCGGGGATGCGCGGAACGGCCCCGCTGCTCGGCCCCCCCTGCCCGGTTCGTGCTGCCCGGTTCCTGCTGCCCGGTTCCTGCTGCCCGGCCCCGCTGCCCGGTTCGTGCTGCCCGGTTCCTGCCTGCTTCCCCCGTTGCCCCTGCCCAGCCCCTGCCCGGCCCCTTCCCGCTCCCCCCGGGCGTGGCGGCAGCGGCGCCGATCCTCGGACTGGAACCCGGCTCATCCTCGGCGGGCAGGGCAGGGCACAGGGACAGGGCAGGACACAGGACACAGGACACAGGGCACAGGACACAGGGCAGCACACAGGGACACGACACAGGGCAGGACACAGGGCACAGGACAGGACACAGGGTACAGGACAGGGCAGAGGTGGCTCCGGGAGCACGGGCAGGCAGAGCATCCCTGCGGCCGCTCCAGCAGCATCCCTGAGCCGCCCGCACGGACACGGACACGGACAGGAACACGGACACGGACAGGGACACGGACATGGACACGGACACGGACACGGACACGGACACGGACAGGAACACGGACACGGACACGGACACGGACACGGACACGCATCCAAACACCGCATCCCAGGAGGGACGCACTGGCCTGAGAGTGCTGCTGCACGTGGCGAGGCTTTGGCTCCTTCCCTCATCCCAATTTGTTGTGTTTCCAGCTCTCCCCAAGCCACTGCAACAGTCGTGAGCCAAATCCAGTGCGGTACAGGTGGAATAGGGAAATAATGTGAAGGGTGTGTAATGGAATACTTCATACATGTTCAAAAACAGCAGCAAAATACTGACATTAGGTCTAAAACAGTCTCCAAAAATGCTGGGGGAAAATAACTGACCTCAGGTTTTCCATTGCAGAAGGTATCAACACTAACCCAAACATTTAGTCAAGCTTAATAATGGGATTTATATTATCCTTGGCAGATAGAATTACAGTAAAATGCAATTTACCACAGCCAAAACAAAACAAAACAAGACAAAAAAAAAATAAACAAACAAGAAGTAGCTACAAGAATTTATAGTCATTTTCTTCCTTCCTGGAGTACATGTTTGGGAACAATAAAAACATACGTCCGTATATCAACATCCACAACACTGAAGCTGTAAATAGTCTATCAAAATAAACTTTGCACACTTTCTGTTTGCCAACACTGAGCAGTACACGATTACCCATGCAGTGAGAAAAGGCTGCGTTTTGTGTGGTGGTGTGAATTCATTTCAGAAGTTCATGTCAGCTTTGGAAGGATTCCCAGCTCCTGAGAGGCTCCCCAGAGCTGAAATGAAGCACATCTCTAGAAGTGGCGCTGCGCTGCAAACAGAAATGTACCAGCTCAGAATATCCTCTACCTGAGAGAGGATAAATAACTGTTATTGACAGGTGTAGTGGCCAAACCTTGCAGTGTTGTACAACATAAAAGAATTCTTTTCAACAACACTGTTCCAGACACAGCAGCCATGCTCTGGAGGAGGAAGTCAGTGTCCACCTTCATTCAGTGGCAGGGTGGAATGTGCCAGGATAATATTCCAGTTAATCTGTGCTCTGGTGAAGAAGCTTCAAAAAGAAGCCTCTGCAAAGAATGAAAAGTGCAAAGGAAGAGCTTTCTCTCCAGATACAGGTGTGGGCAGTTTAGTTACCAAAGTAATTTAAGAAAAAAAGACACTGGAATAATAAAAAAATCAAGATTCTCTTCTCTTTTTACTTCTACAGTTTCTGCCTCTTTGCTTTTACACTCAGTTCATTTGTGCACCATTTGGAGATGGTTTGTGCAGAGGCTTTTAAGGCCTTGCAGTCATTCAGGGTAGCTAGAATGAGAGAAGGGAAGAAGTTGTTACAGAAATGCAGACTGAGAGAGGATTCTTATGCCAGCCATACTATGTTTGCAAAATTAGCTTCTTTCCCTTCTCTTCATATTTTGCAACATCATTGTTGAAACAACAGACTTGGAAGCATTTATTTCATTTTTCAGCCCAAATATGGAAACTAGGGAACCTAGGATCTTTCATCTGGGATGCTGCTACTCACTGAATAGATTAATTTATTAATTTGGTCTTGTGAGAAGAAAAAAAATAATTAATCTATTACTTTTTGCTTAATGTTTTTTAAAGTAATTCTGAAAGGTCACTAACTAATTATTAAATTTTATGCATCAATACCCTTCCCCTCCAGAGCACTATGCAGACTTTTAGTAGGTCGTAATGGACCCTTTATATTTTGTCAACATCCTCCTCCTCATCTTCCACCATCCCATTTTCCCCACAAACCAGATTCGGGTCTCGAGTCTCACTCAAAGCCAAGTGACTTTTGAATAAACTGTTGTGTTCAGTCCCTTCAGAGATGACAAGTGCACCCATTTCTTGCCCTGCCCAGAAATAATGTTACTTTTGGTTTGGTGGGAATTTTGCTGAAGTAGCAGCTGAAGGTCAGGCCACTCAAAGTTCCCCCTGCAGAGTGGGTGCTCCAGTTGCAGTTTGTGCCCACCAGTGCAGGTGACAGCACATCAGCTGTGCAAACTCTGTCCTGGCCAACGGTTCTGGGATGAAAACCTTTCCTGTGCACTGCTCATGGAAATCACAGCAATTCAGACAACTCAGAATGAGAAAACATCTTCCTGTTTCATTAGCAATATGTTATTTTGGCAAGAATGCCTCATCTTTTCTGGGTGATTAACAGCACTAATTGTGAAGGAAGAACTGGCATTAGGAAAACAAGGGAGACAGTGGGGAGACCTGAAAACACACAGCCTAATGGAAAAGGTAAAAAACTGATTAATTCAGACCCAACAAGGTAATGAAAAGATCCATCCTCACCCTGAGACTTCTTGGTTCATCTGCAGTGTGATACATTAACTTAACATCATTAAAATTGCTAATTATTCTGATCAGTTTATCAATTCCCATTTTTGTTTGAGGTTGGGTTTTTTTAAGCAGTAATGTTTCCTCTTTGACAGTCTAAAAGCACAGGTCTGGGGAAAGCCCCACTGATAAGGCAAAGAACTGCAGACAAGGGAAAACTGGAACTAGGTACATGAGCAAAAATGTTCCTCTGCCCAGTATTTCACAGATAGATAGATAGATAGATAGATAGATATAGATATAGATATAGATATAGATAGATAGATAGATAGATAGATAGATAGATAGATAGATAGATAGATAGATAGATAGACAGATAGATAGATAGATATACAGATATCTCAATAAATAAATCTATAGAGATAGATAAAAAGACATGGAAATACAGAATATGCCTAGCGATCTGAAAGCAAATAATTTATTCCAAAAGCCAGTTGTATTTAAAAATGGTCTCTCAGTGCCCACAGACCTGGAAGAGCTGGGCATGTTATTGGATCTTTTAACTTGAACAGCTAGACATTTTTCTCCAAAAACATTTTTCACTTTCAATTAAACTCTGAGGGAAAAATCCTGGTGCGGCTGAAGTCAGTGCATGTCTTGCCATTGATTTTTACAGAGACAGATTTTTACTCCTATTTTTTTTCTCCTTTGCATGGGATTGCACAGAGGGCATTGAAATGGATTATCTGGGTTGCAACAGCTCAACATGCAAAGAGAGGAGCAATTAGAGTCAGAGATTCAGAAGATGAAAAGGCATCAGCATGATCAGCTTGACCTCCCAGCAATTTTATACAATTTCATGTGTTGTCTTCAAAACAGTTAGCAGCCATGAGGCAGCAGGTGTACTGTGACTGCCATTTCTAATGCACAGCCTAAGTTGTTCCATTATTATTTCATGTTCCTATCTCATATTTCCTCATCACATCTCCCTGTGGTCTCTTCTGTTTGTGTGATGCAGAGTCTTTGGGGAAGGGACTTCCTTTGGGTGCTCGTGCACCCCACATCTTGGCCAGCTGTGCCACAGTCACAGCTGAGTGTCTTTGTGATGCTCCCACAGAAATACTCTGGAAATCAGAACAGCTTCATGGGAAATGCCACAAAGACCACACTGAGTCACACGCTTTAGTTGCCTCTTAATTTCTGCATTTTACGCTTTTTTGACATTAACTAGAGCTTAGATTTTTGTTTCAGTGACAGCAGGATGAAGCATTAAATCTTTGTTAATTTTCATCTGTTCACTCAAACCACATAGGGAAATAAAAGATGAAGTCACTTGATTTCCTTGTACGGCTTCTGTTTTATGAGAAAAGCAGAGTCACTGGAAAGCCTTGGCCAGGCTGAAAGCAGGAGCTCTTTGTCAGGTGGATTTCTGCTGTCCGTGGCAGTGTCCCTTGAGTGCCATCTCCTGAAAGATCAAGCACCAGCCCCAGTGGGGAGCAGCATTCCTACAGCTCTGCTTTGTGCTGCTGGCCTTGCAGTCAGTCCACAACCGCTGGCAAAGGAGATGATGCCAGCATTTCCACTTTCCTTTACTTGTTTCCAATGAAAACTCAGAAATATCTCAGTTCCAAATGGTTTCCTTTGTCATTCTGAAAGTGACAAAGGAGCTTATCACAACATAGCTAGGCTCTTCTCAGCCAAATCAGCAGCACCCTAACAGGCAAAGGTGTTTCTAAGGGGGCATTTTGATTTGAATTAATGAACTAATATATTAACCTGCTTCATCTGGCAGTAGGATTTTAAAAGCTGCTCTGGCTGCAAGTTACTGTACTCATATCACAATAAAGTGCAATGATTTATAAAGACCAAATTACATAAAATGCAGAGGCCAGCTCAGAGAAAACTCAATAAATAAACAAAAAAAATATGTGTGCACCTCAGGGAAAAGTCAATATGAGAAGAAATATCTATATGTTGTGAGAAAATGAGCAGGTACAAAAGCAGCACCACGTGCCAAGTTAGCAGGGGCAGAGCGATGGAATGTCAGTGCTCACAGGCAGCGTGTCCAATGGGAAATGTGATCACATTCCCAGCAGAGCAGGTGGAAACTCACTGGTTTGCAGGAGCAGGTAATGTGGAACAGCAGAACAGAAGATCTTACCCTGCCTGACCTGAGATGTAACCAAAGACAAGCTGATGTGATGCAAGCAAGGAAGGCAAAGCCCATTTGAAATTACTCTGGAGATATGAAACATTTGTCTGTGTGTACTGCCAGCTTCCTTTTCTGGAAAACCAAGACAGAGATCCCTTAATCCATCACTTAGACCTCCCTTTTCAATATGAAAAAAAAAATGAAAATACAGCAATTCTATTAACAGGATTAAAAATGTAACTTTTATGCTTAATCAAGTGACATTTTTTAGTGTAAGGGTCATTATATACACTAATTCTAATTTCTAACACGATATTGTGAGTAGAGGTCCAACCCTCAGTGATTAGAAGTTTTTTTTCTGAGAACCAGTTAAGATTCTGTGCCCAGGATCTCTTGGAAGGAAGGACCCAAAAACCTCTCAAGGAGAGGATTTTAGTGCCCCAGGCTGATTCCTGTGCCCTGGATCCAAAGGTTTGGAGTTTCCCGAGCACGGGTGGAGCAGTTTAGAGCTGACTGCAGCTTAGGCTCCAACACACACAGAAACAGCGCAGCACAAGAATTTACAGGAACGAGAAACCCAAGAGCCAGGGAATAAACACATTTATTGCCGACTGGCGTGCACACGTTACACCTTACAGCAGCCTCCTGCTTGGCAGCACCAACATCCCTGCAATTGCCAGGAGAATGGGCTCGTGGCTGCGACAAAAGCCAGCCGTGTTTGTCACCAGGCTGGGCTGCTGATGGAGTGCCAGTGACCCCTAGTGCTGCAGTCACTCACTGAGGCTCCGCACACCCTGGCACCAAAGCACAGCGTATTCGCTCCTCAAAATGAGACAATTGGTGTCTGAACTAAATATCTACCATAAATGTATAAAATACTGTGAAATGAATGACTTGAGGAAACGCTAAAGCAAGAGCATTAGAAGAAAAAGCAAAACTTTTCGTTTTTAAAGTTTTCCATTTCTAGATATCAAAGGATACTTAGCTGAGTCCCTTAAAGCACACTGACTGATTGTCTTGCTTAATATGGTTTCAGAAAGAATGGGCTTACTTAAATTAGAGAGTCATACAGAAAATATTTGTCTGATTGCCTTCTTGGATCTCTGTTGGCTGCTGAACTGTTGTTGCCCAAAATATTGGCTATGTTTTTCTGCAATATTTTGTCTGCATACCAAATTCTGTGTGTTTTAGATCACACTGTGTATTTAGGGTTGGTCAATAAAGTGTAAGTCTAACCGATTTTTAATGGAGGATAAATGATTGTTATGTCAAATGAAATTTGTTATTTGCTTATAGGTAATACCCAACAGTAAAGTGATTATTACATTTTTTGCTATTATATCCATATTGTAATGCTATTAGAGATTAATAATTTATTGACTCTTTATAAAATATTTATTAATGGAAGATCCAGTGTTGCAAAATGAGTAGTTAAACAGAGCCAAATTCAAACCTACTCTAGAAGGCAGTGATCCTTTTACCTCCAAATCCATACTTGCTAACTCCATAGCAGGGGGATGGGATATCAGACACGCCAGGAGGAAAGACCTTTGCAATACAGAAGCTTGTAAGGTAATTTCTACAAAGACATTTTAGATTAAACAGTTCATCTTTCTGCATTCTTCTGTGGGTTTCTTGGTTGTTTGGGAGGTGTTTAAGCTGTCTAGTAGAGCCCATAGAGCTCTTCCTGTCTCACTTACATTGGAAACATCAGAGGTAACCAAGGCAGGCAGGTTCCACAAAAGCTCTTAAAGGAGTTACAGGGACACTCGTGTGTAAGTTCAACATCTGTACAGCAAAGCTACACCTGCCCTCTCCAAAGTGTCCATCAGCACTGACGGGCTTAAAGTCACTGAGAGCAATTAAAGTGTCTGCAAAATGATTACTGAGCTAAGCTCCTGAGCTTTATCCACTTCCACTCATTCTCCAGGGATCCTAGCCACTGGTTTTTACACAGAAAATGCTTGATCAGCAATGGGAAATGAACAGGAGGCAGAAGAATTCATGACATGTATAATGCACATATTTACTTTTCAAGATTTCCTCAAAGCAGGCAGAAATTGCATGCAGTTCAACTCTAGTCACACTGAAAATTTTGCTTTTTTTCCAAAGCCCTCATTCTTATCACAGATGGGAGAGCATATGGTAGGAAGCCCTTACACTATATTGCAAACAGCTTCCACACTATAGTAGATTTCATATTGAAACTGCAGCGTCAGTAAACGGGAGGAAGCAACGGAAGATATCCAGAATATTTTAACCTTCTCACTGTAAACATTGGCTGTCCTTGCAGTTGGAGCTGCTGGAGAAGAAATGGGCAGGGGAAAGTTACACTAGCTCTGTGAATGTGTGACCAAAAAAATCCCCAAACCAACAACTCTGAAAACAAGAACCTGTGAAAAAGAAGCAAATTTGCATGCAAAATTGGAAAGCTGAGGGATTAGAACCTGCAGTGAATGTACATTAGCAAGACTGGAAGAAAAAATAAAGGGAGATAATAAGAACACACATTAATGTGACACCACAGCGTCAGGGAAGGAGTTCGACCTCTGTCCTCTGAAACAATCTGCCTGCATCATTCCCCAGGACAAAAAACCACACGGGACAAAGGTCTTTCCCAGAGACAATTTTTCCTATGTAAGCACAATGTTTCCAAATGATCAGTTAAACATCAATCCATGGATCTCATGTTGTTTGTAAGGAGAAGCCTTCCACAGCAGCCATTGAGCTGCAGTGCATTAGAGAGAGAAGGGAATGTTCCTTCCCTGGGCTGAGCAGTGCTCAAGCAGCCCCAGACTCGGATCTGACATTCCCTTCTGACACTTGGCTGCTGCTCTCCTGGTCTGGGCTGTTACACTCATACACTTACACAGAGAGTACACTGTATCCTTTGCTGTCGTGCTAACTACAAAAAAAAAAACCTTAAAAATTTTGCCACTAGCTCTGAACACTTGGAAGAGAGGCATTAGGACTTGTTATAAATATTTTTAGATGAAAAGTCTAAGGAGTAGAAATAAAATATTGTGTTTCTGAAGTACTGTATTTTCCAAAGTCATTATTCAATAGTATTATGAAGAAATTAGTTGTTGGGGTTTTATGAGAGAATTCTTTTATTACTTGGTTTTAAGCACTTCACCTGATTCTCATCTAGCTCATATTGGTACATATCATTAAACCATGATTAACTTCAAAAGTCTGGCTTGTGATTTGCACAAGGAGAAAAATGCTATCTCTTACATCTTTGGATGAGCATCAAAAGACTTTATTTGGCCAGGAGAATTGCCAAAAAAGAGAGTTGCTGTTAATTGATCATCTTGAGTTTTTAAAAATACCTATGGACAGATCTTGTCACAGAGTTCGTTTTCAAGGATTTCCAAAAATAAGCAAGGATTATCCCAGGATTAGAGCAAATGCAATCTTTATCTCAAAGTCACATAAATGTAGATTTAACACTGAATTACATAACTGGCAATGTGCAGTAAACATCCAGCTCTCTCCTGAGCACGTCAGGAATGATCTTCAATGGCAATGCAAAATTACATTTTTCTGTTGGGGTCTGTGTCAGGAGTATGACACTGCAGTGACATCTGAACCTAGTGGTGAAGACATTCATCTGAGAGGGAACAGAGAGTGATTTTCCCAGCTCAATTTTATATTCAACTCTCACCAGAACTAGACAAGCTGGATTCTCAGGTTGTCCAAACACTACAGGAGAGTTCAGCTCTATTTCCTCTCCTTCCAGACCCAAGTGCTTTCCATTCTTTGTTGTGCTATGACTCAGCTTCAAGAGGAAAAGCAGCAGATGTAGGTGCCAGACCTCTCAAAGCTCAGCAAAATGGGTTTTATGGGGCCTGAGCCACAAATCCTGTCTGGGTAAACCTGGGAAATGCTTTTTCTAGCCCACAGAGTTCTGTTCCACCCACAAGGTTAACAGCTGACTGCAAATTGCTGACATGCCCAATTTCTATCATGCAGATGATCTTGTTCATGGGCATCAGCTTTGCTTCCTTTCCTAAAAGAAATCAAAGCTTTGGGCATGCTCTTAGCATTTTTTTAAGGATTAAGGAGTTATTCTGCAGCACTGAAACCTTCTAACTCTGGTTGGAAGGTCAGAAACTTGTGATTTCTTCTATGATGAACATCAGCACATACTGTTGGTTACAACAGGTCAGGACTTTCTGTGCATAGCTGATCATCACTGGGAGTGAGGATGTTCATGATCTGGCACTCATTGATTCAGACAGCAAATTAAAACCTCGATTATGTTCGGCAGCATTTCAAGTTTTAATGTTCGGTATCATTTCAAGTTTTTTGTCCAGCACCATTTCATGTTGTACTCAGAAAATTAAAGTGATGATTGCCAGGTTAGTGATGCCATTACTGAGTGAGTAATACCCTCAGCAATGCATGTTGAGGTGATTTAATTAAGCAGTATCAATTAATACCATGGAATCGATGAAATTCAGACTATTTTACCTGCAGTGCTGATATATAGGAATGAACATAATTTTTGTTTGCTTTCTGTACTGCTGAGAATCTCACAGACTTGTAGTCCAAGGCAAGTGCAGCTTTGCTTATGGGACTATTTATATAAAGTAATAGCTATTCTCTCACTACCTCATTTTTTAAAGTTTACAGAGCCTAACAATCCTTTCCCAGTACCCATTTCATGTGTAGAAATAAAGCTCTTCCTGGAACATTATTGCCCACTTTTAATAGCCACATTTAATCTTTGTTTAACAAGAAGTATTCCAGAAAAATTTACAAGTGCTTGTCAGAAAACATTGCAGGATCTTGTTACATTATTAGAGTTTTATATTGATTAAACACATGGTCTGTAAAAGGTGTAATAAACCAGCTGTCATTATGAAATGGAGCTCACAAGGTAAGCTACATCCTTCTGCAATTCTTATTTTATTTAAGAGCAGCTGATTTAATTTTCATTTATTTGTTGTGCTCTCTCTCTGTGAGCTCGGCACAACATTTGAACTGAGGAATGTTCTGTGGTGCTGTCGTAACTCTGCTGCTGCAGGACAGGAAGAGTCACTGTGCTCAGCCAAAATTACAGCCTGGGGGACCAGGACTGGGAGAAACATCACTGGGTTCAATTTTAGAGCACAACAGAGTGGTTTAGATTAAGCTAAACTTTGCAAATGCTCTGATCAGGGGGAAAAAAGTGATTTCTCTCTAGTTAGTGGTAGAAAAGAAAGCCATGCACTTCTCAGCAAAGGGGGTTATTGGCCTATCCAAAAATGAAGCAAAGCAAACAGCACAAGCAGTTAAGGACACGTCCACTCCAGGCAGGGAAATCGACAGCAGTGAAGGAATTATTTGTCGTTTAAGAATGACACAAACCACTCGCTCTGCACACACTAAGCAGCAAAGCCATTCAATTAATTGTTTATAAGTAAATTATTTGCCTGTGTTAGATAAACAACACTTGCATTATAGGAATTAACAAGCTTCATATTAACCAAAGGAAAAATAATTTTAATCCCAGGCTGTGCAAGGAAGTTGTTTTAGAGGTAAAGATGATGGCATGAGAGGTGTCTCAATTCCTGTTTTGTAAAGTTACTGGCGAAATAAAACACACTGGTAAAAGAGAGGAAATACACAGAATTTTCCAACTGAATTCAACTCTATAATGACAAAGAGGCTATAGCTCATTTATTTCATCTAAGGGGTGAAGCCACATTTTCTAAAATAGTTTTTTTTTTCCTTAACACCACCAATTCCCCAGTAGAATCAGCTGTGCAAACAAAACTGGATTGCTTTTCAGTGTAGCTTCCTTAGTGTTTAGAAAATACCCCAAAGCTCCTGTAATTGCCAGTACCTTAAAAAACCAACCAAATAAAAAATCCAAACTGTCAGAGTGTTCTTGCAATACAATACCATGTCCCTTCCTTAAAAATAAAAAAAAACAAAACAAATTATTTACCCAATATGGGGTATTTTGCCTTTTTAAAGGTACCAATACATTCTTGCCTTACGTGAAATATGATGGCAGGTGCATGCACATCCCCTCTCCTGCAAGGTGGGCTGGATGTGCCTGTTCTCATGGAAAGTTTCCTTTGATATAAACAGGAGTTATAACACAACTGCTCAGCATCCTACTCTCTCTATGTTTTTAAAATACAACTGTGCTTTTTAAAAGAAAATGTAGACTGTGACAGTTTGTTGTCATTAAGTTCTTTTTTCCAGCCTGGGACAAGGAATTATGAATTTTAAGTCTGTATATTTTCATTCCAGTGAGCGTTTGCCGAGGCTTTTCCCCTCTGCATGTCAATAAATGTTTGGGGCAGACTGGAGGTGTTTTCCTTCCCCTCCTGCCCCTGTCACAGCAGTGGCTCAGAGCAGAGTTCTGCTTATTGCACCTTTTGTCTCTTCATTAACTCCATCCAAGGACCCCTGGAGTGCTGTAAAGGCTGATCACCTCTTTCCTAATTGACTCAAAGTGCAGCACACAGAAACACGGGCACGTCTTTGATCCTTCCCAAGCACAGCAACTTTCAGCACTCCAGGATTTAGCTCTGTCTTAAGACTACAAGTACAAATTTGATTATCTGCTCCATGGCTGATGGGAGCAAGGGTTCCAAGTCAGTGCTGTTAGGAAAGGCTACAACAAATGTAATATTCCTTGCCAAGGCCTTCCCCTCGGCCATTAGGTATCTCCAAAAATCCTCCTATCACTGATATTTTGTTCTAATTTTAAAGATAAAAAGCCTAAAATGTCAACTCCTATCCCCTAGCACTTAGGAAAGTAGTTTAAATCTCATGATTTCATGTCTCTGATGACCTACTCTAAAACAAACTTTCCATTCACTTAGAAATCTGAGAGGCATTTAACTTTACTGAAAGAATGAGTTTCAAAAAATCAAAATGTACTTGAGAGAATGCACAAAAATCAATCTTTTAATAAATAATCCAGACTGACAACTGCTTATGATCAACCATGATTAGGAGCTGATTGTTATTTCAGGATTACACACAAATGGCCAGGGATAGAACCTGGTCATAGAAAATATCCTGTTCCATTTCTTTAAGATAGCAATCTTAAAAGGAAAGATATAAATGGAAGCAGATTTTGGCCTGTGGCACACGCTTGCATGCAGACATCACTGCTCAGGATGAGCTGCTGGACTAGAGGATGCAAATGTTTTTGCTTAACAGAACTGGAAACTCTACAGTGTGCATAAAGCAGCTATTTATAGATTTGAATTCCTTTTCAAGGAGTTTGGTGGCATTTTTAATTTACAGAAGCTATAACATTAACTGTAAATAGAAATAAGAGCAATGTTATTATCATAACAAGCCTGCCTGGCCTGTAACTCGCACATTCTCTCATGGTTCTGCAGAGAATGGAGCATTTATTTTCCAGATATTTATTTTGAATTCTTAATCCTCAGTATGCTTGGTAGAAAAACCAAGAGAACAGAACAGAAAGGGCCTGGAAGGTTGCAGTTAATCCAAATATGAGAGGAATTGGTTTTGTTCTTTATTGTTCATTGCATTAATCAGACTTTGTAAGGTTAGGACAGAAAGAATTATTTCTGCTGCAGACCTTTTGTCTTCCAAATATTATAGGAGCAAAAATGAAAAATAATTTAATGTGGTAGATTGTAGACATTTCTTTGAGTGAAGAATTCAAGGTTTATAGGCTTAGATATAGATGGCACTGGTAAATTTGTAGAGATTCCTGTAGCATGTGAAAAAGTTGGCACTCTAATGAATTTATTTCTTTGATTTCATAGAACTCATGTTTCCTAAGTTAAATGGAACATCATCTGCAAAAATTGTCCTGCAACAGCTATTAGTTGTAGAGTCATGTTTCACTGTGCTCCTCTGTTTGTCATGAAAAACTGATGCAGTGCATTTCATCTGCAGGATCTGTAATTGGACTGAAAATTAGCCATTTTCTGCACAGCTTGTAGAGGAACCTGGTAAAAGTCTAACAAATTGAGTAATAGATCTGTGTGACACTGTCATCTCCATAACAATCCATTTCTTTTTAAGTATTTAAAATGACTTTGATGGCAGAGAGCCTATGTTTGGGCTGAATTCTGTAACTTATTGCTGCTACCATTCCTTTTGCACAACATGTACATCAGAGACAAAGACGAAGATGGCTTTTGCAGCCTTATATTTACAGTTTTCAGAATTATAATTAACTTTTACCTTGAGGCAGCACTGATGTAATAAAATGGCTCTCACAAAATAACTTTATTTGTTACATGAAAATTCAGTACAACCAAGAAGCCAAAAGCCCTGGTGGTAAGAAAAGCTTGGTTCTGCTGTTTTTCAAGCAGCATAGAAGGGAAGAGGAACAATCAAAATCCATCCTTGCTGGCAAAAAAACGCAGCTTGCAACTGGCAAAAGAAATCTGAAGAATAACCAGGACCTGCACAGCTCTTCTGAAGTGCATGTGGCTGCTACCAGGAGGAAGATAATCCATCATGATAAAAAACAACCATCCATTTTAAACTTGCTTGGCAATGAGGATGTTCTTATTTGCATAATGATGGTTATTTGAATATGATGAGAATTTGCCTGAGCGAGACTCAAGCTCAAACACATTCAAATGCGATACAGTCTGTACAATTTTCTCAAGGATTGCAATTTAATACTATTTATCTAATGAAAGAAAAATAAATATTGGCTGTAACATCCCATTATGCTTGAGAGCCGGTTTTAAATTACACTTGAATAAAGTAACTGAGTGTGGGATGTTTGCATTTCCTCAGGGATCGGTAACACTTCCCAAAATGGTGAGAAATATCCTCCTTTTCCAAGTAGCCTCCATCTCAAAACCAGGAGTGCAGAGATAACTCTGGCAAAGCGGCGCCTGTTGCACTTCCAGTGTTCCCAGCCACAGCAGCAATGAACCAAACAGCTCTGCTCCAGCACGGAATGATGGCAAGGAATCAGAAAGTTTCAGGGGAAAAAATACTCACAGTATTTAGAGACTGGCAAATAATCGTTGACAATATTTATACTGGAAATGAGACAGAAATTTCATCAGAGAGAAGCATTGCTCATTTTAGCCATTTCAGAAGGAAACCATGGCTGGGATATTACTTGGTATGCTCAGAGTTTTCCTTCCAGCTCTCAGAGATGATCAGAAGGGAGAAGTTCTTGTCACTTTTATGTATATTCATAAGTAATTGTGAAAAAAGATCTGTCCATAGAGAGGGAAATAACACTGTAGTTACAAATACCTACATTTTACACTTCATCTAACACAGACATTGTGACAGCCTCTATTACAGGACAGACTGATTTTATTTCTGAGCACTCCTAAAACTGTGGTGAGTTACATTTCCAAATGAGAACTTTGCCATTCACACTCCATAAAAAGCACAAGAATTTTTGCTATTTTATTGTAGGAAAGCCTCCACATTTTCTCACGATATTGGATGCCACCTCTAGCAAGAAATAAAAGACTTTTGATATGTTCAAAAACATAATGCAATGGGAAGCCCAGCCATGGATGGTGATGAATGGGCAGTCACTTTGCTGTACATTTTTACCACTAACTCCAGCCAGCCCCTGGCTCTTGGCAGTTCCAGATGTCAGTGCCTTTAGCAGGGATGCAGTTTGCTGACTGCAGAGCCATACATTTGTCTTGCTAAACCTTAAATGGCCCAAGACTGGATTCTGTGCTGCAGATGCTGTGGATAATTAACCAGCAAATCCAGCCATGTGAGAGAGATTATTTTATTTGTGTCTTCAAAGGCATAAGAAAAAAATCATGCCTAAGCTTAGTTCAAAGCCAGTCTTCCTTCTGTTAAAGTCTATGGGGTTCTTTGCTGCTGAAGTTAACCTAAAATGACTTAATTGTTCTAATTATGTCGTGAACAAGACTGTCAAAACGCTCTGTTCTTGTAAAACAAAAAAGTGTTCTTGAGGAACAATTGAACTACCTGAAACTGTGATCTTGAGAAGCTGATAATGCATCTCTAAACCAGAAGAGGATGCAAGCTGGTGTCTATTGCAATTCAAATAAAGTGTGAAATAAAATTCATGAATTTCCACTGTCATCTTCCACTGTGAATCCCCCACATCACAGGAACATCTCCAGCTCTGATTAAAACCCCCAAAACTTTAACAGAAAGTTGCCACCTATTTCAACCGGTCCTGCTGGAGCTGCCTTCCCTGCACACACAGATGTCTCTGCAGAAAACCATCTCAAAAGGGTTCTTCCTTCACTCCTGTTGCCACAGCTTCTGGCTCCTGCCCTCAAAGCTGCTTTTGTGTTAACCCAAGTCATCAAGAACATCAAGCAGGTCATTAATAAAGACAGTTACAAATTTCACATTCTCCTGAGTGGGGAAAAAAATGCTTCCCAGTCTGGAGCCTGAGTGACATTGTAAAACAACATCAACCTGATTTTAGATTTTTATTTAGAATATTCTACAGAAATACTTGTTTGCTTTCCAGACAGGAAAATATTTTGATATTTCAAATTGTAAGGCATTGAGACTGGTGAGGAAGTGATCACAGCAACATTTCCACATAATGAAGCAAAGTGTAACAGTTTGACTCTCTGGGGTTATTATTCACTGAAGCAGCTATAGATATAAAAATATCAGGCATTTTGTGGTAGCTTTTCCTTTCCTCACACTGGTTTATTTTTGCTGTGGGAATGCAGTATATTGGTGGCAATTTATATGCTAATGACTAAAGTGGTATATAAATTTTATAACTGCATATTAATGAAGAATGAGGGGGTGTAAGTTATGATGCCTTTATGTAGTGCACAGGGAAGCATTTTCCCATCAACTGTTGATATTTAGTTCTTGGACTGGTCTCTAAATCAAAATTCCCACAAGTTGAGTAGAAGTCAAGGAAACTGTGGAAGCAAGACAGGTATAAACTTAAACTGAACTGAGTTCTTGATGACTAAAACCTGACTAGAAATGCTCATTGAAAAAAAAATAAAAAATTAGGAGATGGCCTTGGCCTCAGAATTAGCAAATCAGAAATCTTTTTAAGTGGGAGTTGCTGATAACAATTTACTGCTTCTTTGTTCAATTGTTCAGCTTGCTGGACAGTTAAAAAGAAGTAATTTCCTCTCTAATCTTGGTGCCAAAATATTCACTGAAAAGAGTAACTAGAAATATTGCTCAGGCCATATCTTTGATTACTATTTGCATTAATACAGCATCCAGACTTGGTGCTGCTCAGTTCCACTGCCAGGTGCTAATATATAATGTCCCTTTCATTTATTCACACAAAGCATCTAAAAGCATCCTCCAGAAAAGCATTTTGGGGCTGTCTTTGCAGGCAACAGCCCAAATCACACCTCTGCAATAATTCCAGCCTAAATGGAGTGTCTTGCACAGAGAATAGTTCTGCACATGCTGGGGTGCCCTTCCTGGGGGTACCTGCAATCCCCAGGCCTCATGATTTTGTTTTTACAGTTGAATTAAGCAGAACTGATTCAGTCATGTCTCATACACACAGATGTGATGACAACTTGAGCATTTTGCTGTTGAGCTAGAGGGGTTTACTCACATGGCACTATTTTAAGGCAGCTCATCCATTATACAAGGAAAAAAATAAATATTTTATTCCTATTAAGTAATTTTTAGAGCCTGGTTCTCATGTCCCGCGATCCATTAGGTAACTGGATGGAATTCGTTGTCCTCCTGCTGCCACACAATACCTGAGCATCCTTTCCTAAGCATTTCCTGCGCCCAGAGAGCCGCTGCCTTTGTTGTCAATCACCCTACCAAAGCACTCATTTACCAAAAATGCAGCCCAGATATCAGCCCACACAGCGAATTTCTGCTGAGCTGCACCAGCCAGCCCTGCTCTCCTCTCCTCACACCGAAACCTGCACTAGAGCACACACATGGCTGCTGTTCTTGCCCTGGGGACACTCAGAGCAGTGGCTTCAGACCTGCACTAAACAAAAGGAAGGCTCCAGCAGTTTGACTGATCTGAATTTTATAAAAAGCCTATGGGGAAACTACTTTTTTGAAAAGTAATATGATAATCTTTTGTTTTGAAGAGTTCTAGGTTAGCCTGGGGAGATGGTTGCTGGTTAGGATATAAAGAATAAAACAAAAATTAACTTTTTTTTCTCTTGTTGTTTTGCAATTAATTCAACACATGGATAAACCCTTTCTTGACATCTGTTATTAATTAATCTCAAGGATCTTACTGGATATTAAAATTATAAGGATAAAGAAGTTGGCTAATATATCTACCTTCTCCAAGGAAAGACATACAGGTCGTTCCTGGCAGATGTTCTTGTTGTCCTCTAGTGCAGGACCCCTTGGAGAGTGCCACGTGGCCCCCCAGGACAATAATTCCAGGGTGTTATCCCTACTGCCAAGTTGGTCACCAGAAAAAGACACTGAACTTCTTTGTGTTTGCTTCCATTTTATCTTTGTGCCAATGATTTCAGTACATGCTGTGTGATTTATTTCTTTTAATTGATGTTTGCTGAAAGTATGATAAATTGAGGTAAGAGTTGAAGCAGTGTTTTCACCTCTGTTTTGTTTAATGTTTGGAGAAATCGATCAAGCTCTGAGATTATAGCTGCACTATAAGCAGGGTGCTAAATCAGCACAGCTTCATTAATTGTATGAAACAAATCCAACTAGTACAGCGGAAACAGGGAACATTTCTGTTCCGCTCAGCTCTAAAAGCAGATGATAATTCACATTTCTGCTTAGCTCTGCTCTGCCCGCTTGCTTGGCCTGCTGTCCCTTCCCTTGGTGGAAGCCTGCCAGGGCACCGTGCCCAGCAGGAGCCAGCTCAGGAGCAGTGCTGGGTTCTGGGGACACTCCACACCATGGGATGTGTGCAGGGGATCCTGAGCTCAGGAGCAGTGATGGGTTCTGAGGACACTCCACACCATGGGATGTGTGCAGGGGAGGATGGAGGGAGCTCAGCAGGAGCACAGCCAGCTCAGGAGCAGTGATGGGGACACTCCACACCATGGGATGTGTGCAGGGGAGGATGGAGGGAGCTCAGCAGGAGCACAGCCAGCTCAGGAGCAGTGATGGGGACACTCCACATCATGGGATGTGTGCAGGGGATGCTGAGCTCAGGAGCAGTGATGGGTTCTGAGGACACTCCACACCATGGGATGTGTGCAGGGGAGGATGGATTCAGGAGCAGTGATGGGGACACTCCACACCATGGGATGTGTGCAGGGGATGCTGAGCTCAGGAGCAGTGATGGGGACACTCCCTGCAGCTGGCAGCACAGACAGCTCCAGAACCACTTTTTCACTTGCATTGCTTCATGCCAAGTGAAGGAAACCTCTTAGGTCAATAAATGCATCCTAATTTTGCAAGGTTTATTCATCTCTCTTGAATTATTCTGTCTTTGAAACACAGGAGTTCTTCACTGCAAAGTTATTGGGTAACTTCTGAAGGAGCAGCTCCTTCACCTTCTCAGAACAAATACTAGTGGAAATGGAGTTTTTAGGGAAGGCAAAAGTTTTAAGAGCAGCCATCATGAGCCACTAATCTAAATCAAAACAGCACGCCACTGTCAATCTGATAATGGAGGAAACCTTATGGGATATTACAGTGATTATTTTTTTTGTCAGGTAAATGCTTCAGGTAACAAAACAGCAGCAACAGTTAAGTGTTGAATACTTTTGGTTTGATTTAACATGAAAGGATCGCTGCAACCAAAAAGCTGCAGAAAGCAGGTGACTCCCCCCTCACGATGGCAAAGTAACAAAGGCCTGGGAAGGGGGCTGGGCTGCAAGGCCAGGTTTTAACATTATATATGTTATTGTAATGTTATTTTTGGTTATTTAAAATACAGACAGTGGGCATCACCACAAATACTTGTATTACTCCATATGCACTCCAATATTCAATATTTTTTCACTTGAAATACCTACACATTCATTCAGCCTAAGGCATGCAAAAAACCTCTTATGGGCTAGAAGAAAAAAAAACAGAGGCATGTAAGAAAGAATAGTAATAAAAACCACATTGCTACATTCTCTAGCTCATTAGAAGAAAAAAAAAATTCCAAATGCAAAACTGTATTTTACACAGGCTCAACTTCAGTCTTACAGAAAACCATAGATTAACAGCACTAAGGAAGCATGGATTTGGTTTTTTAATATTTTTATTTTTTATATTGTTACCGCATCAGTTCCGAAATTAAGCCTTGATAGAGTCCCTTTAATAAATCTGATCATTTGAACTATTCTTTCAAAAGCAAAGAGTGAAAAAACCAATGTTCTCCTATGAAATTTACATTCACAGGAAAAAATAGTATATTAGACTTCAAATTTCATTTGTGTCTATCCTCCGGGACAGAAGCAATTGTGAAAATATTTACTCATATGAATATTCCTGCTGAATTTAATGCCTAAAATTAACTCAGATGTTTCCAACGTGATGGTTTTCATTGGGATGTAAATGTATGCAAGTAAACAAAGATGCACTTTGTTCCTGTCTCAAGCAGCAGCCCTTTGCATGGAAACAGGCTGGAGCATTAACCAGAAAATGCAAGGGATGAGGGGAGGAGTGCAGCACTTCCTGATGAGCCCAGGAGATTTTGTAAAGCCAATGAACTGAAATATTTCCAGACAAATTGACTAAAATCTTAACTGAGTATTCAATTATGGATAACTGAGAGTGGGCAGCAAACACTCAGGAGTTTCAGTGCATTTGAAGTTATTACCTTTAATTATGTCTCAGAAGTCTATTCCAGCACAATGAATTTCTGGAGAAAAAAATATTCCAAATCTATCCCCCAGTACAAAAGCAGGATCAACAGCTGATGCACTGTGGAGGATTTGCTCCTTTTTGAATGTGCTTGGAATTTTTAGGAGAAAAATTGTTAGCAAAACAGTTCATTTTAACAGTAAAATAGTTCAGTTTAGGGGTGTGAAAAAAGTCTGTTACTCTCCAAGAAGTTAAATTCTTATCTTTTTCTTTATGGTGCAAGGTTTGCCTCAGTCAACAGTTACACTTCTAAAAAATACCATGCTGAAAGAAAACCAATTTCCCATACATTTTTGTAACAGAGATCAGATAAATCTAATTCTTTGTGTCAGAAGAATACATCATAGATTTCTAGGGATCAGCACCACTGTGGCTGAGGAGGTAATCAGTCTTTCAGAAAATGGGGGTAGTGACAAAGTGAGGCATAATGGTTTTAAACTGAAAGAGGGTATATTTAAATGAGGTATTAGGAAGAAATCCTTCCCTGTCAGGGTGGGCAGGCCCTGGCACAGGGTGCCCAGAGCAGCTGTGGCTGTCCCTGGATCCCTGGCAGTGCCCAAGGCCAGCCTGGATGGGTTTGGAGCAGCCCGGGACAGTGGAAGGTGTCCCTGCCATGGCAGGGGTGGCACTGGATGGGCTTTAAGGCCCCTTCCAGCCCAAACTATTCTATGTGTCCATGACAAATGTCATGGTTTCTCTTCCCAGTCAAGGCTCTTTCACCTTCATTTAAATTTTACTGCACTGCTGGTCAGAAATCAATGTCAGTTTTGTGTGTGATATTTGAAGTGAATGCTAACTTCAGCAAAAGCACTAAAATGAAAATCCAGGGGTGGGACAGAGTATTCTGTTAATAGGCAAACTAACAGAAAAAAAGGCCATGAAGAAGCAAAGGCTTGTAGCCAGCTCTCTTCCCTTCCTTTAAGCTCTGCAGGGCTTTTTGAGAGGCCAGCAGTGCCACAGGTATGGCACATTCCTGATCTCTGTGTACAAGGCAGCAGTGCTGGTGTTTCTCGTAGCTTTCAGCCTCAGTCACCTCAGAGCAAGGCATCGGCTCCCTTGCTTTCATCCCTTTCCTTGTGATAGAGTTGGATCCTCCTCACAGACTTCCTCACAAATTTATAATAAATTACAGTTTGTATTTCACCATAGATAAATCTACCACAGCATATAATGGGGAAACAAAAGGTCTAGCCTAATAAGAGCAAAATTCTTACGTGATGTGGCCTGTGTTATTTCATGGTCTGTTAAACAGGTAAGTGAAATATATGTTTAGGTTGTGCTATGGCTATTCTTTAGCACGCTACTCCAACAGCAAATAGAAACAACTCTACAAAATCAGAATTGGGATAAATCTGATATTCAGTATAATGCTGGTTGCTTTCAGGGATATGCCCCAAACAAAACCCAGTGTAGGTTCAAACCCCAGTGCAAACACAGCCATACACACGCAGAAGGAGTGCAGGAATTTGCTCAGCATTGTTAAGAGCAGATGATTCTGGCAACCTGGTGTTGTTTTCCTTCTCTACAAAGCCTGCTCACTGTTCTGAACTCTGCTCCTTGCCTGGCCCCACAGTCACTCACCTTGGCAGCCTCTTCTGCCAGGCAGAAAATACCAAAGCTAGGAAATGCTTTCCTTATGTCATTGTTAAAGTCAGGTAGTTCAACATCCAGAACATATCTAATAAAATCTTTAATGGTTTCTTACTCCTTCTTTTCTGGAACAGCTCCGCTATGATCAATACTCAATTTTCCCTCAGCTTCTAATATATGGAAACGCCAATGCCAAGGTGGGCAGGTACGCACAGGTAGCCCCAGGGGTACCCCCATCCCTGCTCCAGGACTCCCTCCCTCTTCCCACACAGGTGTGAGGGGCAGCCCCAGCTGCACCTCTCCTCCCAAGGGAAGGGGTGTTTGCAGCTCCCAGCCCAGCGTCCTGCTGGAGATCCCAACTCACCTCACGCCTCTGCCCAAGTCCTTGTGCCGCCCGCCATGTTCCTGCCTCCCGCCATGGATCCGCGGCTCCGTCCAGGTCCACCAGGAGAGCAGGGCCCTCAGGGAGCTCAGCTCACACCTGGCACGGTTCCTCAGCCCTGCCCGAGCCCCTGGCACTGCCCTTGGGTGCCCAGGTCCGTGAGGAGCCATGAGGGGCCATGATGGGGGGCTAAAAGGGGCCATGATGTGCCGTGAGGGGCCGTGAGGGGCCATGAGGGGCCATGACGGGTTGTGGTGGGTTGTGACGGGGGCTGTGAGGGGCCGTGAGGAGCCGTGAGGGGCTGTGAGGGGCCATGACGGGTTGTGACGGGTTGTGACGAGTTGTGACGGGGGCTGTGAGGAGCTGTGAGGGGCCCTGAGGGGCTGTGAGGGGCCCTGAGGGGCCGTGAGGGGCTGTGAGGAGCTATGAGGGGCCCTGAGGGGGTCTATGAGGGGCTGTGAGGAGCCGTGAGGGGCCGTGAGGAGCCGTGAGGGGCCGTGAGGGGCTGTGAGGGGCCGTGAGGGGATGTGAGGGGCCGTGAGGGGCTGTGAGGGGCTGTGAGGGGCCGTGAGGGGCTGTGAGGGGCCATGAGGGGCTGTGAGGGGCCGTGAGGGGCCGTGAGGGGCCGTGAGGGGCCATGACGGGTTGTGACGGGTTGTGACGAGTTGTGACGGGGGCTGTGAGGAGCTGTGAGGGGCCGTGAGGGGCCGTGAGGGGCCGTGAGGGGGTCTATGAGGGGCCGTGAGGGGCCGTGAGGGGCCGTGAGGGGCCGTGAGGGGCCGTGAGGGGCTGTGAGGGGCTGTGAGGGGCCCTGAGGGGGTCTATGAGGGGCCGTGAGGAGCCGTGAGGAGCCGTGAGGGGCCGTGAGGGGCCGTGAGGGGCCGTGAGGGGCCGTGAGGGGCTGTGAGGGGCCGTGAGGGGCCGTGAGGAGCCGTGAGGAGCCGTGAGGGGCTGTGAGGGGCTGTGAGGGGCCCTGAGGGGGTCTATGAGGGGCTGTGAGGGGCCCTGAGGAGCCGTGAGGAGCCGTGAGGGGCCGTGAGGGGCTGTGAGGAGCCGTGAGGAGCCATGAGGGGCCGTGAGGGGCCGGGGCAGCAGCCACGCCCAGCCAGGGCCTGATGGGTGTGAGGGGTCACGGCCGAGACACCCCCGAATGGCGGGATGGACCCTCCAGTTCACCTTCACCAGGTAACAATGGCTCTGCTGTGCGGGTGGGCAGCAGGAAGGAATGTTTTCTTTCATGTTTTACCTGCCACGTGGACAGGAGAGACGGGGAAGGCACAGCCCAACATGGCGCCCATTGGCCGGTCATGTCTGACCTTGCCCCGCGAGGCCAAACATTGCAATCGGCTCATGGCTCCATCAGGGGTGGGCTTCGTTTATCTTTAGAATATCCTTCTGGCCTGTTGGTAGAGTCACATTTTATGGTACTGGTTCTACTTCTTTTTTGCCAAAGTAGAGTTCAGTTCAAATGGGAATTAAATTATGATTTCTGTGGTTTTCCTTCTACTTCGACGTTGCAAGAGTAGTTCTTGCTGGTATGAGCATTTCTTACTGGTATGCCAAGGCTTTCTTCCTGAGTAGCTGGGTAATTAGCAAGTTCTGAAATATTTTTGTAAGAAGGTACAATGTAAGCATTCTAGAAGAGAAGTCTGTACTTGAGTGGATGATGTCAAAATGGTGTGAAACTTCAAAGCTGTTCTCTTTTCTTCAAGCGAGTAACTACTACTCTGTGAGATCTCTTAACAGACAACCCTTACAGATACAGCTTGGTACTGCACGTGCAAGCACAATAGAAATAAAAAGCTCCAGCTGTCCTAGTGTTTGTTTTTAGACTGCTGGCATCACAGACAGTTTTTATGTATTACACAACAGGAAAGTCCAGACTCAAAACTTAAGGTCTTCTAATAAATAAGCAATTTTAACCTGATTTGCAATCGTGCTATTTATTCATATGGTGTCTGTAAGTGGTAAATAAAACATTCCCTACTGAGAGAACCTCCTGAGAGCACCCTGAGTGCAATCACCTGTAGGTCAAACAAAAGTCCTCAGACAGCCTTGGGATGCTGACCCTCTGATTCTGGAGTTGCAACCTTAATTAATTCCTATTTCTGCTCAATAAGGTTTTTACAGCTGATAACTATCTAGTTAGTGTGCTGCTTGGCAGCACTGCAAATGAGCAAATTAAGCATAGTGCTTCTTCCTAAGTAATTGCCATTTAATCCTGATTTTAAAAGAAGCAGTAGTGATTGGAAAGCAGCTTTAATTTTGTTAATGCAAAGTTATCTTTTGGGGAAATAAATCACACAGAACATGAAAGAGAGTAGATTTAAATTAGATATTAGGAAGAATTTTTACTGTGAGGGTGGGGAGGCCCTGGCACAGGGTGCCCAGAGCAGCTGTGGCTGCCCCTGGATCCCTGGCAGTGCCCAAGGACGGGGCTTGGAGCAGCCTGGGACGATGGAAAGGGTCCCTGCCATGGCAGGGGTGGCACTGGATGAGCTTTAACCCTTCCAACCCAAACAATTCTATAATTCTATAATGATTTGTTTACTTTATGTATTTTTATATATCTGCTTGGTAATAAAGGACTAGTATGTTAACAAAAATTAAATCCATCTGTATTGAAACTGAGATACGATTTGCTGTTCATCTGTTTGGCCTTAAGATTTCACCAGGAGAGGTTTTGAAAGTGGCTGACCATGTGTAAAAGCAGCCAAACCATCTTGTCTGGTAAAACGTGCATCTGCAGTAAATGGAAGGCAGAAAATACCAAAGCTAGGGAATGCTTTCCTTATGCCAGTGTTTAAGTTGGGTAATCCAACATCCAGAAGATATCTAATAAATCCTTAAATGGTTTCTTACTCCTTCTTTTCTGGAACAACTCCGCTATCATCAATATGCAGTTTTCCCTCAGCTTCTAATAGATGGGAATGTCAATAATGCCTCATTCTCTAAAACACGTGAAACACTTTGATATTTCATTTTGGGTCATAAAAGTGTGCTTGAGCTGATGAACAACAGCTGTAGAACAGGTTCTGTTGGATCAGAACAAAAGGGGATTTTTTTCTTACTGACCAAAGGTTTCCAGAAATAGACCTGGCTTCTGAGACTTCATTTTTTGTCCATGTAGTTTTGGAAGCTGACTGTCAGCGTAAATCTTGGGATTTAAAGTTGTTTAGAGAAAGAATAGATCTGTTCCTTAACTGACCTCTCTGTTCTGAAATATTTTGTTGTTCTAGGGTAGGACAGATGAAGCATTTATCTCCTCTTGCTCTTGCCCTGTGCTTAGTCCTGCTAGATCTGCATGGAGTAGGTTTAACATCATCTTTAAAAGGAAAATGAACTATTCTTACCTTACCTACTCTGCACCTCTAAGGCAGTAGGTGAATTTGGAGATCTATTTTCCCTTCAATAAATAATGAAAACAGATATTTTAAGCTATTCTGGCATTTTGGAATTTAGCTCCAAGTCTGAGAACAGGAATTTTTCTTTTCCTAGGGATGTCTTCTAAGAATAATGCTTTCCTTTGTCTGAAGAAATATTTTTTGACATACAAGACTCCAGGGAAAAAAATACAGGAACAGTAAATGTTTTGTTCTTCATGTTCTAAAATAGCTGTGCACTTTCCTTCAAATACTTACTACAAGTTAGTGAGTATTGATTATCTCAATAGTGTATTTCAAAATGGATAAATAATTAATCAGTATATGAGCAGTGCAAGGATTTGGTGAGGGAATGGAATGTTTCCAGCAGGTTCTTCCAGTTTTTTCAGAAAGCAAGTGATGCACACTGCTTGATTAACTAAGAGTAGTGTGACCAGTGGAAGAGGAACACTGAAAGCAATAAATACAATCTTAGTTTCCTTTGTTTGGACATGAATGGAAGCAGTGCTGGGGCTGCCCTGTGATCACTGAGCAGTGCGAGGCACAGGAGGAAGCTGAATTCACATACAAGGTTATCAGCATATAGAATATGAGCAGGGAGAGCCTCCTGCATAACACACAAGATAGACCATGATTTTTTTTGTATTTAATAAAATTCAAGCAACTTTTTTCAAGAAATTTAAGTCTCAGTTGTCAGGAACCAATTTTTTGTATGTCCCAACTTGCAAATAGGCAGTTCCAGATGAAAACAAATAGTTGGCATGTTAATGATAAATACCCACATGCAACTTCCAGGAAATAATGGAATTTTTCACTATTGACTGCATCCTGCAGAGCAGGATCTATAAAACTTGTGATCCATCATTCTGCTTTTTGTGTGCATGTATGTTTTCATTTTTAATAAACTGCACTCAAGTAAGAACTCAAGTCTTCTCACAGTAGCACTAAAGGCTCTGTAGAAATCAGAATTGTACAATTTGGGGTAAATGCTCCCATTATATTGGATTTATGTGGGTGTAAGTAGTTACACCGAAGCACAAAGCTCTGGTAAATCAAAAGCTTAAGTTGATTTCCTTGGTATGGAAAGCTGAGGGCTTAGTGGACTTAGAGAAAGTTACTCTGGGATTTCCCTCTGGAGAAGCTCTGTCCAGTTTCTGCAGAGATCCGATGTTTGAGATGTCAGAGCCACGTGGCACCTGTTCTTTTGAGCTGGGGGTCTCTGGGTGTCAAACAGCAGATGACAGCTCAGCAAGGGGGTCAGGCAAACCTTGCCATTCCCTTCCCCTCCTGCTTCCCATCCAAACATCAGCTGCACGAGGAGAGGAGCTGGAGCCTCCCCTCTGTGAGGAGAGGGCTGGGACGGCTCTCTGGGGGCTCCAACAGCTGGAATTCACATTCCAGTACAAGGTACAGACCTTGGGGTGCTACAATGAGGCTGTAAAATCTGCTCTTGTACCCTCCTGTTTACTGCATGTGCAAGCTGATACTGCAGTGTTGCAGTTTATTTCTCATAAGCGTGGATCTCCTAAGCACTTACCTCTCAGCTGCTTTCAAATACCCTGGGAATATTCTCATGGACATGCTGGAAAACACTGTTTGATATTAATGGCACAAGTTCAAGGATGAAGTAGCGGTAAACAAATTAATTTTTAAAACCTAAAACAATTGCCTGAGTCAATTCTGTTTACTAATGCATTTATTTGGCTTTCTGATTAAAATGTCACATGAACTTTAATGCTTTATTGCCTTTTATTTTAGCAGACATTATATTATGTGGTAAAGTTTTCAATTATACAGATGTAGTCTTGTATTAATTTGGCTATCTCACTTCAGTAATTAAAAGAAAGCTTCTTTTATGTTTTCCTTAATAGCCTTTCCTAGTCTGCCTTTATTTCTGGTGCAATTATTTTGGTTTTTGACATGCAGGGATCTGATTTTCCACTCCAGCCATTACAGCACTGCCTGGTTCTATATTCAGAGCTTTAAAAGGATATTTCATGTGAGAGCTGCCTTAAGTGCTGCTGTGTCATTTGGACGGGAGGAGACGTGCATGCATTAGTGATTGACACGGATTTACCGTGCTGCATCCCCAGCCGGATATTCCTGAGTCAGAGGCTGAGGAAAGGCAGGAATGCAGGGGAGCTCCAAAGCACATTCCACACTTAGCGGTGGGAAATGGCAACTGTAAATCCTGCTGGCTGGGAGCCTCCTCCCAGCTCCTGGAAGGCCTCTCACCCTGGTTTAAGATGCCTCTGACACCTAATTCCAAGTGTTTTGCACTGCGTTACAAGGAGTATTAACAAATGGTAGCTGTTTACTAAATGAAATGTTTGTTGCTTCGGTATCCAAAAAGCATAAGGGAGTAAATAGCAATATTAATGTGTTATTGCCAAGGGGAACATCCTAATCACAAACTGGGAAATCAGAATGACCAGACTCAGTTTGTGTCTGATACTGGGCAGTCTTGAGCAGGACACAGAAGGGGCAGTGTTTAAAAATTCTGAGTGCACATATACACTGTAAAAAACAGCAGGAGTTTGGGTTTTGTCAGTCTGCACCTGGAAACCTGGTGAAATGATACTGGCCTGCTTTGCAGGGGTGCTATTCAAGGCTTTGAAAGATTTCTTAATATCAACCAGATATGGAGTTAGGATACCTCCCTGAAACCAAAGAACTGTCCCTCAAAAATCATGGGGGAAAAAAAGAATGATGGGAGATTTACTTCCTCTGATCTGAAAATTAAATTTACTTGAATATCACCTTAGAAACATAAGAAGGTATTAATATTTAACTTCTTTCTGTCATAGAACCACTTTTAGAAGTACAAGAGAAGTGAAGGAAAAATGTTTACAAACTTCTGTGAAAAGGTAAGAGTTTCTTTTACCAAAAGGATCTTTACATATTTATTTAACAGTTTTTGGAGATGGTCTTATGTTTTTCACATGCTTAAATACCACATGCAAGAAACCAGAATTTGGATTGCCAACTCTTTGCCTAAAACCAATGCAATCTGATATTTCTCACCTTCAGCTTAAGGAGGTCTTTTGGGAGAGAGAATAAAAAAATCTGGGCTCTATCATCTTGCCTATCACTTTTTCTCCTTGTAAAAATCCTGTTAATGGTGCTTTCAAGTTTCAAGTAACTTGTTAATGGTAAACAATATTTTGGAAATTCCAAGAAATGTTTACTTTTTCTACCAAACCAGCTGGGTGGTTGAATAAACAAATTTAATTCTCTTTAAAGTCTTCTAGATTCCTAATAAATATCTGCTTTCTTTTCTATTCATGATAAAAGCTTGAACACTGTATCATTAGCAAACAACTATGCATGCAACATTTGTCACTTGTTTTGTTGGGAAGCACAAAGCTTTGGCAGCACCCTAAATCCTTGCTAAAAACGAAGTTGCCTTGCACTTTATCAGTTTATATCGAGATGGATTCTAGCAAACTTCTGCTGTCACTGACATTTGCAGTTTCAAAGTCCAGCAGCAGAGGAGGCAAAGGAGGAAAAGACTGAAGTAGAGATTTGCTTTTTGCCTGTCTCTCAGTCCTAACAGAATCTAGACAAACAGAACAATTATGGTGAATATTTGCTGAAAACAAAGTTATTATGGAAGGGCTTTGAGTAGTGTTGAGTGCATAAATTCCTGGAATAAAGGTAAAAAGGGCAAGTGAGAAGATTGAGAGCTGTCAGGTGAGTCTGCAGAGCGGTGATGCAGTGCCTGACCCCCCTGAGAGGCTCCTGCCATTAGCTGGCCTTACAAGAGCTTGGTGACACAAAGCATTATCAGCAGAAAGGTCTTGGGCAGCAAAGGAATTGCAGAGGTCAAGAGTCCCTTCACACCTCTGCTGAGGGAGTTATGGCTTTCTCCTTCCCTGCTCCTCAGGGGAAACGAGGCTGCTTTGCTGCTGAGAGGGAAAAGAGCAGCTTCAGCACAGGGCCCGGCCGAGATTCCAGATGTTCCCCAGGTGTGTTCCTGACATCTGAAACCCCGCCGTGTGCTGCCTGCCACTGACCCTCCCTGCACGGCATCTTCTGGAGGATCTGCACTTGCAGGGGAGGGTTGAGTTTTTCTCTCTGAAGTTGAGATGGGGTTTTGTCTGATCATTCCATATGTTGCGTATTCTGGACCATCCCCATCACAGATGTTTCTTTCCGTGCATTAAAATTGGGCTTCAGCTCATTCGGCTTCAGCGCTTGACTTTAAAAGCCAAACAAATCAAATCCTTTTCTTGAGGGTATAATACATCATTTTCCCCTCTTTGACTGTGTATTATCTTCTTTTACATCTGATCACATCATCAAAATCTAACTTCCTGCATCTGTGCTGGCTAATTAGTGCCTTGGCTTTAAACCTCCTCCCATCAAAAATATACATTTTTCAAACTAGTCAGTATTTTTATTTATTTTATACAAAGTGTTCTGAGCATATTTAATGAGAAGAGGAAGAGTGATGGTTTCTCTAAATTGGACATACCAAGGAAGAGTGAAAGGATTATGGGATGTAGAAACAAATAAACCAATGAGTTGGGAAAAAAAGAAAAAATAGGAGCTTTAGATCATTGTTTCTGTGGTCAGAATATATTCAAATGTTACAGGCTCTATTCAAATGTGGCAGCATTATGGGCAGTGCTGTTCTGGTGTCTGAGTAATTCCTTCTGAATGACTGCAGCCTTGGCCATGAGGAAACCTGTACTGCATTGATAAAAATCAGTGAGAGCTTCCCTATGGAAAAAAAGTCACAAAGATGGGCAGAATGGAAGCAAAAAGCTACAAAAGGTTAGGTAAAGAAGATGGAGAATTTTAACAGTAGCAAGCAGAGTTTTCCATGCATGTGCTCTCATTTGCAGCATTACCTCTTTTAGGTATGTAATGTGATATTATACCTAAGTTTGAAAGGTGAACCTCCTGTGTATGTCACTTATTTTACCACCTTCAATAGCAAATATTCTATCCACTAAGCACATGTAAATGCACACCATCACTCAGATTTTCATGCCTGGAATCAACATGAGTTGTAATTTAAAGCATACATGCTGTAAAATCTTGTCTAATTACTGGATTTTAATTAAAAGCAAAAGAGTATTTCCTTTTGATAGGGCATTTCAAAGTACATTTACTTTGTGTTTTTGAACATGACACTTTTGAGTATGTAGATATGTTACAATAGAATATTTTTTTTCTAAATATCAGCCTGTAATGCAATATGCACAAAATGATTTTACAGGGTGTAAAAGACCAGACAGAACTTGATGCTTATATCCTGCTTTTCTTTTCTGTCTGAGCAAATTGTACTTGTTCAGCAGAAGAATGACTTAATTTCCAGTTTAATTTTTTGTCCCATGATTTCTGATAAGAATTGTTTGTTCTGGATGTAGGTGTAGATCCTAATGCCCAAATGTCTGGGTATCAGAGGGTTTGTGCTGTACTCAAGCCAGCCAAATGAAATTTCCACGTTTTTTGTTACATTTTCAGGAAGTACTGCCGTCATTTTAACTATGATTGTTCTGGCTGTGGTTCTGAACTCACAGCTAACGGCAGGACAAAGAGACCAAAAGAGGTCAAGAAGAAACAAGTGTCAGGATTTGGGTTTTCAAAGGCTCATGGTGGAGTTAGGCTCTGTGGAAGTTAATGGGACATGGCAGATGGCCCAAATTCAAAAACTTTCTGTGAAGTGCCAGTGGCCTGTGTAATCCAGGAGTGCCTCTGGCTGAGCTGCAGGAGTGCTCTGGTCCTGGAGAACAGGATGGGAACAGGAAATCCAATGAAAACAAGGCTCACAATTCCTCCCAGGCCCCTTTGGTGACCCTGGGGACAACGAGAATCAGCACTGGCAGAGCTGTGGCACCAGGAAAAGTGATGGCACCTTCTGCAAGGTTATCTTGCAGTCATTTGGGGAGGAAATGCTCCATAAGTCAGGCATGTCCCACCAGCCTACCAAGATGTTACTGCTCAGGTTCCTGCCTGAAAATGCAGCCCTCCTTAAATAACACAGCTGAAAGATAAATGAATGGGCCATAATTTAACGAGATTAAATGGACAGAACTTTGGACACTTGTCACAGATTCTGCAATGCCTGATATCTGAACAAGGAGGAATTGCTAAGTTCAGAAATGCCAGGATCATTAATCAGCCCTTTGATGCTGAAGTGATGTGATATAATGTTCATAGCTTGTCGAATACAGGAATTTGTTTTTCCTCGATCTGCCAATCTATTTTATGTTGAGTTCAGCCTCAGTATAAAATCCAGAGAGTGGGAGAGCCGGGACAGGGGATGGGAGACCCGGGAGAGGGGATGGGAGAGCAGGGATAGGTGATAGGGGAGCCGGGACAGGGGATGGGAGAGCGGGAGAGGGGATGGGAGAGCGGGAGAGGGGATGGGAGAGCCGGAGAGGGGATGGGAACTCCGGGACAGGGGATGGGAGAGCCGGAGAGGGGATGGGAGAGCCGGGAGAGGGGATGGGAGAGCCGGGACAGGGGATGGGGGAGCGGGAGAGGGGATGGGAGAGCGGGAGAGGGGATGGGAACTCCGGGACAGGGGATCGGGGAGCCGGGAGAGGCGGCTGCTGACATCTACCGGCACAGGGCACCTGAGCTCTGCTCCAGGTCGGGGAGAGCCAGGATTTCAGCGTCTCAGCTGCGGAATAAGCCTTGCTTTTAAAAGTGCTGCTCCTTCAGCGTGCACTCCTCACTTGCAGCAGCTCTGTACTGCCCGCTTGTGCAATAATTCTTGTTTCTCTTTGTAACTCACCTTAACAGCGTGTGATCTAAACACTCAGCAAAAGAAAATACTTTCCCCTTCGTGTCAGCTCGGCGCGTTAATGTGGCGTCTATCTGAACTGAACGCAGTAGAAAAGTCTGTAAATGGTCATTGAATTGTTTTATGCAGAATCAGAATGATGCTACAGAGACCACGTTAAAAGCTTTCAGCCCTGACCAGTTGTTGGATCATTGTGTTTAAGATACTGAGGCAAAACCTTGCAATCCAGTTCAGAGAAGGATGCTGAGAATGCCCCGTGCCTTTGAAAAGCAATCCTGGCAGTATATGAATTTGGTGTTTTATCAGCCAATAGTGCTTACACTTGAAAAGCAACTGGACAAAATCATTCAGGAAACAACTGCCAAGAACTGTTCCATTCAAGCACTTTCACTGCTTTCAACGATCCTGAGTCAGAAAACTGTGGAAGCTGGTGATGACTGAGGAGCATCAGCATCTCTGTGCTTTTGCTGGGGCTGTGAGCAGACAGGGCTACTGCACCTTTGGTGTGAGCTAGTGAATCATTCTTTAGGGTTAAGTTTTCTATGTTGCAGCATCCCTAACTAAATATCACAACTATCTTTTCCCATTTTGTTGTTTTAGTGAGCTGATTTGATTTGAATCACATTTTAGAGATGTACTTTGCACTTTTATCTAATGAATAAAAATCTTAAAAGTGTCCTAATATAGAGAAAGGCAAAAGATTGTGTTGCATTTGAAATGCCACATAAATCTGTGTTTCCTGGCATGCACGGGCTGCTGATTTCAAAATTGTGTCTGATGTGATTAAGCATTTTCTTCATCTGTATTCTATCACTTGTATTATGTCTGTTTAATTTCCTTCTTTGGGAAGAGATCAATGGAAAAAGGAAACACTGAGAATGTTGAGATCCCCCCTTTTGCATTTAATGTTGTGTGCAAAACTTCAGCTAGCTAAAACTGAAAAAACCTCTTGCTTTTCTCAATATTAAATACTGCAATGTTTTAGGCTCAAAAGGTGCCAAAAATCAGGCACTTCACCTCTACCTCAGTTTTCATCATATAATTTTTCCAGGATTTTAGATCTGTTGCTGCTCTGTCTGAAGGGATATCAGCCACCTGTATTCCTTGATGTTTAAAGAACTTAATCAGCTCTGCTGTGCCCTGTTTCAGAGCAGGGACACATCATCTTACAGCGATCCTGTGTTTGCCAGCTTTGAGCAGTGTTTGCTGTGTTGTCTTCAAGCAAAATGAGTCATGATTTCTGTTGGTGTGATTACATAGATCACTTCAGATTTTCCAGCTTGGATCCCAGCTGCAACTGCGCTGCATTTTTATTTAAAACTGGTTATAGTGAATAATCTAGGTCTGGAAATTCCAAAATACTCCACGATGTTGTATTGTTGGAATAGGATGGTCTGAAAAATTTGTGGTTCAGGATTTTCAGCATTCATAAAAGTTTTCTAAATGAACTCTGTCTTCTCTGTTGCTCAATGCTATTTCAGTTCTCTAATATTGAATTTAAATTGTCTTACAAGTAAGATCTGCAGCTGCTTTACACAATTACAGTCAGTGAATGATCAGATGTGAGAGCTTTCTCTTGAACTGAAAAGAAAATTCCCATTACATTTTTCCCCATGAAGTTCAGCACAGTCCATATCCAGACATCAGGGAATTGTCTGAGACCCTAATGGGAATCGGACAGTTTCTGAGCAGCGAGACCGTGTGTATGTGCTCCTGTTCCCTGCTATAAATGGAGTAACTTGCTGCTGCAATAAAAACCTGGGCTTTGGCAGTGACTGTGAAACGAGGCAGTGAGATAAGTAAGGGCTAAAAAGCCTGCCCGTGTTTTCGGGGTGGTTGAGGACCAGGCACAGCCCTCGAGTATCGACGATGGATCAATTGATATTGATCGATTGGATCGATCCACGGTTTTCCAGCGCGCTGCAGTGCGCGGCTGCGGCCACGGGGCGGCGCTAAAACAACGGCTGGAGCGGGAACAGCATCCCAAACCTAACCGGGAACACAGCCTGGAACAGCATCCCAAACCTAACCGGGATCACAGCCTGGAACAGCATCCCAAACCTAACCGGGATCACAGCCTGGAACAGCATCCCAAACCTTACCGGGATCACAGCCTGAAACATCCCAAACCTTACCGGGATCACAGCCTGGAACATCCCAAACCTAACAGGGATCACAGCCTGGAACATCCCAAACCCAGCCGGGATCACAGCCTGGAACATCCCAAAGCCAGCCGGGAACACAGCCTGGAACAGCATCCCAAACCCAGCCGGGATCACAGCCTGGAACAGCATCCCAAAGCCAGCCAGGATCACAGCCTGGAACAGCATCCCAAACCTTACCGAGATCACAGCCTGGAACAGCATCCCAAACCTAACCGGGATCACAGCCTGGAACAGCATCCCAAACCTTACCGAGATCACAGCCTGGAACATCCCAAAGCCAGCCAGGATCACAGCCTGGAACAGCATCCCAAAGCCAGCCGGGATCACAGCCTGATACATCCCAAACCTTACCGAGATCACAGCCTGGAACAGCATCCCAAAGCCAGCCGGGAACACAGCCTGAAACATCCCAAACCTTACCGGGATCACAGCCTGGAACATCCCAAATCTTACCGAGATCACAGCCTGGAACATCCCAAAGCCAGCCGGGAACACAGCCTGGAACAGCATCCCAAACCTTACCGGGATCACAGCCTGGAACAGCATCCCAAAGCCAGCCGGGATCACAGCCTGGAACATCCCAAACCTAACAGGGAACACAGCCTGGAACAGCATCCCAAACCTTACCGGGATCACAGCCTGGAACAGCATCCCAAACCTAACAGGGAACACAGCCTGGAACAGCATCCCAAACCTTACCGGGAACACAGCCTGGAACAGCATCCCAAACCTTACCGGGAACACAGCCTGGAACAGCATCCCAAAGCCAGCCGGGATCACAGCCTGGAACATCCCAAACCTAACCGGGATCACACGGGGTTTTGCACTTTCCTGTGCTTACTGTAGTTTTTCTCAGAGCAGATTTTGGGATGCAAGAAAGGTTTCTCTGTTACATAGGAGTGGTTGAGGAACAATGTGGAATTATCTTGAGGTTAGGGGAAAATGGTGCACCTGACTTCTCAAATGCAAATGCTGCAGATTCTCTGATAAGAGAGCAGATGCAGTTTTGCTGTGGAACCAGAGCAGCGTGATGAGACCACAGAGCTCAGACACCAGAGGATCATCAAATACATGAAAGATTGGCAAGGAGAAAGGGATTAGACTCCTCTTTATCCCCTACAGACAGCATGAGCAGCAACAGGCGTGGGTTGCAGCACAAAGCATCCAAGTCAGACATTAAGAAACACTTTCTGATGGAAATAGAATAAGCAGCAGAACACATTTCCTGTGGTGAAACCACAGTGTCTCCACCGCTAAAGGTCTTTAAGTGCAGGTAGAGAAACATTTGTCTGTCTGGAGTGATCTAAGCAGGCTGATCCTGCACTGGAGCAAAGGGCCTGGATGACCCCTGGGGTTCCTTCCAGCCGTATTTTATGGAGGGTTTTGTGCTCGGGTTCCAGATGGGTTTCACCTGATTAGCTGGAAGTGACCCTTTTTGCAACTTTGGTGTTCAGTTCCTTGAGAGTTTGTTCCATAATCACTTTCATATGCAAAGCAAGAAGTTCAAGGGCTTTTGTGGTTTCTCATCCCTCTTGCATTCCAAGCATTTGCTTGCCTTAAACTCGATGTACTTTGTCCCATCCTTCCCCTTCCCGTTAATGCTTTTCACTTGCTCTATCTGGCACACACGGGTCCCTTTTATCAAAGGACTTTCACACCTGAGGCCTCCAGTCACATACTTGGAGTAAAGTAACAGCTTAAAAGCAAATCCTTTTAAATCCTGAGGCCAAACACCGTAACAAACATATCTTCTCAAGGGATCAGTTTCCAAATGTGCTTTTGAACCTAAGTCCCAGCAGGCATTTGGCTTTAAGTGTGTGATAGGAGTTTATTTATTTATTTATTTATGGCAGAGCCATTCCCCCGCCTTCATTGTTCCCATCTCAAGATGTGCTATTTAAACCTGTACCTCTGGTGAATTCTGCCATTGAAGTGCAGATGAGCAGAGTGCTGCTGGCTGGTGAAACATTGCAGGACAAAAAGACATATCAAAATAAAATCTCTATGAGAAAGTGTTGCTTCCAGGGAAAATGTGCCTCTGGTTTCAGGAGGGAGGGAGGGAGGGGAAATCATGGGTTTGCATCAAGGTTTCTTTTAAAATCTGCTATATGTGGGGCAAGGTGCTCAGGCTGTGGCAGCTTGAAGGAGACCTTAGAAATGCGAGTGAAATATTGTGCAAGATGTGCCATAAACTACTTAAGGTTCTCTGCAGGTCTTCTGCAATGAGGTTACACCTGAGATATTTATAAATAGTAGTGCCTGGATTCTCAGTTTGCAAAGTGGTACCTGCAAAATGTACAGCTTGCCTTAGGAGACAGCCCAGTTCATTGTACAGAATTATTCCCTGTACTTGCAGATTAAGATGAGCACTCTGCAGGGCCTGCTCAGACACGCAGCTCTGCAGTTTGCAATTAGCTGATGACTTCTGTACTTTCAGTGGGTATTATTGCCTGGGATGTTCAGCCCTGTGTGAGTCAATGGGTTGTTTATATAATATCACAGTTGTTTCAGTCCATGCTGAGCACTGCCAAACTGTAAAAAAACCCCACATATGGGAGCACCGTTCCCTGAGGACAGGGCCAGGTACGAGATAAGGCTTGATTTTAATCTCTCTCTTGTCAGCTGGATCTGCTGACAGTTCATTTTCAGGTGACTACGTACTCCAACACCATCACTCACCTTCCCTTCCTGCCTCTCAATTAGGCTCAGTCACACGAGGTTGTTTTTCTAATCTGAGGAAAGATATCGAGTAATCATCATAACGTGAAGTCTTAAATAAAAAATGGCTCCACAGCTTCTTCCTTTTAGATCTTTTTAATTCCTTGTAAATCAGAGCCACTCCAGAACTTCAGTATCTGCTTACATTCTCTTCTTCTAGTAAATCTATCTTTCCATTCATACTCTTTTTCTCTCTCGCTTGTAAAGCAGGGTTTGTTTTTTCATGCTGTGGGACTTAAAGTACTAAGCAATCTCAGTTCTCCCCCTTTCCCTGAAAATTCCTTTATTCTCATTTTACTGAGAAGAGAAAGGGGGATTGTCAGTGGAGACAAAAGTTAGAAAACCCAGTTCTGTAATTCTGTGTAAATCTACCCCTCTAAATACCACTTTTCCATTTGCCCTAAAAACCCTTTGACACTTTCCAGACCCCCGACACAATTTTGTTACTCTGTGTCCTGTTCCCCAGCTCGCAGGAGGTGTCAGGTGGAAATCTGGGGCTTATCTTCAGTGCATTGGAACCCTTCAGATTTGTTTCTAATTCAGCTCTTATTCACACATGCAAATCTCCAGCCCCGTTTATCTGATGCTTTACATTCAGGCTAGTTAGTGTGTTGGAGAGAGAGAAGTTGAAGCTTTGATTTCAACTGATGCTTGATGTAATTGGCTCTCAGCAATTCAAGTTACCCAGCTTATAAAATGTTAATTTAGCTTCTCTTTGCAGACCAGTGCTTCTCAGTTTGTTCTTACCCAAGATACAATAGTTTGAAATATGTTATTTCGAGAAAGTAATTCACCTTTGCTGTAACAGGAAACAAAAGGGCGTTAATGCATCCAGACACTGAACTGAAGAAAAGCAGGCAATTCTAGAGATAAATCTGAATTTTATTATTATGAGTTTAACGTACTAAGCCTTAGAAAGGTATTATGAACTTCTATTTAACAAAAAAAAGCAAACAAAAACAAGTGCTTAAAGCAAAATGTGCCACAGATAATGTGATGAGTCAAGGCCCTGTCTAAATTTTTGCTATGTTGAAGGTTACCTCAATGAAGCATGTAAATAATATTTTTTAAAAAAAAAGTGAAAAAGTGATTATTTATTCCAGATCTTTTACACTAAAGAAGGGTGACTATAGTTCAATCCTTTCTTCTCAAGAATCAGAACCCCAAAGGCAATCTAACGTAGCCTAAAGCAACAGATTCATAATTATATTAATAGCCATATGCTCCATTTCAGCTGAGCACCCCCCGGCAGTGCGGTAATCCTCCCTGATTCTGAAAGTTACATACAAGTCTGCAGATATAAAAACTAATAGAAATTGAATCTGTAACAGAATAGAAGAGATTGTAACTAAGTTGAAAGCGCATCCTTTGGGCACAATCAGCAGAGGGGATATCTGTGGGATATTGAAATGTAAATTAGCTGTAGCACATTGTGCCGCTCGTTTGTTCCATGGAGCTCAGATACATGTGTCAGCTTCCTCCCTTCTCTGCCCCTCCATCCCCTCGCTGCAGCCTGCGCTGGGGAATCGCTCCTGGCCGCGGCTCTGGGATTTCCAAAGGGAATATTTCCCCCAAGAACAGCTCTGGCCAAGAGTGGGAGCCTTTGGCCTCCCCTGCACCGTAATTGAGATCAGTTCCAGTCCAGGTGGTGTCCACGTCTTGCCGTGTCCTGCCCTAATAAGCACAGCCATGGGAAATGTGCTCCTGCCCTGCCTCGTGTCAGGGATGTCACAAACACTGGGGATTTCCACTGCTTTGGTCTCTTCATTTTTATTCCTTTGCTCTTGTCAGGCAGCACGAGCGTGTCCCCAGAGGAGAGATCTTCCCAGTGCCTCTTTCAAGTCGAACACTTCCATTATTCCTTTTCTGCAGATTAAGATTTTTTTTGAAGTTGCAACTAAGAAGGGTAAATTTTGAGACAAGTGAAATGCCCGGCTCACTGAACTCTGTGGAAGAATAAAGCCTTCTATCTGCTACTGGCTATCTTTCTCTGGAAAACCTTAATCCTCAAAACGGCTGGGGAAATGGGAGTAAATAAAATCACTCTGCAAATTGTACAATCAGCTGAAAACGGGTTACACACCCAAAGCTTTGCATTTCCAAAACTGCCAGAAACCCCTTTGGATTCTTGTAGCAGAAGACCCTCTGCAAATGTGCATATTCTTTTCAGGTCTTTAAACATTCCTGATATAATCAAACTTGCTACACATTTGCAGGTCAATCCTGCAGAATACAGATATTTCTCTGCTCATTCCAGTGGCCATTTGTGAATTTGAGATGTTCCACAAGCTTATACATTGCCAGCAAAAATACTGAATTATCAGTAATTATTTGCCATTTATCTGCAAAAGTGATGGGATTGATGTTCCGTGAGCACTGAACATTCTTTGCACCCAGGAGTTCTGTCGTCATTTTCTCTATATTCCCAGTCTTCCATCTGTATATATGAAAGCTGCAAAATTAAGTGTTTCTTTTCAGAAATTTACATGGATACTGTATTTCCTTGGTCTATTCAGTGTTTCAACAGAGAAATAGGATTTTTTAAAAGGCCTGCGATGTTTTTGGAAAGACACAGGAACGTATTTTAGAAGTGTTTACTTTTAGTTTCCAGTGATCACCTGTAAATGAGTGAGTTTTCACTCGCTGTTGCCTTGCTCGGAATGAAAGAGAAAACATCTTGAAAACATCTTTTTCTCGTGCTGTGGCCTCGGAGGGGCACTGTGAGCATCCCCACGTTCCCGAACACTGAAGCATTTCTCCCGTCCTGGCTCCTGGCACACGGATGCTTTTTACAAGGTTGATTTAAAAACAAGTACTAAAAGATGTATATCAAATTTTTCCTTTCCTTACATTTCTTGCTATCCATAGGAGCTAAACATCCCTTGGAGAATTCCATCCAAGAGCACTCAGCACTCCGAAGCCGCTGCACTGAGGGATGTAAATGCCAAGCAGAGCCCAGGAAGTGAAAATGTACAGCATAAATTAAAAAGTGAAAGCTCCATCTCCTATCAGTGAACTTGCAAATACTCTTCCCTCCTGTGGGGTGTCAGGGACACGATTTCAGATAAAGTTGATGTAAATTAGATATTTAATAATCCAGCCAAGCTTGCCTTTAATCCATATTTTGTGTTGATAGACCAGTTCACAGATTAGGAGCTCTTATCTTTTTAGAAACTAATAGCATGATCTTTTAAAAAGGTATGTTCTTATCATGTTCAGCTGGTTCTCTCATGGCTGTATCAGCCCTTCTGCCCTAAAGTGTGGAGTTTAATGTAATTGTATTTATAATGATGCTCCCTGCCCTCATCCCGTGTTCCTTTTCCTGCTGTCCTTCCTTTGATGGGGCTCATTTTGTTGTCTACAGCCTCTATGCCAAATGTTCCTCCAGTGATGATTATTTTAGATCAAAGGTTATTTTCCACTGGCTTTGTTAAAAAATAAATGATAGCAGGGGAGTAATTTTTTTGTTGGTTCCACCACAAAAGTAGCTGTGAAGCAGCAGGAGGAGGGGGTTCTACAAATCATAACACTTTATTTTTGCTCAATTGCACTTACCAGTGAGTCTAAAGACAGAGGGAGATAAATTGAAAAGAGAGGTTTATTGGTGATTTTTAGTTGGTTTTTTACTCTTTAATGAAGATGTGGTATGGCAAAATTAATGGAAATGTTGGCAGGCATTCTTAAGAACACAGAAACTTGGTATGGTTTGGCTTTTTTTAGACAGATTTTTAAAGTTTCTTTCAGGAACTTTCACCTCTTTCTTTGCTGACATTTTCTCTGTTCTACACTGACTTACTTTTTTTCTTTTAAATTGTCTGGTTGATTATCATAATTAGGTTAAACCTGTTTTAGCAGCTTTGTTGTCAGAAGTGATGAAAGGACCAGGGCCCATAGTGTTTTCTAGTCAGCAGATCCAATCACAGATACTGCTCCCTGTGTTCAGTGCTGGCTCCCGGGGATTACAGCCCGGGCAGAATCAGGAACAAATCAGCAAGAACTTGTCTGTGAGAAAGCCATGATACACCACTGCCTGTTTGGAAGTATCCATTTATGTTATCTCTATTTGCTGCTCTGTATTTTAATGTTTGTTTGCACGTTAATGTTACAAACAGCCCCAGCAGCTCACTGCTCTGTCCTGCCTGTCGAGCAGGCTGCCCCACGGTCTGGGAGCAGCCAGAGCCAGGGCCCCAAACCCTGCAGGGAAAGGAGTCAGGGAATGCAGGGAAATGGATCCCGGGCTGCTGATAGCGCAGAAAGGAGGGCCAGCAACAGGGAGAGCTGCAGCTATTGTGGTTGGGGCATGTGAAACCGTTTTTAATAAGAATATCCTCCCACATCCATTCAGCATCTGTGCCTCACTAAGTCCTAATGATGTGTAATAACAGTTTCAGCCACACACAAACAACTGTTCTCTCCTTATAAAACACAAGCTCCATCTTCCCTGTATTTAGGAATTATATCCTATTATATCAAACAGGGAACAATCACCCTGCTTATCTGCAGTAAGAACATTTCCCTTTTAAAGTATAAATCTTTCAGAACCCTAGGAACAATTGAAACCAGGAAATCATTCCAGACTTAGGCGTAGAATGAACCAGAACCTGCATTAGGGTTGTGATTTGCAAAGCTGAATGGCAGCCACTGAGCTGTGTCTAGTTAGCACTGATAAGACTGGGGCTGAGGAATGCTCCTGGATTAATGCAGCCTCCCTGGCACAGCTCAGTGATTACTGCCAATGCACAGTGCTGATATCAATCCCAGCAGCACACACTGCTGATTAGACACCTTGCACTAGGTGGCTTTCTAAAGTACAGTTGCAGAATCTAATTTGAGACAAGGTCAACCAAAAGAGAAATCAAATGGTTTTTTTGAGGCAAAAACCCCCAGACTGCAATAATATGTGAAAGATGGAGAAGAAACTACAGAACCACAGTGCACAGCAAGCCTGCAGGAGAGGAAGATCACTTACCTCTAGCTGCTGAATGGCATTAAGGTGTCACAATGCCTGTGGCAAGCCACACAGAGCCAGGGAAAGGAGCAAGAAGCTTTGCCACCTTTTGATTTCTCCATTTGTTATATATCATCCATTTATGTTGGTCCTGGCTTGCTTTGATTGAAATCAGAGGCTGCCCTGTGAATGGTGCAGATACATGTTTGGCTTTTCTGCACTCTTACAGCAGTATCTACATTCCTCAAGAAATCCTCTAATTCACAGAAATCTGACAGTGACATCTAGACTTAGCAGAAAACACTTCACATCCTTTGAGGGTTTTTTACCTTCAGTATCTAAAATAAATCTAATTTTAAACACCTACATTTCTTTTCAGCCACCGTTTCTTTGTACAAAACCTCTGTATGTGGAAAGCAAGGGTTAGGCTGATTTCCCCCCCTTCACACCTGTTTGATTTACTGAGCATCCCTCGGTGCTCTGCAGAGCCAAAGCAGGGGTTACATTATTGCAGCTCCATTGTGGAAGGGCAAGAGACACACACACACAAAAAAACCTGTGAAGAGAATCGGGCCAACTCAATTCCTGACCCCAGCTTTACTACGTTCTTGATTTTTTTACTTTTCTTTGAGTACAGCATCCTTCTTGTGTTCCTTGTCCTCTCTAATTTGGCATTCCACAAGGATTTATGCAGTTTACGTAGTTCTTACTTTTAAATTTCCTAGAACAGCACAGAAGCAGAAAATCAGCTAGGAGCGTAACACTGCTTGATGGGCTGCATTTTAAGCCCACTTTTTGTTGGAGGATAGAATAAATGATAAGTGAAAATACCCTGAGAAATTCCCAGTTATAAAATTACTAAAATTCCCAAGCAATAACCTGAGCTATTCTTGCTCCCTTTCCCCCATTCCTCCCCCTCCAGGAGGACCGGTCTTCCAGCTGCCCGATATTGTGTAAAAAGGCAGGGTCACGTTGATGTCACATCTTTGCTGTGTTCCTCCGCTTCTTTGCACGCTCCTCGAGGTTGCCAGGGTTTGGCATCTGGATGTTCCCGATGTGCTAATTACAGAGGAATTCGAGCATCTCCGGCACTCGGCTTTCTGACCGACTTCATTGTTGTAGCTGTGATCTGTAACCATTGTAAGATTTACCTCCCAAAATCCATAGAAAGTCCATCTCTTTCTCACTCTGTATGGAATAATCTGAAATATGGCCTTGTAAAGGAAATTTCCAACGGACAGTGGAAACCACCCCAGCAGAAAATGGTGAAACCCTGAATGCTGGGCTTTTACAGGAAATTCTCTGGTGAGTCTGACATGCTGTACTGATCTAATGGCTGAGATCCAGACTGTGGCCACCTCCCAGAGTTTTAGAATGGAGTAAGAGCCTTTTACTGGCTTTGTTTCCATTCTCTCAGGTAGGCTGGGTGTTTGCAAACTCCATGGATGGATTTATGGATTATGCTGGAAACTGCAGTTGCTTAACTGAGATCTTAATCAAATGAGCTGCCTGCAAGTGCAGCTGATGGCATCGCTGTCCTCGCTTTCCTTGGGTTCTCCATCCTCTCTTGTGGAATGAGCTGTGTGGAGAATTCCTTCAGCTCTCCCACGCTGAGCTCAGCCCTGCACACAGCTCCTGGCTGCTCAGAGCTGCTCTGATGTCTCCACAGGGAATGGCAGTGCAGACCTGGAGCTGCCCGTCCTTCCTGCCAGGATCCGCTCAGCCTTACCGAGAGCAAGGCTCAGTGCTTCTTACCCAGCTGAAAACACAAACTCTTTATTTCTAACTTCAGCACGGTGGCCAGCACAAATCCTTCTCCATTTCACCCCTCCTGTGGGGTTTTCAGGCGTGCTTCACTCTGCACTGCTGTCGTAGCTGAAGAGGTTACATGAAAAAATGTGTGCTATGATCACTCCAAAATGCATGTTTGCTTAATTCAATGATAACTTGCTTTCTGCTTAACAGCCCATTTTCACATTTTTTACTTGTTTTAAAGGAAGGATTGCGTACAGCCCAGGAGGTTTTGGTAAAAGTGAGGATTTTATTAATATGCTTCAGCTCTGTAAAGCCTTCTACATGTGCTCCATTTCACTGGCAAGTGACATCTCTTGGTTTCAGGGTGATTACCCCCATCAGAGCTGCTCAGTGCATGGCAGGTGCACAAATTAAAACATTTCCTTTGCTTGTTTATTCAACATACGAGAGACTGGAGGTTTTTCAATAAACGTTTTTAAGAAAACTTCCACAGGCCAGGTTCCAATCTTTGCAAAACCCCTGTGAAATTCACAATTCTCTCTTCTCCACCATCTCTGAACAGCAGCTCTGGGATCAGACTCTGCCAGCAGGAAACCTTGCTGTCCCCCAGACACCATTAGCAGCAGACTCTTCATGAAGGTACATGTCAGGAGATTAAATTTTCTTGGCAAGCAAGGTAGCCCAGGGTTAAAAACATCAGAACATCTGCATGCTGGTGTCCTTCAAGTTTTAGCATGCTATCTTCAGGATTATGCCCCAGATTAAAGAGTTTTATTTTACCATCAAAGTTCTAAACAAGAGTCTCTTGGAACAGGAAACATGATCTGTTCTGCTCACTGCTCTAGGGCCTTTCTTCATCTTTTCAGGAGTCTGAAAACTCATGTGCTTTGACATTCACTTTGCACTGACACTTGATATCCAATAAATCAAAATAAAAATATAAATTTGATCTCTGGAAATAAAGATTAGTTTAATGTTTACTATCCTGATGCAAATTAGATTTCTTTTCCTGTCTACAGGGGGTCAGTTTAGAGGTAGTTCAAAGGTTCGTGTTGACATCTGACTAACTGAAACAATATTTTGGCAAACAAGAGACTGTTTATTTAATGCCTCTCAGTTCATACATATAGCAAATCTTCTATGTATTGCTAGTTTAATTTGCCTTCTGTTTCACATGTGAAATGGCAAGATTTATATTTTTATGACAAAGCTTTTCCCTCTAGTGAGAAAAATACGATGTATGTTGATGTAACTGATAGGCCTTTCTTTAGTTAATGACTCCATAACTTAAATTTGCAGCGTAGCCAGAAGCAATAATTTAAGATTGATATGTTAGATATATTTAATTTTTTAAAATAAGCTTAAGGATCTCGATTGTGATCTGAAAAAGTGTCAAAAATTTCCACAAGCAAGCTGTGGAAAGCCTGGCAAACTGCTGAAGTTTTTCTCTGTACCTTCACGTGCCATAATCCACATTCCCTGCATTCAGCCTGTCCACGTGCAGCCCCATTGCCCAGGAGGGTGGAATCACAGGCACCGAGCTGCTGGGAGGACACTCCAGTGCCTGGAGTATCAGAACCACTCAGAACACCAATGAAATTTTTTAATTTTAATTTTTTAACATTTTATTTAGCTGGCAGACTCCTCTGAAATGAAACTTACTGTATGTTCTGGCAGTGCTTATTTTGCATGGAGTAATCCAAGTACTCCACAAGGAGAAATCCAACTACTGTGCAAATAATAATAGAACAGGTCCCCAACATGGACCACTGTGCTATTGTGAGACAGCTTGTCTTTTAGAAAGACAACTTTCATACATTTGCACTACAATTAAAATTATGAAAATCACTGTAACAGCAGAATTCCTCGAGGGTAAACAAGTAAAACAGGATTTGTTTTGTTAATAAGAAGTGAAAAAAAACCCAAGCAACTTCATTCCAAAAGCAAAAGCAGACACATACAAAAAAAAAAGAAACTCCCAAAAAACCCCACCCCAAAAATAAAAAAAGTAAAGAAAGGAAAAAACATTGTGTGGTAAAAGCTTCAGCAGCTTGTTGTGCCATGGAAGTGTGCTTGGAAAGATGTTTGTTTAAAAGCAGGCAGAGAAACGCTGTCTGTGATACACAGAGATATGCGAGTTTGTGCAGGGCATTTTGACATATTCCTGTTTCTGTGCTGGCACCAAAAAGACCATTTACTGATCTTGATCTCAGACTATTTTAGAAAATGTGCAATTAAAAAGGGTGTGTGCTGGGGGAGGAGGCAGGATTGCTGGAGAGGAACCACTCCTGCTCAGGCTGCTAACCTACTTTCGAAAGGTGGAGAGATTTACTGCTGTACCACGGCCATCAGCTCCTCAATAAAAAGGAAGAAAGGACTAAAAAGCTTCAAAAAAGATAATATTTTGGAGTTCCTTTCCTGATCCACGGGCTGAGGAGGAGCGATGCTTTCAGGCTGGGTGTGCAGCCTGCTGCAGGAGCGGTGCCGCAGGTCCAGCAGTGGAACACCGGGGCTGGCGATGTTTCCTTTGGGCCACACACCCCAAATGTTTTGCTGTGCCCCTGCACAGGGCACAGGCTCACTGTGCCAGTGTCACTGTCCTTTCCTGAGCAGGCTGCTCCAGGGCACAGCAGGACGGTTCTGTGTGAGGAGCTGCCGTGTGTTCTGCTCAGCAGGGACCTCTGGGCATCACCTGTGAGCATCTCCCAGCTCCTGACCTGCAGAGGAAAAGGGAACATCAACAGGAGCTTGGGAAAACAGAAAAGTAAATACAGAAACTTCTGCTAACTGCATGAATCTATTGCAAATACCCACCTGAAAACAGTCCCTGTCACTCCATATTTCATTCCTCAAGTACAAGTTCTGTTGATAACATTCTATACACAGCAATCCAATTTATGGACAGATTCCAATGCAGAGCAGCTACTGTCATTTTCTACTACAGATTTGCACTACCTCTTAATTTCTTACATTTTCCTTTGACTGTAATTCAAGGACTACAAACTACAATAAATATATAAAAAATTCTGTGGTGTGTGCAGAAAAACAAAAATACAGAGTCAGAGAGACATTAATTTTTCTATATTGTAAGTGTGTGTGTTTGGATAAATGTTCTTAAAGTGCTCTAAAGTGCAGCTTCCCAGGCCCATTTTCTGTAAATCCACTGTTGTGGGTGGGCAATTTCGGGGGTCAAACCTTTCCCTTTCCTGCTCTCCCCTAAGTGGAACTTCCTTTGCTGTGGGCAGTGCAGCAGCTCTGCTCTGCTCCACTTGTCGTGTCCCATTTGCTGCCACCCAAAGCAAAAGCAGGGGCTTTGGCACATCTCTGAGACAGCTTTTTTTTTCCAAAACCAACCTTCCAAGGACATAACTCCACTCAGTGCCATTCCCAGGAACCAGGCTGCGTTTCTAAGCCCATTTGCTTTATGTGCTGCTTCCTGCTCTTTTCACATTCTCCTCTCTTTTGTCTTTTAAGCCTGAACTGTGGAGATTCTCAGGGCCAGATTAGAACTTTCTTTCCAGGTGAGATCAAAAAGGCTCTCTTAGAGACCTGGTTGTCTCTTTTTCAGTTTAATAAAAAAAAAAAAATCAAACTTTCCAAGATCTGCTGGAGCCAGCACAGATGTACATGCATAGTAGTATGGTAGAGGATTTAAGGCACATTTCTGAAGCTGTTCTCAACACCTTTCACTGCCCTTGATGTTTTATTTGAAAGGATCTAAATGCCAAATCTTAGTTTGTGGATCATGACAGAAGAATCAGACAGGTAGGCTCTTGAATTCCTTATTTCCAGCTGCTGTGTTGCTGTTGAGATACTGAAGTATAGGAACAAACTGAGATCTGATTCATTATATAAGCACTGCAATGTAACTTCTAGAAAGTGTTCATTGATTATGAAAATTCCACTGTTAAATTCAGAGTATAGCTCAGGATCTCATAGTGCTATCCAGGGAAAAATTCTGATTTATAGCTGCTTTCCTGAAAGTGTTATCCTATCCTATCCTATCCTATCCTATCCTATCCTATCCTATCCTATCCTATCCTATCCTATCCTATCCTATCCTATCCTATCCTATCCTATCCTATCCTATCCTATCCTATCCTATCCTATCCTATCCTATCCTATCCTATCCTATCCTATCCTATCCTATCCTATCCTATCCTATCCTATCCTATCCTATCCTATCCTATCCTATCCTATCCTATCCTATCCTCTTTCCATCACTTTATATTTCAAAATGTGAAGATTTTCAGTGTCAGGGTCAGTTCTTTTAGGAGTAGGTAAAGGATGTAGGATCTGCTTATGATCACAACCTCCACACAAATTTTCTCCTGTTTATTATTTCTCACCTTTTCCCACTGCCATTTTCCTTTCTTCCCCCTTTCCTGTTCTCTCAGGATTTGTATGATTTATTTTGGATCCACAGAGCCACCAGCTCTGTCCCAGTGTCACACAAATGTCACACACCAGTGGGACTGAATTAGTGGGGCTTGGTCCGAACAGGAGGAGCCAGAACCCTGCAGCTGGTGCTGAACCAGGCTGTGGCACTAAAGCACATTATGACAATTATGCCAGTGGTTAAAAGGAAGGGAAAATACGGGCACAGCATATGGAGATCAGTGCAGAGCCTGCAGATTGGTTTTGTACAGGAAGGAGGAACAGGGATGACAAAACTCGGACCTTACTGTCAGTGTAAGAACTGAGCAGGAGAGAAGGCATGGAGCCTGAGTTGGGATTAAGGGAACCTTCAGGAGAGAGACTGGAGAAGCAAAGAAAAAAATGAAGTAAGAGATGGAATTTTGCCCTCACCTACACAGAGCCTTGAACAAGTATTTGATTTTAGTGCAGGGGAAAATGCAATTGAATGAAAGGATTGGAGAAGGTGGGCAAAGACACAGTGAGAACAGCAGGAGCTTAAGAAAGCAGCACAGTCTGCAGGTGGTTTGAGTTGAGGAGGGCAGAGGAGGTGGCTGCAGCACTGTATTTATTCCTTCCCTGTCATTACAGGTCATGTGTGTGCATGTGATGGCATTTCTCTCACAGCTTTCTCAAACCATCATCCTTGACTGGTAGCATTTGTGCAACTTCCACGTAAGATCAAGAACAAAACCAAGTTCTTGCTGGACTTGATAAAATCTCAGGGATGTTTCCTTTGGAAGGGTCGAAACTCTGCTCAGAAAAGACAGGATAGGAGTTTGCTTCAGCGATTTTCCTTGCTCTGTTGTTACTCTGTAGGAGTGCAGCAGCATGAAGGGTGTCAGTCTGGTGGCTGCAGTTCTGGAGATGGAAAGAGCTCTTCCTCCTATGTATGTTGTTAATCTGATAAATTTGTAATTTTTATCAGCATTTGCTTGGTTGCACCCTTCCAGAGGGGCAAAGCATAGACAGGGCCAGGAGAGCAGGGAAATTCTAAGAAAATTCTTCTGATTCTGGAGAAAATGGTTACAGCAGCTGAAAGTCCCACAGAGTGGTGGTAACTGTGGGGTGCACTGAGTTAGTGAGAGCATTCTCCAAACCCCTCCTTGCTGTGCTGGAGGCTTGTGGAGGGTACCAGGCTCTGGCCCTGTGACAGGCATGGTGCAGCAATCCTGGGATGCACTCTGGATACTCCAGAGTTTCTCCACTGTGTTACCAAAATGTTTATGACAAAAATGCAAATGACAGCTGCAAGGCTTGCAAATGTGCATGATGCTTTGGAGGGAAATGTACTGTGTGAATTCCTTGCTCCAGTTTATGCTCCCTCCTTTCCCCCTCAGGTACGGACTCCTGCAATTCTTCATTTGAGCCTTTAGCACATTGTACCTCAGACTGCATTAGAAAGTTACTTCAAAGTTTTCCTTTGTGCACTGAACTAGATTTGTTTGTTTGTTCTGCAGCCAAATGCAAAACCTTCTCCAGCTGAGGCAAGTTGAACTGAGGCTCATCCTTCTGGACCTGGGACTGACATTGTGCCCTGCTGTACACGGGGATAAGAGGTGAGGCACAGTAGATGTTGTTGTACACTGGGTTTGCTTGGCACCTGACAAATCCTGGGCATTACTGTACCAATATCGAGTTCATCAGTGCAGCCTGCCAGTCTCCAATGGCCCAGGATTATGCTGGCCATGGTGAGAGCATCCTCAGCTGCAGTGTGTGCCCCAGAGCTTCCCTGCAGGCTGCCCGTGGTATCCACCTAAATACACTCCTGGTAATAAACACCACTCTGCAATCCTGGGAAAGAACACAGAAAAAACACTTTCACTTGTCTGCTGGATGAAGCTGATGGGATAGAGCTGAATTTTGCTCAGCTTCTGAATTTCTTGTCATTCTTGGGTGAATAAAGGTAGTAAGAGTTACCCAATGTGTATCTGAGAACAAAACATGGATTCATAATGTTTTAGACATACCTCTAGACTTTCTCCCCAGCATTAGTTTGTGGGATTGCTTTTCCCAGCTTTTCCAGCACACCAGGTCTCCACAGGGCTGGTTATCAGTGAGAGGATTCAGAGGAGTCATTGCTGGGGAGCCTGAGGTTTCTGAGTGGGTGCTCACAGTGGTTAGAAAGAAACAACTGCTATTACCTGAGTGAACAGAATCATTCAGGCACAGAAAGACATCTCAGCACAGGTTCCCCGAGCCTGGGCTGCAGCCCTGGGACTTGTCACATTGTCACCTCAGCTTCTGTAGCCAAGAGCAAACACAGGAATGGTGCAGCCACTTCTGCCCTTCCCCTCTGCTCTCTTAGGCCACGAGAGCAGGCACTCAGCTACAGCTGACTGGAAAGTGGCACTTGGCACAAGGCCAGCCTGAAATGGATTGTTCTTGCTGTCCTGCAAAAGAAAAAAAGTGTTATGGCAGCATCTCTTCTTAATCAAATGAACATTTATATTTATGCAAAACGTTGGATGTTACAGTCAGAATAAAAGAAATCTGTATGAGGCTGTGAGCAAAGGAAAGGACTTATCAAAAGAAGCTCAGTATGAAAGGAGCTGTAATTTCAGTTGCCATTGATACTCATTGCTAAACTGGTGATAAACTCATCCGTTAAGGAAATAAATGCCAATGTACTTTTGTAATTTAAATGAGAACTTGTAATATGGAAAATATGCTTCCTGTTCAGATCCTTGAAGGTTTGCTTTGAAATGGGAGTCCCCTGTGATGTCTGTTTCATTTTCTTTTATTGTTAAAGTGTTGTGTCACTGATGACATTTCTGCTGAATGCTGCCCAATTATAACATTGAACATCTGCACAGGGACATTATCTCCTCCCGGGGGGATTGTGGGAAACAAGAACACTGGTAAACACAAGAGAAACTGAAATTGTTTGTAGGAAATTCAGTCACTTTGCTGGCTGCCAAAGGTTGAGCTTTACTAGCAAAACATTTTTGTCTTTTATAGTTAGATCAAACACTAAGGGAAAGAAAGCTTTTATAATAAATACAAGGAAAGAGTTGTGGCTTGCACTGTACTTTTAGAAATAATTTTCATGGGTGAGTGGGTGTTGGGGGGGCAATTTGCTTTGATTCAAGGTATGTGTTTGTAATATCCTTCCTACATAATTTAGGGCAACTTTTAATTTATTCTTTCTGTGAAGTAAATGAAATCTACTAAAATGCCCAGGATCACATACAATAGTATATAGATGTAAATGTCATATATTCAGTCTAAAGTTAAACCATATTATCTTGGTGCCAAGGTTCTGGATTTTTAACAATTCCGTTGATGTTTTAATTCCAATTATGGTTTTTGTGGTCAGACAATGAAATGATTATGCACAAAATTCCCATCCAAGTCTGTGGGAATCTCATGTCTGCAAGTTTTGCAGGCTTGGGGGCACAACCACAGGCAGGCTATTTCCAGCAGAGCTTTCACCAGAACCCCTGAACCCAGACCTTTGCACGGGAGCAAAGGAGGAAACAGGTGGAGCCTGAGTCTCCCCTGCTCAGTGTCCTGGGGAAAAGGCAGCAGAGAACACGAGAGGGGATTCATTCCTGCTTGGTCATTAAGGTTGCCTTGATGAACCCAAATCACACTTAGCTACAGTAAAAGCCAAGAATTAATGCCTCCATTAATGTTTTTATTTTATCTTTATATGCTGGATTAAACAATAGCTTGTTCTCATCCTGGCGGTATTATAAATTTTTAATTATTCTGTTTAATTTCTTTTAATGGTCACTGAAATGACCTGCAACAATCATCCAAAATGTTTAATTTAAAGTGTTATTGTGGTGTTTAGGACTGTCGGTGTGGAATGTTGTTCCTTAATTCTTCCCTGTTAACTTTTATGAGGGATATAGCCATTGAAACGGGCGGGGGAGGCATTCTGTCACACAGGAAGTATTCTGCATTTTCTTGATGGATAAATATCAAATGTCTCCTTTGTTTTGATTTATCTCAACAATATATCTGTCTGCAGTTCCCCCTCCTTCCCCAGCCCAAAATGAATAGCCCTGCTGTTGAAATGAGAGAAAGTATGTTTCTACGTCTTGAAAACAGAACTAAAAATACCTGCTTGACCTGTGTGCTTTGAGGCAGCTCGCAGTGCTGGTTAACACGAGCCCCCTGCGGAGATCAAAGCCTGGCCCCATCCTGCTCCCAACACCGCTGCCAGTACCTTGTTGGTAGGCAAAAAGTGAGAGACTGCTCCCCTCTGCTGTGGAAAAGCAATGTTTATTTGATCTTGGCCCTCTTCTGAATAATTTCGCTAAATCTAATTGCTCTTGATGTTTTACCCAGCACATCATGGGCTTTTTCAGAAGTAGCTCTTTATGCAATGGGTGAAGCTTCAGAATACAGTAAGGACCACTTCAAATATCTCTCATCAAGGCAAAGAACTCTAGATAGATTACTGCAGATCAATCTGTATAAACCCTGCATAAACACTGAAGCTCTTTCAAGTTAAAATGTACTTTACAAAACCCTTATGTTGTGAAAGGTGAAATACTCTGCAATTATTAAGAGAGTTATCATGTGAAAAGACCTAGAGAGGGCTGTATAATTCACTGGTTCCTGTCAATTTATGATGATACAAAACATATTATTAAATTCTTTCCAGGGTATTTATTACCACGCATTAAGATTTTATGTTACCACAGTGGGAACTGCCTGCGTGTCCAGCAGCAGCCCTGGTTCCAACAGGAATGGTGCTGTTCCTGCCACGTGTTGCTTGAGTGGAATCAGGAAACCTGACATTTACTGATGGTCATGAAGGGCTCTGCAGTGGGCTGGGACCTTTGGCTGCTGCTCACATTCTGCTGCCATGCAAGTCACTTAAAAACTTTGCTGCCCATCCCTAAGAGGTTTCCAGGGAATCCATGAGTGGGAATGGCAGCTGGCAGGTGTTTTTCAAGCAGAAATCCCTGAAAACTGAAAGTGTGCTTCCCTGATGAGTTCACAGTGTACGATCCCACAGCAGGTGATGAGCAGGGGTGATGGGGAATTCCTCCCTTTCCTGAGCCTGGAGCATTTGGGAAATATGGGTCCTCTTCCAAAGCCCACTGCAGGTTTGATGGGTGACATAACCCCTGTGTTTTCTGTCATACAGTTATTGGAAATCTCTCCTTCCTGACCTTTAAACCAGGCTGGTACACAGCATGATGCTCCAGTGAATCCTTGTCTGGGTGCAGGGGGTGCTCTAGGCAGATTCAGAACATGCAGGTGACAGATTGGCTCCCCTGGGCACGAGGACAGCAGCTGCTCCACCACCATTTGCTCCCTCCTTTCCATTTCTTTTGCTGCAACCAAAGGAGCTGTTAGGTGAGGTGGATGTAGAGGAGCTGATCTGGGGAGGAGAGTGATCAGGAGTGATCTCTGCAGCAGCAGCAGATGTTGCCAGCCCCATCTTTCAGCTGTAGGAGTAAAACCTCCAGTAAGGAGCACCCCACATCCTTGCACACTGATTTGTTTCTGTGCACTTCCAGAAGAGCTTCTCCACTGGTGCTGGATGCTGGGCCAGCTTCTTCCTCTCCACTGCTCAGGGCACAGGCTCAGTGTGCTCTTGGCCTCTCTACAGGACTGAGTTTTGTTCTGTGCTGATGAGGAGATCCCTCCTGTACACACTTCTGACTTTCACCTTCCCACTTTATTTGATGGGAGATTTATAAAGACAGAGCTCCTCTAGTCATCATCCTTGGCATTTATTTCAACATTAGATAGAATTTGTGATTAAAATCATGACTCTGACACATTAAACCAAAGTTCAGTGTGAAAAAAGCAGCTTTATCTCATAAGTGTTATGATGAGCTCCTTTATTTCTTGGTTTTTCAAAGCTCCTCCCCCAAAAATAAACTTTTTAGTTTAAAGACTTTAAATTCAAAACATTTATTAATAATGTAAAGGGCTGCCTGCCACTCAAAAGCTATAAAGAAAGTCTAAAATCAAAGTGAAATATTTTCTTCATCAAAGCAAAATAAAAAATTTCTAACTACAGCTTTGGTACAAGCTTTGGTGGTGCTTTACTGTGTTTTTCAGCCCACTTAACAAACCCATACCAGAGCCAGTCCTCAACACACAAATCTGCAGTCTGTCTCAGCTGGCCACTGTTAACCTGGATGGTACAAAGTACTGCATTTTACATTTTCTGGATTGTGTTTCTAGTTACATTATTGATTTGTATGTGAGCTTCAAGAAATCAATTATGCCCAGCTTTTTTAAAAATCCTCAATTCCTGCTGCTTCGAAGCATGAGTTACCTCATGAGTTTTTCAGGGGAGAAAAACCTTCACTTACTGCAAACCTGCAGCTTCTGTGGGGCTCCTAAAGACCGACCACCTTGCTGGGTTTGGAGCTGGTGCCTTTGAGAAACAGCCCATTTGCAAAATAAATCAGTATTTATATAAATCAGTTTGAGCACCTTTGAGCGAGGTGAGACCGGATGGGCACAGGAGAACTCGGCCCCAACACGAGCTGAGAGCTCCTGCAGGATCCCACTGCAAGGAAACAACGTCAAGGCAACCTCAGAAAAAAAGGTGCTGACAAAATGTTTCCCCTTGGTGGAAAGGAGCAGCAGGTTTGCTTTGGAAAGGGGGTCAGGGATTTTCACCTTCTCCTTAGGGCAGTGATTTGCTCACCTTACACTTTGCAGCACTGAAAACATTTGTTCAGTTACCGTGTTTTCATTTGGTCTGTTGTTTCTATAGAGGTTGCTTTTACATAAAATCCATATAATTATTGACACAATTTGTTCTGCACTAGAGATTATATCCATCTGCCTGGGGTGTACAGTAGAAAACTGGGTTTTTCATGTTGCCTTAGGTCCCTGTCCCAGGAACTTATTGGGAAGATTTTTGGGATTAATCAGAACAGCAACAAGAGAAACAAACAAAAAATCCCCAAATTAATCAAACACCCAAACCCTGCAAACACATGGCATTTTACAACACTGCATGTATAGCTAGATTTTGAGATTTAGGTTTTTTTCCAGAATATCCTTATTATAGAAATTTAGGCCACATAATTACTCTGCTGAATAAACTGGGTAGCAGAGAGGAATCTCCTGGCAGCATTTCAGTCACAGTCACTTCCCTCTGAACTCATGGAAATGTAGAACCAAGGCTGTTATGCTTATAACCACATTCAAGAAAGTACTAAATATTTTGAAGTGGTTTTTGGATATTTATTTATTTATTCTTGTGCATTATGTCAGACATATCACCGGGAACTTTTTGTGCAATAACTAAATTAAAATGCTGGGACATTTTCCACATAATTCTGTTGTGAATGGTGACATAAAATACCTTTCAGAATGGCTGAAAACATCTATTCTGTAGGTCCAGCGACAGTTAAACTCCTAGCTGGCACTTTGTGAAGACATTTTTTAATTTGTGACTCTCTTTGTGACCTGCAAGAAGAGTGGAAATCATCAGAATGAATTTCCAGCACCAGGCTTCCTGTTTACATTGTTCAGGGGTAGTTAGGGCTTGTTAACATGGACTTGCTGTTCATGGCTAATGATACAATTGAGTCATCTCTGTGCAGTTCTCAGCCATTGAAAACTGTCGTAAAATAACCCAAATAATGGGATGATCAAAGCAATGCAGCCAGCTCTGCATCAGAGTGTGACTGCAGCATTTGCAACCATTGCTATGGAGTACTGTAAATATATTCAGAGTAGTACAAAAGAGATATTCAGGTTACAAAAGTACAGTTCAGACCGGGATAGAATCACAAAATAAATATTCAGCTGTGCTTGAGGTCCTTGAATATTCCCCTGAACGCCTTGGGGTGGCTGCTGTGATGTGCCTGGTTCCCAGTGAACAGGTACCCAGCACTCCTTTGAGAATGAGGATTCATTAAAGCATCCCAAATCAAGCACACAAAAAGGGAGAGACAAAGAATGATTAGAAGCCTTTGCTGGAGTTTGTTGTTTTGGGTTTTTTCTCCTTCCAGTTGGCTGCTTAAAACAGGTGATTTTGGATTTCCTTGTGAGAGCTATGATGCAAATGCTTTGCTGGGTCTGGATGATTTCAGAGCATGTTTTATTTTCCACAAAAAGCTTTCAGTTGTCATTGCACAGGGTGTTGCGTAAGTCAATGATAAATCAAACTAAGATATTTTAAAAACCAAGCATTAGGAGGTTTTATAGTTTAAAAGAAATCACAAAGAGCACACGGGCTAATTTTTTATCACCTCTCCTTTGAGACCCAGTTGATTTCATCACTGATGTGAAGCATGTAGTACAAAACAAGATGACCTGTTTTCATCCTTGCTATAATTCCACTGGAGTAAAAAGCCTTATGCCAGCAATGAATTTGTCCCTATGTAAAAAAGGCCTTCACTCCTCCCAAGAGGAGACTGAAACTGGGTTCTGTCTGTTTCCATCAAGTCTCTTTATCTCACATCAAGGGGAGCTGATTGAACACAAGGAATTCCTAATATGAGTCACTTGTCATTCAAGCTCTTCTGGTGGAGGGTACAGCATTTCCAGCTTTGTTTGGCACAGCCAAAATCACCTTGTTCAGCCAGCCCAGCCACCGAGCGTAGAGCTGGCACTGACCCACAAGGGCTCTGTTTCTGCGTGTCACAAACACTTCTCAAGGGGTTTGAGATGTGAATACAGAGAAATCTTAATTATTTTGTTTCCTTCTAAATGCATTTGGTGTATTGGGATGGATCTTCCACGTTTCACTCAAGAAGCACTCCAAACCAGGCTGCAGCAGCATGCCAGGAATAAAACCACGACAGCACGGCTTTTAGATTCCAGGGAGTGTTTAGGTGGAGGGGTTTTTGATTGGTTGTACTCCAGAACAGTAGTGACTGCACAGATCTCTCAACAAATAAATTACAGTTATTTTCTAGGCATCAAAGTGATGGGTACTAAAATGCTTTCTCACTAGCTTTTATATCTATATATAAACCAATTTTATAGCTATTTTACATTGCAGGGGAATTTGCTTCTCTAAGTAAGTGGAGTTCTTGTAGCTTTCTCTGGATCTTATCACAAAAATTCTTTGAATGTAACTTACAGGGAGTTTGTCAGTTTAATTTGTAGCCATTCAGTAGAGGCAGAGAGTGCCTTTTTTAAAATGATCAAACAAGAGAAGCAAGAGACAGGAAATATGTAACATGATTGCAGTCATTTTCCTTGTCACTTTTCCATTGGTTTCTTGGTGTAGTGAGAGCCCTTCCAAAGCCCTCTGAAAACTCTGCCACTGCTGTTGGCCAGTCAGACACTGTCAGTGGCTGGAAGGGACATTGCTTAAAGGTGGGAAAGAAGAATTACCAAAATGTTCAGTACTGTACTGTACTTTCAGGTTGAGCTCAGGAATTTAGAGGGAAAATAAGATATCTAAATCAAGCTGAGGTGATAAATCCTGTAAGTTTGTAATAGATGTGGATATTTTTTGTGTTTTCCTTGAGAAGAGCAGATGTGAGGGTCGTTGTCTGATGACACCACAGAAGTCTGGGCAGTCACAAAAGCTTTCTCACACAGCCAAACTGGCCTGGGAGAATCTAATTTGCTGTTGAGGTACAATACCAAAGAAATGCTTTTCATTAAGGAGCTGCGTGATACAGGATCAGTCTAACAAGAGGACTGGGCCTTTGAAATGTAAACAAAGTGGCTCCTCAAGGTAACATCCTCCGCCTTTAATTGGCTCTGCCTTGGAAACAGCACTTTGCTTGGCAGAAAAAAACAAACTTTTACTGGCACACTGCTGCACCCCTCCAGCTTCTGCCTGAGCACTTTTGCTATCAGGGGAGCCTGTAGGAAAATGAATACCTTTTTCTCGGTGCTGTAAAGCTCATGCTGCTGTCACAAGGTTCGAGCTCAGTGAGAGGCACCGAGGTGAGCGGTGGCTCTGAGCAGCAGCAGCAGCAGCAGCAGCAGCAGCAGCAGAGCAGCAGCAGCAGCAGCAGCAGCAGCAGCAGCAGCAGCAGCAGCAGCAGCAGCAGCAGCAGCAGCAGCAGCAATAGCAGCAGCAGCTCTGTTTGAAGCTCAGCTCTGGGCTCTGCAGCAGCTGCTCAGTGCAGGGTGGGCACATCCTGGCTCTTGCAGCTCCTGCCCGAGCACCAAGCCCAAAGCTCGGGTAGTTCTGAGTGCACAGCCCATGCCTGCCCCTCTGCTCAGCCCTGAGGTTACTCCAGTGAGGAGCACAGAGCCAGCCTGGTGGGATTGTTCTGCTCTGTGACTGTCTGAGGCTTGATTATCAACAGGTATTCAGTCCCTCAATACAGGAATAGATATTTATAGGGATTTTTCTGTACAACTGCAGCTTTACAGAGCTAAAAATAACCAAGCCCAAGTACTCGTGCAAAATTATTTTACAAGATTCTGTCTGTACCTTATGACAAAGAGGTACAGATGGTAAAGATAGCAATTCAATTCTTTTGGATCTGGAGACCAAAAGTTTAGTCTCATCAGCTGAAGTTTTTTCTTTTGTGAGGATTTTTATTCAGTGTGCATTAAATGCTCCAATCTCCAAGCCTTGGTGAAGAATGTGTTTTAACTAATTTCAGTTTTATGGGTGTCAGTTAAGAACACCATGTGTCTCAATGTCAGAAGCTGCTTCTTTGTTCTTTGTGGCCTTGTGGTTCACAGCTTGTCAGAGCAGGGCGGTTTTGTCTATCTGAGCTATGTCTAATGTTTATTGGAGATTTTACACCTGGACCATGAGAGCTGCCTAACAAACAGGGGCTGATTTCCAGCACAACATCCTCAGAATTTCTGTTTGATTCTTAGGCTCTTGTGTAAGCAGCAGAAGGGCACATGCCAAACCTGACAGTGAAATCAAAAAACTATCTAGAACTAAACCCAGATCCTGTATATGTAATGGGAAGGGATTTCCCCAGCATTTTCTTTCTGCTCACTGCCATGGTTTGCATCCTATCATGGATGGGAATGTGCTTTTCCTTTCCTTTAAGTATGCAAAGTCTTGGTAGCAGTTTCCTACTTTTTGGTAGCTTCATACTAAACCCAAGAGCTTTCTTGAACAGACTGGGAAAACAGTTTGGGGAATGTGATTTTCAGTTGAAACCTAAACTGAGGGGGAAGCAGAATCCTTGCTGTGCATTTCTCACAGTTCTGTGCAAAGGGGCTCCCTTGGATCATTGCCGGTGTTCTGGGGGGCATCTCTCTTTGAATTTAAACAGTGAAAATCTACAGAAAACAGAAGGTTCTTAGAGCAAAGAATGAGACAAAATGCCTGAACACTCCCAGCACTATGGGGAGCACTGCCCAGGAATCTCTGCCTCGGGGGAGCAGGAGCAGACAGAGGCTGGACTCTGCTGAGAGCTGCTGTCTGTGAGGGGAAACTGAGGCAGGTCCTCAGCTCCTCTGCCTGGGCAGCTTCGAGTGACCTTGGAGTGATCATTTGTGCTTCCTTCTGCTTGCACTGCACGCTGGGGGCAGCCCAGGAGGGTTCACACTGCACCCTCAGGCTGATACCTGCCACTGGCACTGCCCACAAATCAAATCACCCCACAGGAAAGGCTCAAATGCAACATTTTGGTGTTCCTGGAAGTGCCCTGTGGAACCCCAGCTCTGAACCAGAATACCTCCATGGTGTGCTCTGTGCATGCAGCGGGGGAAGGGGATGATCAAAGGACATGATGATCAAGGATCTTATTTCTCTGCCTTATCTAGTTCTTGTTGCTACATAAATAATGCAAATATAAATGCAGTCACAGGGATCCCAGTCTTCCCTCAGTTATGAATATATTCTAATAGATTTAGTCAATTATAACAAAGATACAAAAATGACAGAAGTCTTTATTTATTCCCACAGAGCTTCTACAACAATTAAACGGCTCCAGTAAACCTAAATTCTTCTTTGAAAGGTTTATTGTATGAACACTAAGCTTTGTACCATTCTGGGACCTGAATTAAAACCATCCGCTGGGCTGTGCCATTTCTGGATAGGAATGGGAAAGTGGGCAGCTTGAAAAGAAAGAACAAAGTCCTGGTTCCAGTGGCTTTAATTTGTTAAAGATCTTGTTAGGGCTATAAAACTTTACCAGGTACTGTTGTTGCTCAGTTTAAGGAGGGAGGTCTGGTCTGGCCATTCATACCAAGAGGTTGTTTCAATTCCCAGCCTTGAGGTTTATAGGCTGTTGTGTATTGAGCTAGTCCTGGACCACGAGTTTAATGAAGATCTGGACAGTTTGAGGTTGTCTTTCCTTTCTGCCTTGGATTTTTAGCAACTACTGGAACCTGAAACAGTTCAATGAATCCACAGTAGCATTTTGTATATTCTTTTGGAAGAGAGAAAAGGTTTTGTTTTCTTTTTCTACTGTGTAATAATTCAAAAGAACAAAGCAGTCAGGAAGCACAGCATTTTTTCCTTCTTCTAAGCACCATCTCCTTCTAATAACATGCTTAATATCTCCAGCATTCATCAAAGGATTATTTAAAAGAAACAGAGCCTGTAGGTGTGATACTAATTACATATGTGAAGATGGATGTTATGCCAGGGCTAAGTGTCTGGATTACTGGTGATGAATGAGAGAGGGCAAGGCAAAGCCAAGGCCACACCAGGAAAGCTTCTCTTCTGCATCCCAACTTGTTCTTTGGCAATTGTGCTCCCAGAGCTCACAAACAGACATTTGTCACACCCTGACATTTGACAAAGTGGGCATTTAGAGGCTCTCAACTGTGGACAGTTCAAGGAAATGGAAGACCCACATTTCAGCAGGCTTTGGACAAAGCCCAAAGGCACGATCCAGTACAGAGACAGGTTGGACACTGAGTCACATTTCATAGGATATAACATTTGCACATGGACATGTGCAGATAACCAGCTTGACAGGACTAGCTACTGCCTTTTTTTGGATAAATTTTGCTGTTAAATGTCTCAAAAAGAGCATTCTGCCCACAGCTGTCAGTGTCTGACCCAGTCCTGCCTGGAGAAGCAGAGCTGTGCTCCAGCTCCCCGCAGCTCCAGGAATATGAGACCTTCTCTTGGCCATGAGTGTGTCAAATACAGCCAGGAGTGCACTTAGCCAGCAGTTATCCTCTGCTTTCATGAGTGTAAGAGCTTGCAAGGTGCTGAGGGAAAAATCCAACAAACTTTTCAAGTTTTCCAGGAACTCTTACAAGTTTTGAAATCAGTTCACAGCCAATTAGAGCATAGAAGGAATAATATCAGAAAACTAATGAAAAATATAAAAAGGGCAGCTTCAGAGAGGTTCATATGTGGCCTTTGGAGTGCTTTCCTAAATTCATGCCTGCTGCAACTACTCTGGCTTCAGAGAATTTACAGAAAAATTAAGTTTGAGCCATTGTTTAGTACATCCTGCAGTGGCATCTTAAGCTGCCACTCTGGTTCCCTTATCACCTGCGTGGAAGGAATCTGACAATCTGTATTTAAAGCATTATTAATAAGACTTTTAAATTACACTTGTGCTTGAATGAACTAAATGCTTCCACATGACAAATTGATATGAATGGCTTTAATAAACACAAAATGAGAAGTGGGCTCATCTGTCCCTGGGGGCTTAGCTGGCCCCATTCATTCTTCTTATTAAATCTTGTCTCAGGGCCCTGTTGTTTGCACTGATTGATTACCTGACTCACCCAGAAACTCGGGGCTCTCCTGTGCTACCATTTCACAGGGCAGGGGGATCCCAGGCTCAAAGCATCCCCACTAATGAAACTGATTAAAGATACTCCATGGACCAAACCTTTCCCTGGCTACACAAAACTTTCTCAAGGGAGACTGGACAGCAGCAGATGAGTCAGAACTCTGCCAGCCTAGACCATATTTTGTCGGGATAAAATGCTTCCAGCTCATTCATTTGGCAAGAGATTAGAAACTAAACAAAATTAAGTCCACACTTCTTTTGTTTCTCTCTTGAAGAAGCCCCAAAGAACCCAAAGACTGTAATATAATAGTAATAAAATCAAAGTGAACTGTAGAAACAAGAGCAAGTATTCCTCCTTCCCCTGTTACCCCCCAGTATGTAATAGCAGGCTTTGGCTTGGAATGAATGCTATAAAGTTTATGACCTATGTCAGCAAACATTCATCATAGGAGTGAAGAAGGGATGTGTCTGTCCTCTGCTTTACCTTTGACAGAGCATTTTATAAACATTTGATCTAGAATTGAAAGAAAGACTCTGCAGGAGTACCTGAGGCAAGTAGAAATGGGGAGGTGATGGTAATTATTATTTCACTGCTTGGACATGGTAAAGTAAAACTGAAATTAAGTAACCAATCTGATGCTAAATCTGTATTTACTCCAGTAACATAAACTATCATCTAATTGAATTTCAACTTGAATTTTTAATAAACCCAAAGCCAAGGACAGTAAAAACATTAAAAGCAAATTCTAGATTCCATAACCGAACAAAATTGGGATTGCTGGAGCAACTTCCTATTTATGTCATGGACTTTGAATTGCTGCTCTTTAAGATTTTCTGTTTTAGTGACAGAATTTAAGAGGGACCTTTTTTCTTAAGGTGACATTCTCCACTGTGCATCACTTCAGCATTACTTAAAGGCCCTTCCAGAGAGGTGATGTGAGTTCCCAGTGGAGGAGTCAGGCCTGGCCTCCAGCAGACAGTTTTAGGTAATTTTGTGCCTTGGGTTCCCGTGTCCCATCAGGATGGGTGAACATCTGTGTCACTGCAGCACAGCCTGAACTGTCCCACCCAACTGAACCAACCAACACTGCTTACACAGGAGGAGGAGGAGGATACACCATAACAACCTCAGCTATTGATCCAAATATTGATCAGGTTACTGACTGACAGTAACTATGGAAACTATTGGGATTCCTTAAATCTTATCCATAGATTGGGGTAGAGACACCACTTTTCCTACAGGTTATCAGAGATAATCATCTCTCCTAACCCAAGCATCACAGACAGATTCTTGTTTCTGTCTAGAGCTCTTCTGTGGCCTGGGAGGGGAGCTGCATGCCCTGCTTTTCTGGATCTGTCACTCACCCTTGAGCTGTGGTGACACTGTAGGCTCCAAAGCTGCATTTGAACATGACCTCTCCAGCTACAAAGTGCTGACTGTGTAGGTCAGCAAGAGTTCTGATGCTGGCTGCCATGGCAGCAGATGTGGCCTTTTCTGTGTGAAAGGCATCCCAGTTCCTCAGAGGGCTCCTGCTCATGGGGCTTGCAGTGCTCGCTTCACACTTCCCTTGGGTCTGCTCCTTTATTGTGCTTGGACAAAGAAAACATCAAATGCTATGAAATCAGAGATTGAGTATTTTACACTCGTAACGTTCTCATTATATATGGGAACACTTAATGAAGCAAGAGGCAAAAAGCAAGAGTCTCATGCAGACTGAAAATAAGCAGTTTGAAATCACTCATTGGAAGCGAGTGCTTTGAGTTTGCCACCCAGTGCATTGGAATGTTACAATGGAAAAGATGACAACATCAAGATTGTTGTGACAATGTCTGATTGTTATTTGTGTGTAATTGGAGGAGTAACCTAATCTTCTGTGCTAACATGCATTAAAGGAACAGGGAATCAGCGTTGCCAAAGAGGGCAGGTTTCTAATTTCCAGACTGTCCTTCTCACAGCACAATTTTTGTACAGACAGCCATTAATTCTGTGTAGAAAGTACAGGTTCAATACAGCCCATTTACCTTCTCTTCACAGCTTCTCTCCACTAACCTGGATATCCATTATTTTCGTGTTCTTTATCCGTGTATGACCAGTAGTTGAAGGATGCCATGTGACACAATTTATTACACCCATGTACAGAGAGGGAGCTCTGTTAATACTTGGTGAGATCAATGAAACTGCACTTTCAGAGCCATGTCTGTGCAAAGTAGTGACCAACTATTTTCAAAACATTGTCCTGCATTTTTTTAAATTATATTTACCAGTTTAAAGCTTCAAACCACTTTAATAAGCACAGCATAATCAATCCCAGACTGGCAAGAACTTCAAGTATCTACAAGTAGTTCACCCTTACCAAAAGGCCCCGTAGGCATTTCTGTGCCTGACACATGTGCACATAGGTATTTATTTATAAAACACACATGGCTGTACATATGTTATAGGCATCTGCATTACAGTGTTTAGGTAAACAGTTAATTCAGTTAGCCTTTTTGCTGTTGATGTATAAACAAATCTGCATCCAAGAACAGGCTTTCCATGGACAAAAACTGAGCAGCTCGCTTGGGGAGTTAAAGAGGAGCTGGAGAGGCCAGGCCGTGTTTGCAGGGCTGAGCAGTGTGTGTGTGCACAGACACGGGCAGCGTTCCTGAGCACACCTGGGCAGGTGACACATGCTGTGCAGGTGTCACACACTGTGCAGGTGTCACACGCTGTGCAGGTGTCACACACTGTCTGGGTGTCACACGCTGTCCCAGGTGTCACACGCTGTGCAGGTGTCACACGCTGGGCAGGTGTCACACACTGGGCAGGTGTCACACACTGTCAGATGTCACACACTGTGCAGGTGTCACACACTGTCAGATGTCACACACTGTCCGGGTGTCACACGCTGTGCAGGTGTCACACACTGTGCAGGTGTCACACACTGTCAGGTGTCACACACTGTGCAGGTGTCACACGCTGTCCAGTGTCACACACTGTCAGGTGTCACACACCTGGCTCACCAGGCACAGCTGGTACAGCCCAGCACAGCTGGCACACCTGGCACAGCTGGCACAGCTGGCAGAGGCTCCTGCAGAGCTCGGCAGGGCCGGGCTCGGTGAGCCGGGCAGGCAGAACCTGCTCGAGAGCAGCCGGCAGTGCCCGCCGAGCCCCGCCGGGACCGTGTGCGGAGCGCCCAGCCCCAACGGAGCGGGGACACAGCGGGGACACAGCGGGGACACAGCGGGGACACAGCGGGGACACAGCGGGACACGGCCCCGAACAGAGCGGGGACACAGCGGGGACACTGCGGGGACACTGCGGGGACACAGTGGGACACAGCGGGGACGCTCCTGTGGCCCGGGCCGCGGCAGGAGAATGAAGGATTGAGGTGCTGCGGGGATGATTCATGTACCTGAGGCTTAGACCAGGTGCTCTGCAATTAACTGCATTAACCTGCAGCTGGAGAGAGTTCAGAGCCAAGGGTAGCTATTCTCACTTCAATTGGTTCCAAATCTGTACTGGGGATTATATTCAGTTATTTATATGGCTGGGGGGGTTTTTGTTTGTTTTTTTGGCTTCTTTTTCTGTCTGGTTCTGCTGAGAGGATAAAAAAAAGGCGTGCTGTCTGTATGTTGAGGTCTAATAACATTTAATGCAGAGTATACAGCAATTCGCCCTCTAAACTTAGAGGCAGGAACCACAAAATGACATTTAAAGTTAGGATGACATTTCTTTGGAATATCCACTGACTTGGGGTAGGTGGAGGGAGAGAGACGGCTTTGAAAAGCAGAATGCTTACAGGGATAACCCTTTTTCAGTTTTACAGAACATGGCAGGGCTTAAAAAATGTGCCTGCCTTAGCACATGGACAGACTACATGATCTCTTTTGAAATCTGCACAGGATCTTTTTACCCGCTGGGTTTAATTTCAGAATCCAGTACAGTCATTAAAGAAAATAAAATTATGTTTGTTCTTTCATCTGGAGCACAGAGCAGTATCAATTTTTCATTCCCTCCTCCTTTGCATTCCCACTTTCAAAAAAAAAAAAAAAAGATGCATGGATGGAGGAATTCACCCTATAGCTCCCCTAAAATTTCTGGTCTCCAACAGCTGCTTTGAATTGATTCTGTATACATGGTTGCCTAATGTGTGCAGCATGTAACAGTGTTCCTGTGCTCTTGAGCAGGAGATTGCCAAGCTCAAATATATGTGTACTGAACTGGCAGTGAATCCAGAAAGGTCTGGCAGTATCTTCCCAAATGTCTGAGTTTTCTGATCACTCCCTCGTGGAGTAATGGGGCATTCCAGCACTGCTGGGTCCAGGCACTTCCCATTCACCTTCATAATTTAAAGACAGGGAAAACACAAAGTTAGACAAGAGGACATAGAGACATTTCCAGAACTAATATTTCATTATTCTTTTCCATGCTGCTGTCTGTGCATTCCCTATCTGATACAAGTATTTCAGACTAAGCAGGTCTTTCCTCCCACTGTGTTTTAATCACTTCCATATAATAATAATTTAAATAGGAAAAAAGACCTCTGAACATCTAAGAGCAATCTAGATGCAACACTTCCTCCCCATATTTCATTACTGGTGTAATTCCTCTGTTCAGGAAAGTTTTCTGTGCCTTGCTCTGTCCCACGCTGGCAGTTTGTGGGTTGGAGCCAGATGGATTCTCTGTCAAAGGCTTTAACATTTCTATCAAACTCCTGCTCTGGTGTGGGAAGTAGAGCCTGGTGATGTTCAGGATAAAAGAAGAGATTGCATTTGGGGACATTGGCATGGGTTGTGGTTTAGGCTGTGAGTGAATGTGGGGCTCCAGCAGCCCCAAACTCAGCCTGGGCCTGTCCCTGTCCTGCAGCCACACCGAGGTCAGAGGTTCTGTCACCAGCTGCAATTCAGTTTTTGTGTCATCAGGTGAGGGAAGGGCTGCACTAGAAACACTCCAGCCACTCTGCCACAGAATTGACTTTTATATTTGACCTTTGTGCTGATTTTGAGGAACATGCCATGCCTGCCTCCACTGCTGCCTCAGTCCCTCCTGTGCCTCTCACATGCAACGTACACAGAGCATCTCCTTTTTATATCTGGAAATAATAAATAGCATTCCAAACAATGGAATTTCAGTTTCTCACTTTTCATGCTTCCTTCAGACAACGTGTGATTACCATCACACTCTTAAAATTCAAATGCCAGATGGAGAATGTGCAAGGGCACCTGACTGCAATGATTAAAGCCATATCATCCATTCCTGCTACCTGAGAATGTAAAAAGAGTCAGCAGGTCAGGCCAGAAGCCCATCCAGCAGGAGATCCTGTCTCTGCCTCTGGCAGAGGGGTAGAACATAAAGCCTTGGTGGGATTGGTACTTCCTCAATATATCCCTAAATAATGGGGAAGAACATATTCCTCTGGGGGATATCATATACACGTGGGAATCTTTGAACTGCTACATTTTGGTTCAGACCTAACTGTGTCAAGGATTCTTAATGGTTTAAATTGGAATTATTATTAATCCACACAAATCAAAATTACCTCAAGACAGCAGTATAAATTAGAGTGAGTGTGACGACACGAGGCTTCATGTGGACAGGTCTGGAATTTTAGCTTGTGTTCCAAATCATCTTAAACCCATTGGTTGGGCTTGATGATCTTAGAGGCCTTTGCCAACCTCAATGATCCGTGATTCTGATTCCAACAGATGCAGAGTCACCACTGTGTCAGCTTTCCCTGCATGAGACTTTGGAGTTACTGATAAAACTAAAATTGTTCTCTTCTTCATGGGACACACCCACAGACATTACCAAGTGAGGCACTGTAGAAGTGTAAATATTCTTCTGAAGTGACAAAGACCACAGAAATATCAGCAAAGTAAGGAATGGGTGTGGAAGGATAAAGGGAACTGACACATCTACATCCCAAGTGATGGTGCTGAGCAGCTGATGAGACACAACAGGAGCTCCTCAGCAGGTTTGTGCTCTCTGGGAGGCTCCAGCCCCTCGGAACGTTCCCTGTCCTGAGGAGCCCAAAGCTGAGCCTGGGCTCTGGGCTGTGGCAGCGAGGGACGGTCCCTGCCCTGATGGTGCCACAAACCGTGGTGCCCTCGGCCTCCCTGGCACCCACAGCTGGCAGGAGAGACCCTCCTGTAGCAGAGTGGCCATTTCTTCCTAAATCAGAGAACAGGAATGGTCAGGGAGCATCAGTGCTCTCCCTTTGCTCCTCCAGGTGCTGTGGGCTGTGTAAGTGGTGCCCAGCTGTGGGTGCAGCTGGAGATGCCAGCAGAGCTCCTGGCTGCTGGCTTTGTGCTGCTGGGCACCTGCAGAGCCACACACCAGTGACAGAGCCCTTAAAACACCGCTTTTACCTTGACAAGGAGGAGTGGAGAACTTGTGGATGGAAATAAGGGGGGAAGTGACAAGAGAACAAATTAATCCTTGCTATCATCTGCAGTTTGCACTGTGTTTGTGCCTTTGCAAGGGCAGATTTGGCTGCAAACAGCTCATGCAGAAAGACTGGTGAATGAAGGTTATCAAATGGTGTTTATATGAAAAGAAAATCTGAGTGCATTTCCTTTTTCTACTGAGCCTGTTCTTGTTTTTAATGTCTGTAGAACTTTCTGCAGTGACTTGTGCTTTAAAATTATAATATTCCTATAAATTAGAGTATAAGTGAAAAGGATATTCTCCTGCCTTTACGTAATTTTAGCATTATCAGGTTTATTTCTGACAAGGAATTTAATTTTTTTTTCTGCTTTGGCTTTATTTTTGTTCGTTGTTTTTGTTCCTAAGAGCAGAAAAATACTGTATCTTTAAATTAGGAGTAGCTGAATAATGAGTCTTGGGCAGTGAAAAGGCTAATGTGCTGTGGAAGAGAAGGAGTTTAATCTAATTTAGTTGGAGGGTGTCTGTCTGTGGTGTTGTTTTCTGGACTGTGGGAATAGAGGAGGGAAGCTGCCCCAGTGAATGGTTCCTCCTGAGCCAGAAGCAGTGGGGAGTCCCTTAGATGCCACTGATCCGAAGCCAGGCCATGAAAAGGGGATTAAAGAAATGTTCTGATTTGCAATTCACACTAATGCACCCCGTCGAACCTTTGGTAATATTTCAAACCACATTTCAAGGGAAGTGCCCTTAAAATAGCCAGCTAAATTGTATTAGAGCAATACTATACAACCCACTCATCCATTTATGATTTGTTTTTGTTTTTAATTCTTTTAACTCTTGGTGGTGGTGGCTTTCTAAGGCAATTAAAACTTTTGTGCATTGTGCAGATTCGCACTTGCATGGGAATATTCCTCAGTGTGCCTGTCCTGTTAGGCAGACGTGTTTACTTAAATTTTGGAGGAAAACCTCTACAAAGATTCTGTAGGAAAAAATAAACCCTTTTGGTTTAGAAAATAAACATTTCTCTGCATGCCATTTAATTTTATTAATATCTAGTGGAAATTCAGTAAGAAACACAGGCTTATAACATAGCTAGAATAGCTATCAGCTTTCTTTTTGTGTGTGACATCCTTTACTTTCACAGTTGTTATATGTATGGCTAACAGCTTTTTAAAATATAGGGTTTAATATCTGTGTTTTTAATATATAAATAGAATTCATTGCTGGAATGAAACATGTGAGTTAAAAAGTGAATGGATGTGTAAAAATATAGATGAAAATAGGATTATTGAATGGGATTAACCTTAAACTGGTCTCTATTTTTTTGTGTAATAAATGGCTGGCCAAAAATATTAAACCTGAAAATCAGTTATAGCTACAAACTTCTCAAATACAGGATTGTCAGTATCGGTTCCCGTTCTGTCGTGACACACCATTGTTCCTCATAAGTCATTTAGACTAAAAATCTTTAATGTTCTAATTAACTCTTCAACTCCCCGAGCTGCTCGTTTCATTTCTCTTTACTGCTGAAGTGTCAGAACATTTTCTCTCAAATGGATTATTTGGGTGTTCTTTAATCCCATTTCAGAAAGCCTTGCCTGGCTCTGTAATTTCCAACGACTCTAACATGGATAGAATGGATGCAACTTTGATTTTCACCATCAGCCATATCAAAGTGTTTTATTCCACTGCCACTGTAATAGATTATCCAGCATGAAACTTTGCCATTGCAGGGACGAGGGCTGGTGGGGTTTTTTTTTCCTGGCTCGTTTATGGTTTGCTTTACCTACAAAATATTTAGTTATGGTTTGAATTATCGCGTGCCTTATTAAATATTCCAGATTTCAAATATTTTCCTCACGGGACAGAAGAAGAGCTGGACTTCAAGATAGAAATTTTTCCTCTGCACATTTTTGGGAGGTGGGGAGATGGATAGCTAGAGGGAGAAATGCATCCTTCCTGTGAGTTGGCACATTATTTGAAATCATGTTTAATTATAAAGTTTCATTAAAAATCTTTTGCTTAAAATTTTAGAAGCCTAATAAGATTTCCATTAATTTAAACATATCACTATTCCCACAACGGCCCAAATGCTTTCTTTTTCCTCTTTCATCCATGGTTAAATATGTAAATAAAATGTCTAAAGTCATTCTTCAAAGAAGACAAAAGAAAAAAGAGCTGAGGGAAAAGACAGCCATAAAATTCCTCCCAATTCTCCATAACATTTGCCAGAGGGGGGCCAACTCCTAGCCAGGGCCTAGCAGCAGGGGTGCCTGGCTGCTCCATAGAATCACACATCTCAAATCCCACACACAGGAGAAAAAAATAAAATAAAATATCTTTTCAGCTGGAGCCTTCAAAAGGTTCTTTTCATTTATTAGTTACAGAGGTATCTTCCAGTTGCTGATTTCTCAGCGCTCTCGTTTTTCTGTAATAATGTTCTGTTTGTTACTCTCACTGACTCAGGCTCCTTGAATGGCTGATACTTGTAGATAGCTCTTTAAAAATATAGAAAGTAAAATAAATTATCTAAAGCAGGATGCACTGGCTAAAATAATAGCTAGAAAAACAAGGCTGATTTAAATTGGCACATGAAAGATCAATTAAGAGAGACACAACTACAAAGGTTGGAAGTTCCCCCCGTTTTGTTTTTTTTTTTTTCTCACTTTCATTTGTGTTTCTTTTCTGCCTCTTAGAAGAAAAAGGTTGCTATCAGTGTTACAGAAGAAAAAGGCCGTGTTTTATATCATGTATTTTTTTCTAGATTACTTTAATGTCAATAGTGATAGAATATGCTTTACAAAAATACTTGCCAGGAAAAAAAAAAAAAGGAAAAAAAACAAGCTCCCAAACAATCCAGCTGGATAAAACAAACATTGAATATGTGCCTGTTATGCATTATTTAAATTCTACTTTTTTATTATTATTTAAATTCTACTTTTTAAAGTAGAATTTACTTGTCCCCTGAAAAAGCTTTCCCCACACTTCCCTGGCACCCCCAGCTGAGCTCTCCAGAAGAGGAATCAGGATGAATACAAATACTAAGAAAACAGGCTTAGATTAATGAAGAATGGAAATGCCCCAGCACACCCTCTCTCTCTCACACACACAGACACTAAAATAAATAAAGCTCTTTTTCTGCTCATAACACTGCCTGCTTTTGAAACATTCCCTGAGGAATCTGCAAGTGTCCAAGGGAAGGTCGGTGCCCAAGACCAACACTTTATAAATATAATCTGCTCCGTGCACTGGAGAGCCACAGAAAGGACCTGGCTTTTCAAAGAACAATTTTATGATGGCTTTTACTCCTTGGCAAGAGCTGGCCTCATCTTCGGGGCTTTCAGAGACAAACATTAGCCCTGGTTTGTTGTCCTTGCTTGGATCCATTTCACCCTTATCACAGCTGAGGAAGCCAAGAGTTTCCTTTCTAGAGCTGCTGGGGTATTAACTCTGCCCCTGCGGGATTTGGGAGTTTCCAGGAGAATCCGTGCTCTTTTCGATAAGAAACAGGCACTAATGGAGAGGAGCCCGGTTTGTGCGGCTGAGCATGAATGAAATGAAAGAGAGATTTTCCTTCTTCATTAATATGTTCGCTAAAACTGAGCTCAAAGGGGGGCGGGGGGCGGAGAGCAGAGCTAATCTTTGACTTCTGCTCACTGCGCTCCTTTTCCGTCTGTAAAAGTGCGAGCTGTAGTTTGGCTGGGGATTAAACTCCCTCCTTCTCTAGCTCTGAGAGACCAATAACCAAAATAAAGCTCAAAGCCCGACTTTAAAAGTAAACACAACTCGGTTTACAAAGATTCCCGTCTCCAAAAATCTCTAAGTATCTTGTCTACAGTGGATGAAGAAACTTCCCCAAGGGTACGTCTCTCGTCCTGTGAGCATTTCTTATTTAAGGAAGGGGGAAAAAGAAAGCAAGCTACTTTTCGAGTGATGCCGTACTGTGATTAAAACCATAATCAGGTACTTTTCCAGCAATCCTGCCTGTCCTGTTCATTTAGGAATTCGAGACAAAGCACGACATTAGAAAAAAGCTGAGACTCCAGGCTGAAAGCAACCATATTTTATGACCCTGGCAGCGAAGAGTTTACAGCAGTCGCCATAAAATGCATCCTCCTCCCCACATCCTCCCTGCTAAAGCTTTGCCCCCCCTCCAATCAAGGCAGTCAAGGAGGCACCACCTTCAACCCTCTTATTAGGAGACACGAAGTCTGAAGCCTCCGCTCTCCCTGGCTTCCTACCTGAGCGAGGGAGGGCAGGCTGACGCCTTCTACAGAAAAGATCTTGTTAAACTTTCAAGAGAGGGCAACGGGAGGGAAAGCAGAAAGGAAGGAAAAAGAGAAGGAGAGAGAAACAAATGGGGCTTTTTCTAATCTGTGCCGATCAAGGAGAACCTGTAGGGGTCCTTAAGGAGGTTTCAAGGCGTTCCGAGTGATTGGAAAGTAATCACCGTGTCAGCTTCACCTTTCTCATGCAAAGTGGATGTCGTATGCGAGGCGGATCCTGCACAGGTTTTTTTTCTTCTTCTTGGGTTTAGCTTTTTTTTTTTTTTTTTTACTTTATTTTATCCTGGGATTCAGCCGCCCCCAGAAGCCCCAGCTGCTGCTGCGGCCCCAGGAGCCGGCGAGGCGGGGGGAGCGCGGCCGGCACAGGCAGCACGGGCGCTCCAGCCCCGCTCGGCACAGCCGACCTATTGCAAACCCGGAGCACAGGGCGGCGAGGAGGGGGCATTTGCCAGGCCCCCCTCTTCAATGGCTTAGATATTTCCTCCCCCTCCTCCTCCTTTATTCCGCGCTCGGATAAACCAATCCCCACCTCTCGGCAAGAAAGTGAGGAGCCGCGAGCGGCTGGAGGCGAGGAGGATCCGCGGAGCCGCGATCGCCGCCCGGGACGCGTGCGAGGGGCCGCGGCCATCCCCGGCACCGAGCCCTCGGCAGCGGGCAGCGGCCGCGGGGAGCGCAGCAAAGGGAGCTGGGCAGGCGGATCGCGAAAGTGGAAGCCCGGGGAGCGGAAAGTTGCCGGGCCGCCCGCAGTAAGTTGGGCGCATCCGCGCAGCGGGGCCGCTTTCCCTTCCGCCGGCCGCCGGGCGGGCGCTCCCCGCGGGGCCCGGGCGATGCTGCCCCGCCGGGCCGGGCCCGCGGCCCCGCCGCCATCGGGGCCGCTGCTGCGGCGGGCAGGGCCCGGGCGGCCGCTGCTCTGAGCCCCGCGGGGAGCGGCCCCGGGCCCCGGCCGCGCTCCGGCCGCGCTCCCGCCGCCAGCATGGGGCCGGCGGCCGGCAGCACCGCGCTGCTGCTCTGCTGGCTCAGCGGCTGCTGCGCTGCCATCAGCTCCATGGACATCGACCGCCCCGGCGACGGGAGGTGCCAGCCCATTGAGATCCCCATGTGCAAGGATATCGGCTACAACATGACGAGGATGCCGAACCTGATGGGGCACGAAAACCAAAGGGAAGCTGCCATTCAGCTGCACGAGTTTGCCCCCTTGGTGGAGTACGGGTGCCACAGCCATCTGAAATTTTTCCTGTGCTCCCTCTATGCCCCGATGTGCACGGAGCAGGTTTCTACCCCGATCCCAGCCTGCAGGGTGATGTGCGAGCAGGCGAGGCTGAAGTGCTCCCCGATTATGGAGCAGTTCAATTTCAAGTGGCCGGACTCCTTGGACTGCAGCAAACTGCCCAACAAGAACGACCCCAATTACCTGTGCATGGAAGCCCCCAACAACGGCTCGGATGAGCCGCCCAGGGGCTCCAGCATGCTGCCGCCCATGTTCCGTCCCCAGCGGCCCAGCAGCGGCCACGATCTGCAGCAGCACAAGGACAGCCTGAGCAGAACGTCCTGTGAAAATCCTGGCAAGTTCCACCATGTGGAAAAGAGCGCTTCCTGCGCGCCGCTCTGCACGCCAGGGGTTGATGTTTACTGGAGCAGGGATGACAAACAGTTCGCTGTCATTTGGATTGCCATCTGGTCCATCCTGTGCTTCTTCTCCAGCGCTTTCACTGTGCTCACTTTTCTCATAGATCCTCAGCGTTTCAAGTACCCCGAGAGGCCCATTATCTTCCTGTCCATGTGCTACTGTGTCTACTCGGTGGGGTACATCATCCGCCTCTTCTCGGGTGCCGAAAGCATTGCCTGTGACAGGGACAGCGGCCAGCTCTATGTCATCCAGGAGGGGCTGGAGAGCACCGGCTGCACCATCGTCTTCCTGGTTCTCTACTACTTTGGCATGGCCAGTTCCTTGTGGTGGGTGATCCTGACCTTGACGTGGTTTCTCGCGGCTGGGAAGAAGTGGGGGCACGAGGCCATCGAGGCCAACAGCAGCTACTTCCACCTGGCCGCGTGGGCCATCCCGGCCGTGAAGACCATCATGATCCTGGTGATGAGGAGGGTGGCTGGGGACGAGCTGACAGGGCTGTGCTACGTTGGCAGCATGGATGTGAACGCCTTGACGGGCTTTGTGCTCATTCCTTTGGCCTGTTATCTAATCATTGGCACTTCCTTTATTCTTTCTGGGTTTGTGGCCCTTTTTCATATCAGGAGGGTGATGAAAACAGGTGGAGAGAACACCGACAAGCTGGAGAAGCTTATGGTCAGGATTGGTGTCTTCTCAGTCTTGTATACAGTGCCTGCAACTTGTGTGATAGCTTGCTATTTTTACGAGAGGCTGAACATGGATTATTGGAAGATTGTGGCAACTCAACAGAAATGCAAGATGAACAATCAGACTAAAAATTTAGACTGCATGATGAATAACTCTATACCAGCAGTAGAAATTTTTATGGTCAAAATTTTTATGTTATTAGTTGTGGGCATTACTAGTGGCATGTGGATCTGGACTTCCAAGACTCTTCAATCCTGGCAAAATGTTTGTAGTCGGAGATTAAAGAAGAGAAGTAGGAGAAAACCCGCCAGTGTTATTACGAGTAGTGGAATCTACAAAAAACCTCAACATCCACAGAAAGCTCACCTTGCAAAATATGAATCAGCATTACAGCCGCCCACTTGCGTGTGACCAGGTTTTAGAAGAGACTGTATCTCACCTCACAGACTTACAAATGTCCACAGTAGCAGTCAGAAATTAAAAAATGAATGGTGCTTTTTTTTTTTGTCAGAACAGTTTAATATCTCAAGGCACAAAAATGTATCATGCTGAATTCAGGACCTGGTGAAAAACAAAAGGTAAACGTACTCATGGAAAAGTTTTCAATGAAATATTGTGAATTAAAACAGTCTGTTCTGATACTAATGCGTAGTTAAGAATTACATCCATCCCTCAGATTAAAAAAAAAAACCAACATAAAAACAAAACCGAACACAACAACCAACACTTCTTTAACTTTTTCATGTAGCAGTGCTGGGTTTCCATCAGCTGTGTGAGTAACAAGGTGTAGCCAAGTTTTATGGGGCAGTGGTTTGATTTTAGGAGTGCCCAAGTGAGCGTTGTCTCTCGGGGGTCCTGTCCTGAGCGAGGATGCTCTCTGGGAAACAACCCCTGTGCTAACTTTAAAACCCTTCCCAACTCCTCTCAGCCCAGGCTTTGGAGTGCCTAAAAATAGGCTCAGTCTGTAATGCTCACCAATATTCTTTCACCAAAAGAGAAACTTCCTGCACCAGACACAAACTTTGTGAATAAGAATAATGTGCAATACATTTTTTTTTTCTTACCGTGACGTGAAAAGAGAAACAAGTATTTTGCTGTACATAAAGACAACAAAAGAAATCTCTTAACAAAAGAACTAAGAGGTCTAGTCCTCAGAAACCCTTTAGTGTTACATTTTGTGGCTTTTTAATGGAAATCAAGCCAATGTTATACACGTTTGGACTGATTTGTGCAAAAAAAAAAGGGGGGGATCAATTCAAAGAGACCCAAAGGGCTTATTGACTCTTTCTATTGTTAAACAAATTCTCACTATGAATAGATCAAGAAGCACTAGATTCTGCAAAGGGAAGCTTTGTATAGAGTGATTCTCTTTACTGTGCTGGGGGTGCACAGTTTTGTGCTGTATATATTTGTAATATACAATTATTTTTCATGCTCCACTATTTTATTAAAAATAAAATATGTTCTTTAGTTTGATAATTATGTGTGTTCTAAACTTTCTCTGATGTGCTTTGCAGTTAATAAACTTGTTTCCTGGATCATTTGGTAAAAGCACACTTTGAATATAATAGTTGTTATACTTGCCTGCAAGTATGAATAGAACAGACCTTTACTCGAAAGAAATTGCGAGGTGCAGTGAAATAAATGGATTTTGAAGCACTTCTGTGAGCCTCTGCAACTGGGAAAACGGAATGGGCTTTAGCCATGCAAAAAGCTGCAGCGATGTGGAGCAGGAGCGTGTTTACAAAGCACTGAGATTACAGCAGTGATCCTGGGTTAACAGCCCTCCAAATGTGCATAGCTGTGCTCAGCATGTTAAACATCGCTGCCTCGCTTCACACAGCTGGGACACAGCTCAGTCCCTCCCCTCCAGGGAACTTCTCCCCTTCCCCAGCCACCCAGAGCATCACCACTTGTGGCAAGGCTTAGGGGACACCGAGAAGCGCAAATGCAGGCTTTGAATGCTGCTTCAGGGAGGTTCCCTGATGGAGCTCAAATTGTGAATACATTTCCGTGAAGTTTGTAGTGGAGTGTGGTTTTGTTGGAAGCTGAAGTTCTCCCTGAGCTTTTCCAGGCGCTGGCCAGGCAGGGTGGGCAGCTGCTGAGGCAGGGACAGAAGCTCCCTCTCACCCAGGCTGCTCCAGAAATGCCTTTGTCAGGGATCTCATCACAGAAAGAACTGGTCTCAGTGCACTCCAGGAGAGTGGGGATCCTCGTGACAGTCAGGTTGTGGCTGGGAATTTTCCAACAAAAGCTTCTTTAGTGGTGGTCTGGTTTTTTATCAGTGTGACAGAGAAATTCTTGCCTTTTTGTACTCTCTAAGTGTTCCCAGCAGTGACGAGGAACTTGAGTGACAGAAATGATCTTGCAGTATTATCAATAATCTTCATGTCTAAAGTGCACATAGATAAAGCACCTTTTGATATCCAATTTATCTTTTGAGGAAAATATCTCTTTGCTCTTTTGTGCCAGTGTGCCACTGTTTGGCACAGGGCTTTGAGGTGCCCTGGGAGCTGACCCTGTCAGAGGACACCGTGCTGCAGCAGAGCAGGACATTGCACTGGGCATTGCACTGGACATTGCACTGGGCATTGCACTGGACACTGCACTGGACATTGCACTGGACATTGCACTGGGCATTGCACTGGACATTGCACTGGACATTGCACTGGACATTGCACTGAACATTGCACTGAACATTGCACTGGGCATTGCACTGGACACTGCACTGGACACTGCACTGGACATTGCACTGGACATTGCACTTCTGCAACTGCTCAGTTCATGCCTGTGCACCTGTGCAGGCTCTGGCTGCATCGATGGCATTCCATCCTGAGTTTTAAAATAACCTGTGTATTGCAGACTGCTGCAGGCAGCCTTCAGTGTTCTGTTTGTGTGTCACCTCCCCAGGAAGGTGCGTGCCACCTCCTCCTGGTGCAGATTCCATCCCACACGGAATTCCTTCTGGCAGAAGGGTCAGTGCTGGCTTTACCAGGACAGGTTTGCTCAGGGAAGGGTCCCAGGCCTCGTTCCAACGTGCATCAGTCACTGAAGTGAACATCTCACCATCTTTGTGGGCTCAAACATGACTTGCTTTCATTGTTGGTGATGAACTCTTCCAGCCTGCTGCCAGGATTCTGGAAAAGAGTGAAGGTAGATGTTCAGCAGTGGCTGAGTTCCTGCTGCCATTCTGCATTTATTCACTGTCAGCTTGGGCCCTTCATTGCCACCAGGGCAGAACTGCAGCTTTTCCTATGAAAACCACAAATAATGCTTGGCTGGAGGCATCGTGTCACAAACAGACCCTTGCTAAACTGTAAACCAAGTATTCAGATTTTATTTCATGCTTGCAGTTATGCAGGAATTATTTGGGGGGGTTACTGGTAAGCAAATGAGATTCCTCCAGTACATAATGATGCTAATTCTTTACATCAGGACCAGCACCCTGTAAATGCAGCAGAATGTAATGATTGGCTTTGAGGACATCTTAAGAATTAATTAACTCAGAAATTGCACTTCTGGCTGTCCCATAACTCCTAACGGTCTTAACAGTTTAATACTGAATTTGCTACTTAAGGAATCGGAAGCTTATTACTGTTAAAGGAAAGTGATACACTTATTTTCAAAACAATTTAATATAGTTATTTATAATTAGCACAGATTTGTATTCTTGTCTTAGAAGGCTTCATACTCGTTAAATGATAATAATACTAAAAGTCATTAAGGCAATATCTCAAAATTATTAAACTTCTTTATTTTTCACAGTAATTCTAAGTTCTAGTGAAAACATGTTTGTATTTTTATTTGTTGAATTTTATAGGATTTTTGTTTACTGCCAAGGCCCAAAAGGTATTTGCTTATCTCAGACTTTTTAGGAAAAGTGTCTGTGTGTGGTTATTTTAACAATCCAGGCACTTCATAGGAACGTTGCTGAGGAAGAAATGTCCAGTGACATTTATCAGATAAAAATTCTACAAGAAATGCATTCTGTTGGTGCATACATACACTAAATCAAGAACCAGATGTTTGCCACAGGCCTGTGAACAGGTAAAAGAAAGGCAGAAAGTTCCTTTTTCTGGCAAAGGTAGCTTGGTAGAACAGTGTGATTTACTGAGGAGAGATTAATGAGGTAAGAGTATGAGATCAGCAGGGGAAAATGCGACTCAGGGCAAAACCCCACAACATTCTAATTACGGTGGTAAAAGTCTCATTTCTCAGTGAAATGCTGATGCTTCTCAGAAATAGCAAAAGAATGGAGCTGAGCAGTTGCAGGGTTTGAGCTGACATGTTGGGACACTCCGAGCAGCGCAGTGCAGCCACCGCGGCTCAGAGGATGTGAGGGGCTCAGCACAGGAATGTTCAGATCCCTTATCAGGTTTTGCCCAAACAGCATTTCATGTGGCTGTTATTATGCAGCCATTATTCACATCTGGCTGTCATCCTGAGCCTGCAGAGAGCAGGAACAGCCCAGCAACAGCCGTGTCTGACACACACCCTGCTCCCCCCAGCCCTGAACACCCCTGGCTGCAAGGGGATGGCTCTGTAATGATGGGATGTTCCTGCTCAGGTGGGCTTTTGATGGCAGGTGGTCTCCAGCAACAGATGGCCTCAAAGGACGAGCTCCAGTGTGTTTGAGTTTAAAACATTTACACGTTTCTTAAAAAAAATAAATTGGAAATGTTATCCTCGTGTAATGTTTTTAAGTATTTCAGACGGAGTAGCCAAGTTATTAACAGTGACAGATGATAAATCAGGGCATCCTTTAAAAGGTGGGTGATGGTGATTATGTGGTCTTGGAGCTTGCTTTGATCAGAAGTGACAGCCCTGTAAGGTCTGTGCCACTCAATCCCCCCTGAAGGGAGATCAGCACCTGTTTGCACTTTGAGGCTCCTCTACCTCCCACTGCCTTCCAGCACTATTTCATCTTTTTTAACACACTTGATGTTGATTAGCTTTAAGCAAAGTCATTATTCATTTACAAAACACTCCTTGATGGAGCTGGCTCTGAACTGTTTCAGTGGCAGTGTTTGTGTAACAGTTAAGGAAGTATCAGCATCCCCACTGCAGAAGCTTTATTTTCAGGGAGCCACAAGTTACAATCAGCCTGAGTGCTAATATGAGCCTGGTTCCCATTATTTTTCTCTCCAGACAATGGTACATGCTGCCCTTGGATGTGTTCAGCTCTAGCCTGCTGTATCTGCCCTCGTTTATCCAGCAGAGATACAGGATCAGCTCTGTGCAGAACACAGGTCCTGCCTCGGCAGACCCCATTGGAGCTCAGGAAATGCTGCTCCAATCTGAGCTCCAAGCAGGTCTTGCTTGGGAAGTGCAGTGGATATTCCCAGAAAACAGCACAGCAAGGCTTGCACTTCACCAAGGGCTGACAAGTGCCAGAAGTGAGAGCCGTGGTTATTTGCTGCTGTAAGGCAGGACTGGGCAGGGTCCTGGCAGGGCAGATGTGAATTCCCTGCAGGCAGCAGGGTGGGATGGGGCAGTCCCAGGGCTCTGGGAACACTCTGGGCCCCCACAGCTGCTCTGGGGGCCCAGCTCTGCTTTTCCTGTGCTAGCAAAGTGCAAGCTTTGGGGAGCTGTACATCAAAGGCAGGACGGAGCGATCCTTCTGTGTGTTTGTAGGGCATTGTTTAAAGAGGAATTCCTTCAGTTTGTTGTCATTAGTTTTTTCCTTCCATTCTTCAAGATCTCCTCACAGATCTGCTCCACTCAAGTCAGTGGGTGCCCAGCTAAATTCAGTGTATGCTTTGAATCAAACTTCCTATCTCAGGGAAAGCATGAGCTACAGGAAAAGTCATTATTTTGGGGTCTTTCTCCCACATCAGAGCATCTTTTGAAAATCCTGATGTGACATAAACTCCTGATATAGGAAAACGAAGTGAATGAAGTGAATGAAGCAATTTCAATTATATTTTCAAATGTGCTGCTATGTTAGAATGGACAAAGCCCAGGATGTTGCAAAAGCACCTGACATTTCAAAATGAAATTCAGAAATACTGGATGTTGATAATGTTGGAATGAAGAATTATTTTTGAATTTTTAATTTTTTTTTTCAGTATATTTTGGCTTTCTGAGTACCCATATTTATTGCAGAATGCTCAGCATTAATAAATCTGCATTTCCTGCTGGCGAGGCAGCTCCCCAGGGATGCTGCAGCCTGTGCCTGCCCCGAGGGGCTGCAGCTCCCCAGCGAGGAGCAGATCTGCACTGGAGCCAGGCTGTGGCCCTGGGTTCCTCCTCCCCTCAGTGATCAGCACCTCCATTCCCCTTCCCCTCTCCTCCGCTGCTCATCATCCTTTCATCATCTGCATGTGCTGCTCCCCTTCCCCTCCTCTCGAGTGATGCCTCCCCACGCTCTCTAATCTGCCCACACACAGCTCTGTGCTACTGGCCGGGACCTGCCGCTGCTCTCAGCTCTTTTTGTTCCACAGAAACCAAAAGAGATTTCAAAACTTGTGTTTTATCTTTCTTTTTTTGGGTAAAGACTGTGGTAAGAAGCAGAGGTTCAAAGTTCTGGGCTACCAAAGGTGCTGATGAACACAGGAGACTGTCGAGAAGAGACTGCCAGGTGCCTTAAACCTGAAAATACTCTTTTGTGGGAGACAGGCATTGTTTGGTTCTGTCTTGTATATTTGTTATTTTATAGTTCCTTTATCCGAGACTAATGTCTGTGAGAAATAAAAAACAGGAAAGGGACAAAGAACATTTGATCAGTGGATAAAACAGGGGGAAAGAAGCCCCCAGCTTTCACTCCAAAGCTTTCAGCCTGAGGAGAGCTTTTCACCTCAAAGCTGCTGAGCTTTTCCCAGCTCCAGGCAGCTGCTGTGACAGAACATTCCAGGTGTCCTGAGCCTGATCTTCATCCCCTGCCCTGCTCCAGCCCCCAGGAGATCAACCTGACTCCTCTGCCTCTGGGAGCAGATCCCAAACCTGGCCTGGGATCACCACACTCATTTAATAACACTGGAATCGTGGCATTGACATCCGGACCTTGGATACTCTCTCACTTCTTTCTAAGATTTTAGTCTTATTTCATATTGCCAACATTTTGTCTTGTAAATGGATTTTTAAAAGGACAGGTTTCTATTGAGGTTTTACACCTTTAATTACTGTAGGTGTTGGGGCTGTTTTTAATCATGTCATCTTTTTTTTCTTTTTAAAATTACATAAAAAACTTTTTGTTCTTCAGGATCCTGATTTGAACTATGAGATATGACAGTTTCCTTAGACCTCTCATCCATTTGCAACAATCTTGATGCAGCCTTTTTGTTTCTTCAGTAAGCCTTTCTTGTTTGACATAAGAAATGTTAGTCACATTTTCCTAAGTTATTCATTGACAATTAGTAGAGAATAAAAAACAAGCTACATATCTACATACACTTTTTATGCTAAATTAATGTATTCAATTTGAAACCAGGCAAAAAATGCCATTTAATCAAGTATAGGCATGGTGAGAACTACAAAGGTAATTTTAAGGACGGAACACTGCACCAAATAAATCTGAATTGTGGGATTTGAAAGATCAATTATCACTCTAGATTATTTTACACTTACAAATCTTTTTAGGTGTTTTTAATAATTTCCCTGTTAGCAATTTGCAGGTGAGTTGCAGCATAGCACGAGCCCCATGAGCAGGGTGCAGCAGGACCATGGTGTATCTTCATGGCAATTCCAGGCAAGAGGTGCAGCCAATTTATGGAACAGCTCTTCTGCTCAGGCTGGATTTTCATTGCCAACCCAATCCCAGGTTATCTCAGCTTTGTGCCCTCCTTATGGTGGGGTGAGGTTACTTTGCACAGAGTGGCTGTTTCCAACACCATCATGGCTAAGAAGGGACGGACAAAAACCTTCTCCTACAGCTTGAAGTCAGCTCCTGGCTGGGTTTTTTGGTTTCTCTAGAATTTATCTTCTCTTTCCCCTGTCGCTTTCACATCTTTACATGAGGCCATTCAGAGCTGAGCTCTGCACTCCAGGGGCTGTGGATCAGACCAGCAGATCTCTTTTGTTACGTCTTGGCCTGTCACAGCCAAAGAATCATCCAGCAAATTTCATTAGCCAGGGTGAGCCTGTGTTCCAGCCTAGCTCGTCCTGCAATGCTTGAAATCACTGAAACTCACCAAGAGGCTTCACAAGCACAGTGGCTGCTGCTGCCAGCATCTCACAGGGATGGGACAGAGTTCTCTGCTTCAGCATTTGGGAGCTGCCTCCAGAGCAGAGGCCACTGCTCCAGGGGAGCTTTGTTTGCCTCTGTGCTGACACAGGAACATCAAGAGTGCACCAAATTTTATGTTTCTTTTCACACTCTGTAATAGCTCTTCAAGGACCTCCTTTGCATATCTAACAAGGAGAACTGTGGGAAAGAGAATCCTGAATCGTGAATGCTGTAGGGTTGTCTTTGATAGCGAATTTCACAGGAAAGTAAACACTGACTGTGTCTATATGGAGAGAGGGGAAACTTTGCGATGTGTGAGCTCCTCCAGAAAAGAGGGGAGAAGGGAAATTGAGCACAGGTAGTAAACAGGCTAAAGATACTGGGAACAGAGCCACAGGAGAGGGGGAAGGAGAAAAGGCCTCAGGGGAGTTGGCTTTGTTTAAATCCGAGGCCAGAGATGCACAAACTCAACTGCTCATGTTTGCACATTAATCTCATCTGGTGCCCAGGAGTTTGGTTTCCATTGCACTGCTCTGACCCCTGCTCTCCTCACAGACACAGAAAGACATTCAGGGTTTTGATTCCACGCTTCCCTGGTTATCCTGGCTAACTGCATCAATATTTGGGGTGGAATCTGATTATCTGATTATCTATGCACAATGTCTTACACAATTAGAAGAGTATCACGGTGTGACAGCTTTCGATAAACTGAAGTTGCCAAAGTATGGCTTTGGAAACAAATCACAACGCAGTGGCAAGAGAAGGTTTGAAGAATAATCAAATTCAGAATTCCAGCCATTACTGGTTTTGTTAATTAACTTATCTGGAGAACAGGTTCTTCTGCATATTTCTTTGAAAAATCCACCCTTGGAGCCCACAGAGTCCGGACTGTGAAGGGTGTATTACACCTCTTTGATCACTTTTAAAAGCTCAAAGCCCTTCATTTGCAGGATATGATAAAACCAGATTTAAGGCAGAAGAAGGCGCATCCTTTACTCTTTATTTTAACTCCCAAATTTGGCTTCACACGGGCTGACACCCAGAAGCAGTGGAGGGTTCACAGATCTGCGGTGGCAGAGAGTTTTTGGGGCTGGCAGTGTTTTGGAGGTGATCTTTGTGGCAGGAGCTGTGTCAGAGTGCCTGGCAGTGTTTTAGAAATGATCTTTGTGGCAGGAGCTGTGTCAGACGTGCTGGCAGTGTTTTAGAGGTGATCTTTGTGGCAGGAGCTGTGTCAGAGTGCCTGGCAGTGTTTTGGAGGTGATCTTTGTGGCAGGAGCTGTGTCAGAGGTGCCTGGCAGTGTTTTGGAGGTGATCTTTGTGGCAGGAGCTGTGTCAGAGGTGCTGGCAGTGTTTTGGAGGTGATCCTGGAGGCAGGAGCTGTGTCAGAGGTGCTGGCAGTGTTTTAGAAATGATCTTTGTGGCAGGAGCTGTGTCAGAGGTGCCTGGCAGTGTTTTGGAGGTGATCTTTGTGGCAGGAGCTGTGTCAGAGGTGCTGGCAGTGTTTTAGAAATGATCTTTGTGGCAGGAGCTGTGTCAGAGGTGCTGGCAGTGTTTTGGAGGTGATCTTTGTGGCAGGAGCTGTGTCAGAGGTGCTGGCAGTGTTTTGGAGGTGATCTTTGTGGCAGGAGCTGTGTCAGACGTGCTGGCAGTGTTTTAGAGGTGATCTTTGTGGCAGGAGCTGTGTCAGAGTGCCTGGCAGTGTTTTGGAGGTGATCTTTGTGGCAGGAGCTGTGTCAGAGGTGCCTGGCAGTGTTTTGGAGGTGATCTTTGTGGCAGGAGCTGTGTCAGAGTGCCTGGCAGTGTTTTGGAGGTGATCTTTGTGGCAGGAGCTGTGTCAGAGGTGCTGGCAGTGTTTTGGAGGTGATCTTTGTGGCAGGAGCTGTGTCAGAGGTGCCTGGCAGTGTTTTGGAGGTGATCTTTGTGGCAGGAGCTGCGTCAGAGGTGCTTGGCAGTGTTTTAGAGGTGATCTTTGTGGCAGGAGCTGTGTCAGAGTGCCTGGCAGTGTTTTGGAGGTGATGCTGGAGGCAGGAGCTGTGTCAGAGGTGCTGGCAGTGTTTTAGAAATGATCTTTGTGGCAGGAGCTGTGTCAGAGGTGCTTGGCAGTGTTTTGGAGGTGATGCTGGAGGCAGGAGCTGTGTCAGAGGTGCAGCAGCCTCTGTGGCTGTCCCTGTCCTGCAGGACCCGCTGTGTTCATGGGGATTCCGTGGATGTGCATTTAACACATCCAGGAGCTGCTGTTTGAAATGCAGCCCCAAGCAAACTCCCCGTGTCTGCAGCAGAGCTCAGGATGCAGGAGACCGATGTTCTGCTTCCCTGTTTGATGTCTTTAACACAACAGACATATCTACAACTTGGCATTTAAAAACAGCAACAAAAACAAACAAGTTGGGGTCGTTTACATAACAAAAAGCTCCTTGGCCTTGCAGGAGGCTCCTTTGAAATGTCCGATTGTTTCTGGCACTGACGGAGAGGATCTGCCTGCTCTGGAGCTCAGCCTCTTGTTCCACACACACACCAAAAGGCAACATTTCGGTAAATGAGATTTCTTCCTTCCACAGCGTTTAAAAAACCAGACCAAAACCAAACCCCAAGCTGCAGGCGCTCCACTATTATCTATTTTTTCCTAAAGTAGTCTTTTTGAAGCACTAGTGCCAGCTTTGCAGCTGATTTTAACAAGTACAGAATCTGCTTGTGACTGATGTAGAAGTGCACAATTCACACCACAGCTCCACAGTAACCCTGGGTCACTGCAATGAGTGCTTCATGGCTTGTTTTCTCATTTTATCTATTCAAAAGCACACAGGACTCAAACAGCTGTAGTCTGGAGTAGTGTAAATGTAAATGACAAGTATCCTTTTCTATCATCACAATCTGGCAATACATGAAACTCTCACCGTGTGAATATTGAGCACGTTGATATTTCAAACCAGTAAATCGTATTTCAAGGCACGCTTAATCTTTTAGATTTGTACTTTAAATGTACAAGCAGCACTTCAAGAAACTGTGTAGTCAGGTTTTGGTGAGGGGTTTTGTGTTTGTTGGTGTTTTTACAAGGAAGGTCTCTCCTTTTCATTTTGGTTATTTGCAGAAGTAATGTCTGAAGACAACAAAAACAACCAGCAAAACAAATTGCCATGTTAATTAGAGCTGTTCATGTTAGGAGAGGAATGGCTGGTGTCTGTTCTCTGTGCTCCCATGGGATGAGTGACACATGGTTAATGTGTTAGTGGTGTATCTCAGACCTCTGATGAAAAATAAATTGAGTACAGTGAAAGTGACAGTAGAGTGATCCCTTCAAATACATTGTGGCACTCTAGAGCAGAACAGAGCCCCGGATCAGGAGCTCAAATAATGCTCAGTTTCATGGCTTTGAGTGTGCTGTGCTAGACCTTTGTATGGCTCCAGGCAGTGCAACACCTGATCCCTGGAACTGTGGGATTGTTAATCCAGATATTGGCACCACAGCTCTACCAGACTGTCACAGATGGACACCTGAAACGCAGCAGGGTGGGGAGAACCCTTCCCAGCTGGGGAGACAGGAATGTGTGGATGCACCACAGCTCTGGGATATGGGACACAGCACAGCTCTGGGATATGGGACAGCTCTGGGATTTGGGATACACCACAGCTCTGGGATACAGCACAGATTTGGGATTTGGGATACAGCACAGATTTGGGATACAGCACACCTTTGGGATACAGCACACCTTTGGGATACAGCAGAGCTCTGGGACAGCAGCAGCAGCAGCTCAGACCTGCAGGAGCCCAGCTTCCCCCAGGTGCTTTGGGCACAGCAGGAGAGGTCGGTCCCTGTCTCTCAGGAGCCAGCTGGAGCTCTCTGATGGGATCTGGCTGCTCCAGAACATTCATGAAGCTGCTGGACTCGTTGGTGCTCGTGGAGCTGATATCTCACCAGGGCTCCCACATCTTCCTGCATTCCTGTGGGTGGAGGAACCAGCTCTTTTTGTAAAAGAGCAAGACTGTATCTCACCTCTGTGCTGGCTCTCTCATCTTCATAAAGCTGGTGAGAGCAAAACCTTGAATAACCAGTCTAAAACAGAGCAGTAAAACTAAGGCAGAGCAACAGAGGGATGTGGCTTTTGGAGGGGAGGTTGAATGGAAGGTGCTGGAAGAGACTGGAGCTTGAGATATTTAATATGTGGGAATGCCTGGTGACTTATGGAGTTCTCATATTTTATAAAATACAACATGTCAGTGGGTGATAAGAATTTTATTTTCTATTTTATTATCATTCATAAAACTGTCTTGATGAGGTTTGGGAGCAATCAGAACTTCATATCATGGGTAATAAAAATAACAGATATTGTCTGGGACAATAGGATTGCAACATACACCCCAGTTTTGCATTTCATGGAACAGTTATTGCACCTCAGCTTTAGATGTTACAGAGCAACTTCTCTTTGTTAATCATTTCTTCTGCTAATGTATAGTTACTCTATAGTCCAGAGATCCTGCATTACAGTCACACCTTTTTGCTGGAGGGGTTTGATTCATCTGCCAAAATCTAGCATTTTCCTTAGGTTATCTAAGAAATCTTCCTCAGGAATTTAAGTCTGTGCTCTGCCCAGCTCCTAAAAATCAGACAACTACAAAAGAGATTTGAGGCACCTGATACCATCAGCACAGTAAATTATTCTCGTAAAGAAAATAATAAACTATAAGAAAACTTTACAAATTCTATTCTATCTCTTGTTCCCCAAGAGGGAATCTTTAAAACAATTGGAAATGAGGTGAGCACAGTTTATTTTATTGAGATGCTGTGGGTTATTTGAGGGATTTAAAGAAAATCCCTCATTTTGTTTGTGCCCTTGGCACAGTCTGTGATTGGTCACCGTGCTTTGAGAGCGCCTGTGCCAGGCAGAAATGGGGCTGATGCAATTACTGGAAAATCATCTTTTCCTGTCAGTTAGGAAATCTGTCAGTGAGAAAAAGGAAAAAATGGCCCATGTTTCTATTTTTCCTTTCAACTGCCCCACCTATGAGCTAGGCCACACACCCTTGGTGAGCACAGCATGGACAAGAAAGGCTGGGCTCAGTGATGTCAATAACTCCAAAAACCAGAGTGTCTGAGGAGCTCTCATGGACACAGGCAGTGCAGAACACCCAGAGAAAGCTCAGCTCAGAATGGATAAGGAGAGGATTCATCTCCAGGGTTCAGTTATTGCTGTGATGGAATTGCACAAGGGCAGGAGGGAGCGATGCCCCTTTCCCCCGCCCATGGCAGCAGAGCTGGAGGGTGATTAAAGCTTTGTAATAACTGTTCAGAATGTGTCAGCCTTGCCTGCAGCTTCACCATCAGCTCAGCTCACACCCTTCCCCTTGCTTTTTGCTCCACCCAAGCTTCGGTTTCCTGCACCCACTCATGGCTCCTGTGCTCTTTCCGTGGTGGCTCCAACAGCCTCCCACTTTCCTCCCAGTAATAACTGCTCTGTCCATTAATTAAACGTGCCTGAATTAATCCCTATCAGCTCTACTGGATATTCTGATCTGTCAGCAGCTGGCTGTGCAGGGAGGATGGAGGGCAGGCCCCAGGTGCAGGGTGCAAGGTGAGCAAAGCCAGGAGAGCTGGCTGTGTTTGCAGGGAGGAAAGCTGGGACAGCTGCTCGGGGCTGAGCTGGAAGCAGGGAGAGATTTCCATCCTGAACAAAAGAAGAGGTAACATGAAACATGAGACTATGGCTTAGGACAGGACCTTGAGGTGGGCTTTTCACCTGGTGTTTTATGATTTACAGCTCTCCCCAATGGGCTTGGAAACTTGAACTCTCCTTCATTTAATGTTTATTTCTTCCAAACATCATGGTGTGTGGATTCTCACTGGCTGTAAGAGACAGAAAGGATGTTTTCCATTTTGATGTACAATTTGACTACTTTTTTGCTCCAGAACTCACTGAAAAACACATTGTTTGGTTATTATTACTTTTTCATTTGGACTGACTATTTTAAACCCACAAGTATTTTTTTGTTTTATTTTGGGTGGGATTTTTAGCTCTTACAAAAGAAATTCCCCTCCTATCCAAGCTAAAATCTCATCACATCTCTCTGACAGCAGTTTGTATAAAACCTCTGGTCCTTCCTCTTTCTGAAGACAGAGTGGAGTGCAAATATCATCATCCTCAGGGTGAACAAGGTGAACTCTACTTTTTATTTTCTTTTCTGTCTCTAGTTCATCACAACTAAGCCCTATGGAAAGCCCAGAATTTCTTTTTGCATCTTTCTAAACCCCCTTTTCTGTCTCTTTCTGAAGGCCTGGAGGTTGGCCCCAGCTCAAGGGTGGATTTGGCATGTGCACATGCCTGGCTGATGAGTCTTGCTCCCACACCCAGAGTTAGGCTGATTGCCTGATTTGGGGTCAGGAAAGCAGGAATTTTCTCTGGTTAAACTGGCAGAGTTCTTTAGATTTGTTTTTCCCCTCTGTGTGTTCAACACACACTTGCTGGAGTCATCCAACACACAGTGATTGGGAGAGGCAGAAATTACTCCTCACAGACTTCATCTTTTCTGTTCCCTCTCATGTGTCCCTCAGGCCCAAAGTTCCCTGTGTGGCACTGGGAAGTGTCTGGGAATGTAGGGAACGGCAATTTTGTGGGGTCTCCATGGATTTGGTGCCTCTGACACTCTTTTCTAGTGAAAGGCTCCTGTGAGACGACTGTTGGGGCCAAATACTGATCATTTCACTGCTATGAAATCAAACAATTGATCTGTTTCTCCTTGGATTACAAAGAGGTGATTTGCAGATACGATCTGCTGGCTTTAAACTCAGCTGATACAGAATGTAATGGGGCAGGGTGGAGATGCTGAGGCAGCACTGAGCTCTGTCCTTCAGCAGAAACCTTCAGGGTTCCTCTCTGACACCTGCAAACGTGGCAATGTCTGTCCCTGCACATGAGCAGTTTCCAGGTGGGATCTGGAATTCCCTTCCTGCCCCTCTGGGACACCAAAGGTGACACCAAAGGTGACTCAGCCAACACAAGGAAAGCTCTGGCTCCTCTGTGCTGGATTTCCTGGCTGGGCTGCACCACCAGGAGAACAGCACAGAAATGCAAAGATTCCCTGATTCCAAATGCAGGGAGGTCATTTAGCTGGTAACTGGGGCAATTCCAAATTCAGCTGGGAGCTTCTGGAGACGCTGGGAGAATGTTTCTGTTTGTTTTCTTTGAAAATGCTGCACTCAGAGTTCAGCCCCACAGACACCTGAGGTGCTGCTGACACCTTGGCACCTGTCCTGTCTTCCCTGACACTTTCCCACAATTATGCTTCAAAGTTCTCTTTCTGGATCAAGAATGAACATTGACCTCATGCTAGGGAATATGACTTACGGTTTTCTATTCCCTTTCTGTAAAACACAGATTCCTTTTGGGCTTTGATGGATTAAGAGAGCAAAATCTTTTCTTTTCATCATTCTCAATAATGAATAATAAAAATTCTCAACATCATCATCTATGTTCTAAGAAGCTGAGCACTTCACACAAGTATTTGTTAAACAAGGTTTTTCTAGCAGGTAATTTTTTGTTGGTTTTATCTACATTAATATTTCATCTGCCAGGTGATTTCTCAATTAATGGGACATTATGCAGTCCACATAAATAATACTGGGTTTCAACTATATTGAGGAAAAAAAAAGAAGAGAGAAAGGTAAAGAGGTAACCAAAGCATATTCAAGGGATGAAAAGCTTCATTGATTTTATAGGAGATTCCCCAGTTTTCATCACCTGAACATTTCAGTCCAGAACATTTAAATGAATTTTTCATGTGGTTTACTTTGAAAATAGACATTTACAAATTGCACAGAATCTTTTGGGGTTTTATTCCCTGGCTCTCTGATTTCCACAGTAAATGCTGCAGTTGCACAGTTAAATAAATAATGTTTCTTTAGCTGCCATTTCTCCACATGCAGCTGGGACTGTGAGAGGTGAGCAGGACAATTGTCTCCACTTCGTGCATCATCACTGTAATTAAAGCCTCAGTGCAAGATTGTACTTTCAGCCATAGCCCTGGATTACTTGATCTCATCAGCACTTGAAAGGTTCTTTTGCAATTAATGATTTTGCATAAGCATAAATAATTGTCCTGTGATGGACAGGAAGATGGCAGCTCTGGTATTGCTAAGGCTGGGTGGCTAAAACAGAAATCATCACCTGGTTCCATTTCTGTTTCTTCTTTCTTTAACCAGAATTTTAATTTTCCAGTTGGTTTTTCTTTTCAGCTCTTACAAAGGAAAGTCCCCTCCTATCCAAGCTGAAATCTCCACATTGATTTCTGATGATTGCCTAGAAACTTTGATGCTTCTTCTTTTTCCTTCATCTTTACCAACCTTTGGGTGAACAACCTGAATTTTCTTTTTGCCTTGTTTTTCTCCATGGATCATCACATCCAGATTCAATGTGATGGCTTCCCCTGCTTACAGAGCACAGCTAAAATCCTTCTTTTCTGCCCTGGATCGGGGTGAAATGTGGGCTCCTCATGTTGTGTCTTGGTGGGTAAAACCTCTTTGTGCCCACACCAGCAAGTTCCATTTTATCTCAGTGTCCTCAGCACCACGTTCCTGCAGGGATTATCTCCCTGGTTCTGGGCTGTGTTTGTGTCCTCCCTTTGCCAGGTGCCCCCTCTCCCCCACTCCAAACACTCCCCAGGCTCTTTGTGGATTCTGTTTCCCAACACCTTTCAGCACCAGCTGGGTGCCATATCCACAACTGCTCCTTTTGATGGCACCTTCAGCACTTAATTATTATTTTCCAGCTAAGCCCCTTTGGCTTTGTTTGTGTTAGCTGGGTGAGCAGGTGGAGCATCTCTGAAACATCTCCTAAGTAATTGCAGTGTAATCCCTGCAATACTCGAGAACCTCTCCTGTTGGAGGTGTCTGCACAAAGGCAGCGTTAGTTAAACACCTGCTGCAGTGGGATTGCTTCTGGGATCAGTGGCCAGGCTTCTTGTGGCTTTCCTGCCCATCACCTTCCACAAAGTCCCTGGGGAAAGAACCCCCGGGGTTTCTCATGTGCTGGGTCACTGCAAAGTGGGTTCTGATCCATCACCGAGGCTCATGAGCACAACTGCAGTGAAAAGAATCCATCATTATAATTCTTTAGGGTGATTGTGTGACAAGGGCATTGTGTTTTTTAAGCTGGGTGATCAAATCTTCAGGTTCAGGATATCAGCTGTCTGCCCTTTGGTTGTGAAAGAATTATTGTATCACTTGTACCCAGCATTACAAAACCAGTCAGGTGCATCCTTTCCTTTTTGGCTCCCTCTAAAGTATTGGTTGTGTTTCTGAGTCATAACCACACTCCATCACATTAAAAGCTTTTTCAGAAGTGACAGCCTGTAATAGCTCTTCCCCTATTGTCCCAGCCTGGGCCCCATTGGAATCTGAGTTTTAAAAACACTTTGAAAATCCTACCCTTTGCCACGGGACTTTAACCCTGCTCACGTATATGGTAACAAACCCTCAGATATGATTCAAATATGAACTATGAAAACCTGTAAAAAAGCTCACAGCTGTGTGAGTCTTAAGGTTTTGTTCCCTCTTGATTAAATATTTGGGGTTTTTGCTTAACATTCATTAATGCCAAAAAAGCCTTTGATCTTTCTTCCATGAGGGCGTGGAATCTGCCTTTTGTTAGCCAGCACTGAGGCTGAGCAGGTACTGAATTACTTTTGATTGCACAGCCAAACCTCTTTAGCAGAGGAAAGGCATTTTGTTTACTTACCCAGAGCTGCACTAACAGTCAGGTGCATTTTATTTATCAAGGTATAAACTTGTGACAGAGTGGCCAATGCAGCCTCCAAGGTGGCAGGAGAAGCATCCTGAATAAAGAGCTCCTTAGGCAAGGGAGAGCCACTGACTTTCTAGAGCAGGGAACAATTCAAGGAGACAATTCATAGGAAACTTCCCTGCCTTTGTGGAGCCACTGATGTGCACTGGAAGTTCTGAGCCAAGCTCTGTTGAAAGAAGCTCTTTCTCAAGTCCTGTGGGTAAGAACTGCTGCTTTTACTGCCTGGCTTAGCACGTGTGACTGCATTTCATTTTTCCCCTGGAGTTAAAATGAGATTATCAATGCAAAGATACCTCAGTGCTTCAGCCTCCCAGTTAAATCAGAAAAAGTCAGCAGATCCTGGTGTCACCACAGCAGGACCTGTGAACTCTTCAGCCTTGCTGTGAGCAGCTCCTGTGTGTTCCTGTGTCACCCTGAAAACACATTCTGGTTTGGTTTGGAGGCTGCCGGTGGCAGAGCAGAAGAAATGCAACCAGCCTGTGAGGATAAGTACCCACACAATGGAGGCCACTCAAGGAGCTGAGATCATCCATCCTGACACAGCCCCTCTTCAGCAGAGCAGGGATCTCTGCCAGGGAACAAAGCATCACATGCAGCAGACCCATTCAAACCCCTGGAGGAGGATGCTGTGAATTCCTGGGACCCTCAAGCTGGTTTGTTGAATGCTGTGGATGCAAACAGCCCTTTGATGATGCAGTCCCTGCACTGAGGGAAGGGAACCGCAGCTCTTGAGTTACTTGCAAGTTCTCCAAAGCAAGATTTACCCTGTGGTTCTGTGTCCTGTTAGAACAGAGAAATCCTCATTCCCTTATTCTTGGCCCCTTTATTATTTTCCTCTGAATCACTGCTTTATTTTGGTTGTGTCCCAAAGAAGAACTGTGACATTTTCTGGTTTAAAAATAGCAACTGGGGGAAAAAAAAGTAGAAGTAAGGTTTGTTTTTCATGGGTTTTGCTTTCCAAATTGCTGCAAGGTCTGGTACAGAGCTCAGCCATGCAAACACTGAATCAGCAGAAGGGAGCAGATGGTGATCCGTGACGAGCACACAGAAATTAGTGGCTGCTCAAGGGAAACCAGGAACCTCTCTGGACTTGTGGCCGGTGGAAATACAGAAATACAGCTGCATGCATGGCCTTGTGCTGCCTTGTTTGGGAATTGTCCTCTCCTGGCTGCTTTGGAGCAGCAGAATTTTCTGGTGATGATTTTAAGAGTTGTTTCGGTATCATTCCCATTGTTACCTTCTGCTCCTGTGAGTGGCTGTGAACAATGCACCAATAAGTCAGCAGGAGGAATATCAAAGGTATAGAAAGGCTGAGGAAAGGGGTTATGGAAGGGAAGGTAAAGAAATAGGTGATGTCTGAAAAAATAAAGGGGAGTAGGGTGATTATGGATCAGAAATAAAGGCAGTAAGCAGTTTCCCTTTCACATTCGAGACACATTTACCTTTCCCATTCTCTATACACAGATATAAATATGTTTAATCTCCTGCTGCCATTCACATTGCAGCAGCACCTCTGAGCTTCAGTCCTGTCTTGAGACATCTGTGTGCTAACACAGACCAAAAAGACTCTCCCTGCCCTAAATATTTTTTTCTGACTAGTACAATGTGATATTAGCAGGGCTTTGCAGCCACAAGAATCAGCTGTAAAAGGATGTTAAATCTAGGCCACTGCAAAAGAATCTAGTGAAATAAGGGGAGGGATAGAAAAGGAAGGAAAGTGAAACAGTGAAGATTATAACTGGGAAAATATGCCCCACTTTTGAGGGTTTTCTTCCTTGTACTCCTTTCAGAAAAGGGCACAGGTAAGAATGAGCCACAGGACAAAAAATGGCACCAGGACAACTTGAGAAAACTCATCCAGAATGTTTGTGAGAGCATCACTGTGGCAGTGCTGGGACACATCAGCCAGAAGTGGTCATTGGGGTGATTGAGGGCAGGATTTGTCCTGCCTGGCAGAGGGAGCAAAGTGAGTCCCCCAAAACCCTCTGTCCTGCCCACTGATGGCAGGAACAAACCCGATCTGCAGAACCCAGCCTGGCTTCTGCTGTTTGGGTGTTCCAGGGGTGTGCAGATGTGAACAGATGCTGAGGCTGACCAGAAACAGAACATTTCTATTCAGCAGATTCTCCACCAGTGCAGGGCTGGGAACTGGAGATTCCAGGTGCCCTAAGGAGGAGCTGGCCCCGAGCACATCCCAGTTTCCCCCCAGCTGTCCCGGGTGGCTCCCAGCCCTGGCACCCTCGGGCTCTGTCCAGGGGCGCTCTGAGCCCGCGGCTGCCGCAGCAATGGGAGCAGATGCTGCCTGAGTTATTCGGTGTCACTTTCCATTCAGCCTGACAAGAATGAGTTAATGGAGGAGCCGCCTTACAATGGCAGACAGGGAAATAAAAGCCACACTGAATCCACTTTCCTTGTCTCCCTTGTTTGCAAAGACAGCGCTCCTGGCATAACACAGAATGCCCTGTTCATTCATCTGCTGATAATGCTGCTCCCTTTGGGCTGAGACACAGCTCCTTCATGGATATAGAGTAACTTATTCCGCCACAAAGGGAAACCTCTTCCTTCCTTTAAATTGTTCACAGGCTGCCAAAGCAGCTACTGACGATGACCTACATATTGCTGGCTACTTCTCTCCTAATAGCATTGAAAAACCGAGATAACAATCTTGTTTTTTCGAGTGCTTAAGATCTTATTGCTTCCATCCTTGTTTCTGCCAACTAAAACTAGTGGTTATATTGTACCGTGTGAGCCTACACCAGGGAATTTTAGACAGTGCTCGACCTGGGTTATGATCTCTATATTTATAGTTAGAAATACAAATTAGCAGGTTTAATAAGCCAGACAGAGAGCATCAGACAAAGCTGGTCTTCAGTTTTATCAATGGAAATGCAGAAATCTTGGACTCAGACCGAGAAGTTCACTGTAAAATGGAAGAACTAAGAGTAGGCTTTTGCCTTCTAGTCAAGCTTGGGTGAAATTGTAGGGTTTTCTTGTCATTTGCTGTGCTGATTTGAAATCACATAGACTCGTGTCATTGATTTGCAGGTTCCCCTCTTACACCTTCCCAAAGTTCAGCCCAGATTGTGCTGAGAAGTGCTTGGGAGGCTGTGTCAGACCCCTGTCCTGCCAAAGTGCCTGTGTACATTATTTATTTAATATTTAAACAGTATTTCAAGAGACTTGAGAGAATTCTGTCCATGTTTAAAATTGAGTATATGTGCAAGAATCTGGAAGCGTGTGTGTATTGTCACATGCACGTTTTCCTTCTGCACCCGAGGGTTTTTATGTTTTAGAGTTCAGACAGTCAGAATTTCTACAGATCTTTGGATTTTGCTGTAATTGCAGCATAATGCAGGGACAAGTACATCTTGTTCTGGAAGTTTCCTTCATTCCTCTTACTCCAAAGTTTTCTTTGAAAGACGATTTCCTTAATGGCTGTAAGTTCCCCAGAGCTGCTGCTCAAGTGTTGGGAGCACCCACCTGGGCACTAGACATGATCAGACACAGCACAGGTCTCCTCATCTCCTTGCTCTGTGTCCTGCATATTTAAGAACAGTTTAATTCTCCATTGCTGCACTATCGGAGCACCTTGGCACCAGCTCTTCTCTGCTATTTCACAGGTGAGGTGAAATCCTTGGAAGATCCCCATCCTCTGTGAGCTTTTCTTGCTCAGGTGCTGTCCTTTGCACTGACACCCCTAAAGAGGTGTTTTTATGTCTGAGCCTTTCTGTCTGAGGGAGCTGCACCCATGCACATCTGCTGAGCCATGGAGTCAGCATCATGCACAGTGTTACAAGTACCACCTACACCACTTGCTGCAGGTGGTTCTTAAATTTCAAAGACTGCCTGACAGGAGTTTTTAACAACTGCCCTTCAGTTTCCAGCTAAAACTCATTTTCATCTTGTAGCTCATTCCGAGGCTCAGCCCACTGGAGGTTTTTTCTGGGGGCGATGTGCATTCAAAAGCCTGAAAAAATGTGAATTCTTTTGAAAGCAGCAACAGCCCTCATCCCCCTTAGAAGTAAGTACATATAGATTCAAAGCCATGTGCTTTTAAAACTCTCTTTGGTCCCATTCTTCCCTTCCAAGTTGCCCTTGATTTGCCTCTTTGTTGCCGATTCCTCCCCGCTCCCTTCAGCGCTGTCCCTGATTTATTTGTCAGTGCTGAGTGCATCTGATCAAAACACGGCCAAGTTGCTGTTTCAGCACTCGCAGCAGGGGCTGCAGGATGGGCTGTGCCTGTTCCTGCTCTGCCAGCTGGGAAACAAACGGAGCTGCAGCGGAATTTGGGCCAGGTAATGCTCACAGCACAGCCAGGACAGGCAGGGATGCCAGGCAGGCTCCTCTCCCAGCCTGCTCAGGCTCTGGAATGAGAAGAGCTCTGGATTCAAGCAACAATCTGCATTAAAGAGTGTGCCAGGTACTGCAGGCGGCAGGAAAAGCGAGCGACGGCTGGGGATGGGGCTGTACTAAATGAGATCTATATTCAGTTCTGCTCAGAATGAAGGAGCTCTAAGAAGCTGGACTAGGTAGGGTGGTGGTTTTTTTTTTTAACTTCAGCCCAAGAAAATTTTGTGGGAGGAGTCACTTTGGAAAGGTGGGAAAGCCTTTACCCTCAGGTTGCCTCAGTAAGAAGCTCCCGCTGTGATACTTGAAAGCCCAATAGACATGTCTGAATTTATAATACACTCTTGAAGTATTCATTCATAATCCTGTAGGGATTTTCAAAGCCACAAAGAGGATGTATTTCTTTTAACTGGCTACAGGGAAAATATTAGTTCCTGCTGTAATAAACAAATAGTCTATTTTGGTGCAAGAGGAAAAATTTGAAGAGTCAGAGCAATGAAAAGGGAACAGTTCTGACATTCTTGGAAGTTCCTGTTTTTCTAAACTATTTGATACACCATGGACTATTCTCCCCTTTCTTTAATCCTTGAAACTTCACTGTAATAACCTGGTGCTCCACCAGTGTGAATCAAAGTCACTGCATTCCTCCCAGGTGAACTCTCCAGCCAGGTGACTGAGCAATTAAAGGCCAGACTAAGATATAGAAAAGGGAAATGGAATGGAAGGAGTGTTTTTCCCTTGTCTGATTTGTTTCCCAGTCTCCAGGCACATCTCAAAGGAGGATTTGTGGCATTGCACCACTTCTGTTTGCCTGCACAGCTTGGTAGGGCCTGTGCAGAGCAGTAAATGTGGTCAGCAGACACAGACCTGTGAGAATAGAGCCAGAGCAGTGGTGAGCAGAGGCTGGGAGCAGCAGAGTCCTTATACCATGGCATTCTATTGCCATCAGGTTAAAACTGAGCTTTTGTTCCTGAAAAAATGGAATTAAAAAGTAGCCATTTCTAATCAGTCATTCAATTCCTAACCCTTGTCAGCACAGAACTCCTGCAGACTTTTCCCTCTCTTGCAGCGTGCTGGGACAAGCCCTTCATGTACACCGTGATGTTGGAATTTCAGCAGGATCCATCCTTTGTACCTCACGTGCACATGAAGGGAATCTCATAAACCAGCACAGAGCCTTGCTAGCAGCTGAGCTGGCTGCAAACACCTTCAGCACAGCTCACTCTGTCCTCTGAAAGAGGGGCTCTGTCCCACTCTGTTGTTGTTGTGGTGAATGATGAGATTTGCTTTTAGAAATAGAGAAGGAGACAAATTTCAATTTGTTCTTAAAGTTCTTTGTCTTTATTCCATTTCATGTACCTCTTGTTCTGTACTTCAGGTGAGGCACAATGGCTGCTTAAATTCAGCAGCCAGGGGGGAAATGAGAAAGGAGAGTTCACCTGAAGGCAGCCAAAGGAAGCTTAAAGCAGACACAGGGTCAATTCTCCCATTTTGGTGAGGAGAACCCAAAAAAGCTCCAGTCAGAAGAGAGAGCAGCAGGCTGTTCCTGCTGAAAGCACCAGTGAATCCTCTGGTGAGGGTGTGTGATCAGCACCAAGCTGAACCTGTTATGTCCCCACATTTCCTGTAGCACAAGTTGCTTTTGCTAGAAGTCTGTTGATCTGTTGTGGAGTCAATCCAGTTCTGTTAAGCTTGTGAAATCGGAGCCTGGGGTGGAATAGATGCAGCTCCTCCTGTGTGCCCACATCAGAGATCCTCCCCAAGATTCCCATCTAAGAGGAGACACTGGAGAGAGAATCCCCCAGTAACTACTGCCTTTAACTGCTCTGAATTCCCAAAGGTTTCCCCGAAAAAGGGAACTCCAGTTTCCCTGGATGACCATGCTTTAATTACACAGCAGTACAGGGCCAGCACTCTTTTTGTTGTGTTGTAATTTTATGATGAATGAACGTGTGCTGCTGCCGGGGTGAGGGCACACAAAAACACTGCAGTCACCAAAATAAATGTGTCATTAGAAAAGCTGGGGAGAACAGGGGAAACTGGGGGACTAAGCTGAGCACTAAAACTCCTTATCAACAGAGGGCAAGGTTTGTGGAATTTACAGTAAATAACAAAGCAGGCAGCAAGCAGGTGAAGGCTGCAGTGTAAGCACTTCAAATTCACCACGGCAAATCCCCTGTGCTGCCTGAGCTCCCACCGCCCCCTGACTCACCTGATTTCAGAGCTGAGGAGCAGCAGGGGCTTATCTGGGGAAGTCACTCTCAGCTCAGCTGGAGCAGCACGCTGGGAGCAGCCTTTTCCTCTGTAAACACATTAATTGCAGCCCGTGTCCCTGCTCTACATGTGCAGAACTTGTGCTGCTGATGGAGCTCTGCAAACATCCCTCCCTGGGCTCCCTGCGAGCTCGGCTGCCCCATCCCTGCACTCTGCAGCAGCTCTGCTGGACCACACAGCTCCTGCAGCCATGCAGGGATGGAGATGGAACCTGCCCAGCTTCAAAATGTTCAAAATGGCACTGTCAGGAAAGACAGAAGCAGGCACTTGGCTGCTGAGAGATTCTCACATTTGCAGCACTGAACTTTATGAATTAGAATGGTCAGTGAGGAAAATGGGATTTTGCTTAGAAGACAGTAGAGGTCAGTAGGTATTTTTGATATTGAAGAAATCAGTGCTTTTGCAATGATGTTATAAATGAATGTACTTAGACTTCATTCTGGATTTTACAGTATTTTGGGTGAGTAGCATGTTGAAAGGAGTCATGAAAATAGATAGAGGAAATCTGCAGCAGATATACTGGTATTCATTAAAGCTTTGATTATCCCTACAGTGAGCTGGCAAGCCCAGATAACTGTCTAGATTCTTAGATGATATTAACAGGCACAGTTCCATGAGCTGAAGGGAGAAATGCTGATTTACCCAGCCAAAAGCTTGGCCTGATACATTCAGTGTTTTTCTTTTTATTCTTTCTTCCATGTGGAGCTGTATTCCCAACTGCATGGAGATGCTTCCTAACCCTCAGCTTTGGGATGGCAGCTTTTCTGTATCTGCCTGATGTGTCTTCTTCCATCCTGCAGCATTTTAGAAGACAAAAGGAAAGAGGATTTCTTCTAGTTAGATATTTCCTAATAATCTTGTGACAGAGGGAAATCCCTACAGCTGCAAGTCGGATCTCTATGTCTATGTGTATAAACTTCTAGGGAATAGATGAGAGAGCAGCAAATGCTGCTCAAAAATAAATACTGTAATTCCTAGGGATTGAGTTCCAGCAGACCCAGGTGTGTACTGGAAGCAGCTTTTTCTGATTGCTGATTTAGACACCCAGGTAATCTCAAGCTTCCTGCCAAATACACAGTCCTCTGCAAAAGATTTTTTTTATATCCAAAATTCTCTGCATCCATTGACTAACATTGGAAGTTACTGACTTGGTTGCAAATACCTGTGGATGCCTGTGAGCAGAATTTGATTTTTTAGTTGAAAAAAGAAATCGAAAAAAGCACCATATCAAATGAGCAGAGAGCAGTGTGTGTTTGTTTGTTTGTTTGTTTGTTTGTTTGTTTGTTACTGTTCCTTTCCCTTGCACAGGTGTGTAAGAACAGCATCCCTGGCTGAGTGGAGAGCTGCAGGTTTCTGCAGAGGCAGCAGGGAGGCAGCCAAGGGCTGTCCCCTGGCACACAACCGAGGGGCTCAGCTTTGTACACGCTGGAGAAAATCACCCAAGGAAAGATTCTCAGTGCTGGCAGCCCAAAGCTTTTTGGAGGGGCACAAAGCATTTCAAATGCTGTTCCTGTGCTGCATGCAGGAGGGTTTTAGCTGCTGCAGCAGGATGGAGCCTGAACCCTCTCAGGGGTTTGGGGGAAGGAGCAGAGGCTGCCCCTGCTGAGCAGGGACCTCTGTGCTCCGTGGCTGCCAGATGTGCAGCTCTGGCCTGGCCCAGGTGATGATTCCTGTCTGTGACTGTTCCCCTGTGGCTGCAGAGAGCACAGAGCTCTGCACTGAGCCCTGGCTGGAGCTCCAGCAGCGGCTCCTGGGTCTGCAGCTGGGCTGGGAGGGATGTGTGTCCCACAGGGACCCTCAGCAGCCCCTGGCTCAGCATCTTGTGCCTGCCCCACAGGGACCCTCAGCAGCCCCTGGGTGAGAGCTGGGCTGGGAGAGCATCCTGTGCCTGCCCAGCATGGCCCTGCTCTCCTCAGAAGCTTCTTGGTTCAGCATCCCCTGGCTCAGCATCCTGTGCCTGTCCCACAGGGCCCTGCTCTCCTGAGCAGCCCCAGCCTCCTTTGGGGGATGTTTTGGGGAACTGATGTTGTTTTCAGCCCTGATCAGCTTTAGGAATCCCACTCTTTCCAAACTGCACCCTGTCACTTCCTTGGCTAATCCTCTCCTTAGCTGCCTTAAGTTAACACCTCTTTATTTCAGAAATTGACTTTTTTAGATTTATACTCCACTAATTGGCTTTTTCTGAACCCTTTCTGCTGCCTCCTGCATGTACCCCAGCCCCTTTCACCACCTAATCCCCTCTTTCCACACTTCAATCCCACCGTTCTCTTTTCCCTTCTTTTTATTTCCTCCCCAAATGAGCTCGTACTCTTTTGCTCCATCCCCTGAGGCTCTGGTGCTAAAAATCTCTGACTTGTGTTTTTGGAGTTAAGAATTTCTGACTTTCCCTGACTTTCATTACCTGACACTTGTAAAATAGGCTCTGATCCCAGGGATGTGTATGGACACGCCAAGCTGAGGCTGGATGCAGTGAGATCGTGCCTGTGCTGCCAGTTTTTATGGCTTTAGCAACAGTTGCACGATATTTATATTTCTGTTTCTGAAAATCTGAAAATCCCAGTTTAAGGAGCCCGTGTTAGAAAGGTTCTGCTTCACACAGGGGAAAAAATTAAAAAGACAAGCAATGATTTTGAGTCCTCCTAGTTGTGGAAGCAGATAGGAAGTATAAATCATAGAAATCTGAGAGTCAGAGGGAAAAATAAAAATAACTCAGTTGTCTATATATTTCAAATCTCTTCCCCATAATCTCATAATCTTATTGAAGATGATCCAGATTTTGAATACCTGCAGTTGGCAATGCTGAGCATGCAGTTAAACATGTTTGTGATTATTTGCACTCACTTATTAAGTTATCACTGGCTTTTTCTAAACAGAAACCAAATAAGTCAGAAAGATGGATTGTCCATACAGTAACAGAACAATGCTGCACCCAGTGCAGACAAAAGACTCAAAGAAAGGAAAACAGAGCACCAAAGCTGTGCTGCTCCAAAGGGATATTTTAGGAACATCTGGTCTCTACTGGAAGAAGCATTTCTCAAAAAATGGGGAAAAAAATCAAACAAAAAAGTAAAATCTTTACATGTATTCAAAAGCAAAACTTTAACGAACAGGCTTTGATCTGCAAATGTAATTAGCATTAGAATTAGAGATGGAATGGAGATTTGTCTAAAAGCATTAATTCAAATCCCACGCCTGATATTTTCTTATCACTGCTGTAATTCTAACAGCGCCTGTGGCAGATTCAGGAATCAGAAGAAAGGGACAAGGGCAGTAGGTCTCCCACTAGCAAAAAAAAAAGGGGGAGGTGGGAGTGAGGAAAAAGAGTGCGAGATGGAATTAATCTGTAATATCCCCAACCCAACTCTATTTCCAATGTATGAATTATTTATCTCCCAATCTCCAAACGCCAATATATCTGTGTGTGCCATTGCTTTGATCTCCTGCTGCTCCCCAGCTCTGCAGTGCCCGAAATGAGGGGGCTGGGGGAGCCCAGGGGCTGCAGGTACAGCAGCACCCCGAGCAGCAGGGACAGGCTGATTTGGGAGAAACTGGGATAAACTCTGCTCTTGAGCTGCCTTCCTCTGCCTCTGCTGCTGCTGAATGCTCACATCACACCTGCACGAGCCACAGGTGGCAGGACAGGGACAGGACAGGGACAGGACAGGGACAGGGACAGAGACAGGGACAGGGACAGGGACGGGGACAGGGACAGGACAGGGACAGGGACAGGACAGGGACAGGGACAGGGACAGGGACAGGGACAGGGACAGGACAGGACAGGGACAGGACAGGGACAGGGACAGGAGCAGGGACAGGACAGGGACAGGGACAGGGACAGGACAGGGACAGGGACAGGACAGGACAGGGACAGGACAGGGACAGGGACAGGACAGGGACAGGACAGGGACAGGGACAGGACAGGACAGGGACAGGGACAGGGACAGGTCAGTGACAGGGACAGGGACAGGGACAGGACAGGGACAGGAGCAGGGACAGGGACAGGGACAGGGACAGGTCAGGAACAGGGTCAGGGTGGCTTTGATTCCACGGCTCTGGGGCTCCCTGTCACCCACAGGGCCAGGGTGGTTTTTGATTCCATGGCTCTGGGGCTCCCTGTCACCCACACCTCTCAAGGAGCTGCTCTCTCAATATTCCCTGCGAGGCTGCAGAAACTTTCCAAGCTGTGCCATCCATGGAATATCACAGATGGATTCACTCTGGAAGAGGTGGCCAGGCCACTGCTCCCACACAGGAGCAGAGCTCATCTTCAGACACCTCTCAAATTCCTTTCTGGCCAATTCCTCCTGCAAATTGTCCTGTCTTTGAAACTGGGAGAAGACTCATGGTGATTATGCACTTACCAGAGGGATTTGACCAAGCATTTATAGTTTTCCAGTCAATATGTCAATTGTTATTACTATTATTAAAATTGCAGTTTTGCTTGATCTTGTTACAGTTTTTACCTTGTTTTTTCATTCCCTAAGAAAGAAAATAACTTTAGCAGGAACAAAGGCTGAGAGGCTGAGCAAAAGGCAGCTCTAAGAGTCTTATCAAAGCCCCAACAGAGTAGGAATAATTATTCACACTCTGTTGGGGGTTCTAGAAAGACCATCTGAGGAAAAGGATCACTCAGTCTTTTCAACATGTGAAATTAAAGAAAACCACTAGAAATTCAGTATAGGCTTGGGAGGGGGAAATAAAAGAGGGGCAGCTGAGAGAAAGATGTGGCACCATCAGCTGCCCGTGCTGGCAGTGTCACCACAGCAGCTCTGCACCACAGCTCTGCCAGGAGCTCTCATGGAAGGGACAGAGCAGAGCTGAGCATTCACCTGCACAACGAGCCACATTTACCTGCTGTGCTCCATCCACTGGCTCCCACCTTGTGCTACTTGTTTATTCTGTATATGTAAAAAAAAATCTACACTTTACCTAATCAACCTATTTGCTTAATTTCAAACACCTTTCTGTTATCTCCCACACTGGCCTTCATTCTTGAAAGAGGCATGTCTTAAATATTCATGGAAGAGCCTTACTTGCACTGCTGAAAACTTCCATTTTTAACTATTTGGCTGCTGGTTTCTGAAGATTAGAACCTGCCATTATGATTAATATTGTTTCATTATTTAGCTGGACTCTCCCATCTGTCTGCATCCATTTCTTATTTCAAATGGACGCTCTCTGAGACCAAGTCCCTCATTTTCTTATGTTTTGTATAAACCCTCCCTCTGTGGAATCCTGACATCACATCTTCATGGACTTGTCCCAGTCCCTCCCAGGAGTTAGGGAACTGATTTTATCTCCATTACACCAATGGGAAACTGAGGCAGAGCGGTGTGAAATGACTTACCAGGGTCACACATGAGGTTTGAGCAGAGAAGAAATTTGAATACAGCTTCTACAAACCCAGAACTAATATACTGACCACAATGTCTACTTTGGGTTTATTAAAATAATAATTATATATACATATATATTATTAAAACTATTCAAAAACTGTAATTAGGCTTGACATTTAAAATGATACCCTGAATTGAATCAGCTCTAGTCTCTTGTAAAGCAGGGTTGCCTAACTGACTGGAGATAGCCTTTGGCACATCAGAGCCCTAGCCAAACACCTGGGGAGTGTTTCTGCTCCTGAATTACCTGTCTGAAGTTCACCTCAGGGGAAAGTACCCAAAAGCCCCACTGGGCAAGGCCTGTGGTTTGTGTGAGTGCTCCCACAGCTGCCACGCTGAGAGGTGCCTGTGGTGCCTTCCTCTGCCAGCAGCCCTGCAAGGAGAGAGGCAGGGTGGGCATGGAAAGGGATGGCAGTGACACAGTGGGCATGGAAAGGGATGGCAGTGATGTCAGGGTGGACATGGAAAGGGAAAGGGATGGCAGTGATGTCAGGGTGGGCATGGAAAGGGAAAGGGATGGCAGTGATGTCAGGGTGGGCATGGAAAGGGATGGCAGTGATGTCAGAGTGGGCATGGAAAGGGATGGCAGTGATGTCAGAGTGGGCATGGAAAGGGATGGCAGTGACAGAGTGGGCATGGAAAGGGATGGCAGTGACAGAGTGGACATGGAAAGGGATGGCAGTGATGTCAGGATGGGCATGGAAAGGGAAAGGGATGGCAGTGATGTCAGGATGGGAATGGAAAGGGATGGCAGTGACACAGTGGGCATGGAAAGGGAAAGGGATGGCAGTGACGGCAGGGTGGACATGGAAAGGGTGAGAGTGTACCCTGAGTGGGCATGGAAAGGGGGGTTTGTGCCCTGGGTGGATGTGGAAAGGGAGGTTTGTGCCCTGGGTGGATGTGGAAAGGGGGGTTTGTGCCCTGGGTGGATGTGGAAAGGGGGGTTTGTGCCCTGAGTGGATGTGGAAAGGGAGGTTTGTGCCCTGCTGAAGGAAAGTGCTCGTACAGCAGCGCTGAACGCTCCAGCCATGCCAGCAGCTCACACTTTGCTGCCTCAGCACATTGCTGTGCTCACTGTTATGTTTGGGAATTATTAATGAGGGGCTTGTAAGGCTTGCTTTATTTTAATGCACGGTTCAAGTCAACACTGGCAGGATTCAAATCTCTTTTCAGAATGAAAACCTGTAATTGGTTCCTGTTTGCTTGGCAGGAGGCTTCACAGGAGCTTTGCAGAGAGATTTGGGTTAGAGATGAGGCAGGTTCCTGCCCAGGTGGCACCTCACCTACCACTGCAGCCACACCAAAGGCTGCTCCCGCTCAAACACCTTCAAACACCACTGACTGCAGTGGTGGAAAATGAAAATGATCTCTCTGTCCTTTGGGTCTCCGATATGAGGCTGCTTCTTGAATGTTTTAAGCAAAAATCTGCACAGTTTTCTGGCCTGGAGTTTTGAGACATTTGTTGAGAAGCGAGTTTAAAAAGTGCAGATGGAGCCCACAGATAAAGTCCTGACCAGGTCTCTGAGTCACTGCTTCATCTCTCCCAGCTCCTGGAGAGAAAGGAGCCTTGTTATTCTTCAGGAACAGCAGGCCTTCACCTCCCCAGCGTTCCTTGGGAGCTTGCACAGAGCTAAACCTTGTTTTCCAAATGGTTGGCATCTTTTTTTCCAAATGGAAATCCCTTTTTCCTGTCCTTCTGGAAACCCTGGGGCAGGAGTATGGTTTGCATCCAGCAGAGCATGGCTGAATGAGAGGGCAGGGATCTGCTGCCACTCCTGGCTCCCCTGGCCAGGAGCAGGAGAGGAGCTCCACTGACCACTCCACACCCCCCTGACCACTCCACACCCCCCTGACCACTCCACACCCCACTGACCACTCCACTCCCCCCTGACCACTCCACACCCCCCTGACCACTCCACACCCCCCTGAGCACTCCCCACCCCCCTGACCACTCCACACCCCCCTGACCACTCCCCACCCCCCTGACCACTCCACACCCCCCTGACCACTCCACTCCCCCCTGACCACTCCACACCCCCCTGACCACTCCACACCCCACTGACCTCGGGCCTGGGGGGCTCTGCAGGAGGGGTCAGCAGCTGAGGCAGGTTCTGAGCTCCAGATTCATCTCATCTGGTGTGGGGAGGGAAGTTTCCAGTCTGAGTTCATAAAAAAGAAGCCAGACCAGAGCCTGAAACAGGTCCTAGGCTGGCCAGAAGCAGAGAGGTGATGCAATGAAGCTCCCCAAGTGTCCACATTCTGCCAGCCTAAGAACAAACAGAAGCTGAACTCTTCACTGTGCCTCATTTCACACAATATTTTCCTGTTTCACCCTGTGCACGGTGCTGTGGCTGGCTGTGCTTGCCAAGGCAGTGACAGACAGGACAGAGACAACAGCAGAGCTTTGGGAGGCGTTTGTGGAGGTGGAGGCTGGAGGCAGAGGAGAGCCCAGCGTGCCTCACCAGCTAAATGTCAACTGCCTTTGCCATTGTATGGACTAAATCTTGTTGGGTTTGTGTTGGGAAAATTGCAGATCCCCAGCACAAAATTTTACCCGCAGGGCTAGCTGAGCTGTGTTATAAATGTGCTGTATACCAAGGGAAAAGTATTCTCTGGTGTCAAAAAAATTGTTGGTGTTGCTTTGATTATTTTTTTTAAAAAAATACTTTCAAAGTGAAAAAGAGGATTTTTTTTTTTTTTTTATCTTAAAGGGATAAAAAGCAGCAGGGAGTTGCTTTCCTTAGTCTATATGCCCTTTAAAATCCAGCACAGAATACCCCATTAATTTATTTTCTCCTTCCTATCACCAGGGTTTGAAAAATGCCCGTCACACTGCAGCCCAGTGATGATTAGAGCAGGAGGAAGGCTGGGGAACTGGGGCTGTGTTTAGGGCAGGAGGAAGGCTGGGGAACTGGGGCTGTGTTTAGAGCAGGAGGAAGGCTGAGGAACTGGGGCTGTGTTTAGAGCAGGGGGCAGCTGGGGAACTGGGGCTGTGTTTAGAGCAGGAGGAAGGCTGGGGAACTGGGGCTGTGTTTAGGGCAGGAGGAAGGCTGGGGAATTGGGGCTGTGTTCCCAGCATTGCCCCACATGGCACAGGCAGAGGGGAGCGAGGCAGAGGCGCTGGGTCCCCACAATGCGGGGATGTGCTGCTGCTGTCACCCCGTGCCACGGCCATTGTCAGCGGGTCAAAGCGCTGAATATCAATGGATTCATTCCTTCACCCCTCCGAGCCTTCCTCTGGCTGCAATGTTCACTTCTGTGGCACAGCTTTCACCTCTGGCCTCGCCATCCTCACGGCTCCGCGCTTCAAAGCGTCCTGCTCGTGTAGAAAACGCTGATTGAAGGAATGGTCATAGCCACACAATTATTTCAGAAAAACTCCACATTGTGTTTCAGCTGAGCACGGGAGAACTGGCCAAAGTCTGAATCGCTTTCAAGATTCACATCTAAATCCTGAGGTTTAGAAATATGAAAGTCAAAACTACAATAGTCCAAACACACAGAGCCTATTCTTTGCACCTTGAAATGTGGAAAATTAAAGACCTGCTCTCAGTTTGACTACTCACCTTTCCATTTTCTGAGGCACCCAACAAAGTTCCCTCTGCTAATGAATACAGGTTTTGATTGTTGGATTACACAGATTATTTTCTGTCATCTTCAAGTCCTTTAAACAATTGCTGCCTTTGAAATCCCTTATGCAAGAAGCATATGACCTTACAACACTCCTATTCCTCTTTTGTGTTTAACATCACAGCCCTCTCTGTGGTTATACACAATGTGGGGAAAGCTGCAGGTCAGGGCTGTGAGGTGAGAGCTGAGAACGCAGGGCGCCCAGCTATTGAAGCTGACACAAAATACACAGAAGAAAAGAGGCTGCATGGAAAAGGCTTTAAAAGTAAACATTATTTTTTTATATCACATTTTGTTACAGTCCCAAAATCCAAGGGACAGATGCTTGTACACAGGAGAGGATATAAATCAAGGGACAACAGAAAATTAAATGGAATGTAAACTGGAGTGCTGAAACAATCTCAAATTAAAATGTGCTTGAAGTGTGGTCAAGAATATCCATACTGGGTGGAATTTATACTGGAACACCATTCCTGCCCCACACCAGTCTTTCCCTTTCCCTCTTTCCCTCTCTCTGCTCCCTGCCATGTTCTCCTGCTTGTGCACTGACACCAAGCTCTCTTGAATTCTCCACAAGCGTTTCAGATTTCCACACTATCTTCCATTTCAGCACAATTCTGAAGGTCACAAGCAGAATCACCTGGCTTTGGGATGTCTGTAGGCAGAGAGAGGCAACAGAGAAACTGAGGCACCACTGGGGAACACCAAGAAATGTCAAGTGTCTTTAAGGAGCTGAGCAGTGTTTTCAGTTCCCTGGGAAGCCACAGCCACGGTTTAAACACGTGGAAGTTTCACATGCAGTGGTGAATAATGGTGGATGTTTTTGTGAGCAGTTACTGTGAGATTTGTTGTGCAGCACCATTCCTAGACTGAGATTTGAGTGCAGAAAATGCTGCGGGCACAACAGGCTTGAAACAATAAACTCAACCTAACTTTGTCTAACTCAGCATTTAGAGATTTTATTGGCAGAGACTTGCAGAAAGGGATGAGAAATCAGAATTCAGCAAATTCCTTCTATCACTGCTCGACTTTCTGTCCCCATAGTAAATTATTGAGGCAGCAGTGACTCAGTGAGCAGGGGATTAAAGCTGGCTTCTGGCAGCCTGGCTGCTGTTGGTGAGAGGCTGGAGCAGCCTGTTGGATGCTCCAAACACCTTCAGGAGGGTGGAACAGCTCAGAGGAGAGGAACTGCTGCTCGTGCTGCACCTTTGGGGCTGTTTCCCCAGTTCCACTGATCAGCACAAATCCCCCAGCAGACAAAAGGGTTTGGCCTTGTTCCTGCCAGGATCAAAGCTCTCTGCAAAGTGCAAAACTGTGGCACTTCCCCTGGCAATACAAAGGTAAAAATGAAACTTCAATATAATCAGCCAGGTGCAAGTGGCCTACTAAATAAATAAATCTCATGGAACTACAATAATTGAACCAAGCCTTTGACTCCACGAGCCTTTCATGGACTGGATACTGGTTCACACTGATAATTCTCTGCATGGAAAATTTCAGGAATAATATTTTTTTTCCTGCTAACAAGGCCTGAAAAAACAGCATGGAACTGATATTCTGTCACTGTACCCGGATCTGCAAAATTCAACAGGTGACAGTTAAAGTGATAAAATTCCCACCAAATATTTTGGAATTCAGAACTGTCAGGCAGCTCACAGAAAACAACCCACAGTGATGTTTCATCTCTTACTTCTCTCAGCTACCCTGAGCTGAGAGTTATCATTTCAGCTTACTGGAAAGCACTTGATGCAGCCAGTTCCTTTTAAAATATATTTTGTTGGAAGTTGTTAGAAAATTCAATAAAGAGACTTTGATCATGATCCATTCATTGACTTTCTTGGACTAACTTTTATATGGGACTTAAAGTGGATTTGAAGCTTCTGTTTCAAAAGCAAAGCATATTTTCCAAATTCCTGCAGTGCCTCATGGCATCAGCTTTGCTTTTGAAATAGAGAATGAGGATGCAGAGATATTAAAGCTAAGCTCAGAGAAACATGATTTTCACCCCCTCTAGAAAAACAGGAACATCCTTACTCTTCCTTTGAATACATAATTAGTGCTAATTGAAGACACATGGCAGAAATGTAGGCAGCAGGACAGAATACAGAATGCAGAGTGTAGAATTTTCCTATCAATGCCAGAGACAAGCAAACGAGGAGCTGCAATTTTTCCTCTTCCTGGATCCTCCTGCCACAGGCAAGACTCAGAGTGGCCAAACACAGCCCTCATCAATAATTCCCAGTATCACTGTATTGCTTCAAATGGTCTTTTCCCTTGCTCTGTTCCCTGGAGTTCAGGCAGGGCTCTGGAGCAGCGCTGGGGTTATAGAAATTCTTGTGTCTGTGTTGATTCCTGGCTCCTGCCACCACAGTGCTCCTGCTAACCACAAAGCTCAGCCCCAAATGATCCTTCTCACTTTCTCTGACAGTGCAGTGTAGGCATCCATGAGCCCTGCACAGATCCTCATTTCCAAATGAACTGTCAGTGCTTTATATGACAGGCTTTTTGGACAATGAGCAAAATTTCCATTGAATTGCCAAATTTGTATTCTTAATAAAATGGATGTCCTTCCTTCAAAAACATAATCGCTCCTTCAAACATTTATCATAAAAACTGAAGCACTATGAGCATCTCAAAAAACAAAACCAACTTTGTTTTGAGCCAGGCAGGCCAGCACAGAGATCTCGAGGTGTTCTCCTCCCCAGCCCAGGGTCACCCAGCACTGCCTCGTCCTGTGCCTGACTCCCCACCCAGGAAGGGAAGAAATGACACAACACAGAATTCCCGTTCAGCTTTTCACATTTCCCAGCTGTCTGGGGATCCCCTGGATGCAGATGAGAGCGTGCAGATGCTCTGGGGGCAGAGTCTGCTGCAGGGAGAGCCCAGCCTGGATGGGGCTGTGATACAGAGAGCACCGATGGCAGCTCCACGGCTCTGCTGTGTCCCTGTGTCCCTGTGTCCCTGTGTCCCTGTGTCCCTGTGTCCCTCTGTCCCTGTGTCCCTCTGTCCCTGTGTCCCTGTGTCCCTCTGTCCCTGTATCCCTCTGTCCCTGTGTCCCTCTGTCCCTGTGTCCCTCTGTCCCTGTGTCCCTGTGTCCCTGTATCCCTGTGTCCTCCATCCACTGCTGCTCCTCTGTGCTGTGTTCCCAGCTCTGATTCACAAATCCAGGCCCCTGAGTGCGATGTAGGAAAGAAAAGCTGGAAGGAGACCAGGGAGGGGCTGTGGCCTGGAGTGGGGGCTCCTCCTGGCACCCCCAGGCTGATTTCAGGAGCTGTGGCACAGGTAAAGCTGTGCCCAGGCTTTCCTCAGGTAATCCTGCTGCATCCCAGTGTGCCAACTGCAGCTCTGAAAATCATCCTAAACCTGGCAAATTCTGTCTCGGTCTTCCTTATTCCTGTGATAGCATTTATACCTTTAAGTTCTATACAATTAAAGATTGAACACAGAAATTCTGCCATGGAGCAAGAATTGTTACAGTGCTTGCAGTCATGGCTGTGGATGCCTCTCCAGGTTCCTTCAAAGGCCCAGCAAGAAACTGTGGAACATAAATCCAAATATTTATTCCCATTAATGTATATTTTGCCCCAGCTCTGCCTTCACATGTTTAGTCTGATTAATTTAGTTCTTCTCTCCTGCCATGTGAGAAGTCTCCCACCACAATAATTATGCCGTGCTGCCAGAAGACAAGGCAGGAACAATCCTTGGGTGAAAAATGCCATTTCCTTTGGCAGGGCCGGTGTTTCCTTTGGGAATGGGCTCTGGGAAGGGCTCGCAGGGGTCAGAGCTTGCAGGGCTCCTGTGCAGCTCCTGCAGCTCCTGCAGTTCCTGCAGCTCCTGCAGCTCCAGGCATGGGCTGTGCTTGCAGAACTTGTGTCCTATATTGCAATGCCCAGGACTCTTCAGAGCTTTTCTGTGTGGTTTATAACTGTTTGTGCTACCCAGCTAGGAAATTAACAAAACAAAACAAAAAGCTGGTAAAAGAGACAATTAAATGGCTTAGGTTGAGATGCTCCATAATTTATTGCAGTTCTATGAGAGAACACTTGTAGAACCCATTTAATTCATTTAATAGTAATGCAAACATTGATATAAATTAAAACTCCAGAACGCTTTCTCACATCTTTTCTCTCCCCATGAGAGGTGAATGAAAATGATTTATTACCCATAGATTATAATTGCTTAAAATAGGTTATGATGTAAGAAAAAAATCTAATCCCTTCTACCAGGCAGGAGCAAAATTCTACAGACAGAGAAATTACATCTAACACCAGTGTGTTAAGGAAGAAACATTCTTCTTCTCCCTTTGGGGAAACTCTAAGAACATCTTTTTAGAACTGTCAAAATTCACAAGCTGTAATAAATTATTCTTTTTCATTACCCATTTATTAAGCAGGCTGTTTGGTATAATAGCAGAAAAATTCTGTCTAATTTTTCCAGCATTACACTACTGTGATTTCTCATTTGAAACAGACGAGTTATCAAGAGCAGTGATGTGTTTTATTCCCTACATTGGGACCATCTTTGCTCTGAATTCTGATGAAGACAGCTCGTGAAGTGTGTCAGGCTCTGCCTGGCAGAGGGGTCGGTGGCAGGGAGGGGCTGCCACAGCCCCAGGGGACATCAGCTGCAAAATTTACTGCCAGCTTCAACCCAAAACCTGAAGAAAAGCAGATCACCAAAAACCTGGGAATGTTGTAAATGTTGGCTAAAAGATGCTGCAGGGATCTCATTAACTGCAATGCTAATGTGAAATTCTGGAACTTTATGCTGGATAAATGGATAAAATCCTGGTTACAGAGATGAGAAATCTGGAACGGGGATTTGGCTCTCTCACCAAGCTCTGTGTGGTTCTGAGAGAGTCATTTATTGAATGCAGTCATTTAATATATCATAAGCAGATATATCCTATCATTATGGCTATGATTTATATTTTATATATGTGTATGTATATGTGGGTGTTTATATATAAAATATAAATATATATTATATGATATATATATATATATATATATATAAAAAAAATAGTAAAGGTGTACTCAGGGCAAGTCTGCCTCAGCCCTGGTGGTGAAACACCATTGACTTTACTTTCATAAAATGAAAGTAAAAATACATTTTCCTTTTCTTCTTCTGGTTTGCTGAAGCTGTAAGTGAAAATCTGCCCTCGGTTTATTGTGTGTAGAGGGATCCTAAGTTATCAACCACACCATACATGGTGAATAGAATGGCTTTATTTAGAAAATTATTATTATTGTTGTTATTGTTATTATTAAGATGATGCTCAGTTGTCATGGTCCTCACTGCATTCATCCTCCCCGTGCCCAAAATGGAATTGTGAGCTCTCCCACCAACCCAGCAGCTGCACTTGCACCTTGGATGCTGAGCAGGCTCTGGGATGTGTCAGAGGCTCAGCTGACCTGCAGGCACAGCTTAGGGACATTGGTGAGCCCTGCTGTCCCCCTGCAGCCCCCAGGGGACATCCCACGGAGACAGAAAGAGGAAATAAAAGCTCCCTGTGTCCTAGCCCTGGATGTGGGGTTGCTGCTCGCTGTCTCTGCTGGGGATGCCACAAACGCTGGAGCCCACATTGTGTCTGCACAGGCAGCAGCCACAGCGAGCTGCTGGCTCCAGGCACAAAGTGGATTACATTTTTAGAGCTAATCCACAGCTCTTTGACTGGAGAGATTTGCTAAACCCCTCCTCGCTGCTTGTTCCTTTAGGTCTGTGCACTCCAAAATCTTCCTTCCAGCCTCTTCCCAAAAGTAAATGCATGGCTGTTTATTTGAACTTATAGTACCTAACTTTGCTTGTGCCCTGCTTTGTTAAACAGGATTCACAGACAGGGGGAAAAAACCCAGCACCCAAAAATCTCAGCGCTTCACTGATCCATAAAATCATTATAGGCAACATTTCAGTTTCAACAAGTGCCAAAAATTCTCCCCCCTCCTCGAATATAAAAATAAAGCAGAAACAAAAATAACAAGGCTATTAATCTTTCATTAAGTTAAAGGGATGAAAAGGAATCGCTTAAAGTATCATTCTTTACTTGCACCACAAGATTGGATGCCCCCTGCTAGCTTCAAAGGCTCTAAAAGAAGCTGGTTAATATTGTTGGCACAGAACCAGATTGTGGTTTATTTTAGTTTTTCTGAATTTTTTTTCAACAAAAGAAAACATTAAGGGTTGGACACTGATTGCTGAGGAGCAGCTATTGAAAGGGGGGCCTTTTGTGCTGCTCCCAGTAATATGTCAATTTTCAGACGTGTAAAAGCTGCTCAGGAGTTGTGTCAGTGTGTGCACAGGGGCTGCACTGTGCAGCTCTGCTCCTGTTTGCTCCCTGCTCTCAGCTCAGACACAAATCTGTGCCTGTGCCCGTGTGCCAGACCTGCAACAGCTCTGCTGAAATATGGACTTCATGCATCCCTAGAGAAACACCAGCTGCTCCACAGGGCACAGAGCCCCTCCCCTGCCTCCCTGCACTGCTGCTGCTCCGGCTGCATCGCTGCCCGGCCCCAGGCTCGTGTGTATTGCAAACAGAGCCAATTGCTGCTGCTGCTGCTGCTGCTGCTGCTGCTGCTGCTGCTGCTGCTGCTGCTGCTGCTGCTGTGTGCCATCGCTCTGTGCTCGGGGCTGGGCAGGGCTGGGCACTGCCCTGCCAGCCAGGAGCTGCAGGGGCTGCAGGGGATGCACAGGGCTCTGGGCTGCAGGGGCTGCAGGGGATGCAGGGGATGCACAGGGCTCTGGGATGCAGGGGATGCACAGGGCTCTGGGCTGCAGGGGCTGCAGGGGATGCACAGGGCTCTGGGCTGCAGGGGATGCAGGGTTCCATTCTGCAGGGCTCCATGCTGCAGGAGCTGCAGGGGCTGCAGGAGCTGCAGGAGCTGCAGGATTCCATTCTGCAGGAGCTGCAGGAGCTGCAGGGGCTGCAGGAGCTGCAGGCCCACAGGGCTGTGATCCTGCTCAGGCAGTTCCCTGCAGCCCCAGCCCTTCCCAGCAGCTCCTCTGGTGCTGCCTCCAGCTCCCAGCGCAGGCTGCAGCTCCTGCAGCTGCCCTGGCTGCGAGAAGGAGCAGCTGGAGCTCTGTCAGGGAACCACTGAGTGCATCTAAAAGGAGCAGGTATATTTAAAATGCAAACTATCCAAACACACTATTGGGGTAATTGGAAGCATCTGCTTCATTTGATCCCTTGTCATTCGGTCCCCTGGGGCAGCACTACTGGATCTGCCCTTTCCAATCCGTGTTACCAAATAAAACACGTACATCCCACTTGGCCCTGGGAAGATTTTTTCCTTCTTACATCAGGCATAACAACTGCAAAGAAATTTGGCTACATTCCCCAAAGTGTATTTCACCCAACATCTCCCTGTCACGCTTCTATCCATTATCTCTCCCAACTATTCCCCCTGGGCCAAATTCAACATCCATCACAAAATTTACATGTAATCCACCGGTGTTTGCATAAGGTGTATATACATTCTTGCATATGCCAAATATGACAGATGTCTTCAATTCCTCCTGTAAAACCCTTTTCAGGAGAAGTCTCTTACACTGTTGCTGTGATGGATAATGTCCCCCTGACTTCTAATAAACTCTGTATTTTATTTGTCTGAGTTAGGCAGGAGAAAAGGGCACAACCATTTTCCTTTTTGGGTGTTTTTCAAGAGGAAGCACACATTTCCTGACTAAACATCGACTGGAGCCAGTTGTGCCCCTGGCAAGGCAGCTTGCCCAGTGCCCCCTGCCACGAGGCACCTTTGAGCTGCTCACAGCTCTGCCAGGCTGTGCCTGTGTGTCCTGCAATGGGCGAGCTCAGCTGACTGCTCCAGTCATCTCTGCCACCCAGATCATCAAAAAAATGCTGTTATTTGTGTTCCCAGAGCCTGAGAGCTCCAGCTCTGCTGCAGGGAGGGATGGTCCTGCCTCAAAGCCCCTCAGTGTGTCCCATAACTGGGAGCACTGGAGATACTGGGAGGCCCTGAACCACTGAGGGAGGCCTGGCTTCTCTGGGAAAAAATGCAATTATGTAATTAATATGCCATAATATATGAACAGCAGGAAACTAATGCTGCTCCACCAGAGTCCCATCTCCTGCCATTGTCTTGCTTCTAAGTGCCTGAGTTCAACCTGAATAATTTTCTTCTAATGAGTTCCTCTGTGTGTGTAACAAAAAATGGCAACCAATGCAAACAATCCAAAATGCAATTATTTAATTTGAGCAGCTGTGTGAACTGCATCTGTTTCAGGTGGAATGGCTCCTACATAACAAAAGGAATTCCTTCCCTGAAAAGCTGATTTGCTCCATCTCTCAAACTTTCTGGTGGAGTTCCCAGCTGGACAGGGACAGGGAACAAATTCTCCAGCAGTGTCTGTGCCAGAACCTGAGCAGGGTGCAGAAATAAGGACAGGCCCTGGGTGTCCTTCCTGGACATGGGGTTTGTCCCATCAGCAGGGAATTTATTCTGGTTTTAATCTTTTTTAAACTTCCCTCGAAGGATGTCAGCTGGAGCACCCAGCTGGCTCCAGCGCCCCGGGATCAGCCCTTGGCCGGAGGATTTCTGCATCCTCTGGTGTCTGGCTGCTTCTCTGTGACTTTCACGCCATTCATGCTTCACTTTGTGGAATGTTTATCTTGAAAAGAAGGGGTTTAAGCTTGGCAAAGCAAAAAGACTTTTCAGGAGGGGAATGGCTGGTTCAGCTTGAGACAGCTGCCTGTTAAATGTTCCATTAATGATAAGATCCTAAAAGAGCCGCTCAGGGCTGAGCAATCTTGCTTTCCTTTCTTACTCTATCTCTGCTGAAGTTTCTTTTCCGCTTTTAGAGAAGGGGAACAGTTTTCTTTTACTTTCTTTTCTCTTTTTTACGTTTTTTTATCACCAACCACAGGGTCAGCTTTGATTTGGGTGAGTCAGAAACATATTTATCTCTGAAATTCTCCTTCTGTGCCTGGGAATGAAGTGTTTCTCCTCATCTCAGAAGGAAGAGATGTATTTTAAATAATAGCAGTGCCAAAAAAGAAAGTAAAAGGTAATAATAGCATTTGTTTTACCTGCTGCAGAGTAGATCTGATTTATATGTTACTGGTACACACACGATTTTAAGAGACTGCTTCAGTTTCTCTGTGACAATGTTTATAGTTTGTTTATAGAAAGAGATCTGTGCTCCAGACTTTGTTCTACATTCTGCTCAGCTCAAACAGTTCTTTCAGCAGATAGACCTGAGCCAGCCCTCACCCCGTTTAAGATGTGTTTGATTTTTGCAGGCATTCCATAGTTGCAGGAAGCACTCAGGCCTTAATCTGGACCACTTGTCCGGTAGTGAAAGGCAAAACCCGACTTTGGGATCAGTGTTCTTGGAGATCTGTCTGGTTTAGGGGCTTTGGTAGAGCCTGGCAGCCTGCAGGGTTTGGGCTTTGGGCTTTGGGCTTTGGGCTTTGGGGTTTGGGGCTGATGTCTGGGGGGGAGCTCAGCATCCCCGTGCCCAGACCTGCACATCCCGCTCCTGCCTCCTCCTGCAGCCCTGCAGAAACAGAACTGCTGGGAAGGGCAGGAGCCCTGGCAAGTGCTGTGTGCTGGAGCCTCACAGCATCTCCTCAGGACAGAGAGAGGTGCCTTCCTCATAATGACCCAAAACATCAAGGGTGGCTTCCCACTCTCTAAGAAAAGCCACAGGTCCAGCTTTTCCATTGGGATAAAAAACTTGTTAATAAAATCAGCAGAGTGGCTCAGACGCGTTCCCCTGCTAGACCTCCACAGCAGAGTCACAGATCTTAAGAAGAAGAAGAAAGGGAAGGAGAAACAGAGATTTATGGGAGGAAAAAAGGGGGGGAAATGTGATTTCAGATGGGATCAGGCAAAAGAAAAGAATGTTACCGTCAGTCCTCTCCCACCAAATTTGCCTCTGCCCAGTTCAATGCTGGGCACTGCTCAGGTCAGGGATTCATTAAAATGCAATAAAGTGAAAATATTTCTGAAAACATGGAGCCATCATGGAGCTACTTGAAGAATTCTCCTTAAAGGGACCGATTCAAACCCAACAGGATCTTCTGCATTGATTTCAAGAGGCTTTCAATTACACCAGAACCCTGCAGGGTTGAAACAAATGCTGAGCAGGTTGGTGGCAAGGGTGTGTGAGGGAAGCCAACAGTTCTGCTGCTCTGAAAAGAGTTATCATGGACAGGAACACACCAGCACTGCTCTAACAGAGTTTATCATGGACAGGAACACACCAGCACTGCTGTACAGAGTTTATCATGGACAGGAACACACCAGCACTGCTGTACAGAGTTTATCATGGACAGGAACACACCAGCACTGCTCTAACAGAGTTTATCATGGACAGGAACACACCAGCACTGCTCTGAAAAGAGTTTATCATGGGCAGGAACACACCAGCACTGCTCTGAAAAGAGTTTATCGTGGACAGGAACACACCAGCACTGCTCTAACAGAGTTTATCATGGACAGGAACACACCAGCACTGCTGTACAGAGTTTATCATGGACAGGAACACACCAGCACTGCTGTACAGAGTTTATCACACACAGGAACACACCAGCACTGCTGTACAGAGTTTATCACACACAGGAACACACCAGCACTGCTGTACAGAGTTTATCATGGACAGGAACACACCAGCACTGCTGTACAGAGTTTATCATGGACAGGAACACACCAGCACTGCTCTAACAGAGTTTATCACACACAGGAACACACCAGCACTGCTGTACAGAGTTTATCACACACAGGAACACACCAGCACTGCTCTAACAGAGTTTATCATGGACAGGAACACACCAGCACTGCTCTAACAATGTTTATCACACACAGGAACACACCAGCACTGCTGTACAGAGTTTATTGTGGACAGGAACACACCAGCACTGCTCTAACAGAGTTTATCATGGACAGGAACACACCAGCACTGCTGTACAGAGTTTATCATGGACAGGAACACACCAGCACTGCTCTAACAGAGTTTATCACACACAGGAACACACCAGCACTGCTGTACAGAGTTTATCACACACAGGAACACACCAGCACTGCTGTACAGAGTTTATCATGGACAGGAACACACCAGCACTGCATTCACTGGCACAGGAACAGCTCCCTCTGCCCAGGAACTCTGTGCAAGGAAAACTGGCACAGGCCTGAACATTATAAAATGCTTGAAGTGTTAATATTCATCAAAAGTTTCAAACTTGTTCTATCAAAACTATTGGAAAAGTCTTGTATTTCCCTCTCACCCAGTACATTTGACATGTGCATACCCTTTCCAGATGTCCTTGCATGTCCTGTTCCCAGCACTGACCTCTACTGTCTGTGCTGGACTTGGGTATTATTTTTTACTAAAATGAGAGCTCTTTAATCAGCTTTCAAAACATTGTGAACTGAAACTGCTCTTATTTAAAAGTTTAACTTTACTTTCATCAATTTATAATCAGAGTTCCTCTGGTATGTTTGATTCCTGACAAACAAGGATAAAAGTCTTGTGCCCCCATTGCTAATGAGATGATAAAACAGCAGGGATCAAGTTTTTAATTACTACAGGCTATGCACTGGAGAGGTACCAGTGATATTTTCTATTGCATGTCTAAGTTGTAACTTCAGGCTTATGACAGTCATGCTGTGTTCCTCTGCCTTTGATGATCACTCATCTTTGTCTCCTGAGAACATACAAAAATTTCTGAGCTGGGCTCCTGGGGGGCTCACAATTATTGCTGTAACCTGGCACAGGTTCCAGGGCAGCAGCAGCGCTGCTCAGCGAGGATCCCATGTCTGAGCCAGGAGAGCACACGCAAAACATTGGCAACTTTTCTTCTCACACAATCTAGATTCTCAATCTAGTCGTTCCTTTAATAATTCTGCTTTTAATTAAGTGGGAGAATAATTTAATATTGTTCCTTTTTTTCCCTTTTAGAAGCACATTCCATTACCTCCTCATACATAAAGCATCAGGGCCACGGGCACGCAGCAGTGCACGGTTTTGGCACTGGGGGACCCAGGTCTCGGAAAATCGGCAATACAGGAATGTTTTTGGAAATGATCTTCATTCCTACCATGTTTAGAAGCTTCTTGAGTGAGTTTTGTTTCCTTGAATAAAATTATCATTGATGTAAGAGGTAGAAATGCATTTCTAAGTAACAAATGGTTTCATTATTAGGCAGAGAGCTGAGGTTGATGATGGTGCAGAGCCATCATTCCCCTCGGCAGTGCTGCAGATGTTCCCCACCCTGATGAGCCTGAGTGTGTTTGGCCACTGCTGTGGTGATTGCAGAGCTCCTCCTGCCCTGCCCCACAGCCCTGTGCACAGAGGAGCAGCTCTGTGTCCCCACTCTGTCCCTGTACCCCAAATCTTCCTCTGAAGCCACCCCTGCCTTTCCTGTGCCACAGCAGCTCTGCCACTGCTCCACGGCATCCTACAGACATCATTTCCTCCCAATGCCTTTATGCTGAGAGAGCAGTCTGGGGAAAATGATTTCATCCCTATTTCGTGTTGCCTTTTGTGTTTAATCTCTGCTTGATGTGAGCGATAGGTATGTCTCAGCCTTTTATCCAACTAAAATGAAGCTGCCATTCCTTTCCTTAGTTCCTTCACTTTACACTTCTTCTCTGCAGCTAAATCCTAACCCAGGAGAGAGTTTTCCCTCTGGGGAAGGAGTGAAGACCTCAGAAGCAGTGACATCTCCAGTGGAGTTGGAAAGGGGAATAAGATGAGCCTGGGCTCAGGAGTAGCAGGTCCTCCTTGAGTGCTGAAACACAAAAAAAAGAAACTACTTTTTCTCTGCCTAAACTAAGATTTTACAGCAGCATCATTTGTGGAAGGGTAAAATACCAAAGGACGTGCTTTTGTGCAGAGATATTGCAAAATACTGGGTGTAAGCAACCCTTCAGTAATATATAGTAATATATTCATTTCTGTAAGGGTTGGGAGCTGTGATGTGGCTTGGCCTCTCCAGGGACTGAGTGTCACACGGATGCTGCAGGAATCAAGAGCCCAGCTGCCCCACTTCTCTCTAGCTTGAGGATAAAACCCCAGTGCTTCAGTAGCCCCATCCAGGCTGGCTGCAAATAATCATTCTTAGGGGAAACACGGGGGTAAAACTCACTTCAAAATGTACTTCACAAATCTGAAACTTCTGTGAAGTAACCAACCATCATTAATGCACTTGGCTGTAGGAATCAATTATGTTTTAAAAGCAAATCACGAAGGAGATTTCATCCTTGTTTTGTTTTACAAGTGATGTGACAGATCAAAAATGCTAACACTACAAGTACTGCACTGACTGGAACCCAAACATAGCTGAAATTTAAATTTAGCACTGATTTATTTTACAAATGTAGGACATGCAAGTACCAGACTATTGTTGTGGCTCTTCTGAACTTGCAGCTCATATCAACTCCAGCCACTGCATAAACACAATCAAGAGACATTTAATGTGCTGCATAATAGAACTTGAAATGAAGCTGACCATAAAATGTGTGTGATCTAAGCTGCAGAAATCCCTTCACTCTAAGGATCTGTTCCCTAAAAAAGAAAAATGTAAAGTGTTTAAAAGATTTAGCAAAATCTCTGCATAGATTGAATAAATCATCATGGGTATCAATTATATCTTAAAAATAGTGTACAGCTCTTATAACATCAAGGACTGGTTTTAATTATGGCTTCAGTGTAACTAATATTTTCTTAATTTTAATGAATGTTGTCCTATTATAGGATTAACTGTGAAGAAGCTGAAGAAGCCAAAAGAATTTTCAATTAGAAGAATTGCAGAGACACTTGACAGGTACAGCAATAACAGCAGATGGTTTTGAAGTACGTTGGATTTTGGCCCAAATGCTGTTCACTCTCTGACTCATCCCATGGGAGTGTGGCAATGAGACTTGGCCTTTCTTCCACAAGGGTAAAAAGTAAATATTGCAATGGGCTGCAAGGGCAAAGCTGTAGTAAATTCCTGTCTCTACATGAGAAATCTGCATAACTAAACTGATCCAAGCACATCATTGTAATTCTTGCTAGGGAGGCACATCAGTAACTGAGCTCTTGCAGGTCCCAGTGCTCAGCTGTGGCTCGTGGTCAGCTGTATTTATGTTCAGTGTGTGAGGAGCAGCACAACTGCAGCAGCAAGGCAAGGTGTGCACTGAAATGTTGTGCAAAGCTCAAAGGAACACCTGGAAGCCTCCTGAATCAAAAAGAAAACAAAAAAAAACCCTGACTTTGCATTTATCATCATAATTTCGAAACATTTGAATGTTTTATTAGTGAGGGAAGTACAGACAGGGCAGAGCAGCAGGGGGTTGAGAAGTGCCAAGAGCCCATTTGTGGCACTCAGAGAGTTCCCCCTCTCTGCCTGGCTTACCCAAAGGGTGACCACAGTCAAATATCAATAGTCCTGCTATTGCTGTGCAGGATTCTTCATTTGGCTCCATTCTTAGGCTGCTGCTCATGAATGAGCTCTCATGTGGGACATGAGGAGCCGGGGCTGATGATCCACACACAATCTGTGGGCTGTGTTTGTGTGAACACACAAAGTGTTGGTGCAGAGATTCAGCCTGGAAAATGGCCTTTGAATACAGAAGGAACTTCACATTGCTTCTATACTAAACCTCTGCTACTATTAAATTCAAGTAAGAATTCCAAACCGAAATATTCATGTTCACAGAGAAATGAATGCAGTTCTCGAGGCTCCCCTCACCTCAAGCCTCGTGATTCCTGCGTGCTACAGACAGAAACATTTGCATTTGGCATCTCATTTTTCTTCAGCAAATTTATTTCCTGCGACTCTTTCATCAGAAGAGCTGTACTGTGTATCAAGAACATTATTTTGCGTATACAAAAGGAAAAGGGGATAATAGGTGCTTTTAATGTCTCCTGCTGCTGGAGAGCCATAATATTTAAGTCATAAATGGGCAAATGTCAAAGCAGGTCTCCTCTGTGCCTGACTCCCCCTGATAATTAGGTGCTGGTTTATTGTTCTGTGACTGAGTGGTGAGTCCAGCTGTCAGCTGACATAACTCGGAATGGAAGGACCACATTCCTCATAACCAGACAACTCCCTTCAAAATCCATGGCATATTTACAGCCCTCAGATTTGCAGGATCAGGTTTCAGGCCATAGCTGTGCACAGCAAAATAATACCTCAGCCTCTGTGACTGCACTCTTCAATGCTTGGGTTTGACTGCAAGGACTGGGCCTTGCTTTTCCTCCCCCATCCATGGAATCAGAAAGGAGCCCCATGGAAAGAAAACCTCTGTGGTTCCCAGCCACCACAGTAGGCATTTGATGCAGCAACCCACAGAAAAATTGAGCAGCTTGCCAAAAAGCGAGAAAAACTGGAAAAAGTTATCTGCAAAGGCTGTTGGGAGCACATCCAGGCTCTGATTTGTGTTTGCCAAAGGAAAAACCCAACAGCCATCGATGCCTCGCCCCTGTTGGAAAGGTTGGAAAGGTGTTTCACATTCCTGCCCCCCTGTCACGCTCCTGTGGAGCTGCCAAGGGCAAAACCTTCTCGTGGGGCTGCCAGAACGAGGGGAAAACCTTCCCAGCCTGACCTGTAGCTTGAGCTCATTCCTGCTGAGGAGTGAGGGATTGGTGTCCGTGGGAGTGAGGGATTGGTGTCCATGGGAGTGAGGGATTGGTGTCCATGGGAGTGAGGGATTGGTGTCCATGGGAATGAGGGATTGGTGTCCATGGGAGTGAGGGATTGGTGTCCATGGGAATGAAGGATTGGTGTCCATGGGAGTGAGGGATTGGTGTCCATGGGAGTGAGGGATTGGTGTCCATGGGAGTGAGGGATTGGTGTCCATGGGAGTGAGGGATTGGTGTCCATGGGAGTGAGGGATTGGTGTCCATGGGAGTGAGGGATTGGTGTCCATGGGAATGAGGGATTGGTGTCTGTGGGAGTGAGGGATTGGTGTCTGTGGGAGTGAGGGATTGGTGTCCATGGGAGTGAGGGATTGGTGTCTGTGGGAATGAGGGATTGGTGTCCATGGGAATGAGGGATTGGTGTCTGTGGGAATGAGGGATTGGTGTCTGTGGGAATGAGGGATTGGTGTCCATGGGAATGAGGGATTGGTGACAGAGGGAGTGAGGGATTGGTGTCCATGGGAGTGAGGGATTGGTGTCTGTGGGAATGAGGGATTGGTGTCTGTGGGAATGAGGGATTGGTGTCTGTGGGAATGAGGGATTGGTGACAGAGGGAGTGAGGGATTGGTGTCCATGGGAGTGAGGGATTGGTGTCTGTGGGAATGAGGGATTGGTGACAGAGGGAGTGAGGGATTGGTGTCCATGGGAGTGAGGGATTGGTGTCCATGGGAGTGAGGGATTGGTGTCCATGGGAATGAGGGATTGGTGTCCATGGGAGTGAGGGATTGGTGTCCATGGGAGTGAGGGATTGGTGTCCATGGGAATGAGGGATTGGTGTCCATGGGAATGAGGGATTGGTGTCCATGGGAGTGAGGGATTGGTGTCCATGGGAGTGAGGGATTGGTGTCCATGGGAGTGAGGGATTGGTGTCTGTGGGAATGAGGGATTGGTGACAGAGGGAGTGAGGGATTGGTGTCCATGGGAGTGAGGGATTGGTGTCCATGGGAATGAGGGATTGGTGTCTGTGGGAATGAGGGATTGGTGTCCATGGGAGTGAGGGATTGGTGTCCATGGGAGTGAGGGATTGGTGTCCATGGGAATGAGGGATTGGTGTCCATGGGAGTGAGGGATTGGTGTCCATGGGAGTGAGGGATTGGTGTCCATGGGAATGAAGGATTGGTGTCCATGGGAGTGAGGGATTGGTGTCCATGGGAATGAGGGATTGGTGTCCATGGGAGTGAGGGATTGGTGTCCATGGGAGTGAGGGATTGGTGTCCATGGGAATGAGGGATTGGTGTCCATGGGAATGAGGGATTGGTGTCTGTGGGAGTGAGGGATTGGTGTCTGTGGGAGTGAGGGATTGGTGTCCATGGGAGTGAGGGATTGGTGTCCATGGGAATGAGGGATTGGTGTCTGTGGGAATGAGGGATTGGTGTCCATGGGAGTGAGGGATTGGTGTCTGTGGGAATGAGGGATTGGTGTCCATGGGAATGAGGGATTGGTGTCTGTGGGAATGAGGGATTGGTGTCTGTGGGAATGAGGGATTGGTGTCCATGGGAATGAGGGATTGGTGACAGAGGGAGTGAGGGATTGGTGTCCATGGGAGTGAGGGATTGGTGTCCATGGGAATGAGGGATTGGTGTCCATGGGAATGAGGGATTGGTGTCCATGGGAATGAGGGATTGGTGTCCATGGGAATGAGGGATTGGTGTCCATGGGAGTGAGGGATTGGTGTCCATGGGAGTGAGGGATTGGTGTCCATGGGAATGAGGGATTGGTGTCCATGGGAGTGAGGGATTGGTGTCTGTGGGAATGAGGGATTGGTGACAGAGGGAGTGAGGGATTGGTGTCCATGGGAGTGAGGGATTGGTGTCCATGGGAATGAGGGATTGGTGTCTGTGGGAGTGAGGGATTGGTGACAGAGGGATGCTGCTGTGTGGGCCAGGAGCTGACTGGCTCAGGGACTGTTTGCAAGGTGTCCTGGAGATGTCAGGGATCCCAGGGATGTCAGGGATGTCAGGGATCTCAGGGATCCCAGGGATCTCAGGGATGTCAAGAATCTCAGGAATCTCAGGAATCTCAGGAATCTCAGGGATCTGTGCCCCCAGGCAGCACAGGGATGATCCCTGGACATCTCTGGTGGCCTGAGCCCACCTGGAGAGCAGCCAGAGGAAAGCAAAGCTGCAGGAGCTGCTGCAGTGGGACATGTGTGTGCTGTGTTAGCCTGGGGTGGAAGGGAAGGGTGGGATCTCGGGATCAGCCTCTCCAAGGGGTGTCCTTGGAAAGGAAAGGACGAGGTTGCAGCTCCAGTCACTCCAGCCCAGCTCCAGTGCTCTGCTGGGGACTGGGAGCTCTTTGTGTCTGCACTGCCCCTCTCCCGTGGCCACCCTTGCTCAGCAAACACTCAGGACAGGCGCATTTCTCGGGGAGAGGATTGTCCTGAGGATTGCTGTGCTGCTTTATTCCAGAAAATCAAATTAGCTCCTCACTATCCCATATCCTAAGAGCTCCCTCCTGCAGCAGGGGCTGGGGAAACAAGGCAAGAAGAGCTCGTTCCAAGCCAGAGGGGTCAGGAGGAACATGGAGAAAACACAGAACCTTAACGATTCCCTCCCCAACCTTCAGTCTGTGAAACCTTCCCGGGGGCAAGTGACACCTTTTTTCTGCCCTGTGAGGGCAGTCCCATATTGTCAGAAAAAGGGTAAAAAACCCAAGGTTTTGAGAGGAAGTTTATTTGCTGCGTCACTCTATTGGACATAGAAATTATATTAAAAAATTGAACTGAAAAGAAAGGAGATCACTAAATCAATAAATTCTAGGGGTTTACTAACAGCCATGTACTGACCCTGGTGAAGATGTTAATTCACTTCAGTGGTTATAGGAAAAAAGCACAGTGGAAAATAAGGAAAAAAACAGGAAACAATATAAGATATTTTTCTGCTTTCTAAACACTAACTAATCAATCAGCTGAGTTTTTGCTGGATAAGAAAGATCCAGTGGTGGCTCTTTGTGAGACACTTAACGCACAGAGACTTTTTAAAAATTATTTTTGCCCAGGAGACAAACGTGTAACCATATGATTTTTCCCCCTGCTATGTTAAAAATGCATTTATATTTTTTCAAGCACACCCCGATTAAAGAGGGCACATCTGTTTTAAGTCCTTCTTTATGAAAATTACTGAGCTTCCTCTGAAAGCTTATCTTTTAATTTCAAAATTCTTTGTAGCAATAACTTAGATAATAACCAACCATATTTCTGTCTTCTTTAGAGGAGAAAAAAAGGGAGAGAGAGAGAAAGAAAGAACCATTTTGAGCTTTGAACTCCCCCTCCCTCCCCTCGCTGGGTCTCCTTTGAAAAGGCCCCCCTGATTTGCGTTTAAAATGGCAGTTTCCTAGCGCTTGATTAGTGTTGGTGTGGGATAGCAGGCGCTGGGAGCGCCGGGCTCAGCTTGAGCCCTGCGGATTATTCATCAACTTCCCCGGCAGGGGGGACCCTGCCCCTCTCCCGCTCAGCACCACAGTCTGCAGCTTTGCTTTTTACCACCTTTCATTTCTCCTTTTCACAAACTTCTCTCTTTTTTTGCCTTTTTTCCCCCTTTTTTTTTTTTCCTTTTCCCCCCCTGAAGAGGTGACCTGAGCGTTCCCAGCATCCCATCGCTGCACCCAGCATCCCATTGATGCTCCCAGCGTCCCATTGATGCTCCCAGCATCCCATCGCTGCACCCAGCATCCCATTGATGCTCCCAGCATCCCATTGATGCTCCCAGCATCCCTGTCCATCCCATCCCATCCCAACCCATCCCTGTCCATCCCATCCCAGCCCATCCCATCCCATCCCATCCCAGCCCATCCCATCCCTGTCCACCCCTGTCCATCCCTGTCCATCCTTGCCCATCCCTGTCCACCCCATCCCATCCCTGTCCATCCCTGTCCATCCCATCCCATCCCAGCCCATCCCTGTCCACCCCTGTCCATCCCTGTCCATCCCATCCCTGTCCATCCCAGTCCATCCCAGTCCATCCCATCCCAGCCCATCCCTGTCCATCCCTGCCCATCCCATCCCATCCCATCCCATCCCATCCCATCCCATCCCATCCCATCCCATCCCATCCCAGTCCATCCCAGTCCATCCCTGCCCATCCCATCCCATCCCAGTCCATCCCAGTCCATCCCAGCCCATCCCAGTCCATCCCAGTCCATCCCACCCGCAGTGCCTGCCCGTTCCCAGCATTGTCTAAAGCAAAGATCATTGAAGCACCTGAAGGGGCACCTGCAGAGTCCCTGGGCTCTGTCAGCACCAACTGTGCCACCCCCTCCCCTCCTGCTGCCCCCGGTGCTGCTGCCTCGTCTTTGTTCAGTGTTTGTGTCCCCAGGAGTGCAGGAACATCCCCCGTGACTGCTCCAGCCTTTGGAACACTCCAAACCGGCCCTGAGCAGAGTCCTGCAAAGCTGCAGCCCTGAGCAGAGTCCTGCAAAGCTGCAGCTCTGAGCAGAGTCCTGCAAAGCTGCAGCTCTGAGCGGAGTCCTGCAAAGCTGCAAAGCTCTGAGCAGAGTCCTGCAAAGCTGCAGCTCTGAGCGGAGTCCTGCAAAGCTGCAGCTCTGAGCAGAGTCCTGCAAAGCCGCAGCTCTGAGCAGAGTCCTGCAAAGCTGCAGCTCTGAGCGGAGTCCTGCAAAGCCGCTCCTCGCATCGCTCCTGTGCCTGGCTGTGGTGTGTGCTCGCTGTCAGTGACACGATGAGGATGATGAGGATGATGATGATGATGATGATGATGATGATGATGATGATGATGATGATGATGATGATGATGATGATGATGATGATGATGATGATGATGATGATGATGATGTTTCAGAGCCCGTGCAGAGGGGATGTCTTTGTGCAGAACACAAATCAGCAGCAGGCAGTACTGAGTGCAGCCCGGTGTGTCCCTGAGCCAGTGGGGCTGAGCAAGGGCCCTGCAGGAGATGCAGGGAGAAGCTGAGGAGCCCTCAGGGATGTCACCGAGCTGTGGCAGAGCTCTCAGGGATGTCACTGAGCTGTGGCAGAGCTCTCAGGGATGTCACTGAGCTGTGGCAGAGCTCTCAGGGATGTCACCGAGCTGTGGCAGAGCTCTCAGGGATGTCACCGAGCTGTGGCAGAGCCCTCGGGGATGTCACTGAGCTGTGGCAGAGCCCTCAGGGATGTCACCGAGCTGTGGCAGAGCCCTCAGGGATGTCACCGAGCTGTGGCAGAGCTCTCAGGGATGTCACCGAGCTGTGGCAGAGCTCTCAGGGATGTCACCGAGCTGTGGCAGAGCCCTCAGGGATGTCACCGAGCTGTGGCAGAGCCCTCAGGGATGTCACCGAGCTGTGGCAGAGCTCTCAGGGATGTCACCGAGCTGTGGCAGAGCTCTCAGGGATGTCACCGAGCTGTGGCAGAGCTCTCAGGGATGTCACCGAGCTGTGGCAGAGCTCTCAGGGATGTCACCGAGCTGTGGCAGAGCTCTCAGGGATGTCACCGAGCTGTGGCAGAGCTCTCAGGGATGTCACCGAGCTGTGGCAGAGCTCTCAGGGATGTTACCGAGCTGTGGCAGAGCTCTCAGGGATGTCACCGAGCTGTGGCAGAGCACGGGGACACTGCAGAGCCCTGGGGACAGGGGCCAAGCCACCAGTGCCAGGCTCATCCTCACGGGTCCTGTCAGTGCAGATCCTCTGCTCGAGGGGAGAAATGTCCTGCAATGTTCCACACACCTGAGACACACCTGGGACATGCCAGGGGAGCAGCACGAACAGATTCCAAATAAAATGCAGCTTTTACACCTTGAGGTTTCTGTTAGTGGCACCAGGATCTTCCAACCACGGCCCTTTCTGACCGGGGCAAACCCATCCACAGCATCGTTTGGAGCAAGGGCCACCAGGCATTGGGGCTTTCAGAAGTTAAACAAAACAGAATTTTTTAAATCAGTATCCAGAAATATTCCAAGGGAAGCAAGTGAAAAAGTGACAGATGTTCTGCATGTAGGCAAATACAAACTTGAACACGATATAAAATGTGTGAGAATGATTTAAACTCAACTGCAAAAATTAATTATTGGAGGTTTAGAATTGTAAAGCACCATTTGGGTTTTACAGAATGTTCAAAATAAAGAAAATAACTCAGGTATTTATTGTTTTGCTTCAATTTACATCGATGCTATAAATAGCTGACAAGAAATGATGACAAATAAGCTATTGTAAGCCTTTGGGAGTTTATTAGGTCATTTGTGAGAGGTCTGAATAGAGTCATTTGTTGCCCTCAGGTGTTTGAGAGTCTCTTTACCCTTGGGAAAGGAATTTAACAAAGGAGTGTATTTCAAAGCAGGCACTCTGTGTTTTCCACCCTTTTCTGAAGTGTTTTCAAACACGCTTCAAGCTAAAAACTCTCAGAAGTGAGAAAAGGAGGTTTATATCAGATGACCCCTGAGGCAGCTGACAATCCGGGGGAGCAGAAGATGGGGTCACATTTTAGATGCTTGAATCCCAAATACATTTTCACTATAGGAGGCCCTGATTTATTTTCGCCCCACCCACTGGGTGCAAACTTTGAAATGCACAATACAAAAGTGTTGGACTAATGCCCTACTTGCGTTTTTTTTTTTTTTTTATTTGGCTGAAATGTGACATGTCTCATTTCTCGTCTGCTTCCAAAAGCACCGGGCAGGTCCTTTGTTCCAAAAAGCCATTGCATCTGCCCTAATCCATGGATGTCCCCATCAGATGGAGCATTAGCATTTGTTCAGGCTGTGATGACACAGGGTGTCAGGCAATGGAAATACAGCCATCAAAATGAACCTGCCAAAACAGCCTGGGGAAATCAAATACAGCTTGGATTGGCCAGGGAGCATCCAGGTAAGCTCTGCTCCAAAAGCAAGGGCCCAGCCAGTCCCTTCATGGGATGAAGGGTGGAGAGGCCAGGAGAGAGGAAAAATGAAAGAAAAATGGAATTTTGTCTGTGTCTGTATTTTTTTTCCGTGTGATTTTGTTCATGGGTCCCAGAGAACAAACAGTTTAACATCAGCAATCTTGGCTGCAGCTCAGGAGGTGTGATCAGACAGCAGCCTGAATGCAGTGGGCATTTCTGACCTACATTTTGGGAGCTGAGCACTGCCTGTCTGTGTGTACATAACTCACAGCAAAACCCTCTGTGTTCCCTGCCTGGGGGGAGGCATTTCTGCATTCCCAGCGCCCTCCAGAGCTGCTTACACAGGTTCCCACATCATCCCAGAGATGGTCCTGCAGATCTGGCTGCTGTCCAACTCTTCTGTCACAGAAAAACCCACTTCCAGCAGCTTAGGGCTGCAGCAGAAACGAGCCAAGTACCGCAAACTTTGCAGCCGAATTCAGGGTCTCAGTGGAATAAAGACACCACGGTACTGACAGAGCTCCCCTGCACAGGGAATGAGGCTCAGGAGGAGCCCCAGACTGGCCAGTGGAACACCCTGCAGGACTGGAATCCCTCTGGCCCCATCCCACTCCTGGATGGATCCAGGCTGGCACTGCCAGGGAGGCTCAGCAGAGCAGCAGCAGCTCCTGAGCCTGCAGGAGGCTGCAGACCCATCCCCACCACTCTCAAAATGATTTCCTGCCCTTCTCCAGGGCATCAAGAGCCTGCTGTCATCCACTTGGACTGCACTTGAACCCTCTCTCAAGTGAATGCCCTGCAGCTCTTGTCTTCAAACGGTGGTGCCCATCCTTTTTGATCATCCAAGTCATGCAGATTTTTCAAAGGCAGAGCTGATGCTCACGGCCCCTCTCCTGCTTTCTGATTTCTTGGCTGGACTCACTGTGCATTCAGTTCACAAGTCATTCATGCAAATAAGGCACTGCATACTCAAAAGATGTCCAAGATGAGGAACAGCTGAGATCAGACTGCTCCTGTTGGAATAATTCATGTAGACCCTGTACCTTTTGCTTAGGCTAAATTTGAGAGCATACAAAAACTTGTGGGCAAATATTTTAACCGTGATTCCAGCTTATTGTGGCTGCCACTCATTCCTGGTTACTCTGTCTCTTTATGGCTCTTCCCATACCTTGCCCAGATTGTCCTGGATGTTCCCAGAGACCACATGCATCCAGCTTGGACAGACTGACTCCTAAGCTGCCTCTGGTGCAAAGGACCTGAGGAGTTTTGTCAGGACAGTTTTTGTGCTGGAAAAGCACAGCAGAGTCCCTTGGCATGCCTGAGGAAATCTATAATCAAACAGCTCAGGGCATTTGAAATTAGGCACCTTCAAGAGCAGAGGGCATCTGAGCAGGAGATTCCAGCAGCAGCTTGGGACTCAGCTCAGGGCAATACAAGGTGACAAACATGACTTCAAGTCTTGACAGACAAATATAGGAGGAATTATTCAATTATTCAGATTGAATAAGCTGCTGTGGAAAGAGAGCAGAGGGTGTGTGGTTTGGTGTGTGCAGGTAACCAGGTGTGCAGAGCATGCAGAAACGTGTCTGGCTCTGAGCTCTGCTCTTCCACCCTTCCCAGCCCTGCTCCCCACACTTGAGGGAGCCAGGAGCAAAGTGCTCTTTCTAACACTGTACTGCTACACTGAGGAATTCACTGTGTCTTTTGGAAGCCAGGACATCACTCCTGGCTCTGTGCTCTTGGCTGTCACGGCTGTGCCTGTCAGACACCCAAGAACTCAGCCTGTCACTGTGAGTGTGCCTGCACAGGCAGCGCTCGGGGTGTGCCTGAGCTCTGAGCACAGAGCTGTGCCTGTGACAGTGACAGTGACAGTGTCAGTGACAGTGTCAGTGACAGTGACAGTGACAGTGACAGTGACAGTTTTGTGTCAGTGTCAGTGTTGTGTCAGTGTCAGTGACAGTGACAGTGTTGTGTCAGTGTTGTAACAGTGTTGTGTCAGTGTTGTGTCAGTGTTGTGTCAGTGACAGTGACAGTGTCAGTGTCAGTGTTGTGTCAGTGACAGTGACAGTGTTGTAACAGTGTTGTGTCAGTGTCAGTGTCAGTGTCAGTGTCAGTGACAGTGACAGTGACAGTGTTGTGTCAGTGTTGTAACAGTGTTGTGTCAGTGTCAGTGTTGTGTCAGTGACAGTGACAGTGTCAGTGTCAGTGTCAGTGTTGTGTCAGTGTTGTGTCAGTGTTGTAACAGTGTTGTGTCAGTGTCAGTGTTGTGACAGTGTCAGTGTCAGTGTCAGTGTCAGTGTTGTGTCAGTGTTGTGTCAGTGACAGTGACAGTGTCAGTGTCAGTGTCAATGTTGTGTCAGTGTTGTGTCAGTGTTGTGTCAATATTGTGTCAGTGTTGTGTCAGTGTTGTGTCAGTGTTGTGTCAGTGTTGTGTCAGTGTTGTGTCAATGTTGTGTCAGTGTTGTGTCAGTGTTGTGACAGTGTCAGTGTCAGTGACCGTGTCACTGTCAGTGTTTTGTCAGTGTCAGTGTTACGTCAGTGTCAGTGACAGTGTCACTGTCAGTGTCAGTGTCAGTGTTATGTCAGTGTCACCAACACCCCAGCCCTGTGGCCAGGCACAGCCTCGGTGTCACCCGGCCGCTCGTTCTCACACCCGGCGCTGACAGAGGCTTCCATGAAAACATTTCAAAAATGATTCTGCAACTTAAGAAAACATACTTCAGCAATTACCATTTCCTTCACCATGAAACCAAATTCACTGTACATTACAGCTTTAAAGCTGAGATCTGAGGTTCAGATCAAGTCTTTAATCCTGACTGTGGCTTCGGGTACTTCCTGATATTTATGAGAAATGCTCCAGGCCTGCAGCTGGGCTTTGAACAAAAAAATAATGAACTTCGTTGACTGTGAACAAAGTTCTGTGCTATTTTGAAGAAAGTTAAGCTGTGACATTTTTAAATCCAACACAAAATCACATAACCCAAATTCTCTGCATAATTCAGGAACGTTCACAGCAATGAAAAGACAATTATATAAAACTGTGTGGCTAAATGAGCTGAAATCAATCTATCTAAACTCCAGAATTCTTGTTAGCCTCTCTCCTGAAACACTCCCATTTCACTGTATCATACTGGAATCAAAACACTGTTCTGTTCTAACACACTCCACACACTAACCCTCCATCTCCTCTTGCTAGCTAAAAACACAGCTAATAAAGGATATCTTACAGAATACACACCTTACAGAATTTAATATTATTCACTGAATATGGTTCACAAATCTAATTACAGTATTAACTTCTGGAGGCCTTGTTCCTGTCTGTATAATGTGTTTAATACGGCTGTTATTGAGAACTTCTGCCAAATCACTTCTTGCTCACTTCACACAGGATTTGCACACAAAATAAATGTCAGCTGGGCCTGATCTGAATTTTTAATGAAATTAACAGGAGGTATCAAGTTGATAGAGTACAGGCAATTTCCACAGGGGAATGTGTAGCAGTACACAGGGGTGTAAGGGAGAGGCTGTTTTCTCTGCAGGAGGAGGGGGCACAGCGTGACAGAACAGGGCTGGGAGGAGCTGCAGGGATGGGTGAGCAAGGAGCACACAACCCAAAGCTGCCTCTGGCTGCACACAACACATCCCTGCCAGGGACAGCAGGACAAGTCCTACACCTGCTCCATGAATGCAGCAAGGGGTTTCTAAGAGAGGAGACACACGGAATAAGGGCTCAGACAAAAGGAATAAGAATCTGAAGGACAATATTGGAAATTAGGGATGAAGAAAGTAGACTAGGGAACAGCAAAGTTGGTGCATTTATTTTCCCTCTTCTTTAGAGAAAGCACTTCCATGCTATTTGTTTTGCAGTTGTGTATTATTTCCTTGTCTCTCATGCCTTTTGCCTTCTGCTCTGGGATGCAGATCCTGCCTTGCCTGCCCCCCACTCTGGCCAGGGCACTAAATCAGGCTCCTCTGTGCATCAATTCTCTATCCTGAGCTCCATTACAGGAAACAAAACGTGAGCCTCAAAACTCCCCCTGAGCAGCAGCAAGGCTGTCAGCTCGTGAGACTGTTTCCACACAGCCTTTAAGGCTTTGTCTCTCTCACTTTGAGAAAAACTAATCAAGAATGTAAAAACACTGTGGACCAGACTCACAGCTAGTCAATACCTACCACAGGAACGTGAATTCCAATTGCTGAGAAATTCCCATTTGAAAATTTCTTAACAAATCTTTGATGAGATTCAGGAGCAACCTGTTGGGCTGCTGAGAAGCTGGCCGTGCATGTGAGTTACTGAGCTCTGCTCTGAAGGATTCCTGCTTTCCTCTTGCTTCAGCACAGCAAACAATGGGTTTTCTTCTGCCTTGAGATTGTGCCTTTTCTGGGGTTAGCATTTGCAATACCCTTAAACATTACACTAAAGGTAGTGGAGTTCTTTCCTCACTGTGTGCATTGGAGTCATTTATTTATTTACCATTCAGGATCCCAAAGCGCTGCTCACTACACAAGCTAACAGCTGGTACAGTTCCTGCCTCCTACCTCCTCAGGCATCTTTTTCCTGTTTATACTTGTACATCAAATGGGCCTTTGGAAAAACCCCTGATTTTCTTTTGTTCTGTGCTCTTTGTTCTGTTTCCATGCGGTCTTTTCCCCTTTGGAGATGACATGGATGGGAAATGGCTCATTGTAGCAACAGGAGACAGAAGGCAAAAACAATTGCATCACGGGTAAAGCAAACATCAAAGTGCAGTCCAAGCCAAAGAGTTGGGGGGAAAAACTCATATATGATATTCTGACGTGTTGAAGTCCAGCTTGGGAGGATTTTTGTCAACACAAAAATAAAGAGCAAACAGTTTTCCAAACCTTGTCTGTCTTGGTGTTTGTGTGAACCTGGCTGGGCTGAGGACGTGATGGACCTGCTGCCTTTTCCACATCCCCTCTGACTGTGAAAATCCTCTAAGGCCACCTGCACAGCTGGTTTTGACTGGATTGAATCGTTTAAAAAAGCAGGTCTGAAAGGCTGAACCAAACTGGAACCTATCTTTCACTAAGTACTAATTAACTGTCTGACAGCCCACGTATAAAAATTAGAGTGCTTATTGTTGATGTTTATTTTCACTTTAATAAGGAATTGCTGTAGGTAGCCAGCCTGATTAAGTACTTTTAACAACTCCCTTCTAAAGATAATTAAGTTCTACAGTGAAATGCAAGGAATTTGGCATAAAAAAACCATTAAGCAGGCAGATATTTTAAATGAATAAACAAACATAACTCCTTCCAACACACACATTCTGCTTTCTCATGATTTACATAACACAAATGACTTTGACAACATCTTTATATTCTGTTTATCTTAAAATACTGCTGAGCCAAAAAAATCTGCATATTGTGTTTCTGCAGCTTTAAACCCCTGACCTGCTGGAGAGTTCTGCAGGCTACAGAGCAATAAAAGCTGTCACTGTGGGTGAAGAGCCCGTGGCAAGGAGTAATCAGTGCTCTTAAAAGCATTGAACATGCCACATCTAAGTGTATGCATTGAGTTTGTTAAATATTTATCCAAATTTATATGTGAATAATGGAAATCACATGCTAAAAGTACTTCAGCTGTCTTTAAGCAGCAACATCAACACTTTCATAATTTGAAAGCTCTTCTTTTTAACTTCTGAAAGAGAACCTGGCTTCCTGAGTGCGGTGCTGTGCTGACATAGCAAGCACAGGAAAACTGGCTTTGAGGACAGACTGACAATGTAAATGAAAAAAAATTTATTGAAGTATTAATGTTAAGTGTCACCCACTGCTACCTGGAATAGCAGAGAACAAGGAAAAGAAACCTTGTTCACTGCAGGTACCTCAAAAATGGTAAATGACCTCACAGGACCAGAGCAGTCTTTCACAAAGGTAAGTATTTATTAGGTAATGTTCTCTGGGGTCCCTTGAAATCTCCAAACACGTCACAGCCATTTACTCTTTAAGCACAGGCACACTTGTAAACAGAAATGGTGCATGTGAGTCCTGGTGCCATCTTCTCATCCTGTTTTTCATGGAAAAGCTTGCTGGAGAGTTAATTCCCACTTCAGACCTCTTCTCCCCAAGTTGTAAGGTTTGCTCACTCTGTGGTGAAGTCTGAAATCCAAGTTGTGGTTCTCTGTAACAGCCGTGGCACCTGGGCCAGCCTCAGCTCTCTGGAAAAGGTTCTCTTGCCCTGTTTGATTGCTGGGCTGCTGGACAATGTCCCTCGGGGTCAGGACACTGTCATTCCTGGGGTTTGACCTGTTGGTGCTCCACCAGCTTGTGTCACATCACTCCTGCTGACAGTTCAGTTCTGCTGCCAAGAGCGGCTGTCCTTCCGTGGCAGTGAGGAAGAAATGATGCTTATTTTTATTCATCATTTAATAAAGCCACCTAATAAAGTCAAAGTAAAAAGGTGTTTTAATAGATCTGTTTATGGTAAGGGTTGTGTTTCATTGTTCTATAGTTCCATGTCAGTTAAGAAGTCACAATTTCTAAGGACTGATATTTATTTTATTGCTGTGAGATACAGAGCATTAAACACATGCATGTTATACACATTAATTAGAAGTACTTTAAAGTATTTTAAATGTATCAGTAAGTTTTCATGCGCCTCATCTGATTGATTTTAAATTTCCCAGAATATACCGATTTGGTAAATGTAGATGCTGTCAACAGAAAGAGCCCCATGGCTGATGGAAGGTGACCGGGCTGCTGCTGGAGTGTGTCAGGCTCAGCAGCTGAGCCCTGCCGGAGCGGGCTCCATTCCTTGTTTGACTGCTCCACCTCCTGGCCAGCAGGAATGTTCATTTACCGGTGTGCACGGAAACCCCGCACCGGGAACGGCGTGCGGAGCTCCCGCCGGGACCCCGCGGGCACCTGCGGCACTGGGGACCCGCAGCCAGCCCCGGACAGAGCCCCGGAGCCGGGCACGGACAGAGCCCCGGAGCCGGGCACGGACAGAGCCCCGGAGCCAGGCACGGACAGAGCCCCGGAGCCAGCCCCGGACAGAGCCCCGGAGCCGGGCACGGACAGAGCCCCGGAGCCAGCCCCGGACAGAGCCCCGGAGCCGGGCACGGACAGAGCCCCGGAGCCAGGCACGGACAGAGCCCCGGAGCCAGGCACGGACAGAGCCCCGGAGCCAGCCACGGACAGCGCCCCGGAGCCGGGCACGGACAGAGCCCCGGAGCCAGCCCCGGACAGCGACCCGGAGCCAGGCACGGACAGAGCCCCGGAGCCGGGCACGGACAGAGCCCCGGAGCCGGGCACGGACAGAGCCCCGGAGCCAGCCACGGACAGAGCCCCGGAGCCAGGCACGGACAGAGCCCCGGAGCCAGCCCCGGACAGCGACCCCCGGCCAGCCACGGGCAGAGCCCCGGAGCCAGGCACGGACAGAGCCCCGGAGCCGGGCTGCAGCCGGGCCACGGCCCCGAGGGCACCGGTACAGTCCCCACCGGAGGGTCCCGGTACAGTCCCGGTACAATCCCGGTACAATCCCGGTACAATCCCGGTACAGTCCCGGTACAGTCCCGGTACAATCCCGGTACAGTCCCGGTACAATCCCGGTACAATCCCGGTACAATCCCGGTACAGTCCCGGTACAGTCCCGGTACAACCCCGGTACAGTCCCGGTACAATCCCGGTACAGTCCCGGTACAGTCCCGGTACAATCCCGGTACAACCCCGGTACAGTCCCGGTACAATCCCGGTACAACCCCGGTACAGTCCCGGTACAATCCCGGTACAGTCCCGGTACAATCCCGGTACAATCCCGGTACAATCCCGGTACAGTCCCCACCGGAGGGTCCCGGTACAATCCCGGTACAGTCCCGGTACAGTTCCGGTACAATCCCGGTACAGTCCCGGTACAATCCCGGTACAATCCCGGTACAATCCCGGTACAGTCCCGGTACAGTTCCGGTACAATCCCGGTACAATCCCGGTACAGTCCCGGTACAATCCCGGTACAATCCCGGTACAATCCCGGTACAGTCCCGGTACAATCCCGGTACAATCCCGGTACAATCCCGGTACAGTCCCGGTACAATCCCGGTACAATCCCGGTACAGTCCCGGTACAATCCCGGTACAATCCCGGTACAGTCCCGGTACAATCCCGGTACAGTCCCGGTACAGTCCCGGTACAATCCCGGTACAATCCCGGTACAGTCCCGGTACAATCCCGGTACAATCCCGGTACAGTCCCGGTACAGTCCCCACCGGAGGGTCCCGGTACAGTCCCGGTACAATCCCGGTACAGTCCCGGTACAGTCCCGGTACAGTCCCGGTACAATCCCGGTACAGTCCCGGTACAATCCCGGTACAGTCCCGGTACAATCCCGATACAATCCCGGTACAGTCCCGGTACAATCCCGGTACAGTCCCGGTACAGTCCCGGTACAATCCCGGTACAATCCCGGTACAATCCCGGTACAGTCCCGGTACAATCCCGGTACAGTCCCGGTACAATCCCGGTACAATCCCGGTACAATCCCGGTATAACCCCGGTACAATCCCGGTACAATCCCGGTACAGTCCCCACCGGAGGGTCCCGGTATAACCCCGGTACAATCCCGGTACAATCCCGGTACAATCCCGGTACAGTCCCGGTACAATCCCGGTACAGTCCCGGTACAATCCCGGTACAATCCCGGTACAATCCCGGTACAATCCCGGTACAGTCCCGGTACAATCCCGGTACAGTCCCGGTACAGTCCCGGTACAATCCCGGTACAATCCCGGTATAACCCCGGTACAGTCCCGGTACAGTCCCGGTACAATCCCGGTATAACCCCGGTACAATCCCGGTTCAGTCCCGGTACAATCCCGGTACAGTCCCGGTACAATCCCGGTACAATCCCGGTACAATCCCGGTACAGTCCCCACCGGAGGGTCCCGGTACAATCCCGGTACAGTCCCGGTACAATCCCGGTACAGTCCCCGCCGTCCCCGCGGGCGCGGCCGCCAGAGGCGGTGCCGTGAGGGTGGGGCGAGCTCCTCCCTTCGGCTCCCTTCGGCACTCTCCGGCAGCGCTCGGCAGCCAATCAGCGCAGCGGGCGCCTTCCCGCCTCGCCCCGCTGTCGCGTGCCGTGCGGCTCCGAGCTGAGGGCGCGGCGGGGCCGGGGTGACCGCGGGCCCGGCCTGGGGGACGGGCGGCGGCTCCAGCGGGGACAGAGGCGTGCGGGGGCCTGGGGAAGGCGGCTTGCTGTGTGCAGGCGGGTAGGAGCAGCGTCCCCGTGCGGCCCGAGGGCAGGCTGAGGTAAGGCCGAGGGCCGGTGCGGGTGAGGGTGCGGAGGGCGGCTCCGGTTGGGGATTTTGGCCCCACAGACCGCTCGAGGCGGGCAGGGAGGCTCGGGCCAGGCCCTGGGGCCAGCAGGGTGGCTGTGGGTGGAGAGGATGCGCAGGGCTGGGCGGGACTGGCTAGGCCGCAGCGCTGGCAGCTGCTCTGGAGAAGTGTGCTCTGCTCCTGGTGCGAGGTCACAAATCGGGCTGAACCGGCTGAAACTTGAAAGTAACATCAGAAGGCCCTGGGTTCCGCTTGGCTGAGGCCGCAGATCCTGCCGTGCTCTCCGATCTGATTGACCCCGCAGCTTCTGATGTGTGGCGGCCTGTGCCAGTCTGTGCAAACCCGGCTGAAAGGGCTTCCCCACACTCCCCTTGGGCCTCTCTGGACATCCCCGAGCAGCAAATTCTGCAGGGATGCGTGTGTTTTACTGAGCCAGTTAAATTAAAGCAGGGCAAGTGCAATAGTGCTTCTCATCCATTTATTGGGGCAGGGTGGGAAGGAGGAGATAGAACACTAAAGCTGCAGATTGCTCGTTTTAGAAGATGACGGGAAGAGCCAGAGCCAGAGGAAGACCTCCCAGACAGCCACCTGCTCTTCCTGCGCTAGGAGATGCTCCTGTAAGTTGGTTTTCTTCTAAATGAGTGCAACCAGCATTTGAGATGCCATACCTAACCTTCTTCCTATTGTAATATCGGGTAGATGCATTTTAAGTGTGTGTGCACATGTTCTGTTGGGTGTACAGTTAATATAGCTCTACTTTATTAAGGACATTTTATTAAGTTTCCAGTAACATGAAGCTATGAATTAAGGGGTTGATCGTGGCTTAAGGTTGCCGTTATTCCAGCCATGACACTTTTTAATATTACTTATTCACTGGACACTAAAATTACAAAAGATGTTTTTATAGAATAACTAGTCAGTCAGTCAGAGGGACTGTAGAAGATGAGAAGTCCGTAAATTTTAGTTAGAGCTTGGAAAGAGGAGCATTGCATTACTTATTAGTTAAATGAATAATAACTTGAAGTCCAGTAATTTTGAGTTTCAAGTGCAGAACAATAACTTTGCTACTTAGTATAGGAAAAAAAGGGTTTAAATGTAGGTATCTCTTGCACTGAGTATTTGACTGTTCTCCCCTTAGTGAATGCTGTGTTGAAGTCGCTGTTTGTTGGCAGGTTCAGCAGGGCATGCCTGGCCAGCTGCGCCAGCGGCGGCAGCCCCAGCCCCAGCAGCTCCACGTTCCTCCAGCACAGCCAGAGGAGCCCGGGGGCCAGGGCCGCCTGCGCGGCTGCGAGACCGTCCTGCAGGAGAGAAGGCCTGAAGGTCAGAGAGCCTGGGAGATTCCGTGTCCACAAGAGCACGTGTTTTCAAGAGAATACAACTAAGATATCCTTTAGACTGTATTTCTCTTTTTCCTTTTCAAAATGAGATTTATTGCTAAGATTGGAAAGATGTTTGCTGCATAGCAAAAGCTGGAACTTAACATTTTGTGTTTACTCTTAAATTTGTCTTAATGCCTTTCAAGATTGAATCACATTATGTATTTTTGTTTGTTAATAAATGATGGTATATATGTTATTTATTACCTGATTGTGATTCTCCCTCAAATTTTAAATAGGATTGCAGGTTTCCTCAGGGCTCCAGGATTTGTCTTTAAGAGATAGGGGTGGACGTCGCAGAGATTTCCATGACATTGGGGTAAATACTCGGCAAGCCATGGTGCATGTTCGAGAATCCAAAACCGGTATGTTTAAATTAGACTCTAGACATTTAAGCAATTTGAAATGAAAGACAGTTTCCTTTATTTGTGCTCTTAGTTTCCCCTAAAGAGCCAAGTAAATCAAAAATCTTTAGCATGTATTAGAAAAAGATAAAAAGTTAAAAAGATAAAAAGTACCTGGAGAGCAGCGTGGAGAGTGTTCCTGGCAGCTGAAAGCTTTACAGAGAGCTCCAGAGGGTGGATCAGTGTCTGATAACTGAGCCATAGCTCACCTGGAGCAGAGGCAGAGCACAACTCACCTCCCGTCTGACTGCCATAGCTTTAAAAAATGTCTCAGCGCTGTTGGAGCACTGCAAAGTGGTGACATTTTGTAGCTCTTACCACATTTGCATCTCATTTCAGGTTTTTCAGGAAAAATGATCAAACTGACCACCAACCACTTCCGGCTGACGTCCCGCCCGCAGTGGGCCCTGTATCAGTACCACGTGGGCTACAGCCCCGAGATGGAGGCGCGGCGCCTGCGCTCCGCTCTGCTCTTCCAGCACGAGGAGACCATTGGAAAGACACATGCCTTTGATGGCTCAATATTGTTCCTGCCAAAGAAACTGGAGAATAAGGTGTGATATGAGAATGCTATTTTATTTTTTGTCACGACTTGCATTTTATTCTTATTTCTTACTAGCTGGGCTGAAGTTAGGGAATTGATGTCCCACAGGCAGCATTCAGTTGGATTGAATATATCAGTGTGAGATAATTTGTTTGTGTAGAGAAACTTGGGTGTATGTGGCGAGGTTTTGGTAGCTGGAGGGGTCGGGGTCAGCCCTGTGTTGTACACAGTCATTGCCAGCCAGCTTCAGAATGGACCCATCACAGGCCAAAGCTGAGCCCATCAGCAAAGTTGTTGGCACGTCTGTATATTTAAAAAGCAGGGAAAAATTGCAGAGCAAAGGAAAACCTGAGAAGAAAGGAGCACCAGAGGGAAAACACCTCTGCACTGATGGTAATCCCTGCCCTCTGTGCCTTGTGCCACTCATTGTTTTGCTGCAGGGAGTGAGTATAGCCAGTGCTGTTCACAGAGGGGCCAGAGGAGTCCAGAGTGAAGCTGAGTTTGGAAAGGGGAGTGGGGAAGATGTTCTCACTGTGTGTGCTAATCTTTGTCTTTTTGCTTCCCAGTACCTGAATCGGTAATTAAATATCTATTAGTTGGCAATATGTTAAGTTTATTTCCTCAAGCTGAGTCTTTTTCCTGTCATGGCACTTGGTAAGTGATGTCCCTGCCTTCATCTCGAGTTCAGCTGCTCGGGGGATGGCCCCGTTCTATTACACGAGTTGTTGGCACCCAGAGGAACAGAGGCTTTCAGGCTGTAGGTTACAGTCCTAGTGGGAGATCAAATCCACATTTCACTTAGGCTTCAATTATTGGCTAAGTCCAGTTTGATATTCCTGGAGTGAAATCCAGAGACAGTCCTGTTTGCTCTGGGTTTGTGAACCTCATTTCACTTTCTCAGGTTACGGAACTGTTCAGTAGGACCCGAAATGGGGAGGATGTGAGGATAACGGTCACGCTCACCAATGAGTTGCCACCTACTTCACCTACTTGTCTGCAGTTCTACAACATCATCTTTAGAAGGTTTGCTGTACAAATTATGTCTTTATAAGATGTCATTCTAAAAATATCCAACTTAAGTTTTTCCATTCTGAGGAATAGGCTACAACAAATAAATATTATAAATGTAAATTTTTAAGCCTTTCTGGCTGCTGTTACCGTGGGGTCAACCACATCTGGCAATACTGCAATGTGCAGTTGTGTGTATTTCTTGGCCATGTTGGTGTGAAAGGAGCTCCTGCTGTTGTAGGCAGTTACAACACCCTACCCTCCTTTGTGTGTGTGGGTTTGCCTCTTAAAGCAAATGATAGAGCAGGACACTGAACTGGCAATTTCCTTCTTTGTGGCTGTAGTCTTTCCTCTTTCCCTTGGCACCTGGACTGTGTGGTGCACCTGAGACGTGGCCTGTTTGGACTGCTGCCTTCAGCTGGTTGGTGAAGGGTGGGGTTGGACATGAACATCTCACCTGATCGTTGGTAATGAGTGTCCATCACCTTTATAAAGTGAGGTTAATGAGACATTCGTATTTTATGTAGCCAGATGAACAAGGAGTTTGTGCATAGGGATTGGATCATGCATGATGAAATAACGATTATAACAGTAATAATGCTGAACTACATCAATTTTTCAATTTTTAGGCTTTTGAAGATGCTGAATTTGCAGCAGATTGGACGTAATTATTACAACCCCAGTGATCCAGTCAGCATCCCTAATCACAGGTTGGACAGAAATCCTTGTCTTTCAGAGGGGTGCCAGGGTTGCTGGGTGTCAGGGTGTCCCTGTTCCCTGCAGGATCCCTGCAGGGTCCTGGTGTACTTGAGTTTGCCTGGGGGCTGTGGTGCTCTCCCTGCCATTTACCTAACCTATACAGCCTGGTCCATGGAAGGAACTGGGCAGTGACCTGCTGGATAAACTGCTGGTCTTTTTTTCTTTTAAAAGTGTCCTAAATACCTGCACACTTTGCCTGTGAGATACTTAATAGCATTAAATGGATTTCTTAGCTGAGTAAAGATAGCAACCTGTAAAATACTTTTGATTTTGTTAACGTTCAAGAGCTTGTTTATATTTGAATAATGGTTTCTTTGTGTCATCACTGCTCTCTGGTGTCTGAAAGTGGGCAGGACTAAGGGATGAGAATGAAGGTGCTCTGAAGCACACTAAGATGTTGTGTGTTCTGTTTTTCCAGGCTGATGGTGTGGCTGGGCTTCACAAGTTCCATCCTGCAGTATGAGGAGAACATCATGCTGTGTGCAGATGTGAGCCATAAGGTTCTCCGTGGGGAGACAGTGCTGGATACTATGCACAGCCTTCACTCCCAGGTTGGAGAGGAAAGATTTAGAGACACCTGTGCTAAAGAGCTGATTGGTTTAATTGTTCTTACAAAGTAAGTCTTTTTGGACCCTTGTTGTCTTGGAGAGCTCTTTATGCTCCATGTCCTGAAGTATGCAATAAAGCATCAGAAAGCCTGAAAATGCTGTCATTGTCAAGCTAGCAAACTGATGAAGGTGAAGCATTTGCAAAACCAGGAAGTACACACTGGTTTTCTTTTGGGTTTGTTACAGTTCAGCTTTTGGTAAAATTGAGAGCCTATTACAATTGAAAACTTGAAGTTGCTGCTTCTGAAAGGAGCAAAATTTCCAACTTGCATGAGTATTGAGATTAACTTTGTCATCCCACAGCTGTATTTGTTTTCTGTTTGAGTTAAGATTTAAACAAAAAGTGATGAAATGTTTATGTAGGTACAATAACAGAACGTACAGAATTGATGACATTGACTGGGATAACAATCCAAAGGGTACCTTTAGAAAATCAGATGGTTCTGAGATGAGCTTTGTGGAATACTACAAAAAGGTATGAAAACTTCCCTGTGTGTTCTCTGCTTTAACTTGGAATGTTCAGTCGTTGTTACAGGTTTACTTAGGATGTATGGATTTGTAGTTCATAGTATTTTTAACAGAATTTTGTTGAAGGGACACTGTGTAATCTGAGATCAGTAACTAACCTGCACAGCATGGTTGGGTGGCAGTAACCCATCCCAGTGAGTCATTGGTCAGGCAGAAGGGCCAGGAGGGCACGGATGAGCAAGGAGCTCTTGGGAAGACTGAAAAAGGAAGCTTTGGGAAGGTGGAAGCAGGGACAGATGGTGTGGGAGGAATACAGATACATTGTCACAGCATGCAGAACTGAAGTTGGGAAAGCCAGGGTGCCTCTGGGATTGAGTTTTGAACACTGAGGCCTCTCTCTGTAATTGTCAGGTCTTTATGCATACCAGTTTCAACTGAATCAGGATGGAACTTAAGGCCATGGGAAGGTTACATTTCAGAAACTTCACCTGACAGTCCTGTTTGATTCTTGTGATTTCTTAAATTAAATTGAATTGCTCTGTGGGGCAGGAACTTTGTCCACTGCTGAACTGGAAAGAGTATCTCAATATTGAGTTAGACACCCCAGATGATAATGCCTCAAGCAAGGCACAAGCTTATTTTCTGTTGTCTCTCACACATCAGTAGTTCATGGCATCAGCTGGGAGAACAATGCTTCCCTGCTTGGCCTTTTCTGACAAAACCAGTTCTTCTGAGATGTGCTAACTGAAAAAGGTTACTAGTTGCTTTTGGTTTTGTTTGTTTTAGGAAGAACACTTGTTTTCTAAAGTGAGCACTATTACTCAGAAATAATAATGTTTGTTGTGAGTAACTTGTTTGTTCTGAGTAAATGAACATGCAGTCTGTATTTCTGATGCAGCAATACAACATAGAAATCAGTGATTGGATGCAGCCTGTCCTGATCAGTCAGATGAAGAGGAAGAGAGGGAACATACAGGGATCTGTGGCTCTGATTCCAGAGCTCTGCTCCCTAACAGGTACTGTAGTATTTTTCCATAATCAAAGCATTTGTCAAACCATCATGCCTACTGAAAGAGGTATTCTGACAGCAGCTTTCTGCAAAGTTCAGACTTGTTTTGTTTGTATAAATGTGAGTTCAGAAAAACATTTTGTAGCTAAAAGATTGGATGCGTAAATAGGACAGGAAAGCTCGAGGGGGTTTGTTGTTGTATGGTGTTCAACATCAGCACTCTGATAACTTGTAGAGAGTTTTGGTGGTAGAACTTCCGTTGAGAAACAGAAATTGATGATAATTTTTGAAAATACATGTTTTGCTCCGAGGTACTCACTTTGCACTTGCAGTACCTGTCTATCTCAGCACTGTTTTGTTTTGATTTGAAAACAGAACTGAGGAGCTGCAATGCCTCCTGTGGTTTCAAGTGCAAAATCCAGGATTTTTTTTCTATGCCAGTGGGGATGTATGTACAGGAAGCAACTGAAAACTTTGGCTACTAGTGCCACCACTTCCTGTGTCATGCATCACTGATGAGCACGAGCTGCAAGTTTAGTTTTCGTAGTCCTTAGTGCTGACTCTGACTCAGAAAAGGCTTTGCTGTTGGCAGGACTGACTGACAAGATGCGCAGTGATTTCAGTATGATGAAAGACTTGGCCATCCACACACGGCTGCCCCCTGAGCAGAGGCAGCGCGAGCTTGGGAGGCTTCTGAACTACATCCAAAAGTATGGCACCTTAATGTCCACTCCATTTCTGTCTCATGAAACATTTGTATGACAAATTCTAGCAACAAAACTTCTGAAATCTTACTAGTTTTAAAAAAGTCAGCAGGAACACATTTCTTACATTTTCAATTCAAATCTTGTTTTTTAACAGGGATGACAATGTTCAGAAGGAACTCCGAAACTGGGGCTTAAGCTTTGATTATAAATCAGTGTCCTTTACAGGAAGAGTTGTTCAAGGAGAAAAGATCTTTCAATCAGGAACCATGGTAAATAATAAAACAGCTTATAAAATCTTCTGGGTGTCTTAAGGAAGGAAATATTCCTTCCTTCTTGATTTATAAGTAAAGGCTAAAGAGTGAAGACATTTTACACAAGTCTTTGTGCAGTAAGGAGACTTTCAAATTTCCTGAACGGTTCCCAAGTTGTGGTTAGGAAGCCTTGAAGGCACTGTGTTCCAGTAGAACAGTCCTGCTCACATACACACACCAGGAGACTGGAGCTGTTTCTCATTTCCACCTATTGATAAGGTCCCAGGGCTCTCAGCTGAAAGGGCAGGAGTAGTTTCAGTTGAGTGTCTGGAGCACAGTCTGGGCTCACAGAGTGGGCTGAGCGATAGAGTGATGAAGATTTGAGTGGAGGCAGTGTAAAACATGAGCTGTTTGCTGCGCAGTTCGATTACAACCCTCAGTTTGCCGACTGGACCAAGGAGACGCGGGGCGTGCCCCTGATCCGCGCCGTGCCCGTGGACAGCTGGCTGCTCATCTACACCCGCCGCAACTACGACGTGGCCAACACCCTGCTGCAGAGCCTCTTCAAGGTCACCCCGTCCATGGGCATCCGCATGAACAAGCCAAACATGTGAGTGTGTTCACAAAGAGTCCTCGCCGTGTTAGGCTGCTCAGTGAGGAGAGGGTGTGGTGTGTCACACAGCCAAGGTCTGAGATTTTCAGTACAGCAGAGTTGATTTCAGTGTGCAGATTGTTTCGTTTTCTCTTGTGACTGACTTCTCTTACTCACACTTTTATTCCTGAGAGCTTTTCACATGCCAAAATTAAGTACTACACAGTCATTGAGCAAACCCTTCTCTAAGGAGTATTTTCTTCCAATTTAGAACATATTCTGGTTCTGCTCTGTTCTCCTTGCAAATATCCTTCCTTGAGTACCTGTCCTTGCCTTTAATTTTGAATTTCACTGTGTTTGGAAGCCTAAGTTTGGAGGTGATTCCTTTTAATCTTCAGTTGTGTGAAAGTTGTATGTTTGTTAATAGCTGCAAATGTGACATTTCATACACTGTTGATGCCTAGCGAGCTTTTATGCTTTTGCTGAAGTTTCAATAGCTGTCAATTGTGTTTTTTCTGTAACCATTTTCTCTCTTTTCAGGATTGAAGTAGATGATAGAACAGAAGCTTATTTAAGGGTTTTACAGCAAAGGGTTACCCCTGACACCAACATAGTATGTATTTGAATCCATAATTTCAAGTCCTGTTTATCTCTGTAATTGTGTTTAGTGGGATTTGCTCTCAGAAATACAACTCTGGGCTCCTGAGAATCCACGATGTACCCGCTCAACCTCCTGTGCAAACCTAACCTTGACCATGGGTGTCCTCCTGGATAAGAGCCTTTGCTTCTGAAGTACAGACACTGACACTTTGCTGTGTTTCTTTCACTGTGAACATTTGAATATTTCTCTTGAGCATAAGAAGTTTTTCCTAAAGAACTCTTTAAGCGCTGTATAACTCTGAGAACACAGATTCTTACAAAGATTCCTTTTTCTTCAAAGGTGGTTTGTATTTTGTCTAGTTCCCGAAAGGATAAATATGATGCCATCAAGAAGTACTTGTGTACAGACTGTCCCATCCCCAGCCAGTGTGTGCTGGCTCGCACTTTGAGTAAGCCACAGACTATCATGACTGTAGCAACAAAAATTGCCTTGCAAATGAACTGTAAAATGGGCGGAGAGCTCTGGAGTGTTGAAATCCCCGTAAGTATTGGCAGTGTTATATTGTCCTCCGTTAGGCTTTCTGTAAAGAGCAGCCCTGTGTGCACCGTGGATCTGTGCTGTGTGTGGTTGCCTTGCAGCTGAAGCAGGTGATGATTGTGGGCATTGATTGTTACCATGACACTGTCTCTGGGAAGCAGTCCATTGCGGGGTTTGTCGCCAGCCTGAATCAATCAGTGACACGGTAAGATCACGGTGCCAGAGGCAAAAAAAAACCCCAAAACAGCAAAATAAACCTTTCCTTTGACTGAAGAGCAGCTTCAATGTGGTGGTGCATCAGGAAAATTCAGAATTGGCTTGCTGTAATAAGAAATCTATTGTGAATTTTTTCCACTGCTTCCCTTGAAGGAGTGGCCTTTTCCCATATCACTTTGAGAGAGGAGTCAAGTGGTGGAGACAGGGCTGGGATGAATGGAGGGCATCAGGGTGACAGGTTCTTTCCTCTTTTGAGTAGACTTGTGTGAAAGGCTTTTACTTTTGTCCCACTGGTTCTCTTGGTTGAGAATTTCAAGTCATGGGGCATACTCTCGTAGAACCCCAACTCCTCCGTGCCTGCATTGACCCACAGCACCCATAAAGACTGGGTGGTCATGGGCATTTTGAAAATAACTTCATTGCAGTAAGCCTGGGAAATGCTTTGAAGGTCTCTTTCATTTTGTTCTTCACAGGTGGTTCTCCCGCTGCGTTGTTCAAAGTCGTGGGCAGGAGCTTGTGGATGGAATCAAAGCCTGCTTGCAGAGTAAGGGAAGGAGAGGGAAGGAGTTCTGCCCTTGTGGAGCCAGATCTGAGCACTGACAATTCAGCTTCCTCACAACCCTGCTGCCCTGAGGGGAGCGCTACCAACGTGCACTTGGATAACAGCAGATTAAACATTCTGTGATAAATACTGCTGAAAATGAACAGCATCTTGTGTAAACCTTTCACTGATTCCCACATTGCTTTGCAATAATTCAAACAACTTAGCACTTCCAAGAATGCTTTAAGGGAGGATGATTGCAGGGAGGGCAGCTCCTCTGTGAGAGGAGCAGGTGTGTCCTTGGGCCCTGTTTGTGTGGGTGCACAGGCAAAGCAGAGCTCCTGCAGGTTTATTTGTGTAGTGTGATGCTGACCTATCATTTCATGTTACTTGGTTTTCCAACTTACTGCTGCTTTTCTAGGAATAAAAGTCCATTTTTGTTTTGGAATGAATTGTGATTACAACTAATGGCTTTTACTCTTTTTTTTAAGCTGCTCTAAGGAACTGGTCCAAGTGGAATAAGTGTTTGCCCTCTCGTATTTTTGTGTATCGTGATGGTGTTGGAGATGGACAACTCAATACTTTGGTTAATTATGAAGTGCCTCAATTTCTGGATTGCTTGAAGAGTATTGGTACTGACTACAGGTAAATCTGTTTCTACCAACCCTCTTTACACTGCCAGAGAAATAAACACTGGGATGCAGAACAAGGCTCTGGATGAGGACTGTGTTGTATTTCCATCCTTACTGATTTTCACCTGAGCTCAGATAACTGCTCTTCTGATGATTATTTACATGATTTCAGATACTTGGCTTGTAATATAATAGGAAGATTCAACATTCTGCTTTGAAAATTACCAACTGCAGTGACTTCATCTCCTCTGAAAAGTTAAAAAACTTCCTTACACTGCAGGCAAGCAGGGCAATTGAAGTGCTCAGTTCTTATGTTTAGCTTTTGTTCATGGCTTTACCAAAAATACTGTTAAGACACAGTGTTTTGTTTAGGAAACAATGGGCTAGGGAGTGGAAATCCAGTCTTTATTTGGAAGATCCCTTTTTGGCCCATCTTCTACTTCTCAGTGAAGTAAAAGTCAAGTTGGATTGGTGGAAAATAATATGAGTGTTGTACCTCAACTAAAAATCTAAAGTTGTGAACAATGTCTTATGTAATCTGACTCAGTGAAGACTTACATGTGAAATTAATGCCCTGGAACTCCAGCAGATCTGCTCCTGAAATACTCTTAGTGCAGTTTCCAGGAGAGTGTTGTTTTTCCCCTTTTCCTTTCTTTTAGCCCAAAACTCACTGTGATTGTGGTGAAGAAACGAGTGGGTGCCAGGTTCTTTGCAGAGATCGGTGGAGGACTCAAAAACCCACCCCCTGGGACGGTTGTTGACACGGTGGTGACCAGGCCAGAGTGGTGAGTTCCTGCAGAGGTCACAAAGGAAATACATCCAGTCCTGCACGGACTGTGGGATCAAGGGGGAAAATGCTCCCCTCACTTGTGTGGCTCGGGGGCTGAGAAAATGAGCAGTGTAAGCTAAGTACATGTGCAGGGTGATCACCAGGAGGAAAATGGGACAGAACAAGTGGTTGTTATGTTCTCAAGACCTGGTCCATATAATATGATTTGTGTTCCTCCAGCTCTCCTGGCCTTTGAGAGGAAGCTTTGGTGGCCAAAGCCTTAGCACCCTTCTGGGGTTACTCAATAAGCATAAAGTGACTCGAGGAAAACAAGACAAATCCATGGGGACTTGCACTTTGCTAAGACAAGGAGCCCTTTCTGTAGCTCACTGGTGGGGTTTGCCTTTCTGTGGCAGGTATGATTTCTTCGTGGTGAGCCAGACCGTGAAGAACGGCTGCGTTGCACCCACTCACTACAACGTCATTTACGACACCAGCCAGCTGAAACCCGACCACGTGCAGCGCCTGACCTACAAACTGTGCCACATGTACTACAACTGGTCGGTGAGTGCTCCCTGGCAGGGACAGCCTGTGACAGGGACAGCAGGGGTCCTTGACAATTGATTTTGGAGCTCCTTGGCTCCTAAGAGCCTGCAAGGATGCCTTGGCACCTGGAGCGCTTGGAGGACTGGATGGTTTATAGCTACCTGATCTCTGAGGATTGCAGCAATCTTTATTCTCCCTAGCAAATACTTGTTGTGAGAATTGTTCCCAAATTCTGTGTCAGAAGCAAAACTGAAATAATTTCTTACCTGCAGAAGTATCTGCTCCTTACTGTGGAGGTGGAACTGTGTTGCTGCATTTCCCCTGAGGCCTCTGTTGCACACCCAGCTCAGCTGGTGCCCGAGGTGTGCTTAGCTTTGGCACCTGAGCACTCAAAAACACCAGACACCACTGAGCCCGTGTCCCACCGTCCTGTCAGGCCCAGCACTGAGTGTAAACCTGTCTGGGAGGTGTCAGGAGGACACTCCTGTTGGCAAGTTTGGGGTTTTTTGCATCTCTTCTGTTGTGTTTGGTGTATGTAAAGTTATTTTCACAAATCAGCATAAACAGCAGGCAGTACAAATCCTACAAGCATGCAGACTTTGGAGGTCCAGGGGTCCTCGTTACAGTGATTGCATGCTTATTTAAATTAGTTGAAAATAACTGCCTTTTTCTCTTTTTTCCCCTTTCTGCAGGGTATTATCAGAGTACCTGCTCCTTGCCAGTACGCTCACAAATTGGCTTTCCTTGTCGGTCAGAGTATCCACAGAGAACCAAACCTGCTGCTTTCAGAAAGACTGTACTACCTTTGAAGCCAAACACAAGAGCGTAGTTCCTCTCTAGGAAAGGTAGAATTGTCTGGGCTCTTGGTTTAGTTTTGGTTTTTCCTAAGAGATGTGCACAGGATACGTGCAGTTGTGGAAATTTATTTTATTTTCATTGTACCAGGGAAAAGCTGGAGATGGCTGATTTGCATTTTGAACTGGTGTCTGCTTGTTAGAATAACTACACTAATTTTTGTGATTTTTGATACTTATTTACTAAAGTTTTCTCTGTGATTCTTCCCTAAAGTTTATTGGTTGTTCTTATTTGCATTTTGAGAAGTCTTATACAGAATTACTTATTACATGAGAGATAGTTATGCAGACTCTTCCAGCTAGTACTTTACCCTTTTAATTTTCAAAATGCTTCAATATTGTTGATTCCTTGTTTTTCTTTGCTGTTAAAACGAGGGCCAAGTTTGTCTCTTGACCTGTTTCATACCTTAAAAGGAGCTGGCCAGACGCTCTTGGTTAGCAAGGCTTTGTTTTTAAGGCTGTACAGTGATGCAGAACCTCTGGAAGGGTTTTTAACAGTTGTCATTGTGAGGAATTTGCAAACCAGCCACAAACTCTGGTGCTGGCTTGAGTCTCTCTGGGAGCAGAGGGGAGTGAGGGGAGCTGTGTGAGGCTGGGGCAGCTGCAGGGGATGCTGTGTGTGCCAGTCTGCACAGGGAGGGCTGCGGTGGATCCCTGCTGCTGCAGCAGCTGCGGCTGGCAGGGCTTGTCCTGGGCCTGTGGCAGCTTCAGCCTCACCCCTGGGCCAGGAGAGGCTTCCCACAGCACGAGCTGCACTGCCAGGCTGCTCAAATGGCAAATGCAACTCCCAGCAGGGACTGCTGCCAGCTCTGGGGCTCTCTGCTTTTGTAGTTCCGAGCAGTGGGAAGCACCCTGCCTTGTTCATGTCTGAGGTTTTCATTGCTCACTGTTCTGCAGCCCAGTTTGTGAAACTAATAGCAGGTGTGGGGATGGAGGGGGATTTCAGATTTTTGCAGTAGCAAACTACTGCAGGTGGAGAAATTCAGATTAGTGCTGGTTTTCTTAACCACCTTGTTGTGAACCTTGTTGCTTTCCTTTGTGAGATTTAAATAAAGTTGTTGCTGTAATCCTTGCTCCTCTGAGCCTGTTCTGTGTATTTTGTACTTCACCACAGGGCTTTGGGCACAGATGGGACAATTGCTGGAGTAACTTGGCAACCCTTTTTTACCTCTGGGAAGCTCCTGCAGTCTTGCAGATAGAGGAGCCTTTCTTTATTCTGCAGGAAACTTGAGCAGCCACGGACTGTTCTGGAAAAAGGCTGATGCAAGAAGCCAGCAGCTGCCACAGTGGATGTATGAAACATACTGCACTCTACAAAATATCAAATGATTTATTTATATAAAATATAATACACAATGATTGTACACATGCACACACCCACACAGTACTTTACCACAAACGTAGGCCAGTTATTTTCTTTAATTAAATGTTATAATCTAGCACACAGTATTTTACAGTAATTTACATTGTTATCTGAAGACACAATGGGGAAGCTTTGATCATTCATTTATAAACCTTCCATAAATTACAAAAAGAAAGGCAGTCTGAAAAGTATGTATAAACAGTAAAAACAATTTACAAATGGACAAGAATTACAAAATAGTACCAGCCAATGACTGCCATCGGTGCGTGGGGGAGCTTCTGATTGCCTTGGACAGCCTGTCCCTCCCTGCACAGCTGCTGCAGCCTGCAGCTGCCAGCAGCACCCTGAAAACGCCTTCCAACCTGGGCCTGAACCCCACAGCGAGAACGGGGAGTGAAGAAAGGGGGGTGGGCGAGGAGTTGGCTTCGTCCCAGGGGCTCGGAGGAGAACCAGGAGCCCGAAGCTGGAGCTCGGGTGCTTGGAAGCGGGTGAGGTTCTGCCCCTCGCCCTGCCCCGGTCAGCAGAGCGAGGAGGACAAATCAACACCGGGGTTTGGGTTCTACTGGGGCAGCAAAAACTCAAATGTAGCGTTGAGCACAGCACTTGCACACTCCAGGAGCTCACCGGGGTCAGAGACTGCTCTGGAATCCCGCAGGGAGGGAGGGAGGGAGGGAGGAGACAGCGGAATACACAGTACATACAAAGTATACGCTGCATATTTATTAGACAGTACAAATCATTGTGCATTAATAAGGCAAAACATCAAGGCTGATTCAACTAGGAGTTTCAAGACCATTGTTGTTAATGCTAATGATTGGATACAGTGGGGTGATCTCTCTGAGCTAGCAATCAGTGAAGAGAGTTTTCTCCCCCCACTCATGGTTAAAGGAGAATAAAGGCTGAGATTTTTCCAATGGAGTTGCAGGTGTTGACTTCAAATAAAACCATGTTCTTCTGGCCTTAATCCCACTATATTTATTTATTTTTTTATTTTTTTTTTCTTTTTAAATAATGTTTTTACCAACAACAAATCCACTTCCCTTTTTTTTCTTGCTGTTTTGATTAAGCGATTCACATGATTCTATTGATGTCAGAGTTAAAAATGCAAAGGTTGGTAAAGTACTGCATAGTCATGAAAGCCCTAGTTTTGACTTTAAAAAAAAAAAAAAAAAATAAAAAAAGAAGTACACAGACTGGAAGCTTTACAAGTTGTCCAGGAGCACAGGACTCATTTCACTGCACCAAGCTTTTTCAGCAGTTTCTTGCCTTTGGAAAGCAGCCCCTTTTTCTTTTTCGAGGCCATATCCCTGCCTCTCCCGGGACTACCAGAGCCCATCACCGGTGACGGAGGTGACCCGGAATGGAGATGAGCTGTGGGGGATGCTGCTCTCCGGGGTGTACCTGTATTCTCAGGAGGAACCTAGTAGGTACATTGTTATCATTTATTCAATCTTTGAAAGCTTCAAAGCCATCAGCAGCAAGAAACTTGGTAACATCACTTGTCCCATTACCCACTTAAACAAAAGGGCTGGTTTCTTTCTTCTCTCTGGCTTAAAATACTGCCTGGGCTTATGGAAAATGCATCAATTTAGAGAAAAAAAATTATAGAAATAGAAAGCCCACCAATAAAGCCCAGTTTTGGTTATACCTTTTTAAAGGAAAAGTCAGATACATGTGCTTTGCCAGAATTCTGGCCACCAAAGCCACAAAACTGGCTTTGGCTTTTCATTTCAGCACTCTGATAGTACTAAAATGCAGAGGGATATTTTAGCTATAGATTTAAGAAAAATAAACGTGTTAATTATTACAGGTTAGCAATCTATAGAAGCCAAACTCTTTCCAGAAGAAATGACTTAAAATGCTACATGATCACTTACTTTTTTATGTCCTTTAAAAGCCTTTTCTTTAAAATTGGCTAGCAAACTTTATGTACAGATTAGAGAAGATGGCACACTGGCTTAAAAAAAAAAAAAAAAAGAAAAAGAAAAAGCTAAAATGAACCTTAATTGCAATCAAAGAAAGCTTAAAGGCCCTGAGTGCTTGATGTGTTTGCTGCAGCTATGAGGTTGGTAGATGACAGCATTCCTAAATATTTTGAACAGCTTTGTTTTTTTTTCAGTCATCAAAAGCACTTGGATGAAAATGCTAAAATTACGAATACTCAGCCTATCCTAACTACAGTGCCCAGCTGGCAGAATGGTTGCTATCAATTCAGATGATATTTCTGATATTTTCACAGTAGAATCCATGCTGGAGGGAGGCCTGCTAGCTTGCAGTTTAAACATCAGCAATTTACTGGCTTCTTGTGCAAGGGTGAGTTAAGCAAAGGGGCTTCAAGCCTACTTTGATTTTAAATCAAGGTCTAATTCTAATGAAAAAAACAAACCAAAAAACAAAACAACTTGGTAAAGCACCCCAACGTACACCTGAAGATACCAGATATCGAGTCTAATGCATTCATTCAGTGAGCTGCATGTTTCAGGTCGAGACTTTTATTGCATTGGTAAACCAAACAGTTGCTAATATCGCAAATGTACCAGGAAAAATCCCAGGAAATTGTACCACGGGAAGGGAATTTTTTTTTTTCAGAAGTGTTGAATAGTTGGTCTTAGGCAAACTGGGGTATAATTGATCACGGAAAACACATTTTAAGGCAGACAATTTAAGTAGCTGTGTTTGAGTGTAGTGAGTTTCAGAACCAACTATCCCCTGGTGCACTACGGTCCGTGCCAGCGTCACCGCTGTTTCTGCAGAGCTCTTGTGCTTTTTTCTCTTGACACGGGAGCTTGGAATTTTTACATCCCAGCTTGGCTAGCAATGCAATATGCAGCTTTGTTTGTAGGGTAGTTAGACATCCAACTCTCCTCTCTATGTAAACATAAACACTGAGCTCGGGAAGAAATATGTTCCAAACGCTGACCTGCACGAAGGGAGCGCCGGCGGCTCTCGGGGGGCTCCTGGTTTAAAGGATTTGTCTCCCAAGAAAGGAGCTGGCTTGACCAGGTACAGTAAAGGCATTCAGCCCGGGCTTCTGTGGCCAAGGGGTTTGGAGACATATTTCTTTTCTTTTCCCCCACAATTAGGTTTCAAGACTTGCATTAGATAGCCAGGTAGCTTTAATTGAAATCTCTATTGGTATCTTCAGTTGCTCACTTACGTGAAGGCTACATTGCCTTATTAAGGTGTGAAATGAACACTCTTCTTCTGTTTCCAAGCAGATGAGCAAAGAAATAAAAATATATATAAAATATATAATATATAAAAGTATTGCAGTGATGAAACAAAACCAAAAATGAGATACTCTAAACATAATTAATTCTTTCATAAAGGAGAAGTCTCTGAGCAATTAATTATCGCCAGTTGGAGCAGGAAGTTGTAGGGATTAGGAGACGACCACTGTCAGTCCATCAGCTGCAGTTACAGTTTGTATTTAGAGGAACACTGGTACCAGTCTTTTGTGCACAAGAACTTTTTTAGTAAGAGCAATTTAGAAGCTTTGGGCAAGAACTACCACCAGGAAAGAGCTGCTTTAATTCAGATTATAATGGCCGGTACTGTAAGGACTGCAATCAGTCCGTTCAGTTTCTCCATTTACAAATGTAACGAGCAAGCCAAGGCTACAGTCACTTTTCCTCATGTTTTATTTTATCTATTTGAAACATAACTTTAAATGGGCAAATGAATTTAAAAGTAATGTTAAAAAATAATGTCTAAATTATCCATGAGACAGAGTGAAATGGGAAATGAAAATTTAAGCGTTTCTCAGTGGGTTGCTTACCCTTTTTGCCTTGGATCGCGTGGGCGTGTCGTGGACGTAGCGCGAGGGTGCGTCGGAGAGAAACACCTCAACATCATCAGGCACTTCTTCAAGGAAGTTGGAAGGAACCAGCCCCTTTTGTCCATTGAGTTCACCCTGTCAGCAGAGGGAAGGAAAGGGAATGCCTTCATTTCATCACCTGCAGGCTCCCAGGCAGGCAGGGAAATAGTTTTGCCTATTTCAAAGCTGGTGAGGAAGAGGAAATTCCCACCCAAGGTCCCTGGGGACGCTGAGAGCTCCCACATTTCCACATCCCCTCCCAGGCTGGTACCTGCTGCTGGAGGGAGCGGTTTGGAGTGAGCCAGCAGACACAACTTACGTAATAAAATCCATCTTCATCGATCTCACCGAAGACGGTGATGATGTCCCCGGTGCAGAACGTCAGCTCAGCCTGCAGGGAAGGAGCAGGGACAGCTCTCAGGCAAACATCAACCTTTCCTTTATCAACAGGAAATCCAGGAACATTTCTCCCTGTCCTTCATGTCAAAACTCTGGTGAAACCAAATTGATCTTTGAGACCCAAACCTCTTTTTTTTTTTTCCCCTTGGGTTTTTTTCCTCAGCTTTCTAAACCTGGCAGCTCTCCCAGTGTGTGCTGGGAGCAGCAGCTGGGACATTGCACAACCTGGACAAGCTGGGAAGGTTGAACTTCACAGCTTCAGAGAGCCCCTAAATGAAAAGTGGTGCAGAGGGAACAGCTGAGGTGGGACACAAACTACTTTGAAACACCATAATTTAGAAAAAGATTTGGTTTGATAAGAAACAGAAAACAACCCTGGCTGTGTCTGAAAGCACCAAGTCCCAGATATTTCAAAATTCCCTTTCTCCTTCAAACAATTCCAGACTGTTCTACAGCTCACCCAGGAAGGAAGCAGAGCAGGTTTTGGAGGGATGCTGAGGCAGCCCATGGGCCCTGAGCCCGTTCCCTGCTCAGCTCTGGCCCTACCTCCACATCCACGTTCGGGGAGCTCTCCCTGGGGTCGTAATCGTAGAGAGCCACCATCCTCCTGGTGCTGAGCTGCTGCTGCTGCCTGCGCCGGCCCCGCTCTGCCAGGGAAAAAGATATATCACAGAACATCAATATATCACATTAAACCACATCAATATGTCATATCACAGCACATCAATATATCACATTAAACCATATCAATATATCATATAACAGAACATCAATATATCACGTTAAACCATATCAATATATCACATCAATATATCATATCACAGCACATCAATATATCATATCAAACCACATCAATATATCATATCAATATATCATATTACAGCACATCAATATATCACATTAAACCATATCAATATATCATATAACAGCACATCAATATATCACATTAAACCATATCAATATATCATATCAATATGATATATTATATATAAAATGATATATATCAATATGATATATTATATATCAAACCATATCAATATATCATATCAAACCACATCAATATGTCATATCAATATATCATATCACAGCACATCAATATATCATATCAATATATCATATCAAACCATATCAATATATAATATCAAACCATATCAATATATCATATCAAACCATATCAATATATCACATCACACCACATCAATATATCATATCACACCATATCAATATATCATATCAAACCATATCAAACCATATCAAACCATATCAAACCATATCAAACCATATCAAACCATATCAAACCATATCAAACCATATCAAACCCTGCTGGGCTGCTCAACCACTCCTCACCCCTCCCAGAGGGGCAGCACATCCTGCCCACTGCTCCAGCCCAGGGGAACAGCCTCAGCTGAGCACACAGGCTGAGGATGGGCAGCCACACAAAGGCCACAAATGAGAATTAAGATGTAATTAAATCAGTATTAACAGTGCTCTGGCTCTGCTTTAAGGCACAGAATCCTCAGCTCACTGTGCAGAGCAGAGTGCACAGCTCAGGGATCGTGTTCTGGGCCCACAAATATTTCAGGAGACAAAACCCACTTTGTTTTCTTTATCAGAAAAGAAAGTGACAAGTGGAGTGGTGAAGCTCCAGGTCCCCATTCGCAGCAAATGACATCACCAAGACTAAATATCAGCATGAAGTCAGACCCTGCCACAGAATGCATCCCCTGGGGCAGTAAATGACTGCGAAATGGAGATGCAGCTGCATGAAAACGAGAGGCAAAGTGGATGGAGCCAAGTTTAGAGACCCAAGAGTCTGAGGTGAAATGTCTGCATGCTCTCTCACCGATTTTCTCAATTGGAGTGTTCAAAGGAAGGAAACCTTGTTTGAGAAGCTGATCCATCATCTCTTCATCATCTGCTTGTATCTCAGAGACCATATTACAGGGGATAAGGCCAACTCTTGCACAGGTTTCTCCACGGTAAAATCCATCAGCATCTTTGTCCCCATAAACCTGACATCCAAAGAAGGAAAATATTGCTCAGAAAGGTTCCAGAGGGAGGGAGGGAGGGAGGGAGCAGACTCTGGCACTTCCCTTGCCCAAAGATCCTCTCTGAAGCTGCTCTTCCTGCAGGCTTTGTGGACTTAGGGAGTTTCAGAGTCACAATTCTGGGTTCAACCTAATAATTAAGACTGGCCCTAACTACCTACAGCGACTTGGAGGTTTTTGCCCATTTTGTGATCATTTTTAAGCCATTAGCACTAGCTGTTAATTACCAGGTCCAGTGAGATTTACAGCCTGAACCTCTGAAGGAAAAACCCCCTGGATTCTGATCACACAGGCGGCTTTCTCCCAGAGGAGAAATGTTTGTAAAATTGTCATTTGTCTCCTTTGTTTTCAGACCTCACCTTGATGATCTGTCCTTCTTTAAATGGCAGCTCCTCCTCTGCAGCATCGGGGTTTGGGGACATGGTCAGTGGATCGTAGTCAAAAAGTGCAACAAATATTCGAGTGGAAAGATCTTCTGTGCCAGGATCTGTTTCAGACTCCTCATAAATATCTGGAGAAAGATGGTCATGGCCACCGTAGCCATCTGTGAGAGCAAATTCAGAAAAGAACAATTCAGTGATACAGGCTGGCCTCACCATCCAGCCATCCCAGTTAAATCTGAAACGAGTTTGGTCTTTCAGTGACAAACCCCAAACCTCACTGCACGTCCTATAAAGCTTGGTGGGTTGTTTTGGGTTTTGATTAGCAAGTTTCTATCTTTAAAAAAAGCTTATAAAGCCTGCACTGGCAGCTGGGCTGATTTCCTGTGGCAGACTGACGTTTGCACAGCTCACCTAGGAAAGGCATTTCTGCCAGGTTTGCAAGAGTTTGCCATAAACTGATAAAAAAGCAGTCAAGAGAAGGGCAAGGGAACACAGAGGGATGGCTGCTGATGGCAGCACGCAGGGCTGGCTGGGTGCCTGCATGGCCACACTGATCTCACTGAGCAAACTTTCGCAGATTTCCTCTGAGGTGAGAGCCCACTGTGAGCATTTCAACTGCAATAAACTGTCCCAGGAGCAGCTCCCACACTGGGGCTGCTGCTCTGGGAGGGATTCCTTGGCAAGGCCAGGCTGGGAGGAGCAGGGATCTGCCCCACTCACCGATGGAGGGGACCAAGACGGGCCGAGACCTCGGTGGCACGGCGCTGCCGTGGGACGATCTCCGGCCCGTGTGCTCCATCCTGTCCTGCCGTCCTGCCGAGGCTGGGTTACCCAACAGCTAAAAAACAACAACAGCAGAGAGAACGGGTTTGTCAGCTCTGTGCACGGCACCACGGCGCAGCTGGACATGGATCAGGTCAATCACATTTGGAAGCGTAAGCTCTAAAGGCAACTAAACTTAGTTTTTAACTGAAAGGTTAGCTGAAAAGTGAGTACTGCTGCCTGGCAAACCTGCAAAAGAAAAAAATGGCTTCCTGATTTATGGCAGAGTTTTGAAACCAGCAGTCACACATCAGAACAGAAAGAAAAGAAAAGAATAATTTCTGGAATATTCTTTTGCCTTTGTTGTTGCTGCTAAGGTGGCGTTTGAGCATCCTGATGAGAGCTGGGGCTGGGGAGCCCGGCAGGGCACACTCAGCTCTGGGGATCCCCCTGTGCAGGGCAGGCTCTGAGCCCTCGGGCTCCCAGCACAGCCCACAGCTGGCAGCAGCTGCAGCAGGGACGGGGATGCTCCGCTCGCCGCAAATGCTGCGAGGATGAGGAGGCCAAGAGCTCTCCAGAGCCTCTCGTGTGACACCAGTGCAGCCCTGCCTGCAGCTCTGCTGGGCTCCTGCAGCTCTGCTGGGCTCATTGCAGCTCTGCTGGGCTCCTGCAGCTCTGCTGGGCTCATTTCAGCTCTGCTGGGCTCCTGCAGCTCTGCTGGGCTCATTTCAGCTCTGCTGGGCTCATTGCAGCTCTGCTGGGCTCCTGCAGCTCTGCTGGGCTCCTGCAGCTCTGCTGGGCTCATTGCAGCTCTGCTGGGCTCCTGCAGTCTGAGCTGGAGGCTGGAAGAGCAGCAGCTGATCTCTGCTCTGCCCTGGAAAGTGCCAGGGTGGAGTTTTTGTGCTCCAGGAATGTCCCAGAGAGGAGTTTTTGTGCTCCAGGAATGTCCCAGAGAGGAGTTTTTGTGCTCCAGGAATGTCCCAGAGAGGAGTTTTTGTGCTCCAGGAATGTCCCAGAGAGGAGTTTTTGTGCTCTGGGCCGCTGCAGGGTAAGGAAGGGGCTCTGCTCTCTGCTCTCTGTGTCCCTCACACCTGGAGGCTCCTCTGGACATGAAGGGACAGAAATGCAAACGGGAGAAGTCGTGCAGAGCATCCTCGGAGGAGGGGACGGGCCCTGGGCTCCCTCTGGAAGCAGCTCCGTGCCTGCATTCTCCTGCAGAGATGCAGTCTGCAACTTCAAAGGCAAGAGGAGATGGTGTGAAAGGGACGGCGGAGCAGAGACAGCGCAGAGGAAAGGCAGAAAATGAAAATGGGGAAGCTGTGACTCCCCAAATCTGCGTCACTGTCACACCGGGGGAGAATCTTGATCCTTGTCTTGAGATGTTCCATGATAAAGAGCATGAGCTGAAAATTCTGGGAATGAGATGAATAAAAACAACACGATGAAATGAATTCCTTGACAATAATTAAAAAAAAAAAAATTAAAATACCGATGAAACATTTCTCCAGTTAAAAATGCAGCGGTTTGTGGTTTTTTTGGTTTTTTTGTTTTGTTTTTTTTTTTTTTTAATTCAGATGGGCAAAATAAAGAAAAGCAATCTTTTGGAAAAATTATAGTTCAGCTAACCCTTAATTAAAATTTAGATTCAGTTGTCCTTTAATAAAAGCAGCCATTATTGTAATTTGTTCTGGGGGAAAATCATTGCAAAGCAAATTAATCTGATTTCAGCATGGCACAAAAGAGGACCATAAACAAAAATGCAGAGTAATAAACAAAAATGAGTTGGGAAGAAAAAAAAAAGGGGGAGGGGGAATGTAGCAGATGGGCCCAAAGGATGGACTTGAAAAATCAATTTGGGAAAAAAAAAATGAAAAAAGAAAAAAAAATAAAGAATAAAAAAATTAAGAGAATAAAGAAAACAGACTGATTCGGCAAGCAGATGTTAGAAGGAAGATACTTCACACACCAGAGAGTCTTCTGCATCTCTGTGGGATGGCTTTGCAGGGACAGCAGCTGCCCTAGAGTCAGCTGCTTTAAAGTCGCTCTTCCAGCCTCCCTGCACCTCTTCGTTAGCCACACGCTCTGTTCTGTGGCCCTTCTGAGCTGCTGGCCTCCTCTGCTGGCTCTGCTCGCTCCTGGGCTCCCCGAGGCACGGCCCCAGCTCCCCGAAATCCTCCTCGATGCTGCTCTGCCTGGTCAGGGTCCTCCTGCGGGCCAGCAGCGGCCGCGGGCCCCTCCGGCAGGGACAGGGCTCTGCGTCCCCCTGGGCTCTGTGCTGGGGCTGCTCCTCATCCTCCTCATCCTCCTCATCCTCATCCCTGCCCCACTGGGCTCTATGCTGGGGCTGCTCCTCATCCTCCTCATCCTCATCCTCATCTTCATCCTCATCCCTGCCCCAATGGGCTCTCACACCATGCTGGGACTGCTCTTCATCCCTGCCCCACTGAGCTCTGAGCCTGTGCTGGGCTTGCTCTTCATCCCTGCCCCACTGGGCTCTCACACCGTGATGGAATTGCTCTTCATCCCTGCCCCACTGGGGTCTGAGACTGTGCCAGGGCTCCTCTTCCTCCCTGCCCCAGGTGTGTCTGGCACTGCCCCTGGGCTCCTCTTCCTCGCTGCCCCAGGTGTGTCTGGCACTGCCCCTGGGCTCCTCTTCCTCCCTGCCCCAGGTGTGTCTGGCACTGCCCCTGGGCTCCTCTTCCTCCCTGCCCCAGGTGTGTCTGGCACTGCCCCTGGGCTCCTCTTCCTCGCTGCCGCAGTCCAGCCCGCTGTCCGGGCTCCGGGACAGGGACTGTCTGGATTTGCATCCGCGCTCGTCCGGCGCCGTCTCGTCCATCCCCGGCCCCGAGCGGTGCCAGGGGCTGTGCTGCTGCTCCTGGGGACAGGCCCTGCGTGCCCTGGGCTCTCTGGCTACTCTGGGGTTCTTTCTGTAGGGCGTACCTAAACCCTGCCTGTACAGCAGATCAGAGTGTTCACCGTCCTCTTCAGCCACTTCTGGAATACTGAAAAGCCTTTTACTGTGGTGTGTCTGCTGGGCAAAGTCAGGCTGCTCCCAAAAAGTGGCTTCAGTGCTCTTATCGTACTCCTTAAGGTTATGTAATGTCAAAAACCAGACAGGGAACAAAGAGTGTGTGACAAAAATAAAATGGGAGGGAAAAGGGAGAAAAGAAAAATAAAGACAGAATTAGTTTTAGAGCAATGGCAAACGTAAGACATGCAGCTTATACAGTGAAAAGGATGTCATGCTTTGAATGAGGATCTGTGAAAAATAAAGACATGATTAAGAAGTTGCTGAGTGCCAGATACAGCGTGAGAGGTCAGTACAAACAGCTGAGTGATGCTCTCAACACCACTAAACTCATGCATTTGCAAGGGAGGGATGAAAGCCACACACGAGTTCCAGCATGGGGAATGAGAATGGCAGAAAAACTCCTTCCTTGCCCCGTGCCAAGCTGCCATCTGATTTTCTGTGTGAGCAGAGCCCGTGCCTGGGAATGACAGCTCTGCCCCAGCAAGCTTTCTTGCTTTGAATCTCTTAAAGCTTCCTGTATAAGCAGTAAAAATCTTCAGTCTCCTGTCAGAGGAGAGCTGTTCCACAGCCCTCACTAAAGAGTTCTGCTTTCCTTTCTAAAATCCTAAAACACCTGAAGCATTTCCAAAGCTTGGCTTCCAGGGAGAGCCCCCTGCATGCAGGCTGCTCTCAGAGGTCACTGGGTCTGCACTGCCATCAAATCTCCCATCATGATCTTGTCCCTGCTTCACAAAACCAGTGTTTGAAATCAGCCTCTGAGCAGAGGTAAAATCTCTGTTTATGCCAGAAGCAGGTAAGAACTATCCCAGCCTGGGTAAAAGAAGCATTCTGGACATGCCAGATACATTCTGCAATTTTCCTATTCCATTTCCACGAAACACAGAATCTGACAAAGAATCCTGAGTGTCCTGGCTGGGCTCTGGGAGGAGGGAAGGGAGCACAGGGCAGGAGGTGCTGCCTCGGAGTGCCAGGATTTCTTGATCCTGCATCCCAGAGATCATCTCCCCTTGTGCTGAATGCCCAGATCAGGGGAATCTCTGGGCTCAACAGCTCCCAGAAATAACGACAGATCCTCTCAGAGATTTCAGCATCCTCCCTCCGAGCACCCTGACCCTTCCACACTTCCTGAGTTACTTCAGACTGTTTCACCTGTTCTCCTTTGTTTTTAAAATGTGTGTAACACCCGTGGAACTTGAGATGAAGTGCTACAGAAGTGGACAAAAGGTCAGTAAGCACAAATTATCACAGTTTTGATAGACACTGCATCAAGAGAAGCCTGCAAACCTCAGCAGGTCAAAAATGATTCCCTACACCAGTTAAGGTTCTGGAACTTTCTCAGTATCACCTCTGCCAATACTGATTTAAATCCAAGAAGTAAATGCACCTTCTGATGCATAAAGAACAAGAACAGTCTGGGGATTATTCTTTTTGCCAGGGGAAGGGAACAGAAGAAGATGCAGAAGGATTTTGGTTTCAACCTTTATGGTGGTGCAGTAATAGAAACGCTGGTAATTTCTTCTTTTGAAAAAGTATCTGTCTCACTGCAGGCAGAATAAAAGGACTGAATTTACAGCAATGAAAGCAGTCACAAGAATGCTCAGAATTCTTGTGTGCATGAGAAAATAGTGCTGATTTTAGTTCAGTAACAATCTACTGAGAAACAGGCAGCCTGTGGCTTTGTGCTTTCTAGAAAAACACAGTTTGTGTAATTACCACACACAGGAAGAAGCAAATACAATTTACATGTACAAATATATATTGAGTGTTGGGAGTGTTTTGTGCTCTGCACGTGCTTTAGCTGCTACACTGAAGTTGTGTTTCACGATGAATATTCCTGTATTAAAGCAATATTTCTGGAATGTATTTCCTACCCTCTCTGCTGCTTCCCTGATACTCAGAGCACAAGGAGTTTTGATAAAGCATTGACCAAACAAAGCTGGAACAGCTCCCTTTCCTACAGGAACGCTTTAATCCTGCGGAAGGGATGGGACTAGCACTGGGTACGTGGACAAATCACTCAGACAGGAAGAACAGAAGTTGTTTTGTAAGTTTTTACAAATCTCCTTGCTCAGAAACAACTCATTCTCGGGCTAGCACATGCAGTCTGTCTTCACGGAGACACGGGGAAGGGCCCCAGGTGCAGAACAGAAATTGCAACTGCAACAATCACACGTAGGAAAACGGTCAGTCAGCTGAAGTTTATCTATCAGATAATGAACAGCAGGGTAATAAATGCACTGGGCTCCAGCTGTGTCCCACAGAGCGAGCCCAGGGCCCCGAGGAAGCTGAGGGAAGGTTCTGGAGCAGCCCCGAGGGGTCCCCGGGCGCTCACCTTGAGCGCGCCGTGCGAGGTGAGGCTGAGGCGCCGCCGGCCGCCCTCCTCCAGCTGCATCTCGGAGTAGAGCTCCTCCTCATCCTCCTCCAGGATGTCGGACAGGTCGGAGCCGCGGCTGCTCTCCGTCTGGTACTCATCCCCGTGGCAGTAGTGAGCCTGGGGACGAGGACAGAGCTCAGAGCCACCAACGCCGCTGATCCCGAGAACCCCGAGCGCTGCCCGGGCCTGCTGTGAACCACCCTGGGACACAGCACCAGGCCTGGGCTCTGCTCTGCTGACACATCTCTGCTAACTCTGCTCTGCTGACACATCTCTGCTAACTCTGCTCTCACCACCTGCCATCCTAACTCAACAAATCCCAGCTCAACCCCAGGTGACACAGGAAAGGATGTCCCCACTCACAGCACCAAACCTAGGTTTAGACTTGCTCAAATTCCCCTCATTAGAAGTCCTTCATGCTCCAGTGGAATTGCTGACCAAATTGTAAAAGCCTTAGGATAATTGACATATCATCTGTTCTTCACAGCTGTTTGTTACATCACATTAGAATTTAAAAGTGATCAGCATCCAATTCTTGCAGCGTATCACCACACTGTGGACCCTCAACACAGGGGGTCAGGTCTTTGACTAAGGCTTTTTAAATATGCCAAGACATAAGAAAACATCTCTTTTTTAGAAGTTCTTGAAAAGTAATGTAATAAATTATTTCATATTTGTTTTCAGTGGGATCAGAATAAAAGCCTCCATTCCTTGGAGCCATTCCCACGGCACGTTTGTTTCCTGCCCTTAGGTCCCAGGTGATGTTTTTGTGGCACCCAGGAATCCTCCCCACATTCCCTTTCCCACAGCAGGTTCTCCCATGCAGCAGCAACACCCACACAGAAAACACCCAGGACCCAAACAGGACAGTCCAGACACATTTCCTATATTGTCATCATCTTTTTTCCAGTTTGCAGTGCCTGGGGCTGCTGGAAGGGAGGATGCTCAGGAGATCCCTGTGCCAAGCACTCAGCTCCAGGAACAGGAGCTCCCCTGCCCAGGGCTCAGCCTCGGGTCACCAACACAGCCACAGCTCTCAGAGGGCACTGGGCCTCCCAAAACCCTCCCTGAACCCCTGATGCAGCAACAAAACCAGGCCACTCACCTGCTTGCCAAGTTCTGACCCTTTCAGGAAATCATCAACCGAGGCTCCCCTTCGCTTGACCTTGGGGGAGTCATAACCATCTTCCTCCTCATCGGAGAACGGGGCCGCGCTGCTCCTCTCGCTGAAAACGCTCTTCCTCTCCATCTGCCAGGGCAAAACAGCAGAGAGCTGTGAGGATCTCTGTCCCTGTCCCAGGACACAAATGGCAAATAAATAAATGTTCTCCTCTCCTCTCCATCTAGCAGGGAATAACAGCAGAGAGCTGTGAGGATCACTGTCCCTGTCCCAGGACACAAATGGCAAATAAATAAATGTTCTCCTCTCCATCCAGCAGGGAATAAAGCAGAGAGCTGTGAGGATCACTGTCCCTGTCCCAGGACACAAATGGAAAATAAATAAATGCTCTCCTCTCCATCTAGCAGGGAATAACAGCAGAGAGCTGTGAGGATCTCTGTCCCTGTCCCAGGACACAAATGGCAAATAAATAAATGCTCTCCTCTCCATCCAGCAGGGAATAACAGCAGAGAGCTGTGAGGATCACTGTCCCTGTCCCAGGACACAAATGGCAAATAAATAAATGTTCTCCTCTCCATCCAGCAGGGAATAGCAGCAGAGAGCTGTGAGGATCACTGTCCCTGTCCCAGGACACAAATGGCAAATGTGAACACTCAACCCACAGCATTTAGATGCACTCATGGTTTAAAGCACTGCTAGTTTCCCCTGGCTGGAACCTCTGAGGAGTTTTTCAAGCAGTTTTTAGCTGTTTCACTTCCCTCAGTGTTAACAATTCCCTGGCTCTGTGTTCATCAGCTCTCCCCAGCCAGGGCTCGCAGTGCTCTGCAGCCAGGGGTGCAGCACACGCTCCTCTCCCCTTGGCAGGGCAGGGGATGCTGAGCCAGGACAGAGTTTGTGACCTCAACACAAAAGAAGCCCCAGAATGAGGCCGTGGGCTCTGCTCTGCTCTGAGGAGCTGCTCAGCCTCAGTAATTCCTGCTGGCTCTGGTGACAACAGGCTGGAGCAGGGCAGGGGCAGGCACACACAGCACTCACCATGAGTGAAGAATTTATCCCACAGGGGACTAGACATGACAAATATCCCTGGCAGAATTTGATTTAATTTGGAATTAATTAGTCCATAAACGTCTGTCCAGATTCCTGAATTAAACATTTCAAGCATCACTTAAACTAATGTAATCAAAGGTGGCTCACAGCACATTATGTCAGCAATTCTCCAAACCAGAAAAAGTATTTCTGTTCTCTTTCCCTGCATGGTTCTTAAATCAACTTTCACCTCAAAGGGGCAAAGAAACCAATTGCCTTTTCTCCCTCTATTACGTTCCAGTCTTCATCTATAAACAAAAGGAAGATTTCTACAGATGCAAACCTATGGATTTATCAGACCTTATTGATCCAGGACTATTCCAGTTCTCAAAAGATGGCTCCATTTACCCACTGTATCAAATGCACCCCAAAGCAGGAATAGTCACTGAGCTGGGGCTGTTAACACATGTGTGAACTGTCAAAATGAATGGAGCTGTTTTGGAGAGGATGGGAGACTGAAAACTGGACATAACTGATGATTTCCAGATGAAAATACATGAAATAAGTGACACCTCAGCTTGCAAGAAGCAGCAGACAGTTGTGAGCAGCTTGTGATGAGAAAGTAACTGCCCAGGGCACATTTAAATATTGCATATTGTGTGGAAAACCCTGAGCACGTGTCAGGATGTATCCACATCAGCTGTACTGACCCCAGAGCCCCAGATGTGGGGTTTAAATCAACCCCAAACTGAGGCAGGGCAGCAGCCACGGCTCACAGAGGTGCCCACACAGGGGTGTGCCCGGGCAGTGACACTGCTGGCAGCTCCAGGAGGAGCTGGAACGAAAAGCAGCTGCAAACACGTGTGGAAATGCAGCACTGGGAAGGACAAATATGCCAAATTCCCTGTGGATCCATGGCAGAGGGCACAGAAGGGCTTTACAGGCCCAGAATTTCAGCAATCTGCATCCCAAGCCATGGATCTTCAGAGTTTAGGGATGATCACCTCAGGGCACACGATGAAAATTCTTGGCTGGCAGGTGCCACAAGGAACAAACCACCCCAAAAGCCTCAGGAAGAAGTTTCCTTTACCCTGTTGCTCTCTGCCACTCTCTGTGCAGCTTCTCTTGCCATGGCTTTTGCGACGGTGTTGGGGACTGGAGTGCCTTGAGGCTGGGGCAGGATTCTGTTGGGGGATGGAGATCTCCTGCCCTGGAGCGGGCCGTGGAAGTTGGGTGGCTCCAGCATGTGTCCGTGGACAGGGGACACCGAACGAGTCTGCTCCCACGACTCATCCCTTTTTAAATGTGGGCCTAAGTGTTCTTCTTTGGTTTCTGGGGCTCCGGCACTTGCTAATGGCTTAGATTTGGGAGCAGTTCTGGGGTGAGGGGTTGGAGGCACCAGGAGGTCAGATGGAATGGCAGCAACACAAGAGTCCACCGAGTCTCCCTGCGCGGAGAGCGTCCGGACCGTCACCTCCCGGGCGTCCAGGCTCCGCAGGCGCAGCAGCTCCAGCGGCGCGCTCTCGGCTGCTGGGAACATCACCTCTGCCACCTGAGGGACACACACAGCTCTGAGCACCACGCCCTGCTGCCCTCCCCTCAGCCCTGCTCAGGAACAGCCCCCAGAGCCTGCACAGAGGGAGCTGCTGGGCTGAGAGTCCCTGCCCCAGCTGGCACCATGGGGGTGACTCCATCACCGACCCCAACCTCATCCTGCCAGCCCCAGCAGCCACAGGGCTCTAGAGGGACAGGGAGCTGTGCCCCAGCTGGCACCGTGGGGATAACTCCATCACCGACCCCAATTTCATCCTCCCAACCCCAGTGGCCACAGGGCTGCTAGAGGGACACTGAGCTGTGCCCCAGCTGGCACCGTGGGGGTGACTCCATCACTGACCCCAACCTCATCCTGCCAGCCCCAGTGGCCACAGGGCTGCTAGAGGGACACTGAGCTGTGCCCCAGCTGGCACCATGGGGGTAACTCCATCACTGACCCCAACCTCATCCTCCCAGCCCCACTGGCCACAGGGCTGCTAGAGAGGCAGTGAGCTGTGCCCCAGCTGGCACCATGGGGATAACTCCCATCACTGACCCCAACCTCATCCTGCCAGCCCCAGCGGCCACAGGGCCGTAGAGGGGCAGGGAGCTGTGCCCCAGCTGGCACCATGGTGGTGACTCCATCACCGACCCCAATTTCATCCTGCCAGCCCCAGTGGCCACAGGGCCCTAGAGGGACACTGAGCTGTGCCCCAGCTGGCACCGTGGGGATAACTCCCATCACCGACCCCAATTTCATCCTCCCAGCCCCACTGGCCAAAGGGCTCTAGAGGGACACTGAGCTGTGCCCCAGCTGGCACCGTGGGGGTGACTCCATCACTGACCCCAACCTCATCCTCCCAGCCCCAGTGGCCACAGGGCTCTAGAGAGGCAGGGAGCTGTGCCCCAGCTGGCACCATGGGGATAACTCCCATCACTGACCCCAATTTCATCCTGCCAGCCCCAGTGGCCACAGGGCCGTAGAGGGGCAGGGAGCTGTGCCCCAGCTGGCACCGTGGTGGTGACTCCATCACCGACCCCAGTTTCATCCTGCCAGCCCCAGTGGCCACAGGGCTCTAGAGAGGCAGGGAGCTGTGCCCCAGCTGGCACCGTGGTGGTGACTCCATCACCGACCCCAGTTTCATCCTGCCAGCCCCAGTGGCCACAGGGCTCTAGAGGGACACTGAGCTGTGCCCAAAGCACAGCACAGGCTCCACTGGCAGCCCCACGGCCCCTGCAGGGCTGTGCCACCGTTCCCTGCCAGCTGCAGCTCCCAAGGCAGGTGCTGGCAGGAGGTTCTCACCCGCTGGCCTTTGGCGTAGACACCGTAGCCCGTGACGCTGGCACCGTGTGACGTCCCCGTGGCCGACAGCACCGGGGGCTTCCAGGACACCTGGACGGTCCCTGGCGTGGACCCTGCCCGGACAGACACGTCTTGAGGTGGAGCTGGAGGACCTGAGAGAGATGGGAATGGTCACTCTCGAGCCTCAGGTCAGAAGTGAAGTGAGCTGAGGTGCAGAGTGGGCTGCAAGCTGAAACTTCAGCATTTTCCAGCAGCTGAGTAAAGGCCAGCTGCTCTCACAGTCCCCTCTCTGCAGTGAATCAGAAAACACACCCAGACCTCTGAAGGCACTGACAGTATGTCAGTGTAACAACAACCAAACACCTCCTTAATGAAAAGGCATTACCCCACTATAAACAGCTCTTCTTTGGCCAGAAAGCCAAAGTAAAAATATCACAGAGTTTATTAGTTCATGAATTTTTCAAGCATCCTGTTGTGTAGATTTAACCATCAAACCCTGAGCAGAGCCTGCTGCTAAAGGTGTCAGGGCCCAGCTGCAGCTGTTTCTGCAGGACAGAACACAGGCTTGGCTGCTGGGAGAACCAAACACAGCCCAATCCTGTTCATCTGCCCAGGAGCTACAAACACTTCACTGTGTGCACAACAATCTGCAAACAACACACAGTCACCAGCAAACAGCCAGTGCATTTCACTGCTCTGCTGCATTCCAGCCTCCAGCAGACATGGAAATAAAACCATGGCCGTGTTCAGCTCAGTGCAGGCACAACAGGAAGGTTTTGCTTATGCCATCCCTGCATGTATAAAGTATTTTTATCTTGCAAGTGGAGAGTATGCAAATTGGCCTAATATTATTCTTGGCCAGGAGAGATATTGGTTTGGGGTTGAATTTCAGCTTTACTGATCCTCCTGCTTTATGGACAGCCAGCATTCCCAGCTCAGCAGGGCTGCTCAGCTCACAAGCCAGAACGCATCTGCCAATGCCATTAATCTGCTCCTGCAGGAGGAGCCACCTTCCCTTCATTGCCCCAAAACCAAACAATCCCCAGGGTGTCTGTCTCAACCTTCACAGGCTGTGGCAGAGCCAGGTTTAATAAACTGCAGTGCCTGAGGCTCAGCATGGCTTCTATTTCCTCCCAACATGAAATGGGAAATTATTCCTGATGATTTGCCATGGTCTTGGTCACCAACATAAATGTTTGTTTTGGAATTCTGCTACACTTTGCTCCTTTTTTTCACATAAATTAGCTCCAAAAACCACAGCAGCCCCATTGGTCCTGATCCTGTACTTATCTCTATTTTCAGATCTGAGTGCCCAAGAGAGAAACACTTCTATTTTTGTTTAAGCAATTGCATTCCTCTGATGAATGAAGATGAGTTCAATTGCATGGCACTGTGATGGTAACTCCCATCACTGACTCCAAATTCATCCTTTTCCTTTGTTCCAGTGACTCTGCAATCAGGAATCAGCCTCTGATCACTGCCACAGCTGCGATTTTGTTTTCTCTACACGACAGTGAAAAGCTGACTGGCTTCTGTAGAGGTGAAATGAAGCACTGGGGAAGATTCTGGTTCTAAAAGCTGTGGCTTGATCTCCTCAGCAGAGAGCAGCTCTGCAGCGCTCAGCAGGCTCCACAGCTAGAGGGAGATACAGCATGGGAAGTGCTCAGCCTGGAAAAACCCTCACTCAAAAATCCTTTCCTAAATAGCAAAGTTGAAATGAGTTCAATCCAGCACCCAGGCAGTGCCTCCCAGCTCCCCAGGACATCCCAGGGGTGAGGTGTCCCCCTCCCAGCACATCCCACTCCAGCACTGCCAACTGCACAATTCCAGACTAAAGAGAAAGCTGTCAGGACATCTTCACTGGAAACTGGCATCAATCAAAGCCTCCCTCCCCTCTGCCCTCCTTGTCTCCTCTCCTAAAGTCAGCCAGGCTGAGGAGGAGAGCAGCAGGAATTCCTGCCCCTCTGCTGGAGCCAGAGCCTGGCAGGGAGGGAGCAAAGCCCAGCCCACAACATCTGCTGATGTTTCACCTGCCAGGGGCCACCTGCACCTGAGTGTCCCTTCAGAGGCACCCAGGGACCTGAGACACTGAATATTTAGTGTTTAATCCCAAGGGTCTCCTGCTTGGCCAGGATCAGGTGACCTTGGGTAGGTAAATCTGAAAGATACTCAGATTTTTTCAGTTGCTGCCATACACCCCCAAAATCATGAGATTATCCTTCAAATCCACTCCATTATTTCTGCTCTAGTTTGCAACACCACTTCAATGTTCTTGAATAATGGCAAATGAGTGACAACACTTACCAACACCCTTCATGTAAAAGCCAGGTGGGGAAAAACCTCAGACTTTCCAAAACACAACAAATCTGTTGACTTTACAAATTCAAATCGTGCAATGGAGTCAATTACAGCTCCACAACCAAATGCACTTACATCCCCTAAATGCTGAGAAGGTTAAAGCATTTTATCTAGAATTTTCAGAGAAATTCAACTGAAGAGTTTTGGGGCACGAAGGAAAATACCCAACCTGCTGGCAATGTAGAAAATTCCACAAAGGCTTCCTTTTTTTCTCGCTGTTCCAGGGGAAGCTGCCAGGGCATCTGGTGGGGCTTTGCCATGACCTTCACCTTGTAGGCCATGTTGGGCTTCAAATTAAAAAAATGGTACTTGTAGCTAGCAGCCTTGACAATGTCAAACTCCTCCTCGTTCAGGAAGATGACATGACTGTAATTACTGTTTGTAGGGAGCCAGGACAGCTCAGCAGAAATCTGGGTGATGTTGTCCACTCTGAGGTTGGAGGGGGCCACGATGACGTCCTTGCCCACCAGCAAGGTGCACTGCAGCTCGTCGGAGTTGCCCTTGTTGGTGATGCTCTGGATGGATATCCGGTACGTGCAGCTGGAGATGTTGAGCTTTTCTATCAGTGCTTTCGTCCTGCTGCCCAGGGCCACGTTCATCCTGATCTCCTTGTCCACCAGGACGTTGTAGCTGCTGACGGTTCCCCAGCCGGGCGGCACCACCGGCGGCTCCCAGCCCACAATAACACTTTTGGCTAGTTGTTTGATAAGGGTGATTTTTCTAGGATAAGGCACAATGTCTTCTCCAATCTCATCAATGTTGACATCCAGCGTCCCCGCGCCGTTGCTGACCACGCCGGAGCCGATGTGGCTCGGGGGACTGATCTCCAGGAGATCTCCTTCCAGGGGAGGGCCCGAGCGGTTGATGAAATTCTGATCCTGCTCGCTGCTCAGCGTGCTCGACAACCGGCTCTCGTTGTCCTGGACAAAATCCACAAAGTTCGAAGGGACCAGTCCTCTTTGTCCATCCAGAAGCTCTCCTGGTGAGAAAGAGCAATGCCATGAAACCCCTGAAGGAGAAGAGCTCCTGGTGAGAAGGAGCAATGCCATGAAACCCCTGAAGGAGAAGAGCTCCTGGTGAGAAAGAGCAATGCCATGAAACCCCTGAAGGAGAAGAGCTCCTGGTGAGAAAGAGCAGTGCCATGAAACCCCTGAAGGAGAAGAGCTCCTGCACGCAGTGCCCTGAGAGTGGGCAGGACAGGGGGCAAGGGGTGAGTGAAACACATGAGCACCCCCAGTTTGGGAACAAAGGCTTGTTAAGGGAAATACCAGAACTGCCACTGAGCCTTTTTGTCAACTTAAATCTTGCCAGTAGGAAAAGCTGACACCATAAAATATCTTATAATTAGCTCTGCCTGCAAGGAGCGGCTTTGCTGATGCAGAAACTCTTTTAATTAACACCACGATGATAAAGCTAATTTTAGCAAGCGATTTAGGAGCAGACGAAGGAAGGAATTTGGAGCGTGTGTGACAGATGAGCCGATTCCAATCTGCATGAATTAGCATGAATTCATGGATTCAATACAAAGTACCTTCGTAGAAGCCGTCCTCGTCCATGTCCCCGTAGACATAAAGGTATTTTCCTGCCGTGAGAGGGAGCTCCGCCTCGGGGTTCTCATTTGGTCCATCAAAGGGGTTGTAGCTGTGGGGGACAGGCAGAGCTCAGGGACACAGCTCACATCTCCCCAGGCTGTCTTTGCCTCCCCTCTGAGACCCCTCCTGAGTGGGCCTGGGTCAGGTTGTGCCTCTGAGGTTCCCTCTACCCTCCACCCATGTCCTTTCCTGCAGGGTTTACTCAGACACTTCCCACTTAGGGCTCTTGAAAAACACTGCCCAAAATTCTCTTTATTTTTCAGAGTGAGTTAAAGCAATCTCGGTGGTGGGGGTCTTTTCCAGTCACTGTGTTCAATTTTATGTTCCTTTTACACAAGTTCATTAAACTTCTACACAGGCAAGGTAAAAGAAGACAAAAAACAGTGAGCTACATCTAAGGGAAGCTACTGAGAGACAAAAACTATTTATTAATTACTTAAATCCATATCCATCACTGAAACTTCCACCATGACAGTATTTCATGCCTGAAATCTTAATGTGCAAAGCAGTGATGGACTCAAAATCCTTTCCTGCTTGAAAAAGTAATTGATAAGAAGAGACTGAGAGCTCCTCTCCAGAGCAGGAGGTGCCATTAAATCTGATTTAGAGCTGAAGGGCAGGAATGCAGGGGGTGGAGAGGCAGGAGGTGCTCAGCTCCCACTGACAGCTCCAAGTGCAAAGAGCACAGAACAACATCCACCCCATCACAACCATAAACATAACCATAATCAATCATAACCATCACCATAATCAATCATAACCATAATCAATCACAACCACAAACATAACCATAATCAATCATAACCATCACCATAATCAATCATAACCATCACCATAATCAATCATAACTATCACCATAATCAATCATAACCATCACCACAATCAATCATAACCATAATCAATCATAACCATCACCATAATCAATCATAACCATCACCATAATCAGAACCATAATCAATCATAACCATCACCATAAACATAACCATAATCAATCATAACCATCACCATAATCAGAACCATAATCAATCATCATCATCATAATAATAATCAGAACCATAATCAATCATAACCATAATAATAATCATAACCATAATCAATCATAACCATAATCAATCATAACCATCACCATAATCAGAACCATAATCAATCATAATAATAATAATAATAATCATAATAATCATAACCATAATCAATCATAACCATAATCAATCATAACCATAACCATAATCAGAACCACGATCAATCATCATAATAATCATAATTATAATAATAATCATAACCATAACCATAATCAATCATAACCATAGCCATAATCATAACCATAACCACAACCATAACCACAATCAATCATAACCATAATCAATCATAACCATAACCATAATCAGAACCATAATAAATCATCATCATCATAATCACAATCACAATCATAATCATAACTATAATCGATCATAACCATAATCAGAACCATAATAAATCATAAACCATAACCACAACCATAACCACAACCACAAGCATCACCATCCATCCCATCATCATTCAGCACACGGGTGCAGTGCAGCCCCGCCTGATGTTGAATTTTACAGCTGTGTGTGACACCTGTGAGGAGAGGGGAGCTTTACCTGTACCGGGCAATGCAAAGGTGGACTTTCCCAGAATATCTCTGCTTTGAGGTATTGGAATTCTGATCATTATCCATCTGTCAGGGGGGAGAAAAAAGAGAATGTGGTTACAAAAAAAAGAAGAAGAAACATTTTTTCCTGACAGGAGATATAAATCAGTGAACAGGCAATATCATGGGGAAAAAATTCAATTCTAACATGGAACACAACTGGTTAATTTTACTTAGAAGGGCAGATTCCAGTGACTGAGTATTTAAAACAAATGCTGAATTTAGAACTGGTGCAAATGTCAGCTTCCAAACCCCTGGAAACACAAAATAGATCCCCCCTGCCAACCCAACCCAACCCATTCCAACCCAACCCAAACCAATCCAACCCAAACCAATTCAACCCAAACCAATCCAACTCAAACCAACCCAACCCAATCCAAACCAACCCAACCCAATCCAACCCAATCCAACCCAATCCAAACCAATCCAACCCAATCCAAACCAATCCAACTCAAACCAATCCAACTCAATCCAACCCATTCCAACCCAACCCACAGCATCACCATCTGTTGATGCCACCTTTTCCACTCACTGAAGGAAATAACATATTTTCTTCTGAATTTAACATCACATTTAATTCAACCCTGCGAAGCCACACGTTTGTTCCATTACAAATCCGGTCCACAAAACCCAGAGATTTAATTGTGGTGTTGAATTAACACAGACTCTTCCTATTTTAGCTCTGCACGAGGTTCCTCACAGGTAAAACACTCATTTCAGCTATGATTTGAGCTACAGGTTTTAAAGTGAGGGCTGAACTTCAGTGATGGTACAGTTTGCTGTGAGCCATTTCAGAAAAAATGACCAACTTTTTGCCTGAGCTTGAGAGAACTTTAATTAAGGTAGAAGTACTGGAGTAGCAGTGGGATCAAATAAAATAAATTGTTCAAAAACAGAGCAAAATTTTACAACCCAGACAGAGTGAGCACTGAGCTGCAGCTTCCAGGTCTAAACTGGCCCCTGCCCAAAGCACAGCAGGAAAATCCTGAGTGAAATTCCCTTTTCCTGAGGGGTGGCTCAGCCCAGCCCAGCCTGCCCCAGCTCCCAGGGATTCCCTGAGCAGGAAAACCTGCCAGGATTATCCCCTGCTACCTCATCGAGCACACACCCAGCAATGCTTGTTCCAGAAGCCTTTTTAATAGGAACAACCAGGGCACTTGCAACTGTATTATTTGCAGAGTAACTAGTTATTTATTTGTTTATTTGTTCGTTTATTTCAGGCTTCCCAGCATTATGTTCCATTTTTAAGATTTTATTCATACACCCTCCCTTGGGTCTGGGTATCTCTAGAAAGGAATGGAGTTTAATTTCTGTGAGCTTGCATAATGTAAGAGTGTATCACATAATTACACTCTAGAAGGCACAAAATGTACAGTTCTGCAAAAGAGGGCTTGACATTCTCAGTGAGAGATAACTCAAAAATAATAGAAAAGGGGAATTAAATTTGACGTGTGCTTCTTCTGCTCCTTGCTGTTAGTTCTGCTTCCCTAAGTCTCCTTGCTAAGCTGCTTTTTCTGTGGCCTCTTCAAAAAGCAGTGAATGTTTCCACTTTTCAGTAATGCTGCCACACAAATATACACAAATATTTCCTGTGGATAATCCTCAGATATGCCCATGGAATTCCCACTATACAAGAATCCAATATTTTGTTGAATATCCTCAGGCTTGTGATCCATTTAGAAACATTCTGATTCCATCAACTTTCCCATTTTCAGAATCAATGAATATTACATAGACAGAAAGTATGCACACAGTGGCAATTTATTTACTCCTGTAAAGAATAGGAAAGGGATTTTGTGAAATGAGGGGTAAAATCTGAAGATCATTTTCTCATGGCTATCTGCCCATAGCAACCAGGGTATTTAATAGAAAATAATGCCCTTCTACAGAGTTTCCAAAATTTGTTCTATGCAGTTTTCATGTTTAACATTTGTCCTAAATATTAAAAACCAACTTGTTATGGCCCCTTTAAAAAGGTTTTCTGAGCTTCCCATTGGGTTTCTAGTGGAATTCCACTGAAAAGCTTCCTAAGAAAGGAGGAACAGAACCCATCAAAATATGACTGAATACAAAGTGTGGAGTTGAATGACTTTAGTGACAGCACCCTGCAATTTCACTTCCATTTTCCCGGCTCCGAGTGCTTGGGGAGGAGCAGGGGAGGCTGTGAGCAGGTGCTGCCCCGCTGCAGGGGGAGATTCACACACCAGCAAAGCCAGGCAGGAACTGCTCCTGCAAAAGGAACCATTTTCCTGGGTGTCCTGGGTTGATTTCCCTGCACTGCAGGGAACTCCTGCTCCTTGTGTCCGGCTTTTGGGAGCTGGGACACTGCTGACCTGCCTGCCCCAGCCCTGCCCCACTGCAGAAACGCTGCTCTGCCCTTCCCAGGGGCACTGAAATGCTCTGGGTGCATCACTGAGCGCTCACACCTTCAGAGGAGCTCCATCTCCACACCTGATTGTGTAACTGGGACATCAACTGCTTCGAGAATATCCCACTGATGGTGCTCCTGAGCTGCCTCAGAAAATGAGAACATTCCTCCCTTGCTTTTTCCAGAGCAGGTGGATCAACCTGCACAGCTGCTGGGGCAGAGAAGGCTCAGCCCTAAATCACTTTTTCTGTAAAAAAATTGAAAAAGACTCACGTCTGAATCAAATCTGCATCTTGGGGTCCCAGATGTTGACTTGGACAGGAATGTGGGTTTGACAGACAGCTGCTCTGGTTTGTCTCCAGATATCTGCAGGGGCCGGATGAACTCTGAAATCACACAGCGACTCCCAGAAGGGCTTTCATGACCTGCCAGTGAACAGAACACCCCAGAATCAGGAATGGATCTCAAGCAGGAGCACTGCCAACGCACAGCAGAAGGTGATTTTGCTCTGCTGTGTGGAATCCTCCAGGAGGAAGGCTGTGGTGGGCAGAATGCAGAGCACAGCTCAGCCTGCCAGCTCCCGGTGCCGGTGAATTGCCGGAGTCAACGACACCTAACAAAACACAAGGCACAAAGTGAAGGCATTTCCATTCCAAGGATCCAAAGGTGACGTTTCCCCCAGTGAAAAGAAGCCCACCTTTGTTGTGAGCCCCTTGGGATGTCTGGGGAAGCTCTGTGGAACACACCCCACACCACAGAGCTGCTGATGGAACCTGGGGCTCCTTCAGGGACTCTGTCACACACTGGAAATCAGGATCAAGTCATACATCTGTCCTCTAAAAGAGACCCAAATGCTAATGATCTACTTGGCAGGATATCCATTTTGCAATGAAGTTGTTTGACTTTTGGCAGGCAGGAAGTGCCAGGAGCACCTGCTTCATATTTCTGAGGAGCTCCTCACCGACAGCAGCACTAAAGCACATTAATCTGAGCCCAGGGCCATCTCTCCAGTTTCTAAAACATGGAAACTAACACTGAGCAAAAGGGAAAATCTCCAAAAATCCTTCTGGGCTATTTTTACTGTGCTTTTTAAAAACAGCTTAGAAGGAAGGAAAAGACAGATTATATTGAACAGGCTCACAAGAGGCTGAACACTCAGCTCCTCCTGACTCAGGTGAAAACCAGAGGTGAGACAAGTAAAAACAACAACAGCATCGAGGCTGCAAGAGAGACTGAAAAAGCCAAGTAAAAACCACGTGTACATTTTACCTTTCACTGTTAGCTCAGTCCCCAGAGCAGGTGGAAGCAGGAATTGTGAGCTGAGCTGGATTTCACCTGCAGCCTGAGCAGAAGCTACAGCAGAGCCGTGAGCTGCTGCCACACTCAGATGTGCACAGGCCATTCAGCCTCTCGTTAGCATAATGAGCCTGTCCTCTAATTTTTCAGGCCCTGAAAAAGGTTCAGCATTTCCTCTCCTGTTCTCCCAGAGGTCTGGACAGCAATGTTTTGCTGCTGAACTGCAGGAGTCCCAGTCCACATCACCAGGAATTATCAGAGGAGCCTCTTTGTTCACACCACAGAGGACAATGAGCTCCAGGAATACCATCAGGGGCTTGTTCTGCTGGGCTCATTAGGCCAATATGATTAATTTTCTCTGCATCTCTGTAATTTACAGCAGGCCAGCTGAAGCACATTGACAGCAGGGAAATATATAACTCACCACACAAAAGATTAATTACAACCAGCCCCACTCAGAGCAATCCCCAGGCTGGAAAAGGGCACATTTCTTATTCTTGGAACCTTCCTCACATCTCTCACAGAAAAGTCCTCCCCGTTCAGGAACCTTTAGCCAATTTAGCTCCTTCTGTTTGCTGTTAATGTGTTTGCCATCTCAGCCAGCCAGCGCCAAGCTATAAATAATTGGGCCAACTGTGATTATTCATTCAAAGGAAGCCTCTGGCTGCTCTCAGACCTCCTGCATTCTCCAGGCTTTGTTTCCAAATTGCTGGCACTAGGTACAGAATGTGCAGGAAGGTGCTAGGGCAATGCAGCCCTTGCTTTGTAGCCATACAGGATAATTACCAGCACACACCATCAGGAACTCCAGGAATGCCCAGATGCTGGAAGATATGGACCTGTCTGATTTTTTTCAGGTGGAAAATAAGGTACATAAAATTCACCCTGAGTCCTCAACACACAGGAGGGAAAGGTGTGTGGTGGCTGGGACTGCGTGAAGGGGATCTCTGGCCCCAAATAATGACACTCGTGTTCTGAAGAACCTGCTGTACTCTGCCATCATTATTGATTTCAATAATAGTATATATATATATATATATAATTATATATAATATAGTGCTTATAACTCCACACACCTCCCTGCCCAGCTCTGAATATCCCACAGCAAGAGCATAAATGGAGAGAACAGGTTTTTGTGTCAGAAATGTGCCCAAACACCGTTAGCAGTGAGCTCCTGGCTATTCTGCAGAGGAAGGAGCTTTTACAGAGGTGATGAGACAAATGTCCTGTGGAAATTCATGTGGTTCTGCGTCTGTAGAGCCACAGCTGGAACACAAACATCACCAGGCAATGCCTTTGCAGAACAAGAAATCAAAGCAAGGCAGACCCAGAGTGCAGGAAGCACATTGCTCCTGAGGATGTGTGATCTCCTGAGCGTTCCTGTGGAGGATCTCTGCTCCTGCAGGCTGTCAGCACAGCAGCACAGACAAAAAAAACTGCATTTAAAACCTGGCCTATTCACCTCCAAAAAAACAGCTGAATAAACCTGGTTCTCTCATTCACCCAAGGCAATTACACTGAGGGCTCTGGGCTTGAACAGCAGAATGAGAAGGAGTCAGAGCTGCAGACTTTTAAAGGTTGTTAACTGGAAACTTACAAAAAAAACAAACAAAAATCCCCCAGTAAAACACCTTTCCTTTTATATTTTCCCTCTGGAAAAAAAACAGAGTTAAAAATAAAATATACAAGAAGTCAGCTCATAAGAACACACAGTAGCATTTAGAAATGTCTGGGTTTTTTTCTTTAAATATTAGAGAAGAACCTTGTAAAGCCACGGGGGTTTAATCCACGAAGTCTTTTTAAATCCATATATGCTTAAAATGGCCTTTATTTTCCTATGACTGGCAAATATTTGTTAAGGAAGTCTGAAGAACAACCTATCAAGGAGAAAGGAAAAGCACCAGATCTAATTTAAATGTTTCAGGAGAATTAAATCTGTCCATACTTGCATTACAATTAGAGTCTCCATTTTATTTATTGCAATTGCTGATTCCATATGGACTACCTAAATTATCTAGAAAGAGCATTTAAAATGAGCCTTTTAACTGATGAATAATAAATCTTAAGGCTTCTGTATCTGATGGTGACATTATTGTACCTTTAAAGTGAACTTTTCATGCTCTAATCTATCCTGGCTAGGTTTATTTCATTTCCTGATACATTCAAACATCACCAATTAAGGCAAGGCAGCTGGTCATAAACTGATTTAATTTCCATCATTTGCTTTGCTTTGAAAGCTGTCCCTGTGTTCCCTCTCATGTTCTTTCTTCCTTACACATAATAAAAATAATTACACTTCTGGTTAGAAGAACTTGCTGTACTCTGCCATCATTATTGAGAAAGGGCTGATTTCAATAATTAGAAATCCTGCCCACTTGCTCAAACATGACTTTATTGTTATCAGTGCATTCATACTGAGGATGAATGTTGTCCAAGCAGTTCTGGTGTTTAGACACAAGTGCTGCAGGCCCTGAATTCCAAGTGCCATAAAAATCAAAAGGTTTTGAGAAAAGGTTTAGAGAGGAAGGCCCTTAAACGCCTTGGCTGCAGACCTGGCTGTGTTTGCTGTGGTTTCACTCAAGGGTTAATTGGGCATGTTTTGAAGTTTTTAAAAAGCTTTTTCCATTAGCATAAGTATAAATCAGCTTGGAGAGTTTGGCTGGGTACCTAAAAGGTGTTTAGCTGATTTCCATTTCTCATTAAATCAATGGCAGTGATACAGGCTGGACCTTCCCTTCTGCCTAAAGGACAGCTCAATCCCTAATTACCTTTCCTTTTAAATTAATTGTTGCTTTGAAAATGCTGTCCTTAGAGACATGAGGAGCTATTGCTGTGGGTATCAAGGAAATTTCTACCAAATTCTTCTGTCTGTCCATCAGGAAATGCCTTTGGAATTCTCCATTTGGTGCCTTTAATGCCCACCCAGGGGAGCCTGGAGCTCCAGAACAGCCCGAGCACCACAGGGGCTGCCAGAGGCTCCAGCCCTGTCCAGGAAAGCCAGAACACAAATCCTGAGCCAGAACACAAATCCTGAGGCACGGGAACGAGACAGGGCTGTCACCTCTGTGCTCCTGCCCCGCTGTCACACGGAGCTCAGCACCTTCCCTGAGCACAGGGAAACTCCTCGGAGCTGCAGCCCCTGGAACCCAGAGCTCCTCTGCAAGCCCAGGGGAAAGGGACAAACAGGAACAGGAACAAACTCAAACAACTTCGGGGGATTGTAACGAGAACAACCTGACAACTGCTCTGATTGCAGGAGTGATCCCAGCCTGGGTGGGACTGATCACACTGCTCACATGGAATAACACAGTAACATGTGACTGACATGGAATAACACACACTAACATGTGAATGACATGGAATAACACACCAACGTGTGACTGACATGGAATAACACACCAACATGTGACTGACAGGGAATAACACACACAGTAACGTGTGATTGACATGGAATAACACACACTAATGTATGATTGACATGGAATAACACAGTAACGTGTGACTGACATGGAATAACACACCAACATGTGATTGACATGGAATAACACAGTAACGTGTGACTGACATGGAATAACACTAATGTATGATTGACATGGAATAACACACACTCTAAATGTGATTCACATGGAATAACACACACTAATGTGTGACTAACATGGAATAACACACACTCTAAATGTGATTGACATGGAATAACACACTAACGTGTGACTGACATGGAATAACACACACACTAATGTGATTGACATGGAATAACACACCAACGTGTGACTGACATGGAATAACACACAGTAACGTGTGACTGACATGGAATAACACACACTAACATGTAACTGACATGGAATAACACACTAATGTGTGATTGACATGGAATAACACACACTAATGTGATTGACATGGAATAACACACTAACATATGACTGATATGGAATAACACACACTCTAAATGTGATTCACATGGAATAACACACACTAATGTGATTCACATGGAATAACACACACTAACATGTGATTGACATGGAATTACACACCCACTAATGTATGATTGACATGGAATAACACACTAACCTGTGGCTGACATGGAATAACACACACACTAACACATGATTGACATGGAATAACACACTAACATGTGACTGACATGGAATAACACACTAACCTGTGGCTGACATGGAATAACACACACTAACGTGTAACTGACATGGAATAACACACACTAATGTATGATTGACATGGAATAACACACTAACCTGTGACTGACATGGAATAACACACACTCTAAATGTGATTCACATGGAATAACACACTAATGTGTGATTCACATGGAATAACACACACTAACATGTGATTGACATGGAATTACACACCCACTAATGTATGATTGACATGGAATAACACACTAACATGTGACTGACATGGAATAACACACTAACCTGTGGCTGACATGGAATAACACACACACTAACACATGACTGACATGGAATAACACAATCTAAGGTGATTCACATGCAATAACACACAATCTAATATATGATTTCTGTAGAAGTTGTTTTTAAGTGTCCTCAGGTGACCTCTTGCCTTGATCTCTGTAATTTTCCTATGAATAATGGATGGTTTACAAAGCTGTGCACTTGGGAGAGCCGTTGCCTCTGGCAACAGGAGATGACCTGGTGAAAGTTCAGCGCAGATCTTGGATAAACACACTCTGTTGACTCTGCTGGGGACTGCCAGTGCAACAGCATCAATACAGATGTAAAATAATTCTGTTGTTTTACTGCATGTTCTCCACTTCTCTTGAAAATATTTTTTGCTTTTTAAAATGTTTTACTTTCAAATTTTTATGGAGAAGTGCATAATTTCTGTTGCACAAATGGAACTGAGCCCAATCCATTTTCATGTCTGCCAAAACAGCCCATTCGGTTTCCCCACTGCCTACCCAGCTGTGCTGCAATGGTTTTTATCTAAGTTTTTATCTAAGTGTGAGGGGTCTCTGTGCTTCCTTTCCCCATTAACTCCTCCTTCAACAGCAGAGCAGATCTGCTCCTGTCCCTGACAGGGGTGGCCAACAAGGCCTGTACGTGCAGACACTCTTCCTCTCACTGAGAGCTGTATTTTGACATGAAGAATACGGGACTTTAACACTGAACAGGCTTCTTATCACCACACCCAACAATCAGAGAGGATTTTGCTCCCAGCAGCACCCAGATGAAGCCAGGAGGAGCTCAGTGGAGGCTGAGGAGATGCTCAGGGATGGGAAGGTGGCACCAGGAGTGGATTCTCCATCCCGTTTGCGCGGGGAGCTCCGTGTCCATCCCACCCTGCAGCAGAACTGCTGCTCCTTACCTTTGCCTATGGAAGTGGCAATTCCATTCATCAGCTGGGACAGGGATTTTCCAGGAGCCCCGGCCAGCCCCGGGGGTGCCAGGGAGTTGCTGCTGAGGAGGTCGATCTTGCCCGCCTGCTGCCGGAAGCGCTCCAGCTCCCGCGACAGGAGGTTAAACTGCTCGCTCTGCGTCCGGCATTTCTCCTCCAGCTCCCGCACCTTGGCCTGCACGACACACAGCCACTGACACAGCCAGCCTGGCCAGCTCCTGGGGCCAGGGAGATGGGAGGGCACAGGAGATGGGAGATGGGACAGGAGCTGGGATGGGCACAGGAGATGGGAGCTGGAACAGGAGATGGGAGCTGGGACAGGCACAGGAGCCGGGATGGGAACAGGAGATGGGATCAGGATGGGCACAGGAGCTGGGAGCCAGGATGGGCACAGGAGCTGGGATGGGCACAGGAGATGGGATCAGGATGGGCACAGGAGATGGGATCCAGGACGGGCACAGGAGCTGGGATGGGCACAAGAGATGGGATCCAGGACAGGCACAAGAGATGGGATCCAGGACAGGCACAGGAGATGGGATCCAGGACAGGCACAGGAGGTGGGACAGGCACAGGAGATGGGATCCAGGACAGGCACAGGAGCTGGGATGGGCACAGGAGATGGGATCCAGGACAGGCACAGGAGCTGGGATCCAGGACAGGCACAGGAGCTGGGATCCAGGACAGGCACAGGAGATAGGACAGGCACAGGAGATGGGACAGGCACAGGAGCTGGGATCCAGGACGGGCACAGGAGCTGGGATCCAGGACAGGCACAGGAGATAGGACAGGCACAGGAGCTGGGATGGGCACAGGAGCTGGGATCCAGGACGGGCACAGGAGATGGGATCCAGGACAGGCACAGGAGATGGGATACAGGACAGGCACAGGAGATGGGATCCAGGACAGGCACAGGAGATGGGATCCAGGACAGGCACAGGAAATGGGATCCAGGACGGGCACAGGAGCTGGGACAGCCCCAGGGCTCCCTCCCAACTCCCACCCGCACAGAACGGACCCACGTGGGGATGGGAACACCGAGACCACCTCTCCTTCCCAAGGGGAAATCCCTCATCTTACACCCTGGCAATGCTAAAACATCACTGCCAACAACAGCTGCAGGGAGATCCTACAGCTCTGAGACTTCTTCACACATCTAAATGTTGGTTTTGTGCGGTTTTCCAGCTGTCTCTAAAAACCAGGTGCATCTCTGAGGTATCTCTGCCCATTTTCTGCTATTAAACTGACATTTCCTAAATTGCTGCTTTAACATTTGTGAATTAAAACCCAACAGGAGCAGAAACCCCCAGTGGTTCCTGCAGACTTTGGGCCCAGCCCCTGGCTGAACTGCCCTTCAAACAACGCTGCTCACTGCAAATCCAAACCACAGCGAGGTGCTGCGGGCCTTGGTGAGCCTGGGAGAAACCCCAAAATGCAGCAGTTTGGTTTGGATTAAAGGCAGCAGGCTTTAACACAACAGAACCTGAAAGGTCAGTGTCTGTTGTGAGCTGGGGATCTGCCTAGCCAGGATGAATTCTGAATTGCTGGTGGTGGATTCACCACATTCCCTGGCTGGAAGCTCAGACAAAGGGCACGGGGAACTCTGCAGGTTTGCTCCAGGTTTGACTCCAAACGTGCAAAGAGCAGTGAGAACACTACAGCACAAAACCCCCTTTTATCCAAATCTGCACCTTCACTGGGCCAGGTAAATGAAGGGATAATAATGGATCCAGGTCTGCTGAACAAACATCACCTTCCCTCATTAAAAACCCCTCCTGTGCTTGGTTAAGCAGCTGTACTAACAAAGGAGGTCTGGCTCGTAATTAAAGTCGTTCAACTGAACTGAGAGTTCTGCTTTTTTTAAAGGAAAAAACCATTCTCAGTTCATGTAAGAAAAACTGTACATTTTATATATCAAGAAAACAACGTGTATTATGTACCACCTATAAAAAAGGTCCTAGCAAAAGGAAAATACTTACAGCACCCAGAAGAACCCAAAAATCCAAATATCTACTCTACAAGATGGCACTGTTTGTTCCTGTTCTTGTAACAAATACGCTTTTGAATTTTAAAATCAAAAGTGTGAATTTTAAATATATAATTTCTTTGCATTCATAACACACAAATTAATTTATTTCTGCACAAGAAATCTCAGGGTATCCATCTGATAAATTATGGAACGAAGAACAGCAAGAATCAGACATTGTGGGAGTTTTACACAAACATGAAATGTTTGGGGGTTTTGTCTTCCATTTTTTATTTTTTCACTGTGCTTTTGAGCAAATGAAATGTCAGACTTTGCTACTTGTTAATTTGCTGCATGAAAATGGCATCCACGCACAGTTTCAAAAGGACATTAAGCAAACAAAGAAGAAAACTGGCTTGGGTTTTTTGGTCCCCACTTTCCATTGGAAAGCTTAAGGATGAGCTATTCAACTCTCTAAGAATATTAATAACCTTTCCACGAGCAGCTATGGAAACTCTAGCACACAAAAAAAAAATTAAATAAAAGCATCACAATCCAGATCTCAACAAGGAGCTGAGGCTGCCTTAAGAGTATTTTTGAAAAAGTATTAATATTCTTATTAACTTAAAAAATTATCACTATTGCAGTAAATGCCTTTACTGCTGTGTTTTTAGTAGGGTTGTGAGTTAGAAGTGAGCACAAAGCTCATTTTATAAAGAAAATTTGCCATGAGAGCCATGATTGAGCTACCAGGAGTCATCCCCATGCTCATCCCTGTTCCTTGACTCCAGGCACGTGCCAGCCAGCCCCAGCTCACTGCAGAAAATCTGCAAATTTGTGTCTGACCCTGCAGAGCCAGGTGTGCTCACAGCCCCAGAATTGTGAATTTTCACCCTGTGCCATGGTTCCTGCCATTTAATCTGTGCTCACAGCCCCAGAATTGTGAATTTTCACCCTGTGCTGTGGTTCCTGCCATTTAATCTGTGCTCACAGCCCCAGAATTGGGAATTTTCACCCTGTGCTGTGGTTCCTGCCATTTAATCTGTGCTCACAGCCCCAGAATTGGGAATTTTCACCCTGTGCCATGGTTCCTGCCATTTAATCTGTGCTCACAGCCCCAGAATTGTGAATTTTCCCCCTGTGCCGAGGTTCCTGCCATTTAATCTGTGCTCACAGCCCCAGAATTGTGAATTTTCCCCCTGTGCCGAGGCTCCTGGTGCTGGAGCTGCCCTGGCAGGGGCTCAGGGTGTTCCAGATGTGCCACAGCTGGGCAGGTTCCAAGCTGGATCTGAGCTGGATCCACTGAGCTGGATCTGAGCTGGATCTGAGCTGGATCCACTGAGCTGGATCCACTGAGCTGGATCCACTGAGCTGGATCTGAGCTGGATCTGAGCTGGATCTGAGCTGGATCTGAGCTGGATCTGAGCTGGATCCACTGAGCTGGATCTGAGCTGGATCTGAGCTGGATCCAAGCTGGATCCACTGAGCTGGATCCACTGAGCTGGATCTGAGCTGGATCCAAGCTGGATCCACTGAGCTGGATCTGAGCTGGATCCACTGAGCTGGATCTGAGCTGGATCTGAGCTGGATCTGAGCTGGATCTGAGCTGGATCTGAGCTGGATCCTGAGCTGGATCCTGAGCTGGATCTGAGCTGGATCTGAGCTGGATCTGAGCTGGATCCACTGAGCTGGATCCAAGCTGGATCCGAGCTGGATCCGAGCTGGATCTGAGCTGGATCTGAGCTGGATCTGAGCTGGATCTGAGCTGGATCTGAGCTGGATCCACTGAGCTGGATCTGAGCTGGATCCACTGAGCTGGATCTGAGCTGGATCTGAGCTGGATCTGAGCTGGATCTGAGCTGGATCCGAGCTGGATCCGAGCTGGATCCGAGCTGGATCCGAGCTGGATCCGAGCTGGATCTGAGCTGGATCTGAGCTGGATCTGAGCTGGATCCACTGAGCTGGATCTGAGTTGGATCTGAGCTGGATCTGAGCTGGACCCGAGCCGGTTCTGAGCTGGATCCGAGCTGGATCTGAGCTGGATCCGAGCTGGATCTGAGCTGGATCCGAGCCAGTTCCGAGCTGGATGTGCCGAGCTGGATGTGCCGAGCCCCCAGCGCCCAGGAACCGAGGCAGGCTCCATCCATGGCAGGCAGACACTGTGCACACAGGACAGGTGAGGTGATGAGCAGCTTTCCAGGTGGGCAGGTGTGAATTCAGAGCCCTGGGGATCACCGTGTGCTGCTCTGGTGCCCCTCGCTTGCAGCAGCCGGGTGAAAACGCCACAGAGAACATGAAAGCTCTGCTTGGCAAAGGAACAATCTGAATTCACACCAAATCCACACAGCCAGAAAGGAACAATCTGCAGGGAGCTACCAAACCATTCCTCCTGGGCATGCTCGTGAGGAACTGACTTTGGAAAGCAGGATTTGGGTTCTCATTAAACCAAGCCAAGGTGGATTTCTCGCAGCAAATGGTCCTGGTTTTGATGATTTGGTGTCAGGCTGATGAGTGCAAAGCATGCTGGCAGAACAATGGTTCCAGCACCATCCCGTGCAAGCTCAGGCAGGGCTCTCGTGCTCAAGGGACAAGTGCAGGACTCAGGACAGGGAGAGGAGAATTTATGCCCTAAAATACCTGCATGCTGTCCAAGGTGTTCTGGATGAAGTGCAAAGCAATAAATCCCAAACAAGACACAGTAAACAAAGAGATGTGAAACAAACAAAGAAACAAAAGCAGTTTTGAATTCTTTCTTTACATTGCAAAGCAAAGTCCATTAGAACAGCTCCACGTGTGAAAACATGCATTGACACAAACCACTACAGAAACCAACACTGCTGCTGATCCCAAACTGCAAAAGGCACATTAAACAAAATGCTAAAACATAATGTGCTCGTGGCAAGAAACAGCAAAAGCTTTGGAAATCTTGTTGGGGTGATGCAAATCAGAGGCTGCAGACACATCAGCTAAATAAGAATTGTGCTCAGCTTGAGGAGGGTGAATAATCTCTTGCCTGTCTTGTTTGTATTTTCCTGTATCATATTCTTTCCACCAGGCATTAAATCATAACTTCAGTTTATAGTCTGGGAGCTAAACTAACTTAATATATATAATGATAATGAAAGCCTATGAGTAAAACACATTCTGTGGGAATATTAACTTTTACAGATAATAATAAACAAATACTTTAATTTTGGGTTTTTTTAAAGTTGATCAATGCACCAGAAAAAAAAACACTTTTCACCAAGGCATGGCCAGCAAATACACACAGAAATACTGTGGGAAGGTAAAAAGACTGGGAATCACCTTTAGATAAAAGCAAATTCTAAATGAAATATTGACAATGCACTTGCTATTACCAATCCTTATTTTTGCACGTTCTTTAGGATATGTGCATTAACACTTAAAACCATTTAATGCCTTTTCCTCAGGGAGAAAAATTAAGTGTCCTCTATTTTGAAGGCTTTTTGAAGTAAATTCTCAATTATTTCCTTAGGTTTACAATTTCTGGTTCTTAAACATGTTGCTTTATGATTATTAGACAGTATTTAATTAGGAACCCCAGGTAACCAATTGGTATTTCCAGCCTAATAAATTAAAATTCTCATGATTAATCACTCCCTTTAATAGTATTTTACAGAAAATGGTACCAAAAGAGAAACATACATCACTTCCAACAGCTCAGCTCAGTGCACTCCTAACTGCACCATAAATCTTAAAGGATGCAATTACAGCAGAAGAGAAAGCAAACCCCTCTTTGCCTCCCTGCAATGCTCCCAGGTGATGAGACTGTAACTGATCCTGCTCAGAGGGGATTTTATACCCCTGAACAAGCCCAGGGAACACAGAGCATCTTACCTCTAGCAACTGAACTGCTCCTTCATGTTCCTTCTTAGCTTCAACCTGAGCCTTGTTTCGGAGGAGGAGGAGGAAGGGGAAAAGGGAGAAGGAGGAAGAAGGAGAATTCATTAATCATGCCGTGTGTAACATGCTGCAAGCACACAAAGCTGTCCCCAGAGCCGCTTTCCATCCAGCAGGGGTGGCTGTGCCAGCTCTGCCCGGCTCTCCCTGCCTGCAAATCGAGGTTTATTTTGGGAGCCTGAGTCCCTGCGAGGCTGAGAGCATCACAAACACGCTCAGCACGCTGCCACAGCAGCTCAGAGCTGCTGGAACCCTCCAAATTCCAGCCAAAATGGACCTGGAGCCTGAGCCTGCAGCCCAGCCTCGCTCCTGCCTGTACTCACCAGTTACTCTGCCTGTACTCAGCAGTAACTCTGCCTGTCCTCAGCAGTAACTCTGCCTGTACTCAGCAGTACCTCTGTACTCAGCAGTAACTCTGCCTGTACTCACCAGTACCTCTGTACTCAGCAGTAACTCTGCCTGTACTCACCAGTACCTCTGTACTCAGCAGTAACTCTGCCTGTACTCACCAATAACTCTGCCTGTACTCAGCAGTAACTCTGCCTGTCCTCAGCAGTAACTCTGTACTCAGCAGTGACTCTGCCTGTACTCAGCAGTGACTCTGCCTGTACTCAGCAGTGACTCTGCCTGTACTCAGCAGTTACTCTGTACTCAGCAGTGACTCTGCCTGTACTCAGCAGTTACTCTGTACTCAGCAGTGACTCTGCCTGTCCTCAGCAGTAACTCTGTACTCAGCAGTAACTCTGTCCTCAGCAGTGACTCTGCCTGTCCTCAGCAGTTACTCTGCCTGTACTCAGCAGTAACTCTGTCCTCAGCAGTGACTCTGCCTGTACTCAGCAGTTACTCTGCCCGTACTCAGCAGTTACTCCCAGCAGGGCAGGAGGTGCTGGCCGTGCAGCACCAGCCAACACGTTCCAGCAGGTGACAGAAGCCTCGAGCCATCCATCCCAAGGAGTTTAATAAAAGCTCCGCAGAGCCTGGGCTGTGGATGAATGACGGCAGGAGCTGCAGCCACAGCTGTCTCTCCTCAACATCAAACTGCCTGCAATTAATGTTCTCTTCAAGGAAAAGATCTGAGTCCCCCTCAACACAGAACCTCCATGGACAATATTGTGTTCCTCCTTCCAGCCTGAAAAATCTGATCAGTCTGTGCCTGTATTAAAGAGAAAATGAGCTTTTATTTCTATTGAAAACGTGGCAGCAAATGCACGGGGCTGCAGCAGCGGCTGGCTGTGCTCTGAAGGGCACATTTTGGGGTTCAGCAGCAGCTCTACAACATCCCCAGATGTGCTGTGAAATGCCATCCTGTCACTGCCCACACCTTCTACTTCCCTTTGGAAATACTTCTTCCAGTGAAGATGACTCCAATAAAAAAAGGGGAAAATGGAATTTAACAGACAAGTACTGGGTCCATTGGGAGCCAGCACGTTTAAACATCCTGTTAAACTGTTCAAACTGACGTGTTACAGTTCCTTAGCTAACAGGTTTATTTAAAATATTTATCTGCTGAGCTTGTCGCAGGGGGTGAAATACCAAAGCCAGCACATGACAGGAGAACACAGATTTGTCTCCTGCTGCCAGTCCAAAGGAGGATTTATTAGAAGAATGAAATAAAAATTAGCAAGAAATGATTCCTTCCTTTGATTTCTCTTCTTTGCCAGGAAATTTAAGTCCAAAATTTATGAGGCAGTTCTAATAATAACAGCTGAATATAACTAGAAATGGCATTTTGCAGTGTGCCTAAGTATGCTTATTGAGAAAGACTAAAAGAAAATTAACTGGAAGATTTCATTTGGTCAACTACAGCTTTCTATTTCAAGCAACTATATTAGATACATCTTTTATTCTGCTGAGAAGGTCCCTCCAATTCTCTACCAAATTACCATTAGCAGCATTATTTCTGTGTTTTAATCTAGTCCAGCAATTGGAAAAATCAACATTAGCACTGAGACAATTGCAGCTTTAAGTGACTCTGGCAAGACTCAAACTCAGCATCATGGTTTTTGTATTACAATGAATACTGAGAAATTGCAGCGTGGAAAGAAAAGTCTCAAAAGTGATTTGTGAATTAGAGAATGACCTTGGAAATGAGGTTTTTAAGCAACTGTTCAGTTTCTGTGCTGGGCTGATGCTGGCTGGACACCAAACCCTTGCCACACAAAATGACATTCTTGAAAAGGAATATACCTGTGGCATGTCAGGACCTTGACAAGGTCCTTTAATCTAATTTACTGGGGAAAGGGAGCAAGAATTGCATGTCTGGAAGAGGAGCCCAAGGAAAACCCTGATGTGTCAGTGAGAATGTTAACAGCACTCTGGAAATGGCAGAAACCTCGTGTTTTGATGGTCAGGAAATTAAGGCCGGGTTCCTTTGTGACATTTAAGAAATGCACAAGCATTACCAAGCCAAACATGGAGGGAAGCAAGGGAAATGCCAAGGGAATCCACGAGGCCGTGCCACTCTCACCCTTGCTGGGAAACAGAAAAACTCAGGTACAGTGGGGCCAGGTTAATCCATGTTCTCTGGCAGGAACATTTATAAATCCTTTCACTCAGGGAGCAGCCTCCTGATCCAGCAGCAGCAGTGCCATGGAAGCAGCCAGGGCAGGGAGCAGCCTGGCAGCTGGCTGGGAATGCCTTCAGCCAGGAGATCCATCCCACCCTGTCCCTGCAGCTCCTGGTGCCACCTGCCTGTCCCTGTCCCCAGGTGCCTTCTGTAGAGCTCCATCCCTGTCCCAGTCCTGTCCCTGTCCTTGTCCCATCCCTGTCCCATCGCTGTCCTGTCCCAGTCCTGTCCCTGTCCCCAGGTGCCTTCTGTAGAGCTCCATCCCTGTCCCTGTACCATCCCTGTCCCATCCCTGTCCCCTGTACCTTCTACAACAGCTCCATTCCTGTCCCTGTCCCATCCCTGTCCTGTCCCAGTCCTGTCCCTGTCCCCAGATGCCTTCTGTAGAGCTCCATCCCTGTCCCAGTCCTGTCCCTGTCCCTGTCCCATCCCTGTCCTTGTCCCATCCCTGTCCCATCCCTGTCCTGTCCCAGTCCTGTCCCTGTCCCCAGATGCCTTCTGTAGAGCTCCATTCCTGTCCCTGAACCATCCCTGTCCCATCCCTGTCCCGTCCCTGTCCCCTGTACCTTCTGCAGAGCTCCATTCCTGCCCCAGTCCCGTCCCTGTCCCTGTACCATCCCTGTCCTGTCCCATCCCTGTCCCATCCATGTCCCCAGTACCTTCTTCAACAGCTTCATTTCTGACTGTCCCATCCCTGTCCCTGTCCCAGTCCCATCCCAGTCCCAGTCCCATCCCAGTCCCATCCCAGTCCCATCCCCATCCCAGTCCCATCCCAGTCCCATCCCAGTCCCATCCCAATCCCAGTCCCATCCCTGTCCCATCCCCATCCCATCCCAGTCCCATCCCATCCCCATCCCATCCCAGTGCCAGTACCTTCTGCAGCAGCTCGATCTCCTGCTGTTTGGCGTTGAGGACAGCCAAGGCTTGCTCATGCTCCAGCTCCAGCTGTTGCCGCCGTTCCGCAGCCTCTCGCATGTGCTGTGCCAGGGGAGAACAGGAGCACTCAGGGCTCTGAACAGCCCCAGCTCAGCCCCACGGCCAGGGAGACACGAGTTCCCTGCACACAGAGCTCCCTGGCAGGCAGGAGGGGAGGCAGTGGGGTCAGGAGCTGCGGGGGTTCAGCCAAACCGAGGTGCTGGGACACCAGCCCTGGGGGGATCCACGGCTCCAGCACCGCCAGGCTCGGCCCTGGGGACACACGGGACAGCAGGAGCCATTCCAGCCCCGTTCCAGTTCCTAGGGAGCACTGTGCTGAAAAACTAAAGCCTGGAAAAAAATTGCCTTGACAATTCCCTAAGTGCCCCTTTATCCAGGACAGGCTGCTGAGATTTGTTTGGCAAATGCTGACCCAAAAGAAACAGCTCACCCTGGCTGATCTCTGCCTGTTCTCTACACAAAACGAGACAGAGCAGAACCAGCACAGGTGCTTTGCACAAAAGGGACTGCACAGGGCTCACAGGCACCTCCTGAAGTGGATTTGATGCTGATGACCCACAGCAGTACCAGACAGGCTCCTGGGAAGAGCACGAGCTGCACCATGTCAAGACGCCCTTTGCAGATAGAAATCTTTTTCATTACAGGTTAATATTCCTCTCCCAGCATCACTGCAACTTTCAAACACCCTCTTAATAAACGGGAGTTAAGAAATATCTCTTTCTAGATTCTGATCTCTTCCCTGGTGAAGGTGGTATTAAAGATTTTTATTTTCCAAATGACATACTATTCCATTAATAGTCTGAGAGCAGAGGCACTCTGCCTTATCTGCAGCACCGAGTTATTACACACAAGCCCATTAGAAATCAGCTCCTGAGAAAACAAATGCATGGTGAAAATCGACAAGAACAGCCCAAAATATCTCTTATTGTCTACAAGAGAGAATTTTATCAGGCACATTTCGAGGCTGTAATGAGCTGTTATTACCTGCAGCACACAGGCACAGCCAGGCTGGCATCTCAGCCTGGACATCTTTGCAAAAGGAGCAGAAATTTCTCCATTTGGCCTCTGTTTGGGATTTATTCATTTCTTGTTTGATTATCAAGAACAACAACAAGATTTCCCACTTTGTAAGTTTTCACCCACAGCTCTGGCTTGTTTTCCAGGAGTTTTGTGAGGATTTGGTGCTTGTCTGTAGACATTTCTGCACTGCACACTGTACAAAAGCTCACAGGGAATGTCTGTTCTCAGCATTTTATAACAACCAACAAGAATGGCTCTGATTCTCATCTCACCTGGATGAACATCACCCATTTTACCAACTAGTCTTCCTCAAGGCTTAAATTATCAGGAAGAAAAGGTCTCATTTCCCTCTGTTGAGATTTAGTATCAGACCTGATACAGTATATTTTGTTACTGTTGAGCTCTTGCTATTTTACACAAGCTACTACAGAACATTTCTAGTCCTTTGAAAAGATCAATAAATAATCAGTACTGTGAACATACAGTGAATCTATAAAATGTAATGAAGAAACAGACTGTGATCCATCATCTGTGATTTTCCCCAGCTTTCAATTCCTGTGGCTCCTAAAACATCCATTTAACGAGGTGGAGTGTGCAGATTTTGAGGTTAAAAAGGCCACTTGGTGAGCTGTGTTACCCTGGCAGTGTCACCATTGTCACCACATTGTCACCACGCTCTTGGGGAAGCAGTGAGGATCTCTGTCCTCCCCTGCTCCACATCTGGCCCAAGCAGCTGTGCCAGCACCGCTGTCCCTGCACTCAGCTGCCAGGACAGGACAGGACAGGGCACAGAGGGGCTCCTGGGGAGCAGCAGCACGCTCTGAGCTGGCCAGGAGGTGACAGTGACAATCCTCTGTCTGTGCTGCCGCTGTCCTCAGTGTCAGGCAGCTCAGAACTTCCCAAGGTGTCAATTGGTACTTCCCTCCTGCCCCCTTCCACAGCTCCCAGTCACGCTGCTCCAGCATCAGGAGGCAAACCCACAATTAAAAGAGCACAGAAGAAATACAGCAGGGGCTCTCCACACCATCACAATTCTCCAGGAATGCTCTGTCCCTCAAAGAGAGCGAGCAGAACTCATCTCCTCAGTGGATCTGTCAGACCAAAGACACCAAAACCCTGCTGAGAAGGAACAGGACACAGCCTGCACTCAGCAGATTTCCTTCAGACTGTGGAGTGAGAGCTGGGAGCACAAACTGCTGCTGGAGGAGCCCTGGAGAGCCTCCTGACACGGTTCTTGATTCCCCAGGGCACCAGGGACACTTGGCAGCCAGCCTGGCTCAGCTGCAGAGCCACAGGGCCAGCTCCAGGTGAGCAGAGGGACAGAGCAGGACAGAGCAGGACAGAGCAGGACAGAGCAGGACAGAGCAGGACAGAGCCCCAGGGACAGAGCCCCAGGGACAGAGCAGGACAGAGCAGGACAGAGCAGGACAGAGCAGGACAGAGCCCAGGACCCCAGGGACAGAGCAGGACAGAGCCCCAGGGACAGAGCAGGACAGAGCAGGACAGAGCCCCAGGGACAGAGCAGGACAGAGCCCAGGACAGAGCCCAGGACCCCAGGACAGAGCCCCAGAGCCCCAGGAGCCCGAGGACAGAGCAGTCCCTGCTCCCAGGGCTGGCTGAGGAGCAGAGTTAATCCCCACAGCACCAAAAGGCTCATCTGTGCTGGCAGAGGGGAGAGCAGCAGCTCTCCCGGGGTGAATGCAAACGCTGCCTGCACACATCAGGAAATCAGAGGCACTGCCAGCATCCTCACAAGTCAGCACTTCTGCAGCTCCCCTTTGCTGCTCTGTCAATGTATCCTGAATTTCTCAAAAGAGAAGCAGAACTGCTTTTCAGACAGGGAAACCGGGCTCAACATTTCTCAGAACTTTTTTTGCAGTGGCTGGAAAGCTGCAAGGCATTTTTCTGAGCACATGAGGACACACATGAGATCCACCACGAGCTGCACCTGCCTGGGCACAGTGCTAGAAAGGAGCTGCAGGGCTTGGAGCCTGCTCCAGCTGCTCTGCCAGCTCACAGGGGCTCTGCTCAGGGGAGAAAGGCACAGACACGAACAGCCAGGATCTCTGAATCCACCTGAGAATTTTTTCTTTCAGCAAAGGAAAATTTTTGAAGCAGTTTTGAAGCAGAGCAGTGAGAGGTACAGAATGTAAAGGCCACAGTAATATTTTAGAGCCAGTTAGACTGGCAGACACAGCTCTCTAAAGCAAAATATCAGAGCAGTTTGTTCATGTTCTCATTCTCCCTCTCTCATTTGGACATAAATAACTGTACAGTGCAAGGGAGGTGCAATTGCTATGAAGTGTCAGAGGTCTCTGAAGGTCTCTGCTGCTCTGGGATCCCTGCCAGGACCTGCTGCTCTCATCTGATCATTGCACACATCTGACCAGAGCTGCTCAGGTCTGCAGGGCACCCCTGCATCAGGAATCATGGACAGTGGAAGCAGCACTGATGGAATTTCGGGTTTATACACACCTTTAGGACCTGCTCTAGGTTCTCCAGCTTGGCTTGGAGCTGGTGTTTTCCCCTTACAGCCAAATCTCGTTCTTTGGTCACTCTGAGAAAGGTTTCTCGAAGATGGTCATAGTCTGATTTTACCTGGAAAACATAAAATGGGGTTATTGCCCAAACTGCAGTGAATGGAGGCAAACCCACACCTGGCACAAATATTTCTGCGTGTTCAAATGAAGAAAGGAAAAGGTTCAGAGGAAATAAATTCAGAACTGAAAAGGAAAAGGTTCAGAGGAAATAAATTCAGAACTGAAAAGGAAAAGGTTCAGAGGAAATAAATTCAGAACTGAAAAGGAAAAGGTTCAGAGGAAATAAATTCAGAACTGAAAAGGGAATGTTCAGTGAGGGAGCCGTGTGTGCCTCACACACACAGAACATTTCCTCTCAGCAGGGACTGGAGTCTGGCATCCAAACTGCATTTATGCATAAGTCATGGGGATTTAAACAAATACACTTTATCATGCACAGAATGAATGGCAATCAAAACATTTCGGAATTCTCTGGATCTCAGGGGCCTCAGAGATGGGTGTGCTGCATAGAGAGGCAGAGATCTAACATATATATACATAAAACTCAAATTTACATTTTGTCTGGACTCTTTTGAGTGTAAACTGCCTTCAGAATAAACTCAAATACACAAGATCAGCCTGTGCTAACACTGGAAATTTGCAGTGTGTACCTGCAATTCAAAAGTAAGTGTTCTTCTGCAATAAACCCCTTGCTCTCCCCTAAAACATTTCTGTACACAAGGTATTCAAAGGATCAGATATTCATAAAATAAGATTTGTTTTATGATTGAATTCACGTGGTCCTATGTTAACCAGTTCAGTAGGATCAAGTGTTTTTACACAGGATTTTGTGAATCATCAGTGATAGTGATTACTTCATAAACAGACACAGAAAACAGGAAAATACATTGAATGACTTCAGCCTGCCATGGAAAAGTTCTTTCTTTAATTCAGATCAGCTGAAAGTTTGATTTCCTAGCCCTGATCACTTTATGAGTTTGAGATCTGTGTTGATGCACAACGAGATTATAACAGCTTGTATCAAATCAGAAACTGCATCTGCTACACTGAGAAAAAACCAAGCAGGAATAAACACCTGGGTAAAAAAGAAATAAAATATTATTTTCACCTATTAGTGCCGCTTTTCTGCAGTGCTGACAGAAGGGAAGGAGGCAGTGACATTTCTGGTGAGCAGCATCTCTTGTCCTCTGTGGCTGCAGCTCAGGGGAGCAGCCCAGGGCTGGGATTTACCCCGGGCAGCCCCTGCCTCCTCCTGACCCCACTCGGGGAAGTGACAAATCCCCTCTCCCTCCCACTTTAATGACTGTATTCTCCTTTTTGTGTGAGAGCAAAGGGCACTAAGCAGTCTTGGGCACGGATCTCTCTGCTGGCCAGTTCCTAATGCAATGTTTCCAAGCTGATTCAGCCTTTTATTGCCTTCTCCCTCCAGTGTTAACCTGCAGATCCTGCCATGGCCCAAGCAGGCTGAAAGGCTGCAGCCAGCCCTCGCACTCAGCTCTGCAGAAGGGCTCTTTGGAGAGCACTGGACTAGAAAAACAGAGAGGAAAAGGGAACAAATCATGTTTTCCACAAGAACTGATGCAATTATTGTCAATCTCTGGATTTTTTTTTTTCTGTGCACAGATTTTTCTCTTCCCTTCCTCTCAGTTTTTGTAACAAACTATTAAACAACGGATTTTCAGAATCTCTTAGCTCCTGCACCCTTCCTATTAATTAATATTGTGTTGCATATTGGGCAGTCAGTGTGGATTGTTGAGGAATAATGGGAAGGAAAAAGGGACCTGTGAGGTATCAGGATCAATGCTGCAATCCTGTTCTTGTCTGCCTTTCCCAGCTCATTTCCTCAGGATTAATTAAATACAGTTATTGGAACAAGAAAAGGTTATTTTTGTCAGAATTTAGATTTCCCTGTCTCCAGAACAACTCATACCAACTGACCACGTCTGGAAGGAAGTTTTTCTAAAACTGATTAATCACCATATTGTGAATATTTCTGGGAGCGAGGGAGCAGGGCTCCCCTCTGCTCTGAGCCTCTCTCTGCTGCCAGGGAAGGGCTCTCAGCAGCTCTGGGGGGCTGAAGGAACTTTGGGAAGAGCTGGATTTGACACAGGAACAACTGCAGGTATTTCACAGAGATTTTTACATCTTTCAGGGTCCCAATGGCCACCTCAATCTGTCAAAGCTTGGGAACACACCAATGGCTCTGATCATTTCTCTGCTTTCTCTTCTGGCAGATCAGCTTTGGAACAAGGTTTTGATTCTCAGTACTGGGAAGAACAGAACCAAATCTACCAAACTCCTCCTGATAATTGCTGTTGTACTAATTAAGTACTGTTATACTAATTAAACAGCTAATTACTGCTGTTACTTGCAGAAACACTGATATCTTTTAATATTTCTACAGGATATTCTCGCCAGGACTTTTTCCTCTGAAGATCTTGCATTGCATGGAATGCTGTGACACACACATTTATATAACCCAGATGGCATCATAAAGCTTGATGAGACCATCATTTCCTTTTTCTTTTTTAGACATTTGCTTTTAAATGTGACTTTAATGCTCTCTCCACGCAGGCTGCTCAAGAACATATGGGACATACATGAACCTGAATTACTCCCAGAGCACATCAAAACATCAACGTTCCCAGTGGCAAAAGCAGCTGACCCAAATAGAGAGCACCAGGAACAGCTCTGACTTCACGGCAGGAACAGGGAACATTTTGATCTGTGATGCTCCTCTGTTCAATTCATCACCCAGTGCATTTTGCATCCTGGATCTTCACTCACTGTGCCCTCCTTGGGTCCATCTGAGGGCCAGGGGGCTGTGATGTGATGCACTTCCACAGAGAGCAGCTCCAGAAAACCAAACCCAGGGGCAGCAGCTCCAGAAAACCAAACCTAGGGACCAGCAGCTCCTGAACACCAAACCCAGGGACCAGCAGCTCCTGAACACCAAACCCAGCAGCTCCAGAAAACCAAACCCAGCAGCTCCTGAACACCAAACCCAGCAGCTCCAGAAAACCAAACCCAGCAGCTCCTGAACACCAAACCCAGCAGCTCCTGAACACCAAACCCAGCAGCTCCTGAACACCAAACCCAGCAGCTCCTGAACACCAAACCCAGCAGCTCCTGAAAACCAAACCCAGCAGCTCCAGAAAACCAAACCCAGCAGCTCCTGAACACCAAACCCAGCAGCTCCAGAAAACCAAACCCAGCAGCTCCTGAACACCAAACCCAGCAGCTCCTGAACACCAAACCCAGCAGCTCCTGAACACCAAACCCAGCAGCTCCTGAAAACCAAACCCAGCAGCTCCAGAAAACCAAACCCAGCAGCTCCAGAAAACCAAACCCAGCAGCTCCAGAAAACCAAACCCAGCAGCTCCAGAAAACCAAACCCAGCAGCTCCAGAAAACCAAACCCAGCAGCTCCTGAACACCAAACCCAGCAGCTCCAGAAAACCAAACCCAGCAGCTCCAGAAAACCAAACCCAGCAGCTCCTGAACACCAAACCCAGCAGCTCCTGAACACCAAACCCAGCAGCTCCAGAACACCAAACCCAGCAGCTCCTGAACACCAAACCCAGCAGCTCCTGAACACCAAACCCAGGAGCTGCTGAACACCAGACCCAGGAGCTCCTGAACACCAGACTCAGGAGCTGCTGAACACCAGACCCAGGAGCTGCTGTTCTCGGTGAGGAGCTCCATCAGCTGATCCCCAGCACAGCCCTTTGCTCCAGGGAGCTGCCAGCCCCTGACACAAGCAGCAGTGAGCAGGAACACCCTGAGCAGGCACCATGGAGTGGTTCCCTGTGGAAATTCCCTCTGAGTGCAGAATTCCCCTTGTCCTTTACATGAACACACAGACTCGTTTGTACCCCGATGGAAACAGAGCCCAACACCACCAGGACACCAAATCCCCCCCAGGAACTGCACACCTGGATTTTGATTTGTGATTCTGTTTCCCTCAGCAGAGCAGCAGCCACACCTGAGCCAGGTTCAGTTTCAGGTTGATTTGCTGGGCTCCTGGGCCAGCCTGGCACCCAGTCCCTCCTGGAGCCAAACTTCAGCAATCTGTGCAGAGATGGGCAGGGATTTGGCAGGGCTGCAGGAGGGAATTCACACACAACCCCCAGCCCCACGTGCCTGGGTGAAGTTGGCCTGTTTTCCAGGCCAGCTCCCAAGGGTGAAAAAGAATAAATTAATTGAGGCAGGTTTCCCCTTCAGGGCTGAGCCCTCTGTCAGAATTCTGCTCCAACCTCCACATCCAAAGCTGTAGAGTTTCACACATTCTCAACAATAAAATGCAATCTAAACTGCACAATCTATCCTCAGCCTGTGTGTGGGGGGTAAAAAGCCTCAGAAGATCTTTTCTGTAAGGAGCAGAACAGAAGGTTTGTTACCATCCAGGGTACCTGGCCAGGATTCCATGCTGCTCCACTGCTTGAAGGTGACACAGCACTCACAACAAGATTTTGCTTGCATTGAGGCTGTTGCATGAGCTCAGCAGTGCAAACATCCAGAATTTTTGCTCTGTGCCTTTCACAGTATTTAATAGATGTGAAGAAACAAGGACCCACGGTATGATAAATTCTGACATTACAATAGCAAGGGGAAATTTTATTTCTCAGTTAGTGGCTAACGTGACAAACGTTGCCCTCTGTATTTTAAATTGGTTTTAGCAGATCTTTTCCAATGCAGCTCAAGACAAACATTATAATATATATATAAATATATATATTTATATATAAATGCTATAATAAAGCACTGTCAGCCATGCAAGCTGTGCACTTGCTGACAGTCACAGGACTCACATTTTTAGTGTCACCAAAGTACTGAGCCTTCACTGCACCGATGATGCACACTGCTGTGTGCCAGCTGGAACAGAAAACTGCCCAAGTGAGACTTTATCTTTATGTGCCTCGTGAGGTAAAGAGCAAAGGTAATGTGTAAACAACAATAAAGAGAGGAGAAACACATTAGGAAAGGGAGAAGTTTGGAGACAGATGGATGAATAAAATTAAGTGATGCTGTGGTACACATGGCTGCCTCCTATCATAAAGTATTAGAACTCTGCCTTTTCATACAAAACCCATTTCAATTCATCAGCAACAGGAGCTGTCAGGTCTGCAGCCCCAGTGCAGAGCCAGCTCTGAATCCTGGTGACAGCCCTGGTGACCCTCTGAGCCCCCTCTGCCAGCTCCCACTTCAGAGTGGCCACGCTGAGCCCCTGCCCAGAGCTCCCAGTTCAGCTGAGCCCAGCCCAGAGCTCCCAGTTCAGCTGAGCCCCAGCCCAGAGCTCCCAGTTCAGCTGAGCCCCTGCCCAGAGCTCCCAGTTCAGCTGAGCCCCTTCCCAGAGCTCCCAGTTCAGCTGAGCCCCTGCCCAGAGCTCCCAGTTCAGCTGAGCCCAGCCCAGAGCTCCCAGTTCAGCTGAGCCCAGCCCAGAGCTCCCAGTTCAGCTGTGTCCCTGCCCAGAGCTCCCAGTTCAGAGTGGCCACACTGTGTCCCTGCCCAGAGCTCCCAGTTCAGCTGAGCCCAGCCCAGAGCTCCCAGTTCAGCTGAGCCCCTGCCCAGAGCTCCCAGTTCAGCTGAGCCCAGCCCAGAGCTCCCAGTTCAGCTGAGCCCCTGCCCAGAGCTCCCAGTTCAGCTGAGCCCCTGCCCAGAGCTCCCAGTTCAGCTGAGCCCAGCCCAGAGCTCCCAGTTCAGAGTGGCCACACTGTGTCCCTTCCCAGAGCTCCCAGTTCAGCAGAGCCCAGCTCAGCAGAGCCCAGCCCAGCTCCCAGTGCTCCCAGCAGAGCCCAGTTCAGCTGAGCCCAGCCCAGCAGAGCCCAGCCCAGCAGAGCCCAGCCCAGCTCCCAACACAGCCCAGTTTAGCAGAGCCCAGCTCAGCAGAGCCCAGCCCAGCTCCCAGTGTTCCCAGCCCAGCCCAGTTTATCAGAGCCCAGCCCAGCTCCCAGTGCTCCCAGCAGAGCCCAGTTTATCAGAGCCCAGCCCAGCAGAGCCCAGTGCTCCCAGCAGAGCCCGTGTGAGTGAGTATCAGCTCCTGTGATATGAATGAGGTTGCCCAGCAACTCCCTTAAGCCCTGCAGAAATCGCAGATTGGAGTTTTATTTTTAGCCAAGCGCAGCCCTGTGCAGAGGCTGGCTCACGATGCCTCTCCCAGGGATGAGGGATGACATCTCAGATGTGCTGAGATGGGGCACAGCGGCCTCTCCTCCCAGCAGCCACCCCATGCAGGACCTGCCAAAGAGAAATTCAGGCACACAGAGACCTTTCAGTCCCCTGCAGGCACAAGGAAGAACTGAGGAAAAATATTTCCTGTTAAAATAGTTTTTCCCTCAGGACCTGGAATAGCTGAGACTGTTCCATGTGGCAGGGGAAATAACTGCTAAAGAGAGTTTGGGGCATTTGCTGCTGGACAAGAGCTTGTCAATGTTTTACTGAGAAACTTAAAATTGCAGTTTTAAGATGCACAGGGGTAGGAGAAAATCCCAACTGATGGACAGGAATTTTCCAGAAAAAGTAGAGAATTCTTCAACTGAGTCTCACCAAAATGAGCAAAAAAGTCTTTTACCAAGGCCTAATTTACCATACTCAGAAAATACACATCAGAGGCACAATGAGCCTCTCTCCAGCCCCGCAGCACCTTCAACATTCACCTGGAAATCCCATTTGTTCCCGAGGCAGTTTGCTGTGATTTGTTTTCAGCTGCCATTCTCCAGGTGGAGGAGCAGCAGGGGGAGCAGAAAGTGGGGTCTGAGGTGAGCCTGGGGCTGGCACCTGGGGCTGGCACCTGGGGTTGGTACCTGGGGATGGCACCTGGGGATGGCACCTGGGACTGGCACCTGGGGATGGCACCTGGGGCTGAATACCTGGGGCTGGCACCTGGGACTGGTACCTGGGGATGGCACCTGGGGATGGCACCTGGGGCTGAGTACCTGGGGCTGGCACCTGGGGATGGCACCTGGGGATGGCACCTGGGGTTGGGTACCTGGACCTGGCACCCCAAGCTGGCCCCAGGGTTGGTTCCTGGGGCTGGTACCTGGAACTGGTTCCTGGGGCTGGGTTCCTGGGGCTGGTAGCCACACCTGGCCCCTGGGCAGGGTTCCTGGGGCTGGTAGCCACACCTGGCCCCAGGGTTGGGTTCCTGGGGTTGGGTTCCTGGGGCTGGTAGCCACACCTGGCCCCTGGGCAGGGTTCCTGGGGCTGGTAGCCACACCTGGCCCCGGGGTTGGGTTCCTGGGGCTGGTAGCCACACCTGGCCCCTGGGCAGGGTTCCTGGGGCTGGTAGCCACACGTGCCCCCAGGGCTGGGCCGTTACCTGGCAGCGCTGCAGGGCTCGGGGGCACACGCTGGCATCCTGCAGCCTCACGCCCTTCTCCTCCTGCTCAGCATCCTTCAGCTCCTTCTCCTGGAACAGAAACAAAGCGTCACAGGCCGCATCTCCATTACAGCACATCCCATTAAGGGCTTTAGGAAGCCGTGCTCTGCATTATTTGGAATTAAGGCACTATTAAGAGCAATTCGAGGCCCGCAGCCAAAGGCACGGAAGGTGCAGAAGCTCCAGATTAATTTGCAATTACAGGCAGCTCTGCCATAAACCCCCATGTTTCCAGCAGATGATCTGATTAAAGATGTGCAAGCAAAGAGAGATGACCTGGCTCCACGGGCCTGCTGCCTGCAGAAATAATAACACAAATCTCCCTGTGGAGGTAACAAAGAGCTCAGACTTGGCTGCCTCACCTCTCCCAGAGCTGGGAGGAGAAAGAGACACAACTCCCAGGAAATAAAGCAATTTAGGGGTCCTGAAGGCGTTCTGAGGGCAGAGAGCCAACCACTGGAATGTTACTCATGTACACACTTTTATATTCACATATTTCACCCTTCTTGTAGTGCATATCTATTTCTGAGTAAACAGCCACATTCTAATACAAACACACCATATATACACAATATATATATATATACATCTGCCCAATGTATCCAACACAATGTGCAAGCATTACACACAAACACAAACACAGCAGCCCTGTCCTGCAGTGCCAGGCAATCAGAAATGCAGGAAGTCAGAAGGCAAGGAACCTGTGCTTAAAGATCAAGGTATTAACTGCAGCCTCAGGAATATATTTTTATGTATTTAGACAGCAATGTAAGCTGGATAAAAGAACAGTAAATAAAACTCAAATATGCAGTCAAAGGTCAAAGTAGCAGGGTGGAAATGCTTTGTCAGGTCACTCAAACCGAAAGAGACTCAGGGAGAGCCAGCAGCATCCTCTGACACTTCCATTTTGGTTTTGCACAAGTTCCCAAAGGTGGCTGTTGGAGATTGTATCTTAAATTCAATTTCATATTGAAGTTGCCATCAGTCATTCTGAGCAATCTGTAACCTTTGCACCCTGCCTTACACACATTACACACTGCTCTGAAAACACTGCTTGTTTTGGCCAAAAACTGCATTAATGTGGGCAACACTTGGCCTTTGAGTGATCAGAAATAATTCATGGGTGTTTTTAATTTCCTGCTGGGTGCAAGGAATGCTTCAGGCACGTTCAGTTAAGGAAACAACGCTCAGGATGATCTTTTTGGAATGTGAAGAGCAAACTCAACCAGAAGATTGCCAGCCCTCCCAGAGGTACAGCAGCAGTGCTGCTTTCGGGGTGCCCAGATTTAAAGGCTCACACAGCAGCACACACTTCACAGACAAGAGACAATTAATAAAGAAACAGCTATGAAAACTTCAATATCTCAGAGACATCAACAACAAATTGTGTTACCTTATATACAAGTTGCACCTTTTAAAGTGCAGAAATGAAGGCATAAATGTGTGCTTGCAGCAGAGCAAAAGTAAAAACTCTCCTATGGATGTGAGGACTGACTAAAATCATCCCAGCAGGAGGATGGCTTTGGTAGATTTAATACAATCTGGCACCACTGTCTGGGTAACAAGGTTCTACATTGCCTGCAGAAAGGCATCTGTGTGCTAGTTTGCTCATCCATCAATTATTTTTGTTTAAAAAAAAAATCTTGTACACTATTCATTTATTTGCAGCTCTTTTTCTTCGAGAATTCTTGCTGGCAGTGCCCTGGAAGGGCTGCACTGGAACATTCTGAGAGAGCTCTTTGTTTGGCTGATGCACAAACGGAGTTCATCAGGAGCAGAGGGAGCACCTGGAGGCTGCGGGTGCGGAAAAAGAAGAAAATTCAGAATCTTCTGATCTTCTCTCATGTATTTTGGCCCTGTAAATGACTCATTCAAAGGGCAGGTTCATCACCTCCAGTTCATTTTGTATTTCCTCCAAGAGCTGGATTTTAAAGCAAAGCTGACTCTCCCCAAGAGTACAACTGGAGAACATCCCCAGGGCCAACAGAGCTGGGCTGAGAGGCACAGCCTGCACAACAACCTGCCCTTAAACCTTTTCTGATTTCACTGCCCTTAAACCCTGCTGATTTCACTGCCCTTAAACCTTTTCTGATTTCACTGCCCTTAAACCCTGCTGATTTCACTGCCCTTAAACCCTGCTGATTTCACTGCCCTTAAACCCTGCTGATTTCACTGCCCTTAAACCCTGCTGATTTCACTGCCCTTGAACCCTGCTGATTTTACTGCCCTTAAACCTTTTCTGATTTCACTGCCCTTGAACCTTTTCTGATTTCACTGCCCTTGAACCCTGCTGATTTCACTGCCCTTAAACCCTGCTGATTTCACTGCCCTTGAACCCTGCTGATTTCACTGCCCTTGAACCTTTTCTGATTTTACTGCCCTTGAACCCTACTGATTTCACTGCCCTTAAACCTTTTCTGATTTCACTGCCCTTAAACCCTGCTGATTTCACTGCCCTTAAACCTTTTCTGATTTCACTGCCCTTGAACCCTACTGATTTCACTGCCCTTAAACCTTTTCTGATTTCACTGCCCTTAAACCCTGCTGATTTCACTGCCCTTAAACCTTTTCTGATTTCACTGCCCTTGAACCTTTTCTGATTTTACCTGTGAGTCAGTACCTGCACAAGGCAAGAAGGATCCAGCCTGTCCTGCACAACTCTGACCATTACTGAGGGCTCTGGGCAGAGAGAGCTGGCAGGAGGAGGAGGATGGATTTCAGGAGAGCTGCTGTGCTCCTGCCTGCCCTGTCCCTGTCCCTGTTCCATGTCCCTGTTCCTGTCCCTGTCCCTGTCCTGTTCCATGTCCCTGCTCCTCTCCCTGTCCCTGTCCCTGTCCTGTCCCTGTCCCTGTCCTGTCCCTGTCCTGTCCCTGTCCCTGTCCCTGTCCTGTCCCTGTCCCTGTCCTGTCCCTGTCCTGTCCCTGTCCCTGTCCCTGTCCTGTCCCTGTCCTGTCCCTGTCCCTGTCCCTGTCCTGTCCCTGTCCCTGTCCTGTCCCTGTCCTGTCCCTGTCCTGTCCTGTCCCTGTCCCTGTCCCTGTCCTGTCCCTGTCCCTGTCCCAGGGCAGGTGCTGAATGTCCCCTCCCCTCCCAGGAAGGGCTCAGCTCGTGCAGCTCCGTCACAGCTTCCAATGTGCACTTGCAATAAATCACATTTGGTAAGTCAGTGGAAAAATATTGCACACAATGAAAAACAAACAAACCAGATTGTCTTACTTTTTTAAGGTGTTTTACTATTTCCTCTGGATCCTTCCTCTCACGTGCCATGGCGAAGCACATGTTAGCAAGCAGCACAGGAAAGTGGCTGGACATTTTCTGATGTTAACACTTAAAAACGAATTAATTCCTACAGAGAAACTACCAGACATGAATGTTTTCCTGGACCACTCCTGAGGTAAAGGAAGAGCTACTCAGAAACTCTTGCATTTTAAATAAATTCACCTCACAATTGGATTTCCTTTGTTTTAAAAATAGGAACTTTTCCGTGCAAATTATACCCTGTTCTAACAAAGGAAAACAAATGCAGCTTTACCCCTCTAATCAGTAGGCTGAATTTAGCATAAGAACCAGGATATAAAAATAGCACTTCTTAAAAAGCACTGCTAAATCAGGGCCACAGCAGCTCCTTGGCCTTGGAAATCAGCGGTGTCCTGGCACCCCAGCAGCGGGGAGCAGATGTTGGGGAGGAAAAACAATCACCTATAGATACACCCCTGATCAATCAATCAACCACCTACAGAGACACCCCTGATTAATCAATCCTCACCTACAGAGGCACCCCCTGATCGATTGATCGATCAATCAATCAATCGATCAATCAATCAATCAATCAATCAGTCACCCACAGAGGCATTAAGGTTTCCATTTGCAGGCCACAGAGGGGATGGATGAGCAGCACTGGGAGCTGGGGAGGTCCCCAAGGGTCCCCCTGATCCCAGGTCCATCTCTGCTCCCCCAGCCCAGCCGGTGCCTCTCCATCTCCCCATTTCTCCATCTCCACCTCTCCATATCTCCATATCTCCATCTCCCCATCTCCATCTCCCCATTTCTCCATCTCCCCATCTCCATCTCCCCATTTCTCCATCTCCCCATCTCCATCTCCCCATCTCTCCATCTCCACCTCTCCATCTCCCCATTTCACCATCTCCCCATCTCTCCATCCCCATCTCCATCTCCCCATCTCTCCATCTCCATCTCCCCATTTCTCCATCTCCCCATTTCTCCATCTCCATCTCTCCATCTCCCCATTTCACCATCTCCCCAACTCCATCTCTCCATATCTCCATCTCCCCATCTCCCCATCTCTATCTCCCCATCTCCATCTCTCCTTATCTCAATCTCCCCATTTCTCCATCTCCATCTCCCTATCCCCATCTCCCCATCTCCCCCTCCACCCCTCCCTCTCTCCCGTGGCTCTGATCGCTCTGTCCCCACCCCGGTGCTCCCCTCCCAGCAGACATTCATCATTCATTCATCATTCATTCATCCATTCATTCATCATTCATTCATCCATTCATCATTCATCCATCCATCCATTCATCCATTCATTCTCTGTCCCCTCTGAAAGGACCGGGCCATTTCCTGCTCTGCTTTACCCCTCACACCCGGGCACACCTGGAACACCTGGAACACCGGGCACACTGGGCACACCTGGAACACCGGGCACACCTGGAACACCGGGCCCACCTGGAACACTGGGCACATGGGGCACACGGGGCACACCTGGAACACCGGGCACACCGGGCACACCGGGCACACCTGGAACACCGGGCACACCGGGCACACCTGGAACACCGGGCACCTGGGGCACACCGGGCACACCGGGCACACCGGGCACATTTGGGCACACCGGGCACATCGGCTCTCCCGATATTCCCCAAAAATCTTTTCCTTTTTGTCATGCACAAAGAGCAGAGAAGGCAAACAAGATCAGCTGTTGTCATGGTAACGTCATGCCCTGGCAGGTGAAAAATTCAGTCTTGTGGCACTAAAAAAGGATGAAACGTTCTGAACCTCGGCATAACATCCAGCACAGCTCAAAAAGCTGCCTGGTTTTTCCAAAGGCTGGCAGATTGTGTAGCGAGAAATGTAGAGATGCAAATGTTAAAAAGCCTCGTGTGAACTCTGGTGACATCAGTAATTATTCAGCTGTCTCAGAGGAATTTTATTAGGCAGAAACTTATATTAATATATTGCATAATTCTGGAAATCTCTCTGAAAAGTTTAGCCCAATTTTTAGAAGTTATAAGTGACTTGAAAACAGAAGGTAATTTTTCACTTCAAGACAGACACGAGAAAAATATGCTGAATAATTTTCAGGATTAGGTGCCAGAAGCATCATTCAAAAACAGCTCTTCATGCTCCAAAAATTCCGTTTTCAGAACAGATAATGTTCCTGCCTTCAAGTGAGACTGCACAATCCGTTTTTCATCTCCTGCTAAGCTGAGGTGGTACCCAGGAACACTGAACAGGGAAAGCTGTACAGAACCTGACACTGATCCTGACAATGTACAGAACCTGACACTGATCCAGAACCTGACACTGATTCAGAATCTGACAATGTACAGAACCTGACACTGATACAGAACCTGACACTGATCCAGAACCTGACACTGATCCAGAACCTGACAGTGATCCAGAACCTGACACTGATCCAGAACCTGACAATGTACAGAACATGACAATGTACAGAACCTGACAATGTACAGAACCTGACAATGTACAGAACCTGACACTGATCCAGAACCTGACACTGATCCAGAACCTGACACTGATCCTGACAATGTACAGAACCTGACACTGATCCTGACAATGTGCAGAACCTGACACTGATCCAGAACCTGACACTGATCCAGAACCTGACAATGTACAGAACCTGACACTGATCCTGACAATGTACAGAACCTGACAATGTACAGAACCTGACACTGATCCAGAACCTGACACTGATCCAGAACCTGACAATGTACAGAACCTGACACTGATCCAGAACCTGACACTGATCCTGACACTGATCCAGAACCTGACACTGATCCAGAACCTGACACTGATCCAGAACCTGACACTGATCCTGACAATGTACAGAACCAGAACCTGACACTGGTCCAAGCAAAGCTTCCTCAACTGAAGTTATCTCCAAGGAAGGGCCCCCCTTCAACACTTCAGTGCCATTTAAATTGGGGAATGCTGATTTTCGATTCCTCTGCTGCTTGCCTGAAAAGCTGGGCAAGAAAGCAGCAAAGAACTCTTTGGAAAAGTGAAGTCAAATCCCAGTCCCAGACTGTTCCGACCTGGAAGGGACCCCCAGGGGATCTGACACTGAACAACCACATTAAAGCAGAGCCAGATACACAAAAATCCTCACACAAACACACAAGACTTTCAGAACCACCACAGCTTCTTGTTTTACTGTCACGAATCTGTTCTACATCTCTGTGGTTTCTAAGGACAGTGCTCAAGGCATTTTTGGGGAGAGCAGACCACAAAACCCTTGCTGCTGATGGATGACAAGAAACACCACGTAATCTAAATACATTTGCCATTTTTCTTACCTTCTGTTCCTAAAGGCTCATGAATGCTGCCAGCCCGATATTGGTGTTCTGTTCTGCTGGGGATGGAATGGAGAGAAAACTAAACCACCAAGGGATGGGAGGAACAGGGGTTGATCTGATTTATCTGACCCCGAGACTCTCCGGTTCATTATCTGATGAACGCAGAGCCTGAGCCCCAGCAGCCAGAGCTCAGCACGGAGCCACAGCCAGACCTGTTCCTTTCCTTTGTCCCGGTCCCTGCTGGGCACCACCGATGGATCTGGAATTTGTGACCGAGCAGGGCCGTTCCCCTCGGCCCCGGAGCAGCGGCAGCACCCAGAGCCGCACGTGGCAGAGCCCTGACCGAGAGCAGGAGAGCATCCTCCCTCCTCATCCTTCCTGAAATCCTCCTTCCTCATCCTCCCTCCTCATCCTGCCTCCTCATCCTTCCTGAAATTCTCCTTCCTCATCCTCCCTCCTCATCCTGCCTCCTCATCCTCCCTGAAATCCTCCTTCCTCATCCTCCCTGGAATCCTCATCCTGCCTCCTCATCCTCCCTGGAATCCTCATCCTGCCTCCTCATCCTTCCTGAAATCCTCCTTCCTCATCCTCCCTGGAATCCTCATCCTGCCTCCTCATCCTCCCTGGAATCCTCATCCTCCCTCCTCATCCTCCCTGGAATCCTCATCCTCCCTCCTCATCCTCCCTGGAATCCTCCTTCCTCATCCTCCCTCCTCATCCTCCCTCCTCATCCTTCCTGGAATCCTCATCCTGCCTCCTCATCCTCCCTGGAATCCTCCTTCCTCATCCTCCCTGGAATCCTCATCTTCCCTCCTCATCTTCTGCCAGCTGTGCCCCATGCCCGTGCCCGTTCCAGCTGTTCCCCCTGCCCGTTCCAGCTGTGCCCATTCCAGCTGTTCTCCATCCCCCTTCCAGCTGTGCCCATTCCAGCTGTTCTCCATCCCCCTTCCAGCTGTGCCCATTCCAGCTGTTCTCCATCCCCCTTCCAGCTGTGCCCGTTCCAGCTGTTCCCTGTGCCCGTTCCAGCTGTTCCCCCTGCCCGTTCCAGCTGTTCTCCATCCCCGTTCCAGCTGTGCCCGTTCCAGCTGTTCCCTGTGCCCGGGCAGCTCCGCTCCGTGTCCGGCACTGCGGGACCGGCCCGGGCTCCGAGCTGTGCCCACCGCAGCCGGGACATCCCGGGACATTCCAGGACATTCCGGGACATTCCAGGACATTCCGGGACATTCCAGGACATTCCGGGACACAGGGACACCGCACCTGGGACACTGCACCCACCGCAGCCGGGACACCGGGACATCCTGAGACATCCCGGGACACCGGGACACCAGGACACGGCTGGGCAGGAGCTGGGACATCCTGGGACATTTTGGGACATATATATATATATATATATATATATAAACAATTCCAATGCTAATAAAATTTAGCTTTAGGCCTCATCATTTTGAATTTTCTCATTTCATAAAAACCAATTGTCGAGGCAGCTGTAAATGTAAAGCTCTGAAGTTCTCAAGAAAGTCTGTGAGGAGAGGAAAAAAAGAAAAAGAAAGGAATACTGAAAAACACCAGGCATAAAGAATCTCTTACATTTTCTCCTTCAAACTTCTCCTTATCAGAACTGAACAGTAAAGAATGTACTTGATTAAAATAAGCCTCGTGTGTCATCTTTGTTTAGCAACCTCCTGAGCCATCCACAGACAGTATCAGCATCATCTCTGAACTCTCCCAACTCGTCAGTCAAAACCAATCCTACAGTGGAAAATCTCTTCATGGAGAAAGAAATGGATCTCTCACCAGATAATTGTAATTCTCTGTGCAAAACAAAGCCTTGGAGAACGTTTTAAAACTACACAAAAAAATCTCCAGCACTTCAGACCCTTGAGTCCAGATACTGTCAGCTGTATTTCTACCTATTAGGAATTTCATTAACGTGTATTTTTTATTCCTACTGAACTACTTTTCAATTGTTGCTTATGTTTTTTCTCATGGTGTATTTATTTGTTACAAGGGATGCTGAGAGATCCTCAGTCCTCGAGCAAGCTAATTAGTTTTAATGAAGCCAGAAGAAATTAGTTTGGGTTAAAAATTAACAGATAACAAATGTCAGTGGTGCCTCTGATTCGCAGTGGGCTGAGACAGAAGGTTAATCAAAGGGGAGCATCAGTTTAGCTCCCATTATGAATCAAGATTTTGAAATTAGGCAACATTTCTAGGCACAGGAAGAACTGAAAATCACTGAATTATGTGTACAGACGATGGCTACCAGAGAACCTCAGGAAAAATAATCTGACCATGGATCTGTGTGCATCTGAAAGGTCTGGGAGTGGAGGGATGGCAAAGAAATGATTCCAGACTCTTCTCTCCTGGAGATGGAGATGAAATCTCCCCAGCCTGCCTCTGGCCTGAAATGAAGCTGAGAATCTGAATCTCTCTGTGCAGCTATCAGCAAAAGGAAGGATGGCAGGGAAAATTAAAGATAGCCCCAGATGGCTGCACATTTATGAAGTGTAGACTCTGGCTGTCTAAAACACAGACTTCCTATCACTGATTCTTTCTTCCAGTGTCTGCTGAAGAATGGCTCCTGCCTGCAGAAACGTGATTCCCAGGCAGCAGTGAGGGGTCAGGTCCTGACAGATCCCAGCTCCATGGAAAAGGCAGAAGAGCCCATCAAAGATTTCTCCTCAATGTCCAAGTGCATTGGGATAGTCAACATTTCACTCCAGAGCTGCTAAAGCATTCCCATCGCCTGCAGCACTAAAGCAACCTCTGTTCTCACAAAAGCACTCTGCCAGGAGCCCACATCTGCAGAGCATCCCCAGAGCATCCCCAGAGCATCTCCAGAGCATCTCCAGAGCATCTCCAGAGCATCCCCAGAGCATCCCCTGAGCATCCCCAGAGCATCCCTAGAGCATCCCCTGAGCATCTCCAGAGCATCTCCAGAGCATCTCCCAAAACATCTCCAGAGCATCCCCAGAGCTGTGGGGAGCTGTCCCTGTTCCTGCAGTGATCCTGCACTGATCCTGTTCCTGCACTGATCCTGATCCTGCTCTGATCCTGATCCTGCTCTGATCCTGTTCCTGCTCTGATCCTGTTCCTGCTCTGATCCTGCTCTGATCCTGTTCCTGCACTGATCCTGTTCCTGCTCTGATCCCGTTCCTGCACTGATCCTGCTCTGATCCTGTTCCTGCTCTGATCCTGTTCCTGCTCTGATCCTGTTCCTGCTCTGATCCTGATCCTGCTCTGATCCTGATCCTGCTCTGATCCTGTTCCTGCTCTGTCCCTGTTCCTGCAGTGATCCTGTTCCTGCTCTGATCCTGATCCTGCTCTGATCCTGTTCCTGCAGTGATCCCACCCTGCTCCACCCTGCCCTTCCACAGATCCTCACGTGTTTCAGGCTGGGCCAGGGTCTGTCCCAGCTCAGGCTGGGCAATGGAACAGGAAAGTTCCATTTCATCCCTCCAGGCTGTCCTGCTGCCAGCACCTCCCAGGAGAGGGGACCGAGGGGACCGAGGGGACCGAGGGGAACCTGGGCTGAAGAGGATCCTCAGCTGGGGCTGAGCCTCGCTGGCAGCGATTCCAGCGCTGGAAACACATCCCAGGCACAGCTCAAACACCCCTCTCTCCCTGCAGGATGGAACTGGGATGTTCTCCCTCCGTGGGGGGCTGAAAGCCTGGAGCACAGCCTGTGGCTGCAGCTCTGAATTTCTCCTTTTCCAGCAGTGAGAGGTTTTGATTCTCTCCTAAATCTGCGTGTCCCTCATTACCCATCCCTTCCCTCCATTACTGTTGTTCTGTTTTCTAAGCTCCCAGCAAATTAACACTAAATTGAATTCTACAGAAAAGTTGTTACAGGCTTTCTCCCCCACGCCTGATTTAATCGCATTTTCTTCTCCTTCAATTTACGCTACATTTAATCGTGGAAATTATTTCTAAGATTGATTTCTGATGATAATACTTATCACAGTTCTGAGGATTATTCTTCCTGTCTATTTTTGGCCAATTCTCAATGAAAAGATTTGATCTGGAACAACTTGTGAAGGCCAAAATGATATTTAAACAAAAGACAATTTCTTTTCCTTTCTGCTTCCCCTTTACAGCGCTGCACCCAGCCTGTGGCAGGAGACACAAAATGCTCACATATTTCCTCCTTTCACAAATAATGCCAGTAAATGGTGGAGAATGGACAGAAGAATCAGAAATAAATCTGTATTATTCATTTGAATTAGATGTATAATAAATTATTTTCTTTATGGACAAACCTACATGTAAAGACATTCTACAGTCTTCAAGTGCTCTGAAATTCTTTTAAGAAAATCAAATTATTATTTATTGGTGCTATGCCATGAATATAACCTGTTTAAAAAAATATCCTCCATATAAAATTATGGCTTTTTAAAGCCCTGTGCTTCCAATTGTTTGAAGTGTGATGGGAGATTATCTGCTTAATTCATTTCTTTCACTTGGCCATTTCGGATTTCATGCAGCTGTGCAAAGTCAGTTCTGCTGAACAGGCCCGTGGGGCTCCTCAGGGAGCACAGGAGGAGTTGGGAGCAGGAATGCCCAGGTTTGAGGGCAGGGGAGGTGTGTGGGGTGAATTCCAGGGCAGGAATCCTGCTGCCATCTCTGCCTGGAGCGGTACCTGCAGCAGATCCGCGTCAGCTCCGCACCCTCGGCCACGCCTGGTCCTGCTGGAGCTGCCCTGGCTGCGGAGCAGGAGCTCAAACCCCGGTGATCCTCCATCCTCGGGAGATTCTCCATCCTCAGGAGATCCTCCATCCTCGGGAGATCCTCCATCCTCAGGAGATCCTCCATCCTCAGGAGATCCTCCATCCTCAGGAGATCCTCCATCCCCAGGTGATGCTGGGCTGAAACCCTGCTGATCCTCCATCCTCAGGAGATCCTCCATCCTCAGGAGATCCTCCATCCTCAGGTGATCCTCCATCCTCAGGAGATCCTCCATCCTCAGGAGATCCTCCATCCTCAGGTGATCCTCCATCCTCAGGAGATCCTCCATCCCCAGGAGATCCTCCATCCTCAGGAGATCCTCCATCCTCAGGAGATCCTCCATCCTCAGGAGATTCTCCATCCTCAGGTGATGCTGGCCTCAACCCCCTGTGATTCTCCATCCTCAGGAGATCCTCCATCCTCAGGTGATGCTCCATCCTCAGGAGATCCTCCATCCTCAGGAGATCCTCCATCCTCAGGTGATGCTGGGCTGAAACCCTGCTGATCCTCCATCCTCAGGAGATGCTGGGCTCAAATCCCTGTGATTCTCCATCCTCAGGTGATGCTGGGCTCAAACCCCTCTGACCCTCCATCCTCAGGAGATCCTCCATCCTCAGGTGATGCTGGGCTCAAACCCCTGTGATTCTCCATTCTCAGGTGATGCTGGGCACAATCCCCTGTGATCAAACCCTTGTGATCCTCCATCCTCAGGTGATGCTGGCCTCAACCCCCTGTGATTCTCCATCCTCAGGAGATCCTCCATCCTCAGGTGATGCTGGGCTCAAATCCCTGTGATTCTCCATCCTCAGATGCTCCATCCTCAGGTGATGCTGGGCTGAAACCCTGCTGATTCTCCATCCTCAGGAGATCCTCCATCCTCAGGTGATGCTCCATCCTCAGGTGATGCTGGGCTCAGACCCTGGTGATCAACCCCCTGTGATCCTCCATCCTCAGGAGATCCTCCATCCTCAGGTGATTCTGGGCTCAAACCCCAGTGATTCTCCATCCTCAGGTGATGCTGTGCTCCCCCAGGGCTGGACCTGCCTGCCCTCAGCTCGATGCAGAGGATCACAATCTGAGCCTTTTCCCTGTGTGTCCAGCCCAGGTCAGCGGGATTCACTCTTGCTGCTGCCCCAAGTGGGCTTCAGGCACGTAATTAACCAAATGAGTTAATTCTCGTTATTCTCTCCTGGGGAATGGCTGGATTGGATCCGTGCTGTCTCCTCAGCCCGGGCTCTCCCTGCTGACAGGCACTTGGAGGCAGTTCAGAGCAGCTTTCCCAGGTGAGGGGATGTGGCAGCTCTGCCATGGAAGTCCCTGCCCTGCTCCCCAGACAGCCTGGAAAGGAACCCGAGTTTGGAACATTTTCTCTCTGCCAGATTGTCAAATGGCATTATTTCTTCCTATGTGCAAAGTGTGTGTTGAAAGTTGCTCAAATGCCAAAACTTGTCTAATCCTGCTATAATGTAGTAGAGAGTAATTTCTAAATTTAGGAAGTAATTGCTTTGCTGTCCAGTGAAACGTACACAAAAAACCCAGAAATTCCTCCAGGCAACTCCTCATTTTAAACACCAATTCAGACTCCAGTGCACACAAGCACTCAACCTTTGGGAAAATGAAGCTGTGCAATTCCATTGTTGCTGTTTTCTGTTTCCTTGCTGTTTCACAACACAACCCAAATAACAACAGCCAGCTCTCAGATGTCACCCAGTACATACTCACAAAGTGCTTGCCAAATGAAACCACTCCGTTCTCTTGGGTAATATTCCTTTTTGTGGAGGATTCCAACTCTCCCAGTTGTGGTTTTATCAGCATTCTGAACAAGAAGCTGACGTTTCCAACCCCTTTGTGCAAACGAAAGGAAGGAGAGGTTCCAGTTTCAGACCTGCCTGGCACCACTGCCCTAGAGCAGCTCCTTGCCAGCCTGGAACTGGGAGCACCAAGACTTTGATTCTGGGAATTTCAGAGGACTGAATTCCCAGCTTCTAAAACCTGGGAGAGGCTGGAGTGAACAACCAAGCAAACAAGCTGGGAACAGAACAGTTTGCTGCCAGCTGAAATGACTTTTCTGAGCCCACAAGGTGGGTTCCAAACCCGCTGCCACACCCCCAGCCGGATAATTGGTACCATTGCTGCTTCTGGTCTGCAGGCACTCACCACCACCAGCTCTGAGCTCCACATATGTTTGATATTCTGTGAATTACTACAGAATAAAAAATTCAGCGCTAGACACGTCCCACATTTGAGATTTCACAGCTCTTCAAACCTGGCACCGATCCTGCCGGGGGAGAAAAGGGCAAAACCGAAAAAGCCAGGGACCAAACTTGCCATCAGTTCTTGTGAGTGTTCAAAAAGCCAGGGAGCAAACTTGCCATCAGTTTTTGTGAGTGTTCAGAAAGCCAGGGAGCAAACTTGCCATCAGTTTTTGTGAGTGTTCAGAAAGCCAGAGAGCAAACTTGCCATCAGTTTTTGTGAGTGTTCAAAAAGCCAGGGACCAAACTTGCCATCAGTTTTTGTGAGTGTTCAAAAAGCCAGGGAGCAAACTTGCCATCAGTTTTTGTGAGTGTTCAAAAAGCCAGGGAGCAAACTTGCCATCAGTTTTTGTGAGTGTTCAAGAGGAGCCCAGGGAAGGCAGGGTGCAGCTGCACAGGGCAGGCTGTGCATGGGCACCACAGACAGAGGCCAAGGGCTGTCCCAGCCAGCAGCAGAGCCCCTCAAGCTCCCGAGTGTTTCCTCCCCTCTGGATCCTCCTGGCTGAGGAAGAATTTCCTCCTGCTCTGCCCAAACCCTCAGCACATGCCTTGGCTCGCTGGCCACGGGCAAGGCAAGCCCTGCTTTGGGCCACTTCTCAAAAGCCAAACAGTTTTGTGCTTTCTCCTGCAGCGTTGTGGCCCTGCAGGGGAGCCCAAAGTGACACCACACAGGAGCTCAGCCCTGAAGGAAAGAGGGAAACACCCAGCCTTGCTCTTGGCATTTTTAACATGGAGCTTCATCTGCATCCTCACAACAATCTCCAAAACCACCTGAATTCTAAACTCCTAGAGGATGCTGATGGATTTTTGAAGCCGAAGCAAAAGAGAGGTTACATTAAAAGTGTGGCCCAAACTCCCAAATTCAGTGTGCCACGGAATCTCTTACATTTTCAAGAACATGAGCCAAGAAAGCAGTGCTGGTCCAGTGGTGTAACACAGCACTGGCCATTCCCAAAGCTGTGAAGAAAGCTGAGTTAATGTGACCTAAATTTCACTGCTTTTTAATCAGCAACTCTTCAAAAGAACAGACAGTAGAGGAGTAATGGGGGATTTTCCCTTTGTTCTGGAAAAGCTTCACATCCTCAGCTGCAGCACACAGAGGCAGATCCACAGGCACAGAGCAGCTTCTCATTGCAACGGGCTGAGCTAAGAGAACAGCCTTCTAAAAATAATTTGTTTTGTTCAGCAATAGCTTTTGTTGTTATTCCTCTTTGTGTGGTTTTGCAGTCGGGGAGGAAGGATCATTTTTCCTCACCGATCTCTGCGTGTGTTCCAACAGCTCCACACAGGCTCTGATTTCTCAGCCTGCTTTGGGAGCAGAAGAGGCATTTACAGGCTGGGAGACATTAATGGCACTCGAATCAAACCTGCTTGAGACACTTTTATTGCCATGCTCTAAAGAAAAGACTCAAAACAAGAATTGTGGGGGAAGAAAATCGGGAAGAAAAATGTTGGAGCTGTTTCTCCCTGGCAGAAAAACCCATTCTGCTGCTGCTGTTTGCAGCTGGAACAACCCGAACCCTGCTTCTTCCCCCTGGAGAGCTCCACACGTGGGAACTCCTCCTGTGCCTCTCTCATGCATCATCAGCACCTTCCCTGCTGCCCTGCAGGACCTGCAGCTGCACCAGGACCTGCACAGGACCTGCACCAGGACCTGCACCAGGAGCTGCAGCAGGACCTGCAGCTGCACCAGGACCTGCAGCAGGAGCTGCAGCAGGAGCTGCAGCAGGACCTGCAGCTGCACCAGGACCTGCACAGGACCTGCACCAGGACCTGCACAACTGCAGCAGGACCTGTACCAGGACCTGCACCAGGAGCTGCACCAGGAGCTGCACAACTGCACCAGGACCTGCACAGCTGCACCAGGACCTGCACCAGGACCTGCACCAGGACCTGCAGCAGGACCTGCAGCCACTGCTGGACCATCCCAGCCCTGCACAGCTGCACAGGAGCTGCACCAGGAGCTGCACAGGAGCTGCACAGGAGCTGCACAGGAGCTGCTCACAGCTGCCTCCTCCTGCCCCACTCTCGGGGAGCCACGGAGCCTGGAGAAGGACACGAGTGATGGAAACCAGAGGGAGAAATCAGCACCAAGCGCAGAGGACTCCTCGTGAGTCCCAGAGCACAGCTGCCAGCCTGGCCCTGGAAAATGCTCACAAACACATTTTTACAGGGCTTCTGGAGCTTCTTATTCCACCAGCACTTTGGAACTGTGGAGCTTTTTCCTTTTCCATACCTTTAATTTTTGTACCACATATCCACAGAGTTCCCAAAAATCACATTTACTTTTTGCAATACACAAGAAAAATTAAGCCCCTTTCGATACATTTTCAGACAATTCAGAATGTTCTTTAAATTACTATTCAAGCTGAAAAAGTTGTTTTGAATTTTCACAAAATAAAAACTGGAAAACATCTGATTGTCTTCAAAGCCATCCTCATACTCATCCTCATCCTCAGTATTGACCACTGTACATCTCTTACTTCAAATAAATTAAAGTGTATAAATCTGAATCTGCAAATCAAATCTGGCTCTGGACTCAAACATCAACAAATTTCACTAAATATATTGCAAATTCCAGTGACTAAAACACTTTTGATTTTTTTTTTTTTAATTTTTAGCTCTAACTCCTCCTTCTGAGAAGAATTCACAGAAAACTCTGCCATTACCAAGTCCATTCTTTCTGTGACAGGAACTTCACTCCAAAACCACTTCATGGCTAAAGTGTGGGTGACTTTCCTGAGCACCCAAGACAGGCAAGATTCCTGAGTGGCTTCAAATGTTTTTATTGACCTGAGGGAAAAGGGCTTCACCCCTGTAACAGGAGGTGAAATTTCTGAATTAGCACATCTAACGTGGTGCTCAGCCCCTCCTTGTGATTTAACACGGATTTCCCAGTGCCTCCCTGGCTGTTCTTTCCAGGCTCCTAAATGTGGTGTTACCTTCCCCCAAAGGTAGAGATTTCCCACTCACACTCCAGGGCTTGTCTTGCTTTTAAGATTAATTATATGGTAATGTGCTAAAAATGCTGCTGCATGGGAGGACTGCAGCCTTATTCATTTTATAGAGAAGGACACAGTCCTATTTCAGGAAAATTATTTCCAGCATCTGAACAGTTGAGATCTCGCACAGGGTAGGGCCCAGCTCATCTGCCAATCTAAACTGGCTCACGTGACGAGAAGATGCACTCACAGCTAGGATCCGAGAAATAGAACTGAAATTAAAATCCAAAACTGAACTCAAAGAGCCCAAAAAGCCTCCAGACTCCAGCTGCTGACACAGCAGCAAAGGGAAATGGGGTGGGGGAAACCCACAGCAATTTTCTGTACTGGAGATGTTTGGTGAAAGTGGATTTTCCCCCTGGGTTTTCTGCCAAGGAGAAACACAAACTGAGCTGCCTGCAAACAGCTGCTGAAGGCAAGCACCTGCTCTGGTGAGATGTGCCATGTCCCTGTCCTGTGTCCCCTGTCCTGTGTCCCCTGTCCTGTGTCCCCTGTCCCCTGTCAATTTGTCAATTTGTCAATTTCTCAACTCCAAATTTGCAAACTACACAATATTTTTATGGAGAAAAGCAGGAACAGATTCTCTGATGAATACATTTTGGTCAGTCTTCTTTATCTTTTGCTTACTCCCAGCTTCACAACCTTGGTTTACATTTCAGAATCTGACAGGAGCAGGGCTTATTCCAACTAAACCAAATTACAGGTATTAATTAATGGCTCATGCTTGTTTGCCAGCTCCTGCAAGCAGAAGGGTAGATAAAAATGTATTTACAGCAGAATTTAATTACCCATTTTCAAGCCACTGGCCTCCTGGCAAAAGTCTCCCAGTGTAGTGCAGAGCAGGACTTGGATTAAGAATTAATTTACTGTCAGGAGTGATCTGCAATTTAACAGCTTAATCAGGTTTGCTGTGAAATTGGTCGAGAGCTCTGGAGCCTGCGCTGCCCCAGAGCTGCCACAGCCCTCCCAGGCCCCCTAAAATCAGCAAATCCAGCCTGTCCCAGCACCAGGGCTAACACAGCCCTCCCAGGCTCCCTAAAACCAGTAAATCCAGCCTCCTCCAGCACCAGGGCTAACACAGCCCTCCCAGGCTCCCTAAAACCAGTAAATCCAGCCTGTCCCAGCACCAGGAGCTGCCACAGCCAGTCCAGGCTCCCTACAACCAGCAAATCCATCCTCCTCCAGCGCCAGGGCTAACACAGCCAGCCCAGGCTCCCATCACAGCCCCAGGGCTGGGCAGGCATTGTGCCCCTTCCTCCTCCTCCTGCTGCATCCCCAAAGACCCTGCACAGCAGGAATCCCAGGATCAGCAGGGAAATACAGGCCAGAGAGTGCCAAACATCCTCCCTTGTCTCACAAATCACCGTGCCAACAGAGAAAAGTGCTGATAAAAGCAGACAGAGGGTTTGAGCACAGAAATTTAGCTGCTTTTAGCTGCATTCAGAACTGTCCCCACCGTGGGCAGCACACAGAGCTCCTTCTCCAGTAGCAGTTCCAGCTGCTCCAGCTGTTCCAGCTGCTCCAGGCAGCTCCAGCTGCTCCAGCTGTTCCAAGTGCTCCAGCTGCTCCAGCTGCTCCAGCTCTTCCAGCTGCTCCAGCTGTTCCAAGTGCTCCAGCTGTTCCAACTGTTCCAGCTGTTCCAAGTGCTCCAGCTGCTCCAGGCAGCTCCAGCTGTTCCGTCTGCTCCAGCTGTTCCAGCTGCTTCAGCTGCTCCACCTGTTCCAACTGTTCCAGCTGTTCCAGCTGTTCACCTGCTGCCACACAGGAATTGTTCTGATTTCTAAAACCTCATATCCCACCACAACAGGAAGCTGGATTCAAAGCGCAGCTTTTTCTGGACATTCATCTGAATTTTTAACCTGCCAGCTGTTTAAACACAATTTACACTCTCACACAAAGTTACTCCGTGCTGGATTCCTTTCAGCATCAGACAGTGGTAGGTTTAGCTCCTCACTTTTTCTCAGAAGAGAATTCTCCTCCTGTGCAATCATCTCTCCCCTGGATCCCTGCCTGGGAGCAGGCACCAGCAGAGCCCACCCCCGTCTCAAGTGGGAAGCCAGGCTGCAACCCTGGAAATGCCACGGCACAAAAAAAGCCTGCCTGTCCCAATTTCTTCGTGTTATTTTGGTATACTTCAGGAAAAAACCCAACAACACATAACTCAGTAATTATAACCTTTCAAAAGTGTTTTCCTCTCCCCCAAACTGCTAAAATCTCGCAGAGCTGCAGCCAAAGTTCTAATAGAACTATTTTTAGCGTTTGTCATGCAGGGAGTATCATGAAGTAGGTCTCATCCCTCTATTAATGCAAATGTATTTAAGCAGCCAGGGCAGGAAAGTTTAAAATATTCTGATGACTGTTTGTGTGGAGCCCAGCCCCTGATGTGTGTGCTGATGTGTACACACCACACACAGGCTGTGAACATTTCAACTTCATTTCGAGTGTCAGCAGGTACTGACAGCTCCATGGAGGGACGGCCACATGCAGATTGCATTGCCACATTTATATATTTCACTGACTCCCACACTCAACAACCTTTTCATTCATACTGGATATTGTATTGTATTGTATTGTATTATATTATATCATATTATATTATATTGTATTGTATTATATTATATTATATTGTATTGTATTGTATTATATTATATTGTATTATATTGTATTATATTATATTATATTATATTATATTATATTATATTATATTATATTATATTATATTGTATTATATTATATTATATTATATTGTATTATATTATATTACATCATGTTATATTATATTATATTATATTATATTATATTATATTATATTATATTATATTATATTATATTATATTATATTATATTATATTATATTATATTATATTATATTATATTATATTATATCATATCATATCATATTATATCATATCATATTATATCATATCCTATTATATCATATCATATCATATCATATCATATCATATCATATCATATCACTCTCTGGATATTATTTTGACCTTTGCTTTTCTCCCCCAGAGCGTGCAGCAGTGTCCCACTGAGATGTGACCCGGCCTGGAGAGCTGTGCCAGCACCTGTTAATGCCTCACCTGGAAAGCTGAACTGAATTTAAGGAATGAAGACCATTTTTAATGACACACAAGTCAGCAATTAGAGGAGAATGTGCTCACACGGCCATAAACAAACAAATGGGATTTAAAAAGCCAGAATTGAGTCAGAAGAGCGCAAGGAGAGCCCCGGGCTGGGTCACGGGCACAGAAGCACAGCAGAGCCTCGGGGACAGAGCTGGGAGGGTTTCAGGGACAGCTGAGAGCCCAAAAGCCTCCTCAGAGCTCCCTGCCAGGGGCAGGGGAATCCTGCCTGCCCTCAGCAGCAGCTCCTGAGAGACAATGGCTCATCCCATCCCAGCTCCAGCCCTGCTTCCCCATCCCAGCAACTCTCCATCAACCCCATTATCCTGGGAATATTGCAAAAGATCAAATCCCATTCAAATGCATCTTCCAGTTATCTGTACAAATATCAGTTAGCTCCAGAATTGCATTTTATCTTCTGTTAACTGAGATGTTACAGCAGAATGTTTGAAGTGTTTGCACTCCTCTTCTCTGTGTGCCTGTGCCACTTTGATTTTGGGGTTTTACCTGTGGGGAATGAACTGCAAATCTTCATGGCAACGACACCAAACCTCATCTGCTGCTCGAGCAGGAACCAGGGAGCTTCAAAACACGTTCATGAGTGGCCTTAAAGCCACTTCTGCTCCTTCATGAACAGAGCTCACAACATCCCCTGAACTCTGAACACCACACAGAGCAAGAGTTAAATTCTGTCTGCCTTGCTGGAATGAATAATCTCAGATGCATCTTTGGGAACCCCAGCCAAGATGCTTTTGGCTCCATATAAGCATCTTTAAAATGTGCTGCTAATTATTTCTATAGCTCATTATCTCCTTCCCCTCGTCCACCCACTGCCTCTCAGGTGAAAGCTTTGGATGTGTCTGGAACCATTGAGAAAGGAAAACATTTACCAGTGCAGCCAGCTGGGAGGAGATTCCAATGGAAGCCAGCGAGGAGATCTCACCAGCATTAGATTTTGGAGACAGCTTTTCCTTCAGACACAGAAAATGAAGATTTCTGCACAGGCAGTGCAGGATGGACTCAGAGGTGCTGCAAACAATCGTTCCTCTCCTCTCTTCCCAACACCCAGAGCCAAACCAAAGCTTTTTGCTTTGCAGCACTTCGTGTCTCCTGCAGGCAGCAATTATTTGTGGGAAGGGAATCACAGAGAAATCCCCACTGGCCCCAGGCTGGGTTCCTGGCAGGGTGCTGGGCCAGGCTCTGCAAACATCACCCTCCCTCCCCAAACACCTCCTGCTGGGGCATTAAACCACTGACACCACTTCTTTCTTACCAGAAATGTCTTTCAGCAGACATCAACACTCAGTTCACCTCACTGCTATGTAATTATTCTTTTCACAAGCAGAGATGCAAAGAAGGTATTAACAGCCGTTCAAAATATCACATTTATGCACTTTTCTCTTGTCATATTAAATAGAATTACTTCTGATGCAATCAAACTCATATCCTTCAAATGGATAAATCCAGCACCAAATTTAGAACCTCGAGCTTCAAACATCAGGCCCTTAAAGCAGAGCTTTAAGCCTTTACTTTCAGGTCAGTGAAGTACAAAGAAGAATAGTGAGAATACAAAGTTTAAAAATGGTATTTTTAAATGAACTTTCTTTAAATTACTCTGTTAGCAACTGTTTGCAAAGTGTTTTGAAGATGACAGGTGAGATATGAACCACATCTCATAACCCAGCACCAGGAGCTGGGGACCACCCAACTCACCAAACCTTCTAAAAGTTTCTTCTCTAAATTCAAAAGGTGCCTGAAAATCAGAGCATGTGCAAGCACACAGGAATCCAAGCAGAAACCCTCTGCTGCTACCCAGAGCCAAGGCCAGGATGGGTGCACCAAACCAGAGTGGGATGTGCTGATTAAAGCCCAGACTGTGCACAGGACCCTGCACTTTGCATTCCTGCATGCAGAGCTTGGCACTGCAGGATTTCTGTCACGTTTCTGCCTTTTGAACTCTCATCTCAGGCTCAGGCTGCACCACAAGCTCACAGCTCTCCTGTAGGTGCTGCCCTGGAGTTCAGGAATTGGTTCAGAGAACCTGCCTTGAGGAGGGTGGAATTAAACCCTCCCAAAATCTCCCCCTCACACATCCCCACCCCTCTGGTACCGTGCAAACAACAAAAACCAGAGCCAAAGCAGCAGCGTGGATTGCAGAGCAAAACCTCTCTTCAAATGTTGCCACAAAACTGTAAAAACAAAGCCAGGACTTACTAAAAGCTGCCAGAGATGAAGCCTCGGGTTTAAGGTGGTGACATGAGACTGGGAAACCTGGCTCTCTTCTATAAACCGGGTCTGATCAAGTATTTTCTGTGGAGCTGCAGGCTGCAGACGTGCTGGATCATTTCCAAACTGCACAGGATAGAAGAGAACGAGTCAGTGGTCAGTTTGTTACGAGGCTGTTTGCACTTGCTCTCCCCTTGCAGCGTTTCCCCAGCATCATCTTCCTCACTGCCCCCAAAAGCTGCAGGAAACTGATGGCCAATCATCCATTACACACAATAAACTCCACTCTGAATCAATGGATTCAGCCCTGATGATTAAATGTTTTTGTCATGGCAGGAAACAAAACTGAAATCCAGCCAAAAACTCCAAAATAAGCCTTAAATGGCATCATCACTGGAACGCTGAAAGAAAATCATTTCAGAGGGCAAATGAGTAAAAATCAGTCTCAATATCTTCTCTAAGAAATGTAAGGACACAGAAGGAAGCAGAAAAATTCTGTCCAATATTTCTCACTACAGTCTGCAAGTTTGCCAGAATCTCTCTTTATAGCAACAACAAAGGTTAATCCAAGGCACCATTAGAAATCCTGGAGGGTTTTTGCTGTCTCTCCCACTCAGCTCACAGCGCTCCTCAGCTTAATAGGGATCTTTAAATTTGGTATTTCAGATCTTTTTGGATGGAATCAGTGAAGACAACTTTCTCAAATTCCTTTTCAAAAAGGTTTGGGAACAACCCCCTCAAATCCACCACATTTTCATGCCAATATCCTTTGAAGTCCACATGTTTCTGAGGAAGGATCCTCAACTTGGGATGGCTCAAATCTACTTAATTCTCTGCTAAGCATTTTTTGTTCTGGCCAGCAATCCAGCAGCATTTGCAGAGTGAGTCAGTGAGAGGGTGAATCACTGAGAGAGACGAAATGCAGACTCTGGGTAAGAACTCCCCCGGATCTCTGGTAGGATCCCAGCTGGTGACAGCTCCACAGCCCAGGGAAGATCCAGGACAGCTCTTCCTCCCTCGGGCAGCAGCAGCTTCCCTTCCTCACACCACGTCAGTTCCATGCCTCCCACAGCATCTTAAGCCTCTTCCTCAAGAACCACAAAAACTGGGGGAAAGTTCCTCAAACACAGAGGGACCTTGGCAGTGAATTTCTGGGAGAACTTTTGCTCTGTCCTCACTTTCCCACTGAGTCCTCACAGCTCCATCCTCACATCCCTCTTCTTGTGAGATCCAGGTCAGGATAACCAAGTGCTCAGAGCTATTGCAAGAGCAGGTCCAGGAGCAGATTGTGCTGCAGCTGGGGCTCTGAGGCAGTGAGGCATCTTCCCAAAATGTTTGATTTGGGTTGCAGTTCTCTAACTAGAAAATAAAAAACCTGAGTAGAAAGATCTGCTAATTAAGCTCAGCAAATAAAATTCTGGTGAGCCCTCCACCTTCACTGGAGGGGCAGGAGGGAGCTCAGCAGGGCTGGGGCAGCCCCCAGAGCATCCCCAGAGCATCCCCAGAGCATCCCCTGAGCATCTCCAGAGCATCCCCAGAGCATCCCCAGAGCATCCCCAGAGCATCCCCAGAGCATCCCCTGAGCATCTCCAGAGCATCCCCTGAGCATCCCCTGAGCATCCCCAGAGCATCTCCAGAGCATCCCCAGAGCATCCTCTGAGCATCCCCTGAGCATCCCCAGAGCATCCCCAGAGCATCCCCTGAGCATCCCCAGAGCATCCCCTGAGCATCCCCAGAGCATCCCCAGAGCATCCCCTGAGCATCCCCAGAGCATCCCCGGAGCATCCCCTGAGCATCCCCTGAGTATCCCCTGAGCATCCCCAGAGCATCCCCTGAGCATCCCCTGAGCATCCCCTGAGCATCCCCTGAGCATCCCCTGAGTATCCCCAGAGCATCCCCAGAGCCAGCACCGCAGGCAGCAGCAGAACAGAGCTCCTGCATCCTCCTCCTGCCCCTGCAAACTGCTCAAACCTCCAGGGCAGCAGCAGCACTGTCCCTGTCCCCAGCACCAGCTCTGTCCCCCCGGGGGCTGCACTGCTCACACACATCCCTGTGCTCCCCCAGAGCCACAGGAACCTTCCCAAAGTGCCCCAATGTCCTCCTGCAGCTCCCCCTTGCCCGGGGACCTGGGCTGGCCAGGGGTCCCAGCCATCCCCAGCATCATCTCACAGCTCCTGCCCTGTTCCCCAGCATCATCTCACAGCTCCTGCCCTGCTCCCCAGCTCCTCACAGCTCCTGCCCTGTTCCCCAGCATCATCTCACAGCTCCTGCCCTGTTCCCCAACATCATCTCACAGCTCCTGCCCTGTTCCCCAACATCATCTCACAGCTCCTGCCCTGTTCCCCAACATCATCTCACAGCTCCTGCCCTGTTCCCCAGCATCATCTCACAGCTCCTGCCCTGTTCCCCAGCATCATCTCACAGCTCCTGCCCTGTTCCCCAGCATCATCTCACAGCTCCTGCCCTGTTCCCCAGCTCCTCAAAGCTCCTGCCCTGCTCCCCAGCATCTCACAGCTCCTGTCCTGTTCCCCAGGATCTCACAGCTCCTGCCCTGCTCCCCTGCTCCTCACAGCTCCTGCCCTGCTCCCCAGGATCTCACAGCTCCTGCCCTGTTCCCCAGCTCCTCACAGCTCCCTTCCACACCCTGGTTCTGTTCACTAACCCAGATCAGCTGCTGGACCCCAAACCTGCCCCACCGATCCCCTCATCCCTACACCAGAGGAGCACAACACGCTCTGGGGCCCAGACTGTGCTAAAAGCCATCCTGGAACAGAGCAGGGGAGACCATGCTAACCATGAATCAGGCCTTCCAAAGACGTGATTTTCTCCCTGAAATGGAATTCTAAAAATACCTTTGGACAGTGTCCCTCTGACACAAAATGAGGCATCTGAATTGCATCCTGTGTGCACGAGCTAAATACCAGAGGTCGCAGTCGAACAGATTGCACGGAGTTAATGACAGATATTTCCACCCAGACCCCCACATTGCCACCTATTTTTAAATGCCTTTACTTACATAATGCTTGGTGTCTTCATCAGCACAAATCTAATTCCAATGGCAGCATCGAGTGGGACACGGGAAATCGCTCAGAAAAGGACGGATCCTCTCAGGTCTGCTGGGCTTGGGCCTGCAGCTCACAGCTTTTATTTATTCATGACTTTCCTGAGCAGAACCGGTGGCTGCTGAACAGGATCGTAATTCAATCCTGCCTGGAACCTGTCTGACTCATTAAGGTGCAGCCTGGCTGCTAAAGAGCTCTGGTGACAGAGCCTTGTGCTGGGGAAAGATCTATTTTGAGAGGGCACTTCATGCACTGCAAGTTCCCCACGTTTGGTTTTGAGGGATGGCATGGCTTGTTAAAGACACAAACAAATGCACTGAAGCACATCCAGAGCACGGATTGCTCTGCTGCAAGGGATGGGCACAGGCCTTGAAAATGCAAATTCACAGCTGCAGCTTGGTGCTCAAGCACAGGATTTGCAATCCAGGAGTTGTTTTGCTGAGAGTTGTTACCACTCCTGTGGAATTCCAGCCTTCCCTTAGGGCTCTCTGGGTATAAGAGATAAAGAAGTCCCTGCAGTTTCACAAATGTACAGCTCTGGTATCTGCAGTCTCTATAAATGCAGGTAAAAATCCTGTCAGAGCCAAAACCTTCTGGTTATAGAGTTTATACAGAGTTCTGATTACAGATTATAGAGTTACTCCATAGAGTTTTCACTCGGGAAAGTTCCAGGTCAGAGGAGCAGCAAGAGGAGCTGACCCTTCCCAGATCACTGCTGCAGCACAGGAGGAGAGTTTTGCTGAAGAGCTGCAAAGACTTTCCATGAAAATCCCTGCCAGGAGCTGCAGTGCCAGGCTGATGGGCACTGCCACAGCCCTGCAGGACACAAACCACACAGGAGCCAAACCAGCCTGCTTGGAACATCCACTCATCTGAAAGTGCTGTCACTGCCTTCTCTGATCTCTGCACATTAGAAACAGCTCAGCAATTAACTTTGGAAGCTGGAAATGGTGATCAGAGCACCAGCAATTAACTTTGGAAGCTGGAAATGGTGATCAGAGCACCAGCAATTAATTTTGGAAGCTGGAAATGGTGATCAGAGCACCAGCAATTAACTTTGGAAGCTGGAAATGGTGATCAGAGCACCAGGAGCCAGGTTACACACGGGACAGGAACACTCAGCATGGAAGGAAAATGGCAACAGTTGTAAGTGAGATCACTCCACTGAAGCAATTCTTAAATGTGGAGCTTGTAATGCAAGATACTTCAATAAATCCTTCACAAAACACATTTTAATCTTTCCTCTCCAACTGAAAGGATTTTCCTGACCTCCCTCTGCTTTTAATGTGTCTTTTTCCCTTTGCCTCTCTGTGAGTATAAACATTCAGCATTAGTGAAATAATCAGCACTATTACAATGTGTAGCAGCTCTGCAGCTCTGCACTGTGTGGGTGTTTGCAGAGAAAGACATATTTAATTCTAACCAAGCTGATCTGTTTTATTTACTGTCTACAATCAATTTATTGCAACTTATTCCTGCCCTGGTAAGCACAGGAAGGTAACAATAAGACTTGGACTGGGAGCACTGTTAATTTTTAGGTGAAGACACTACGGGTTCATCACCTGTGCTGTGCTAACCCAGGTTCAGCCAAGGGGGAGGCACCACTCGGTACCCACAGCACAGAAAAACCCTGCACCTCTCAGAAAAACCCTGCACCTCTCAGATCCCCACACCTCCCAGGGGGAATTTATGGAGAATTCCTCCCCAGCAGCTCCCGGGGAGCCTCTGCTGAAAGGTGAAATAAAAGCTGTGCAGCTGATTCTCCTGGAATCACCCAGGCTGGAGCACAGGAGGTTTGGGTTGGTGTTTGAGGCTTCAGCCAAGCCTCCCCCTGACCCTGCCACAGCTGAGAGCACGGAATTACCCTGGTGCTGTTTGTCTTGCAGTCTGAGAGCCTCTTGGTGTGTTAAACAATCACCACTTTTGTGCCATTACACCACATTTCAAAGTCACAAAACAAATTAATTAGTGAGCTCGTGCCACCTCGTCCTTAATCTCATTAGGAAAGACTAATGGCTACAGAATCAATTATTTCATACAGATTACTGCCTCAACACCATCAGCCTTAACATCACTCATTCTGAATTCTCAATTCCATTGTCATTTCCTCCACTAGTTTAATTACAACCCTTAATTAAGCCCCTTCTTTAATCAACTTTATAGCTGTGTCCATTCATTTATGGCTGCATATAAAATAAGAAACAAAACCAAACTATCCCAGAGCTTTGGGGGCAGCAGCAGAGCTCTCCCAGGATTTGCCTGGCCCAGCTGTGCTCCAGGAACTGCAGGAATTCCTTCCTGTGAAATACCCACAGAAAGCTCAGAACAAACACAAATAAACTCAACATTTCTAGCTAAGGTTGACAATTCCATAGCACAGTTTGCATTTGGCAGTTCCTGACGATCCAGTGGATTTGAGATGGTGTGGACACACCTCATTCTTTCTTCTGGCAGTTCAGTTTCTGGGGGGATGCAGCTGCTGCATTTTCCAGAACAGATCACTTCACTTCCAAAGCAGTAATTGAGATTTTCCAGCTTCCCTCTCCACTGCTATCATAAACAGTTTGTATTTCATTCCAGTGCAGTGTGGGAGTAACAAGTTTCTCCACTGGTCTAACACATTTCTACTTTTCCTTTTTTTTTGCTGATTTTTTTTTTTCCACAATGGTAAAAAAAAAATCTTTTTCCAAGTTATTTCCTGATAAAGAACCCAATTGTTTGGGTTTTTTTACTTCAATTCCATCTTTCATACTCTCATGCATAACTGATAGAACTGCCCAGTGACTTTTCTTTAAGATCTACTAAAATAATGCACCAAAGGGAAATGAGCAACAAAAATGAGAAAAGCCACCACCCTCTCTGTATGCAAATTTCTTCTTTTAAATACAAAAAATGAGACCATGGGAATCCTATTTCAGTGAGCAAATTAACAGAAGGTCAGAAAGCTTGATCTTTGTCACCGGTGTCCTCTGTCTGAAAGCTGAACTGCCATTTAAATATTTATTAGGGAGAGCTGTAATTGCAGGTTGAGAGCTGTGAGAGAGCTCTGCAAGCACAAAAGAGGAAACTGAAAATATTCATGACATGGGAGATATTCCACCCAAGGAAGATTTGGGTGAAGGAAAGGAGCACTAAGCTGGAATCTTGGTAATTTATGAATCCAGACACATCAGGAAGTGTCCTAAAGCCTTTTAATTTTGGGGTCTGTTCTGGGACTCAAACACAGGAGAGAAGTTCAGACTTTACCAGCCACTGAAAACTGATGAAAAAAGTGGTTCCAAATGCTGACAGGAGCACAGGCAGCACACAGAACCACGCTTCACTGTTATGAATATTTTGTAATGAAATAAACGAAGGAGGAGAAGCAGCTGCAGAGACATCAAAGTGGAGAGAGCAAAGAAAGGTGCTCAGAGCTTCATCTGTTCCCTGGGCTGGAGAATCCTCTCCCAGCAGGGGAAGGGCTCTGGCTACAGAATCCTCCTGCCTGCTTTTAGTGCCTTTAATGAAGTTTGTGCCTCTCCCTGTAGTCTGATATCCAGTTTATTGCAGTTTCTGCTCGAGTTATTCCAGTTGGCACCACGGGAAGGCTCAGAGATTTCCCAGCCAGCCCTTCCTGCACAAAGCCCAGATAATCCAAAGGGACCTGTTCTCCCTGCAGGCCCAAATGTGCTTTCCACACACGGGGAATGTTCCCATTTTGGCCTCTCAGGAATTTCCCCCAGGCCCAGGGAGCCCCAGCCCTGCTGAGGATGAGGCTCTGCAAAGCCAAAGGGCAGCACAGCAAACTCACAGGGGAGATCAGTTCCTGGGAGAAAAATGCTTAAAGAACTTCCTTGCAATAACCTGGCTGCTTGAAAGGGAAGTAATTATGAGATAAATAACAGCAAAAGTCTATTAAAAATACACACAGTGAGCTTGACAGGAATTCTCCTCAGCCATCAGGAGAGGATGAGTATTTGGCTTTCCAGAAAAGATAATTACCTGCAGGGTCCCTACCTAATTATCCCATGGCACTGGGAGTTTTGAAAGCAAGCTGTCATTGGAAAATGGAAAGTGGGCTCCAAAAGAAAGAATCACAAGTTCCTGTTAAATGATTTTTGGAAGCTTGGAACAAAAGGTGCTCCTTGGTTAGACAAGGCACCGTCCCAAAGTGCTCCACTGATGACACCTGGTGGAGTTGTCAGCTCTCTGAACACGTTTCACACTGGGGCAAGCAGGGACCAAACCGCAGGACACTGGATTGTACTCTGAATTAATCTGATGTTTTTAGCGCTCTGTTCTGTCACTGCTCATTGCAGCTCCCGTCCCTGCCAGCTGTGCCATTTGTCAGACACAAAGCCCGGCCTCAGCTGAGCCTCCAGCATCCCTCACAGCTTTTGTGGTGTGAGCTTCTGTTCTTCTGCTCAGGGGTTCTGTCCCTCTGCTCAGGGCTTCTGTCCCTCTGTCCCTCTGCTCAGAGCTTCTGTTCTTCTGCTCAGAGCTTCTGTTCCTCTGCTCAGAGCTTCTCTTCCTCTGCTCAGAGCTTCTGTCCCTCTGCTCAGAGCTTCTGTCCCTCTGCTCAGAGGTTCTGTTCCTCTGCTCAGGGGTTCTGTCCCTCTGCTCAGGGGTTCTGTTCTTCTGCTCAGAGCTTCTGTCCCTCTGCTCAGAGCTTCTGTCCCTCTGCTCAGGGGTTCTGTTCCTGTGCTCAGAGCTTCTGTCCCTCTGCTCAGAGCTTCTGTTCCTCTGCTCAGGGGTTCTGTCCCTCTGTTCCTCTGCTCAGAGCTTCTGTCCCTCTGCTCAGAGCTTCTGTTCCTCTGCTCAGGGGTTCTGTTCCTCTGCTCAGGGGTTCTGTCCCTCTGCTCAGAGCTTCTGTCCCTCTGCTCAGAGCTTCTGTCCCTCTGCTCAGAGCTTCTGTCCCTCTGCTCAGAGCTTCTGTTCCTCTGCTCAGGGGTTCTGTCCCTCTGCTCAGGGGTTCTGTTCCTCTGCTCAGGGGTTCTGTCCCTCTGCTCAGGGGTTCTGTTCCTCTGCTCAGGGGTTCTGTTCCTCTGCTCAGAGCTTCTCTTCCTCTGCTCAGGGGTTCTGTCCCTCTGCTCAGGGGTTCTGTCCCTGTGCTCAGGGGTTCTGTCCCTCTGCTCAGGGGTTCTGTCCCTCTGCTCAGGGGTTCTGTCCCTCTGCTCAGGGGTTCTGTCCCTCTGCTCAGGGGTTCTGTTCCTCTGCTCAGGGGTTCTGTTCCTCTGCTGAGATGAGCATCACTGCAGGGTTCACCTCGGATCTCAGCATTCCCCACTCTCTCCACCCTGCTGAGGGAATCCCTCCCGGCTCCCTGGGCTCCTCAGTGCCCTTGCCAAGGAAAGAACATCCTGCAGTGTGATTGCTGTGCCCTGCAGTGCAGATGGGCAGGACAGAAAACACCTCACAAGAGATGAGCAACAGCTGCTTAGAGAAGTAACCTGAACTTTCCTAGAGGTTGGCAACCTGAACCTGTTGATTCCAGCTAAAACAAAAACCCCATTTCCTTCTGCACCTGAGCTCTGGTGACAGACACAAACCTCAGCCTTGAAATGCAGACACCTTTTCTGGCCTGGCTGTTGCCTTTAACAATCCTGCTTCCCCCAGCAGTTTGGTCCTTCAGTGGAACTGCTCTGGAGGCTGTCAGCTCCTCCATAGGACCAAGAACAAATGGGCAAGGTGTGTTTATCATCAGACAAAAAAAATCCTTCTTTCTCTGTGCAAACAGCCTTCCAACATCAGCCAGACTGAACAATTCCCACCATGACAGCAGAGAGGAAACCCTACTGAAAATGCAGAGTTTGGCTTGTGGCTAATTACACAGATGGAGCTTTGGGTGAATGGAGATCTTGATTGTGAATGGGAAGATTGTTGATTCGATTTTTTAATAAATAAATTTAAAAATTAGAGCTCACTTGTCCCTTGCAGCTCAAAGTAAGAGAGAACAATAGGCAGTCCTGGAGGCTGTCCAGGCTTGCAATCCCAGCCTGGAACAGAAACATCCAGAGTCTGCATCACCAGAAGGATAAAATGAATGCAGACAGTTGGCAAGAAAAAATCCCTGATAAGCCATAAAATGCTCACACCAAGCAATGGAAAACACTGCAGAAGAACTCTGATTTCCTCTGGTTTGATAAGTGAACGATGTGGCAACGTGAACTGCTTCCTTCCAAGTGAAGGAACAAGACCCAGCTAAGGACTGGGTTTTCTTTTTTTAATTGGAACAATAAAATCTTCAGCAGCTAGATGAACCTAGAAACTATTGAACTACTTTTGCACAGCTTTCCACACTTTCCTGTGTCTGAGATGACCAGGGCTCTGTGCTCCCTCCCTTTGAATCAGCCCCTCTGTGACCTCCCTGCACACAAACCCTTCCTCCATCAATGAAACTCCTCACAAAACCCAGCACTGCTGGGAGCTCCCCCGAGCTTAAAAAATCCTCCTCTCACTTCTCATACCCTGCCCTTAATTCTCCTCTTTCCTGCAGCCAATATCACATTGCCCTGCCCTTCCAGTTTAAAAATCTCCATCTCTCTGATTTTCATCGTGGCTTTGCTGTAGCTGACACCAATTCTCCAAAGCACTGCAGTCTTGAGGGTTCCCATATTTTTAGCTACTGTGCCAAATTGCTGTGAATTTAATTAGTTAAACACCTATCTGCAGAAATCTATGCTAAATTCAGAGTGAGAGTCTGCTGTCAAAAGTTTTTATGACAAATTCAAAGCAACTTTGGTACCTTCTGGGCAGGAAGCTCTGATGCAAATGACTCATGCTGCTGTGTTAATTTAAAACCACTTCTAGCTGGAAGTCTCAAAAAGCAGAGCATCACAGAACGTGCCAATAAATCCTGTGGCCAAAGCAAGGCACGATTCCTGGGACAAACACAAATCTGACTAGATGGAAAAATTAATAATAATTTATTTATTACTCTTTAACGCTCTGATATAAAATTTACAAGGACAGACTAAGATAAAGAGGTGAGAGACACGTCTTTACCACTGAGAATTTCTTGCATAAAGTATAAGTATGAAATAATTTACCCAATTTACAAATTAGAGAAAGGTTTTTGAGCATAAGGCTGGCTGCTTTCTCCTTTTGTTGATGCTGCAGATGTGGAGAGCTGGGGTGAGGAATGCCCCGTGCTCACAGCACTCTGCACACCCTGCACTGTGCATTAACCCCCAGCTCCAGCCTGGATAAACCTCCTGGCTGACAAAAGAAACCTTAATCAGCACCAGATATCTTCTAGAATATTCTTTTTAATGGGAAATTTCACAACATCTCATATGTTAACAGGGACCTCACGTTCAGGTTCCAAGGAGTACAGGGGATGTGCACATGGCAAAGCTGTCACACATCCAGCAAAGCTTTTAAATCTCCATTTCCAGCACCACGAGTGAACCAGCCCCTGCACCCCCCTGCAGGAGCTCCACACTACCCAACACAATGCCTGTCTTTTCCATGGGGCTGCTCATTTTTATTTAAATGAATTGTGCATCAGCCAGACCAGTTTTTCTTTCATTTCACACATGTAACTAATATATTTCTTACTGGAATTATCCCACAGTGATACTACCACAAGTCTGAGGAGAATCAGGCCTTTAAGCCCTAAGTATTATCAACATAAAATGTAAATCCTTTAAAAAGGATTTGAGGTGGCTTTTCATGAGAAGATGACAGTCAGGAGAACGTCTGACTGCCCCTGCCATAAACAACAGGACAAGAGCTGGGACAGGTTCTGCTGAGCTGGAGCCCAGTTTGGACAGGTTCTGCTGAGCTGGAGCCCTGCTGGGACAGGTTCTGCTGAGCTGGAGCCCAGTTTGGACAGGTTCTGCTGAGCTGGAGCCCAGTTTGGACAGGTTCTGCTGAGCTGGAGCCCAGTTTGGACAGGTTCTGCTGAGCTGGAGCCCTGCTGGGACAGGTTCTGCTGAGCTGGAGCCCAGTTTGGACAGGTCCTGCTGAGCTGGAGCCCAGTTTGGACAGGTTCTGCTGAGCTGGAGCCCAGTTTGGACAGGTTCTGCTGAGCTGTCCTGTCCCAGGGATCTGCTCCCAAGCCCTGCACTGGGCTCTCTGTCTGGAGAAGGAGCAGGTTGGCTCAGAGGTTGTGACTCTGCCCTGGAGCTGTTTCCCAACCCAAATGATCCCTGATTCCAGGACTCTGTGAACCAGTCCCATCTTCACACTGAGCTTCCCCCTCTCACCTTCCACAGAGCACATTCCAGCTCTGCAGGAAAGCTGTGAGCACAAATATTGCAACACATCCTTGCAATGGAAAATAAACCAAAAATCCCACCCCAGCACATCTCCTGAAAGCCTTTACCTTGCCCATTCTGCTGGCAGGCTTAGATAAGCACTCGAGAGGGAAACTGAGAGAGCTCCAGACGGGAAAGGTTAATATTGCTGTGGCGTGGCTTGGTTTTGTACAGTGATTAGGCTCCCTGCCAGCCTGATTCCTTCAATGTTTTAACTATCTGCAGCTGAGTGATTACATTAATAAACTTCCAGAGCAGACAGCACGCTGAATTCAAGCCACTGTTCACATAGGAAGAGAATGGATGTCTTTAAAAACACTCTCTTCTAAACTCTAGGGGAAAAGAAAGGCAAAGCCTGGCCTGATTTTCTCTGAAAGAATCTTCCTTAGAAACCTCCAGCAACCTCTTGATTCTCAGCAGGATTTTTAGGACCAGAATTCCCTCTCAGCTGAAGAAAGGATTTTTTTCTTTATTTTTAAGGTTGTAGCAGCAGATCTAAGGTTCCTGTGCATCACCCATCACAGGTGTGCATAACTCAGATCCCAGTCATAACATCCCCAGAAATTACAGTTGGGAGACCTTAAGGTCAAAAGCATTCACCTGTTCTGTCCAGGCTGAGAGGAAAAATCATCAGCAATGATTCATAACCAGAGAGGAACAGGTGAGACCTGAAATCTCCAGGTCAGCTCCACCCAAAGAGCTCAGACAGAGCCCCAAGTCTGTCTCACAAACAAATGATGGAGCAGGGATGGGCAGGGAGTGAATCCAGCTATGGAGAGCACAAATAAGAATATTTTCACGTTTGGGTAACTGGGAAAACGCTGCTGGCACAGCGGGAGAGCTCTCAGCAAGGCCACGATGTTTCCCAGTGTGTGAGGCAGCAGCAGGAACCAGCACAATTCATTTTCCTGCAGCAGGAGCAGCTCCCTGAGCCTCCCCTGGAGCCTGCCCTGGGCCCTGGCAGGATGGGAGAGGAGGATCTGCAGAGCTTCCAGACTCACCTTCCTGCAGGGAGCCCAGCAGCTCCTCCAGCACGGAATCCTCTCCCATCCCTTCCCCTGCCAGGATCCAGCTGCTGGATTTGGCTTCTCTGGTTGTTAATTCATTTCTCATTTATGCAGCAGGAAATGACTGAGCGTGTTCCGTGTGCATTGTACAGAAACCTCCACATCTCCTGCTGGCTTTCCTCGCTGCAGCGGAGCTTTGGTGTGGGCAGCTCTGCCACTTTTCATTCCCAGCCCTGCCACTGACTCACTGCAGAAATTTGGTGAAATTCCTGCCCTTCTGAACAAAATGGGGATCACAATCATTCTTACCTAGGAGATGTGCACAGGGACTTTGTTAATTAATGTCTGTAAGGACTTTGAAATCTCGAGATGAAAGGCAAAGTGCATCTCGTGAATCCGTGAAACATAAAATAATGCACAACTGGAATAATGCATTTGCCACTCCTTTAGTGCATTTAACACTTCTTAACCATTAATCCTGTGCTTGCAAAGGGCAAACTGCTGCCACTGCATTGGAAACAGACCTGCAGAGAGAGAGCCAGAGGCCAATAAATCTGTGGAATCTCTGCCTGCAGATCTTCCTTCACCTCACTGAGGAGAGTGAGTTTAACACCCCAGTATCTGCCACAGTGCCTGGAGACAAACGTGCCCAAAACAGCTCCATGGAAAGGAAACAAAGGAGCCTGGGCTGTGTGTGCTGCATCATCTGCAAGCTGATCCCAGGGGCTTCCAGCAGAGCTGCTCTGTGCCCCTCCTGCAGCTGAGAGCAGCCCAGCCCAGGCCACGGAACAAACACAAACATAAAATAACACAAAGTGATGGCAAAATGTGCATCAGCAGCAGGGGGAGCTTACCCCAAACACAGCCATTTATTAGTGTGACTTTCTGTTCTACCTTTGTGGAGAGAACCTGGGTGTGATCCCAACATTCCACCTGAAGCACGAGTATGAGGGGCTCAGAGGGATTCTGGAGACAGTACAAGGAAATAACCCAGTGAATTTGGCCCCATGGGAACAACAATTCAAAAGAAAATTCTGCTTTTCCCAAGAACACCTTTGGGGAAAACCTACAAAAGAATAGCAGAACTATTCATAAATATGATGGCAGTGAGAGACTGGGAGAAACCTTGGGCTTCCAGAGCAGATGGAGCTTTTACTTAGGAGCTCTGCACTGAAAAATATTCACTCACCTACACTGAGAGAAGTACCAGAGGCACCATGTAAAGACTGCAAAAGTAAAAGGGTTTTTTTTTTACATAAATAACATTCATGCAGCACTTGGAGAAAGGGTTCATTGAGAATTCCTGACTTCAGACAGAGAACAAGGCCAGGGAGCCCTCAGACAAGGTAAAAACTGGGGCTGGGTTAGAGCTCAGCCAGGCAGATGCTGTGGAAAAGTTTCACTGAAGATGAGCAGCTTTTGGCATTTCTGAACATTCCCATCACCCTGGCAATCTCTGGGTGCTTGAATTGGAGCACCAAGTCTGTGCCTGAGTCAGAATTAGGGATGAAATCAGACCTACCTTGTCATTCTGTCACTATTAGACAAGAAAGAATAAGCTCTTTTAGTGTCTCATGAGATAAGCTCCCCAAATTCCTGGTTTATTCATACAGCCCTTTCTTCTGGCTTGTTCCAGTTCCAACCCATCCCTCCTGAACACAAATCCTACACTGACACGAAAAGCCAAAGCTTTGAGATGTGTTTTAAGTATCCCACACTCTTTGTAAATGGTTTTAATTACTGCTGATGGAAATAACGGGGTTTGTTTCTCACACGTCTCTCCTGCCCTTCCAAACGTGCCTCATAATTTGAAGAGATGTGAGACACAGAGTGGATGTTGTGATATTTCCCCTGAAGTATTTACCTGCTGGTTTTATTATTTGTGTAATTGTGGTCTATTATCAATCCATTTTTTATCATCTATTATCAATGATGGACAGTGATAGCTGAACATTCCTGTGGCACTTCATCCCTAAAGCAGGTTTGATGGAAGGATAAAAATCCAGATGCATTTTTCCCATGCACAGGAGGAGATTTACCATGTATCTGAACAGCTTACACTGCACCAGCCCATGATGAAAGAAACCCATTTCAGCCCTGAAGTTATCCCAGTAAATGAGAAATTCTGACAATAGGGATGCCATGGACCTTTAAAAGCACTGAGCTCACAGGCATACCTTATTCTGCCTAGCTAATGCCAGCAATTATACTTTTAATGAACGTAGCAGAGAACAAAAACCAAATAGTGCTGCATGCCTCAAATCTGCATTTTCCTGTCAGCCATGACTGCTATGAAAGTTCTGTGCTCCTGGCAATCCTTACACACCACAAACAAAGTCTCATTTTCAGCCTGAGGCAGATGTGGTGTCAAGGTCAGACCCTTTCTGCTGACTTGGGAGCTGTGCTTTGGAGGGGGAGTAGTCCACAAATGCCAAGCCTGGAAAATCTAAATTGTCATGTACTGCTGAGGACAAAGCCAGCAGCACAGACAAGGAATTAGTAAAACTAATTAGTAAAACTCATCAGTGTTTAACAGAGAGCTCTTCTGAGCTCACGTTTACCAGATGATCTGGAGATGCAAGTGCAGACAGACAACAGTGGAATCCCTTTACCCACATGGGAAACAAATGGGTGATACCTTTTAATTCATTGTGGTTTTTCCACTCCACCTCCTCTCTGGGTGTTTTTTAAGCCTCTCCATTTCTTCCCTCCTGACCCCAAAGCCTGGGAAATCCTCCAGGACCTGACCTGAGCACCAGAAGAAGCACAAGAGCTGAAGTGGGCAAACCAGGCTGCAGAAACCCCAAAGAGAACACCAGTGGATACTCTGCTCCAGACCCCTCTCCTGCTGTAAAAAACCTTTCAAACAATAATTTCCAACTCACTGCAGCCAGTTCCATCCACACATTCCATCCACACAGCCCAGCTGCACTAGGGAACATTTCCTGTTAGCTACAGCAAATGAGAGTGAGGAAACATCCTTCTCAACAGCATCATGGGCCCTTCAATGCTATTAAATAAAGTGATGCTAAATAATCAACAAGGTGGTTTGATTAAATGTCCCGGCAGTTTTTTATGTAACAGAGTAAATGTTGGTTACACAAAGCACAAAGGGGCAGGAGAGGGGGAAGGCAGCACCTCTGAAAGGGCTAAAATGCAGGGCAGGGAGGAAGGAGAAGGCTTTTCCTTTGTGCTCCTCGATTTCTGCGTGCCTGTGCCGTGTCCAGCTGGATTTCTGTCCAGGGAGGGCTCTGGGGATGCTCTGAGCTGGAGCCCAGCGCTGTTCCGGAGCTGGGAACGCTCCAGCTGGGCAGTGACACCTCCATGGGTGCTGTGCCACTGAAACCTGCCTGTTCCCTCCTGTACAGGGCACAGGAACTGCACTCACAGCTGCTCCTGCTCTCTGCTCACAGCAATCCTCCCAAAAACAGCCAGAGAAGGCACCTGAGCCCCACGGTGCCACAGCCTGGGCTCAGCAGCTCAGTCACTGCCCGGCTCCTGAGCTCCACCACCATGGACAGCTCATCCTCCTCCCCTGCTGTTCCCTAAACTCTTCTGTCTTATTTCAAGACAAGCAAAGATTGTGTATTGACAAAACTTTTATCATTATGTTATAAAAATATCAGCAGCTTGAAGCTTTATATGCTTCATTTCCTTGTAGCAGAATTTGCAGAAATTAGAGAGACATTTTTCCAAAGGGAAGTTGGGCTGCAGGCTGAGCACAAGGTTCAGGGTTTATGATAATCAGTAACTATCAACATCCAAGGTGGCAAAACTCTCATCTGGGATGGTGGCTGGGCTCAATGTCCAGAGTGGCTGCTTTACCCTGGCTGTGTGTGAAACATCCCTTTTGGAGCTCTGAGCAAAGCTGAGAGCTCCCATCCCTGCAGGGGCTGGAGCCAGCAGAGCTGTGCCACGGTGTCACCCCAGGAGCAGCCCTGGCTCCCGTCTGCCCTGTCCCTGTGCTCACACATTGTCTGCACAAAGCTCTCAAAACCCTGGCTGGCTCTTCTGTCCTGCTCCAGCCTCAGCAAGAGCCCCAGGCCCAGGGACAGGGGAGGATCCCCCTGGCAGGGCAAGGAACGAGCTGCTGCTGCAGGTTCTGCAGAGCTTCCCTTCCCTCCCTGCTGTCCCTGGGGTCCCTGGTGTCCCTGTTGTCCCTGGGGTCCCTGGTGACAGCTCTGCCGTGCCTGTGTCACTGTCAGCACAGAGCTGATCCTCCTCAGCCTCACCATCCCTGTCCTCACCAACAGAGCAGCCACGAGCTGCAGCTTTCCTCAGAAACACAAAAACACCGGCTGTACCCACCTGCCCTACCAAAACCCCCAGAAAACTGCAGAAAACTGCAGAAAACTGCAGAAAACTGCAGAAAACTGCAGAAAACTGCAGAAAACTGCAGAAAACTGCAGAAAACTCCTTTACAGCTGCCTCTGTTCCCGTTCCAATTCATCCAGGAGCCACCAACCACGGTGACACAGCAGCCTGAACTGTACTTAATCTTCCAATAAACCAGAGTTACTAAAGGCACAGGCAGTGTGTGGTAAATACATTTACACAGAAGATTTAAGGCTGTTGCATGGAGACCCTTCCAGAGGGACATTTATATTTCCAGGATACCCAACAGGCAGCCCTTGCCATGCACAAACTGACTGCAGCCACCCTGATTTATCACAGTAGCAATTTTTTAAAAGATTAACACATTTGCAGACTCATTACTATGAGTAGCACATGGGCAGTTAATTTAAAATGAAACAATAAAAATTTTAGAAGATCAATACTTCCCCCTCCCCCTTTCTTATCCAACATTTAATTAAGAGAAGCAATACAATGGATAAATGTTAGACCAGGTTCTGCCAACAATACTCATGGATTTCCACTGACCCTGCTGAATGATCTTGGGTAAATAAACCTGAAGCACATTGAAAATTTCTGACCTGCAAAATGGACAGAATGATATCAAAACACCATTCTCAAGCACTCAGTAAAGAGTTTTAAAGCAGACTAAGAACTTCTCTAGACAAAACACAGGTTCACACAATTAGATTTCAGTATGAGATTATAAACTTGTAAGTCTGATATCCTTTAAAAAAAAAAAACCAACACACAAAATTTCATCCAGCTCTTCCTCATTTCTAATTGCAGCTCCCACTGCAAGGCCACAGCAGCTCCTGCCCTCCCTGCAGATGAAGAGAGGCAGAAGATCCCCTGTGATCATCAGAGAGCACAGCCAGAGCCACAGACAGCACTCAGCCTCCAGGGCCATACCCTGGCCACAAAACCAAAATGAGATTATTTCCTCCAGGGCCAGGCTGGTCCCTCCATGGAGCGCTTGAGCTGCACTGGACAGTGCATAAATACGTGTAGAGATGTGTAAAGATGTGTAAAGATGTGTAAAGATGTTTAAAGGTGTATGAAGGTGCACCAAGGTGCTTTAGGCACCAGGAGGGTGGAGCTGTGTGTGAAGCAGGAGCAGGTTGGAGGGAGGGAGGGAGAAGAGCTCTGACCCTGAGTGGACACCTCGCTGTCATTTACAAAAGTGCTCCTTTAGCAAACCAGAACCTAATGAATTACCAAGCATTAAAAATTGATGGTCCCTACCCAGCACTTTTTAAAGCTGCCTTGATTCCTGTTTTCATTTCACATCAAGCAGCAGAGCCCAGCTGAGATCTGTGGGAGGCGAGGGGGGGATGAACTGAGGCTCTCTGTGTTTGTTCTGTGCTCAGGCCACTTCAAAACCGGCGTGAGCAAAGCTCTCAGCAAAGCAGAAGGGCTCCTGGCATCCTGCATTTAATTTCTGTTTGATCATTACCTGGCATGCCAGGGTTTAAATGCGAGCCCTGCAGGGGAGGCAGGCAGAGCCATGCAAAGCATCTCGCCAAGGAAGACAATTGACCTGACAACCGAGGGCACAAATCTTGTGCCAGAACAAACCATCCACAAGATTTCTACAGTCATCCTACATAAAAAACCTGATCAGACTGCTGGCTTCAGACAGAGCCTTATGTCAGGCCCAGTATGACACAAGCACATTTTCCCCAACTACTTAAAGGTTATGTAATAGAGATCTGCAGAGCATTAGCAGCCACATGACACGTCCCACTAAGATTTCAAACTGCCACCTACAAAATTTAATTAGCAAGCAGTAAACAAGGGAGAAGGGAAGAAACACACTCCTGGAGCTGGCAGGGAATATTGCTGAGGTTCTGAAGGATGTGCAGGATTGGGGGCAGGGAGGTGGGGGGGAACAGAAAGTCAGATTTAGCAGGAGGGGAAGCTGTGAGTGTCACAGAGCAGGGAAATGCAGTGAACAGGGGAATTCAGCCCTGTAGTGCTGCTTGCAGTGATAACTGTGAGCTTCATCCCTGAATTGTGAGCATCCCCAGCTACCTCTGTGCTGTGCTGTGCTTCCAGTGATAATTGTGAGCTTCATCCCCGAATTGTGAGCATCCCCAGCCACCTCCAGGGAGTGCCCAGCCCCATCACGCTGCCAGGGCTCTGTGCTGTGCTTCCAGTGATAATTGTGAGCTTCATCCCCGAATTGTGAGCATCCCCAGCCACCTCCAGGGAGTGCCCAGCCCCATCACGCTGCCAGGGCTCTGTGCTGTGCTCCTGGGACTGGCACAGGTCTGTGAGAGCCTTTGCTGATCAGCAGCAGAGAACAGTGACACTGAGAGGTTCTTGCTGCAGATGCTCTTCCCACACCACTGAACAGGAACCCTGCCATTCCACACCAGACTAACAAAGAACATCTCTTCAGCTCCAGAAGAAGGAGGTACAGAAATGTTCAGCAGGAGCTGAAAAGGTAAAATCCCAGAATAAATTCCCTATTCTGGAGGAATTTAGCCTTGATTTAGGATTTTTCTAACCCTAAACAAGATAACCTGCCTCAAGAAAGGCTTCTTTTCCTTTCAAAGATGGCACGAGGGGGCATCATTGTAAATTTTTCCATCACCCATCCAGTGTAAAAACTTGATGAGGCTGTCTGTAAAAATGATTTATGCTCCTCAGTGAAAGAAAATAAATCAGTCTGGTTCTGGGGGAGGTGGAGCCTGAAAGGAAAAGGGTGCATTGATGGCTGCCCACCAGCTCACCGTGACCACATCAAGCCTTGAGGAAGAGGAGCTGGCTGTGGGATGATCTTTGAGGCAGAAATGGAAGAGGGTTTCAAATTGTCACGGGATGAGAGCAGGGAAGAGGATTTGTGCCTTGCTGTTACGTTCTCAGTGCTTTCCTTTTGCCTGGTCACAGATCACCCTGCACTGCTGCTGACCAGCAAACCCTGGCCACAGCAACACCTTCTGGAAATCGAGCCTGTTTGTAGCAGAAGACAGAAAACTTGATGACAATGATATATCAAAAAAAAAAAAATCAGAAATCAACCCCCTGTCCCATTCCCTCTGTCCTGACACCTGCTCTGTAAATGTTTCTGTCACCAGCAGGGGAACGAGGCTCTTCACTCCACCCTGGACATACCCACGAGCACAACAGAGCATTTAGCTAATCAAATGTTATTCCAGAAACCTCAGAACAAATTCAAATTCCTCTGGCACTCAGCAATATCCTTCTATAAATCAACAGCACACAATGCAGGCTGTCAAGTGATTTATCAGTAGCATCTAGAGGCCTCTGCTGGGATTCAGCATCCTGATGGAGAAAACAGTATTTGGTCTGAAAATCTCATTTCCTAAGCAGATAAAATAAATAGAATGTAGTGGAAAGAGTTCATTATTATTCCCATTTACAGAAGGAGAACAGAGCCCAAGAGACAGCGAATGCTTTGCTCAGGGCCCTTCAGAGGATGTGTGGCAGGGCTGGAAGCCCACTCTGATTTCCTGGGCAGTGTGACACGAGCCTTCAGGGCACTGGAGTTTCCCCCCAAAACCCCGGGCCCAGGTTTCTCACAGCCAGCATCCCCAGGGTGAGTGTGCAGGGTGAACACGGCTCCAGCAGCGCCCTGAGCAGCTTCCAGTGAGCAGAGGAGCCACAGTGAGCATCCAGGGCAGCCCCAGGAGCCTGAGCTGTCCCCAGGGCTCAGTGTCCCTCCCTGAGCCCCCCGGAGCAGAGCAGCCTGCCCAGAGCCCCCTGCTCACCCCTGAGCTCTCTGTGCCTCCCTGGCACGATGCTGGGAGGAATCTGCCTTTTCCCAGCGCTGTGGCTGCACTCCAGTTCTGTTTTCATTCACCACACTGGGATTTATTTGTCAATTCTAGCAGCAAATGGTGCTCTGACAGAGGAAATGCCGCTGTCAGCAGCACTCGGAGGCAATCCTCCTCTGTGGTGGCCAGGCACCTCACACACAGCAGCAGCACTCACAGAGGTCATCACCAGTGGCACCCGGCGCTTTCCAGAAACCTGGACCAGATTCCAGCTCCTTGGTGCTGTGCACAGAGAGATTTTCCAGAGAGAAATTGTTATTTCTACAGCTTGACATTCCATCAGAACAGGATATACAGGCTATGAAAGGGGGAAACAAAGGATTCACACAAAATTCCAGTTTAGTCAGAACCTTTTGCTGAATAATAACCCAAAAATAAGTCCCAGGAAAAGAGTCGTGACTAACAGATTTTTCAGCTCCTGTGACATATTTCATTGCAGTGAGCAGGGCCTGAAACACTTTCAGTGAAATGACAAACAGCCCTGACTGTCAAACCATGCTTCATTCAACATAAATATTGAAAGGACAGGACATGATGCATGACCAGCCAGTTTCTCATTACAGCGTGATTTTGGATGTTTAATTTTGATCTGTGGTGGGCATTGACACACAGAGAGGGAACCCCAAATACCCGAGGATATGAATTATGCAGTGATCACAGGCCTCTGGTTTGTCCTGCAGCGATCCAGACAGGTTCAGGGGTTTGCAGCTCTGATGAATTCAATGCTCAGTGTCACACAGCTCTCCCCAGCGCTCACACAGGGGTGTGTGCCCATCTGACACCCATCTAACACAGCCTGTGCACATGCACAGCTGCACACACAGCTTCTCTGACCTGTGGAGAGATGCTTCAGATTTCCGAGCTGGCAATCACTGAAGCAGCATTTAGCAGCATTTAGCAGCATTTAGCAGCATTTAGCAGCTCTTCAGACCATTTTCATGCAGGAATCTGTGGCACTGCACTGCCCCATATTTTGTTCCATCTCACTTTTCCTACCCCTAAAAGCCACCTGCTGTTTCAGAGCTGTAAGTTGGTTTGAATTGCAGAAATTTCAGCGCTCTGCCTTTCTCGAGAAGGTGCTGCAGGCAGAGACAGATCCACCAGGCTGGATGTGGCAGCTGATGCAGCCGTGCTGGGTCCCAGCAGGCTGGAACTCGCTCGGGTCTGCAAGCAGGGAGAGCCAGGGCTGCTCTGCAGCCTGCAGACAGCATGAGCACTTCCCTGCTCTCATTTACAGCCCGTCTCCTCCCTACTGAAAACAAAACAGCCTCCACAAGGCCACCGACCAGGCCCAGCAGACCGAAAAGAGGCACCTAAAAAAGACCCAACCTCCTTTAAGGTGCTACAAGTAGCACATAGGTATTTCAAAGGCTGTCTGCAGTGGTGAGTGCTGGCTGACATCTGTAATATCTGATCTGAATTACATTCTTCAGTTGTCAGCTGGGCAGACTTGAAAGCCCTCCTCTAATAAAAATGTGACACCTCCTGATCAAAAACACCAAAATACAAAGTGACTACAGCAACTTTCCTGTCAGTGCCACGTACTGCTGCTTTCTATTATATTGACTTTATGGGGATGCTGTAACTTCCCCTCTGCTGCTTGGTCTGTGTTTCAGTATTTCTTGCTCTTTTCTTAAGGCAGCTCTCCTGTCTTGCCAAGCAATAGTCCTTAATTTTATTTCCATGATAACAATCATGGTATTCTTCCCCTGTCACAGAATACTTGGTGCAGTTCTTAATGTTACAACCAATGGCTTTGAATTTAGATTATTTCTTCAAAATATATCCAACCCCTTAAGAAGCAGACTCTGTATTTGCCAGCTGCAGTGTCAAGACTCGCTAATCAGTCATTCTGCTGAGTTATTTTATATTTCAGCCCTGCATCACTCCCTGCCGTGGTCAAAGCAGCCCAGGCAGTGTTTTAGCTCTAAAATAACAGGCAGCAGCAGCAGCTTAGAACAGAAAACCCAAAGCTTTCCTGTGCACTGAGATTCTCCTGTCACAGCTGCACTGAGCCCGTGTACAGCTGTAATGTCGACCATCACATCACTCCGGGAAAGACACACCCCCTGCCCAGCGCCACAAAAACACCGATTCTGGGGAGAGGTTGATGGAACCCCTGCAGAATCCCCCGGAACACCGAGCACGGCGCACCAGCACACGCTAATTCACTGCTATTTATGGGAATATGCAATAATCAGCGATTATTATTGTGTTCTGCGATTATTATTGTGCTCTGCAGAACAGCCATGGCCCGCTCCCGCTGTCCCTGGAGCCCGCACAGCCGCGGGTCGGGCTGGATGTGCCGGCAGCTCTGGGCAGAAAGGATGAGCCATTTCCCGGCCATCGCTCCCGTTCAGCATCACATGCCAGACCGGCCGCACGTATCAGCCCAGCCGCTGGCTCTGAGCAGGAGCGGCGCCGGTGACTTTGCCGTGACACCACAATCCGCATTTGCAAAGCAAAGCCATCCTGTGCGGCTGCACCGCGCTCGGGGCTGGGGCAGCACCGGCAGCACCAACTTTGCCCACAGACACCGGCACAGACAGAAACGCAGCCATCAAACCTGCCAAAATGGCTTTTATCTCATTGGAAACCCTCGAAGTGCCTGGGAAATGACATTAGATTAAACATCAGTCGGAGGGAGGATGGAATAATCTAGCAAGAGTTTAATCCCTTTACCTAGCGCTCGTGCACGATGCACATTTCACCATTCCGAGCGGCGCCCAGAAGGGAAAATTCACTGAAGGGCACGGCCAGATTGCTGCAGAATAATAAACTTTGCCTGCCTGCGATAGAGTTACCGCTGCCAGAAGGGATTCTCCCCCCGCATCCCCATCCCCATCCCCGCCGGGCCCGCAGAGCCGCGCTGCTCTGGGGGAGAGAGCGAGACATCCCCGGGTACCTGTGCGGGCTCTGGGGGAGAGATCGAGACATCCCCGGGTACCTGTGCGGGCCCTGGGGGAGAGATCGAGACATCCCGGGGTACCTGTGCGGGCTCTGGGGGAGAGATCGAGACATCCCCGCGTACCTGTGCGGGCTCAGGGGGAGAGATCGAGACATCCCCGCGTACCTGTGCGGGCTCAGGGGCTGCCCGGGGCTCCGGGGCTCATCTCGGGCCGGAGCGGGGCCGGCGGCGGCAGCAGCAGCTCCGGTGTCGGGGCCGGCAGCAGCAGCAGCAGCAGCTCCGGTGTCAGGGCCGGCAGCAGCAGCAGCAGCAGCTCCGGTGTCAGGGCCGGCAGCAGCAGCAGCAGCAGCTCCGGTGTCAGGGCCGGCAGCAGCAGCAGCAGCAGCTCCGGTGTCAGGGCCGGCAGCAGCAGCAGCAGCAGCTCCGGTGTCAGGGCCGGCAGCAGCAGCAGCAGCAGCTCCGGTGTCAGGGCCGGCAGCAGCAGCAGCAGCTCCGCTGTCAGGGCCGGCAGCAGCAGCAGCTCCGGGGCCGGCGGCGCTCGGGGCCGGCGCTCGGCGGGCGCTGTGCGGGCGGGCAGAGCCGAGCGAGCATCATCACACGGCGATCGAGCCTATGAGGCAGCAGCGCTCCCACAGCCGCCCCAAGATGGCTTTCCCCGCTGCCGGGCCCGCCTCACATGGCCCCGGCAGCAGCGGGAGCCGCCGGAGGGACCGCGGGGAGCCGGGATGGAACAGCCGGGATGGGAATAACCGGGATGGGATGGGAACAACCGGGATGGGAATAACCGGGATGGGAATAACCGGGATGGGAACAGCCGGGATGGGAACAACCGGGAGGGGATGGGAACAAGCGGGCCGGGCTGGGATAGGCAGAGCTGCGGCAGGCACAACCTCTGGTGCGGACACAGCCGGGCCGGACAGAACCGGGCCGGACAGAACCGGGCACAGCCGGTTCGGCCTGGGCAGAGCTGGGGCGGGCACAACCTCTGCTGCGGACACGGCCGGGCTGGGCTGGGCAGAGCCGGGCACACCGGACACAGCCGGGCCGGACAGAACCGGCCAGAACCGGGCCCAGCCGGGCCGGGCACACCGGAGCCAGCCGGGCACACCGGGCAGAACCGGGCCCAGCCGGGCCGGACAGAACCGGGCCGGACAGAACCGGATCCAGCCGGACACACCGGGCAGAACCGGGCCCAGCCGGACAGAACCGGACAGAACCGGATCCAGCCGGACACACCGGACAGAACCGAGCCCAGCCGGACACACCGGACAGAACCGGATCCAGCCGGACACACCGGACAGAACCGGATCCAGCCGGACAGAACCGGACAGAACCGGAACCATCCGGACACACCGGACAGAACCGGATCCAGCCGGACACACCGGGCAGAACCGGAACCAGCCGGACACACCGGGCAGAGGCGCTGGCGCTGCGGGCGCTGCCAGCTCGGGGTCCGGGCCGGGTGAGCCGCGGGGCTGGCACGGAGCTGTCACTGCCCGGGTCCCGCAGGGTCCCCCAGTGTCCCCCCAGTGTCCCGCAGTGTCCCCCAGTGTCCCCCAGTGTCCCCGCAGGGTCCCCAGGGCTGCTCGGCCGGCCGATGGCAGGAATGGGTGCAGAAGGGAATTAACGCGGATAACCTGGAGCATCCCGGCCGCTCTGCCCGCGCCTCTTCCCCGGAGAACGGGGGCAGAAGTGCTGAGGTGCAGCTCCCCAGAGAGCTCAGGGACACGCTGGAACGGGACACAGGGAAAGGTTTTTAAATAAATCGAATTTTAGAAACCCGGCTTTAGTCGTTCCCTCGTTGTTTTTCGCTCCTCGTTTCTCCTGAGCAGAGACGATCCGAGTGACAGAATCTGATCAGTTTGGGAGTGCATTCACTACAACATTCACTACAACATGACTGAACTCTCCAGGCTGATGAAGGTTAAATCATCAAGAAAACATCTGAATTATACTGAGTGGTATCTCTGCATTTTCCTTTTAGCATTTTCCAGGAGAAGGAAATATTGCACTCTCAAGGCACCATTTCACTGAATTCTGTTCAAATATCTACAGAAATACATCCCTCAATTCAGTAATGTCTTTCCTGCAGTTCCTTTTCTGATACCAGCCTTCCTCCCATAGTTTTACCATAGGAATAATGAGGAAGAGCAGGAGGATTTTCAGAAAGTTTGTTGTTAAGGGGCAGATTTCCCCTCCAGCCTAACAGCTCTTTGTTAGGTTGGAGTGCATGGGGAGTGCCCTGCTCTCCAGAGCACCTGACGCTGCCCTGGGAGGAATTAGGAGCCATGGAAGAGGGATTGATGATCATCTCTCCCTCAGGATTTTTCCTATCTGGATTTCCAGTTTGTGCTCCGTTTCTCAAAGCCTTCTTCTAAAAATATGGAAAATTATATGAATAAATTTGATTAAGTCACTCTGAAAGTAAAATAGCAACTAGTTTTTAAACTCCCAGTACAGACTCAACTGCTATGAAGGTTTTAAAACGTATTCTTTATTTCAAGAACATGTTTAGCAGTTTGAGTCATACAAATTTGACATATGCAACTTGTTATGCCACAGCAGACGAGAACTGACATTTTACTGGAACTGTAAGGTGTCAGAATTTATTATCATAAACATTTTGTTATTAATTTGGAGTAGTTTTTGTGTGGCCAATATCAGCATTAATGATATAGCTTGGTAATGTTTTTTCTGGCTGCAGTTGTGCTGTTGATGGGCTATTGGCATGTAGAATATACATAACATATATAAGAGTTTGGCTGAGAGCAGAAAGGGAATTCCAGCTCTGTGTGCCATGGAATCCCCAGAATAACAACCCCCAAAGAATGACCCTTCCTCCTTAGGGAAAGACAGAGAGCAAAAAACATCCTTCTGTGGAAGATGAAGGCTCTATGAGGTACCATTTCAACTGGGGCACTTTTCACAGGCTATAATCAATTTCATGTTCTTTCCAGTCCTGAATTACATGAAACAATTATTTAAAATCTATTCCAAGGGATGGGTTCTCCTCCCCTCAGTATGAAAAGCAATGTCTCAGGGTGTTGTTTCAGTCACCCACTGGTGACAAACCCTCCCCTGGCCAGCTCCAGTTTTTGGATGCAAAGCTGGAAAAGGAGCTGACCTCTGGGGCTGCCAGGCCTCACCCTGGCACAAAGGACAGCTGGATCTGCATCCTCAGCATCTCCTTCTGCCTCTGCATCCTCAGCATCTCCTTCTGCCTCTGCATCCTCAGCAGCTCCTGCCCTGGCTCTGCAGCCCCAGCAGCTCCTTCTGAGGAGTGCTGAGACACGCTGAGCTGTGTCTCAGCAGCTCCTTCTGGCTGTGTCTCAGCAGTTCCTGCCCTGGCTCCTGGCCCTGCAGCCCTTCCCACAGCAAAGTCTCCATCTCTCCCCTGCCAAACACGTGGGAGCAGAGACAGGATCTGTCGGAGCTGAACCTCTGTCTGAACCAGGAATATCTGCTGGGCTCTGTGCTCCTGCAGGGCACTCCTTGTGTTTATCCCAACAATCCTGGGCCCCCAGAGCAGCAGGACCCTGCACCCCCTGCACCCCAGCAGCCCAGGGCAGGGGAGCTGGGCAAGCCCAGCCTTTGGGAGCTGGAAGTTGTTCCTCTCACAGGGTTTGCTGCTGTGCAGAGCCCTCAGAGGTGCTGCTGGTGGGGCACAGCATCACAACAGGACCATGGCAAGAGCAGTTTGATGCTGGGGTAGAAATACAAAGTGCAGCAGTGCCACGGAGTATTCCAAAGTACGAGTTCATTTCCTCAGTGAGTCTGGAGTCTAAAGCAGAGGTGTTGTGCCTTCAGACCCAAACTGTCCTGCACAGGACAGCTTATTGCTATTAATTATTGTGTAAATGATCTGTTTGAATGAGAAATGGACAGATAAATATTTGATGTTTAACAGACTGATCAATAAACAATTCTGACTGTAACTGTTTACCAGCACGGTTTGATATTGAGGACTGGGTTTGTACCTACCCACAGGCAGCCCAGCTGATCCTGGAGCTCTTCACACTCCCCTTGCAGCAGTTGGATCTCCAGATCTTTTATGCCTTTGGATTGTTTGTTGATATTTTGCAGATGTTGAGATGTAACATTGACAAAGTACATTTTCTGCTTTGGAGGCAGTGTTCTGGTGATTGTTTTTGTGATGACAGCAGTGTTATTGGATGACAATGTCAATGAAGCTGAAGGCTTGACAGCCTGGTAAGGAGAAAATACATTTTTCATGTCATTCTTGCTAAAGCTTTGTCTGAGGGAAAGAATTTAATTCAAATTCTTTCAAAAATCATAGCGTAAGTGCTTTATTTGGAAGTTTTCTTCCTCAGACACTTCATTCAAACTGTGAGTGAGTGAGAGACAATCTTGTTTGATCAATCACAGGTAAAGAGATAGGGATAGCACAAAGTAATGAAAAGCAGACAATCTTTTTCCTTTCCCCTTTCCCCTTTCCCCTTTCCCCTTTCCCCTTTCCCCTTTCCCCTTTCCCCTTTCCCCTTTCCCCTTTCCCCTTTCCCCTTTCCCCTTTCCCCTTTCCCCTTTCCCCTTTCCCCGTTCCCGTTCCCTGTCCGGTGTCCCAGCCGTGCATGCTGCAGCTGCAGCAGTGCATGCAGCGATGCATTTACCGCTGGATGGCAACCGAGCCCTTCCCCCGGAGCCGCCCGGGAGCGCGGGGGAAACTGAGGCAGCTCGGAGCTGGGCAGTGCCCGGCCGAGGGGAGAGCTCGGGGTGGCCCAGGACAATCCTTTCCCTCGGCTGAGCCAGTCCCGGCACCGGGCACGGCGTTCCTGCCTTTGGGATCTGTTCAGGGACACCCGAGCCTGCCCTGGGCTGGGATGCTCCGTGTGCTCCGGCCCCAGCTCCATCTCCAGCCCCATCCTGTGCCGGGATGTTCCCTGTGCTCCATCTCCAGCCCCATCCTGTGCCTGGATGTTCCCTGTGCCCAATTCCCATCCCCATCCTGTGCCTGGATGCTCTCTGTGCCCCTTCTCTTGTTCCATCCCCATTTCCATCCCCATCCCGTGTCTGGATGCTCTCTGTGCCCCATCTCCATCCCCATCCCGTGTCTGGATGTTCTCTGTGCCCCTTCTCCTGTTCCATCCCCATTTCCATCCCCATCCCGTGTCTGGATGCTCTCTGTGCCCCATCTCCTGTTCCAGCCCCATCTCCATCCCCATCTCCATCCCAATCCTGTGTCTGGATGTTCTCTGTGCCCCATTCCATCCCCATCCCGTGTCTGGATGTTCTCTGTGCTCCATCCCCATCCCCATCCTGTGCCTGGATGTTCTCTGTGCCCCATTTCCATCCCAATCCCGTGCCTGGATGTTCCCTGTGCCCCATTCCAGCCCCATTCCAGCCCCCCTGGGCACAGAGGGGTCCCTGCCATGACCAAGGCCCAGCTCACTCTGACTTTTCTCTCTAAAGCAAGAAATCCTCCAGACTCTGAGTGATGGAAGCTTCTGCCCCAAGCTGGAGCTCGGGCAGGCTCAGCCTGAGCTCAGGAATAACCAATTTGGATGAAAAGAGTCAGAAAAGCAGGAGCAGCCTGAGGTGTGTTACATCTGCTAAATCTGCACATGAATATTTAACTGCTGAGTTCCTTCTATTAGGCATTAAACTGTTGAGTAAATGATGCAGTGAAAAGTTTCCTTGTGTCGGTGTAAAAAGTATCAGAGCGTCAGCGGTGCCAAACACTTCAGTGTTCATTGATTTTTTAAAAGCATTTTTTATCGTGTTTGCATCTGCTGAAGGGAGAAGCATTGGAAGCTCTGGATCCATCAGTGAACAGCAAAGATGAATCAGAGCAAACATCAGGTGAATTTCACTGAGGCACCGAAATGTCGCTGGAAAAGGAATTTCTCCTCAGGCAATGGGGCTGTGCCTCCATCTCCAGGGCAGGCTGGGGGTGTCCCCACTGCTGCCAACAAAGGAAAGGCTTGCTGGAAACTTCCTCAGCCTCAAAGGGTTTTGGAAAGAGGCTGATCCCCCTCTGACACAAACCACACGTGCAGACAGAGATACCAGAATCATCACAAAAGGCATTTAACATCAGCATTTATTCATTTATTTTATTGGGGGATCACTTCAAATTGATCAATATTTTAAATTAGGTATCTTACAATACAAGCAGCAAATACCCCCAATAATAAAAAGTCATAATGGGACAGTCCTGTTACTGGTTACCATTCACAGCAGAACTCCTAAAACTGCAAAGAGTCGTTTGTAATTTGTAATTTGTGCTGGACCATGAGACAAAGCAAACATATCAGGGAAGGTGAAGCCGAGATAATCTCGGTGTGCCCCGTGCTGGGCAGGGTGCAGGATCTGTTTCACCGCACTCTCAGCACCTCTGGGTGGTGCCAGTGCCACGAGAGAGTCCCAGCAGCTGGCAGGAAAGCAGGGGACGGCTTTAGAGCATCGACTGCTTTTGAATTGTCGAGAAATTGTTAAATCAGGTGTGTTTTACAGCGTGCTACAGCCAGTGCAGGCCAGCCTCGCCTCCCAGAACTCACAAACACCAAAAAACATCCCAAAGCACGAGGGCACTCGGCCTCACACCGCCCTGCTCAGAGCAGGCTCCCTCCTGCAGGGCTGGAAACTCACCTGGGTGCAGGGATGGAGAGCAGGGATGGAGAGAGCAGGGATGGAGAGCAGGGATGGAGAGCAGGGATGGAGAGAGCAGGGATGGGGAGATAAGGGATGGAGATCAGGGATGGAGATCAGGGATGGAGAGCAGGGATGGAGAGCAGGGATGGAGAGAGCTCAGGGATGGAGAGCAGGGATGGAGAGATCAGGGATGGAGAGAGCTCAGGGATGCTGAGAGCTCAGGGATGGAGAGCTCAGGGATGCTGAGAGCTCAAGGATGCCAAGCCCAGGAATGCTGAGAGCTCAGGGATGGAGAGCTCAAGGATTCCAAGCTCAGGAATGCTGAGAGCTCAGGAATGGAGAGACCTCAAGGATTCCAAGCCCAGGGATGCTGAGAGCTCAAGGATTCCAAGCCCAGGGATGCTGAGAGCTCAGGGATGCCAAGCCCAGGGATGCTGAGCAGGAGGCTGCACTGCAAAGTGCCCCTGGCCCTGGCTCTGTGCTCCTGCAAGCTCTGGCAAAGCAGCTGCTCTTTCACTTTACGTAACATTTAATCTTGTACAACCAGCACCGCTCCCACAGGGTAAACAGAGTCAGATCTCTTTCTCCAAGCACCACTACCTTTATTTCCATCTTCTCCCCTCTGCTGCTGTGTCAGGCTGGCTCTGTTTGGCCAGCAGGACCCGCTGTGCAGTCCCACCGGGGGTGTGGATCTCAGAACTGAGCCAAGTTCAGCCTTGCAGTGCAAGCAAGGTCTTGTTGGAAAAGGGAGTTTGGAGTTCTTTCCTGTGCTCAGAGCTCGGGATGGCTCTGCCCCTGATCATTTCCACAGCTCAGGATGGCTCTGTCCCTGATCATTTCCACAGCTCAGGATGGCTCTGTCCCTGATCATTTCCACAGCTCAGGATGGCTCTGTCCCTGATCAGTTCCACAGCTCAGAATGGCCCCATCCCTGATCATTTCCACAGCTCAGTTCAGTTCTTTCCTGTGCTCAGAGCTCGGGATGGCTCTGTCACTGATCATTTCCAAAGCTCAGAATGGCCCCATCCCTGATCATTTCCACAGCTCAGGATGGCTCTGTCCCTGATCATTTCCACAGCTCAGGATGGCTCTGTCACTGATCATTTCCAAAGCTCAGAATGGCCCCATCCCTGATCATTTCCACAGCTCAGGATGGCTCTGTCCCTGATCATTTCCACAGCTCAGGATGGCTCTGTCCCTGATCATTTCCACAGCTCAGAATGGCTCTGTCCCTGATCATTTCCACAGCTCAGAATGGCTCTGTCACTGATCATTTCCACAGCTCAGAATGGCCCCATCCCTGATCATTTCCACAGCTCAGTTCAGCGTTACTGCGCTGGGCTCTGGCTCCGTGGCTGTGGGAGCAGAACTCTGCAGGTTGTAACAGATCCTGTTAATGAAACACTTCCCCTCTTAGCACAGAAAAGATATTTTAATGCAATTAAAATTATGCCACATTTACTTTTCTAGTATGAATGGTAGGGAAGTCAACAAGGGCACTTATTTATATCTGTGTAGGATGAAAAAGCTCAGTGGAAACCCAAGAAAAGCATCCTGGCCCACAGGTCTGAGTCACTCTGCTCAGCACATGCCTTAGCAGTGAACCAGCTTGGAGGAGGAAAAACATAGAAAGCAGATAAGGAATCTGAACCCAGCTCTGCAGGGATATGTGAATCCAGCTGGATTGCAGGGAAACACAGATTTTGCCTTTATTTTCTTCAAATTTGCCTGAAGTTTATAGTAATTTCTGTAATTTTAGGGATAAAAAAAATAAATATATTAGCTGTGATTAAAAATACATGTCAACACTTGCTGAATTTTATTGTCCTGTGAATTTATGTTTTGTTTGTAAGACTGATTTGTTCCATGGTTTTATTTGCCTCACACTGGAAGGAAAACCATGCCTAAAAATCCATCAGGGGGAAGTGTATAAATGGGAACTCTGACAAAATCTGTCTATAAATAGTTTCAGAGTCAGGAGAGCACAAGTGTGCCCAGCTGTCAGCCCTGGGCCTGGGCACAGCCTCCGAGCTCTGCTCCAGCCTGTCCTGGCAGGCACAGGGTGACCCTTGGGGCTTCAGCCACAGGCCAGGATGTCTGTCCCCAAATGTCTGTCCCCTAAATGTCCCCAAATGTCCCCCAAATGTCTGTCCCCTAAATGTCTGTCCCCTAAATGTCCCCAAATGTCCCCCAAATGTCTGTCCCCTAAATGTCTGTCCCCTAAATGTCCCCTAAATGTCTGTCCCCAAATGTCTGTCCCATAAATGTCCCCCAAATGTCTGTCCCCAAATGTCTGTCCCCTAAATGTCTGTCCCCTAAAATGTCTGTCCCCTAAATGTCCCCAAATGTCCCCCAAATGTCTGTCCCCTAAATGTCTGTCCCCTAAAATGTCTGTCCCCTAAATGTTCCCTAAATGCCTGTCCCCCAAATGTCTGTCCCCTCAATGTCTGTCCCCTAAATGCCTGTCCCTTAAATGTCTGTCCCCTAAATGTCTGTCCCCAAATCCCTGTCCCCAAATCCCTGTCCCCAAATCCCTGTCCCCAAATCCCTGTCCCCAAATCCCTGTCCCCCAGCATTAACTCCCAGCCCCCAGCTCTCCTGCCCCATGCTTGCCCCTCTCAATGTTCTGCTGAGCACTTTGAAAACTCAGAAACTGCTGCAGAAGCTTCCTGTGGTTCTTGGAGTGGTTCTGAACCTAATTTTAGGTGAACTTTTTTTAAATCCTGCCATCGGTGACTATTGAGGAGCTGTGGAAATGCACAGTGAGAAATAGCTCTGTATTGTAGGAGTAGTCTAAATGTGCCCTTCCACACATGCAAATTTATTTATTTCAAATCAGTGCAGCACTTGGTGGGCAGCTCAGGAGGCAGGGAATGGCTTCTGATGTGGCAACACGGAAAGGAGCCGTAATTATCCTTAACAGTGAATGGTTAGAGTGTTTGCACTGGGACAGGAAGATCAGTTCACCACAAATGGTGATGTCAGATGTGGGGAACAGAAAGACAGAGCAGGCAAACCTTGTGGCAAAGCCGGGAGAGAGACACAAATGTTAAACTGGAATCCTCATTGTGGATTATCTGTTGTGGCAATGAACATCTTTCCTCAAATGAAGTGAATGCAGCTGCTCTCCAAAAACAGCGTCTGCAGCTCAGCTCAGGCTCAGCACGACACCCAAAGTGACCTGTCAGCAGAACTCCCACAGGCCCTGGAGCCCTGTCTGTCTGTCTGCTTGTCTGTCTGTCTGTCTGTCTGTCTATCTATCTATCTATCTATCTATCTATCTATCTATCATCTATCTATCTATCTATCTATCTATCTATCTATCTATCTATCTATCTATCATCTATCTATCTATCTATCTATCTATCTATCTATCTATCTATCTATCTGTCTATATTTAATCTATATCTATATCTATATCTATATCTATATCTATATCTATATCTATATCTATCTAATCTATATCTATATCTATATCTATATCTATATCTATATCTATATCTATATCTATATCTATATCTATATCTATATCTATATCTATATCTATATCTATATCTATATCTAATCTATATCTATAATCTATATCTATATCTATATCTATAATCTATATCTATAATCTATATCTATAATCTATACCTATATCTATATCTATATCTATATCTAATCTATATCTATATCTATAATCTATATTTATATCTCTCAGAGATGGGATGCAGGATCATCTCCTGGAGATGGGATGCAGGATCTGTCAGAGATGGGATGCAGGATCTCCTGGAGATGGGATGCAGGATCTGTCAGAGATGGGATGCAGGATCTCCTGGAGATGGGATGCAGGATCTGTCAGAGATGGGATGCAGGATCTGTCAGAGATGGGATGCAGGATCTGTCAGAGGTGGGATGCAGGATCTGTCAGAGATGGGATGCAGGATCTGTCAGAGATGGGATGCAGGATCTGTCAGAGGTGGGATGCAGGATCTCTCAGAGATGGGATGCAGGATCATCTCCTGGAGATGGGATGCAGGATCTCCTGGAGATGGGATGCAGGATCTCTCGGTGGGAAGGTTCCAGTGGGGTTCCTTTGAGCCCCAATCCAAGTCCAGCAGGAGCTGGCAGCGCTCAGCCCCTGGAGATGTTCCCTCAGCGATTTCTGACCATCCTCAGCTGCAGCGACACAAAAGATTCATCCCCAGGGAGCTTCCACTCTTTAGGAATTGCTAACGATGTGCTTAAGTAGAATTGTTTATTTTAGCAGTTCACAGATGCGCTGAAATTTTTATTAGCTACTGAAATGTTAACGATGCTCTGAATTCCTCACACACAAATGAGCTCTTTTAAAAAACCCTTACATTTGGAACTGTCATGGCTCCCAAAATGAAAATAAACTGCAAGCCAGGCTTCAGCTCCAGCGAGAGGAATGCTGACAGGAACATCAGTGGAGCAATGAATGTATGGGAATATTCCAGCGGTGCCTTGCAGGAATAAAGCCAGACAGGAGCAGCTTCATTTCGCCCATCATTTCTCTGGCTGCAGAGCCCCTGCTCCAGCCCAGGTGAGCAGCTGATGATTTTCCTGTGCCAGACAATGCCCAGAAGAGGGCCCAGCTCTGTGCTGCACACTCGGCACACAAATGAGACGTTTTCCCAAAAACAAACACAGAGAAAATGGCACGGCAGCACCCTGAATTATTGAACGGCTAGCTATGCAGAACAAACATAATTAAAGGGTCTCATTATCTTCTAAATAATCATTGTAAATAATGCTTTGGATAATTACTTCATTAGTTCTCAAAACACTGGCTTTTATTCTCCTCTGAGATTCTACCCACTAACTCTACTCGGAATAAATTGCCAAAAGGGAAAACCAAAAGCAGAGCATGTGAGCTGGAAATGCAGCGTGTGCCTGCACGAACTAATTCAAACCCAGGATGTTTGCAAAGGGGCTCCTGCAGATTCTCACATGGTTAAAAGCAGCTTGTTTCCATTTTGTGATGTATGTATTTCTCTCCCCAGCTCTCCGCTGCAGCCAGGCTCCCTTGCTTGCAGCTATATTTATGTTTATATTTATATTTATATTTATATTTATATTTATATTTATACTTATATTTGTTTATGTTTATGTTTATATTTATATTTATACTTATATGTATATTTGTTTATGCTTATGTTTATGTTTATGTATATATTTATATTTATATTTATATTTATATTTGTATTTATATATATTTATATATAAATTTATATTTATATTTGTATTTATATTTATATTTATGTATTTGTTTATATTTATGTTTATATTTATGTTTATACTTATATGTATATTTGTTTATGTTTATGTTTATGTTTATGTATATATTTATATTTATATTTATATTTATGTTTATGTTTATGTTTATACTTATATGTATATTTGTTTATGTTTATGTTTATGTATATATTGATATATATTTATATTTATATATATTTGTATTTATATATATTTATATATAAATTTATATTTATGTTTATATTTATATTTATATATAAATTTATATTTATATTTATATTTATATTTATATTTATATTTATATTTATATTTATATTTATATTTATGTATTTATTTACCCACTGGAGCTGGCTGGCAGCAGCGTGGTGAGAACCGAGAGCAGCCCCTGTGGCTGTCCCTCCTCAGTGACCCACACACTGCCATTCCCTTCACACAAACACCATCCAGCAGCTCAATATTCACAGAAATGACACCTCTAAAAGCCACAGCCTAAACAAAAGGAGAGCCAGGGCAAGGTAAGAAATGGGCAGAAAATCCAAGGCCACATCAGGTGGCTCCATAGCTGGGAATGTCTGCATTTGGAAAAGTGTCTTTGTTTAACAGCAACCCCTCAGCTCTGCCAGGGATTGAAGTGATGGCACAAAAAAGCACAAACATTTTCCTGCTCAGGCCCGGAGTCAGTCTGGAGACTGCAGAAGGCTGAGAGTTCAATTTACCAGCTCATTAAAGAAATTAAGGAGCAAGGGGAAAGAGTCACTCTGCAGAGCAAGCCAGCAATCACCCAGCCCTGAGAGGAAAAGGGCACAGCAGCAAAAAGCAGCGGCCTCTGCAACCCTCAGAAGGGAATGAACCTGCACAAAGGTGATCGCTGAAATTCTGAAAAGCCAGGTCAGCAGCAACCACAAAGCCTAGAGAGAACTGAGACATATCTTGTGAAAAATAATCTTTTTCTTGTGTTTTTTGGTTTGTGTTAGGCTTTTGTGGTGATTTTTTATAAAAGGATTTGAGTAGTAAGGTGATGATTGGGGTTTTAGCACATGCTTTCCACTTTCTCAATACAAAACCCCCAAAAATGTAAAAAGACATTCCAGCCGTGCTTTTGAGGGGCAGCATCCCTCCTGCCCAGCAGCCCAGCTTGGATCAGGGACCAAGAGGCAAGCTGCCGTGTTCTGCCAGTGCAAACATCTGCACTGCAGCCAAATCCCTGGAGAAACCCTGGGGAAATGTGCAAAACCCTCTGAAACCTCTGCAGGGGAATGCTGCCTGGCATCTTGGGACCAGGAAAACTTCAGCAGCCTCCCCTGATGGCAGAAACCTCGCTGAGGTTGTACAAGACTCAAAAAAATAAAACCCCTGCAAGTGCAGAAGAGTTTTGTGCAATCCCAACCCAATTACCCAGCGATGCACAGTGAAGCTGCCCCTGCAAACCCCATGGGGAAGGACTTTGGAAGGGACATTCCCAAAGGTGTCAGGGATATTCCCATCCAAAAAGGGTGCCAGGGCTATTCCCAAGGGTGCCAGGGCTATTCCCAAGGGTGCCAGGGCTATTCCCAAGGGTGCCAGGGCTGTTCCCAGAGGTGCCATCCGAGCCCCACATCAAATTTAACACAGTGTAACCCAAGTCTTTAAATTCACACCCCCTGGGAGCACCCCCAACACAACCCGAAACAAAACCCACATCCAAACTGTGCTCTCAAAGCAACACTCAGCACAACTTTTATTTTAAATGATGGGATTTTTTTAAAGAAAAGCATCCATCCTCACAGGCAGCAGCTCCCTCCTTTCCCTTTGTCTTCTCCACTTTATCAGGCTTCCACTCATCAAAACTCCAGTGGTGCTGATAAACAAAGCCTGCCCTGCCTGAACTCAGTGCTGTGCTTCACAGCACACAGCAGAGGCAGAATGAGGGCAGAACAACAGCTTGAGCTGATTCCATCGAGCTCCTTCCTGCCCAGGTCTGGCAGCAGACACCTGCCCATTTAAACAATCTGCTTTTGCTCATCCTGCACTTTGTAAGAGCAGCCATCTAACACATTCCCTGTGTTTTCACTGACATGCAGTCACTAACTGGGCATTTTATAACTGCTTTGGTGCTCAATCTCAAACCTCGCTGCTGTCAGACTGTTCCAGGAGTTGTCACAAATTATTTGTGTATGAAGAGAGCACCCAATGAAACCTTGGGGTTTTCTCTGATAAAACTCCCCCATGGGCACAGCTTAAATGAATATATCCCATTGTTTTCTTCCCAACTACCTCTACACTGTTCTGGTAAAAAGCTGCAGGAAAGCCACCACACCTTGCCCTGTGCTTGGTGTCACTCAGACCCCTCCTGGGACACTCAGGAGCAGCAGCAGGACACACAGCAGGACACACAGCAGGACACACAGCAGGACACACAGCAGGACACACAGCAGACACAGCAGGACACACAGCAGGACACAGCAGGACACACAGCAGACACAGCAGGACACACAGCAGGACACACAGCAGGACACACAGCAGGACACACAGCAGGACACAGCAGGACACACAGCAGACACAGCAGGACACAGCAGGACACACAGCAGACACAGCAGGACACACAGCAGGACACACAGCAGACACAGCAGGACACAGCAGGACACACAGCAGACACAGCAGGACACACAGCAGGACACACAGCAGGACACACAGCAGGACACACAGCAGGACACACAGCAGGACACACAGCAGGACACACAGCAGGACACACAGCAGACACAGCAGGACACACAGCAGGACACACAGCAGACACAGCAGGACACACAGCAGGACACACAGCAGGACACACAGCAGGACACACAGCAGGACACAGCAGGACACACAGCAGACACAGCAGGACACAGCAGGACACACAGCAGACACAGCAGGACACACAGCAGGACACACAGCAGACACAGCAGGACACAGCAGGACACACAGCAGACACAGCAGGACACACAGCAGGACACACAGCAGGACACACAGCAGGACACACAGCAGGACACACAGCAGGACACACAGCAGGACACACAGCAGGACACACAGCAGGACACACAGCAGACACAGCAGGACACACAGCAGGACACAGCAGGACACACAGCAGGACACACAGCAGGACACACAGCAGGACACACAGCAGGACACACAGCAGACACAGCAGGACACAGCAGGACACACAGCAGACACAGCAGGACACACAGCAGGACACACAGCAGGACACACAGCAGACACAGCAGGACACACAGCAGGACACACAGCAGGACACACAGCAGGACACACAGCAGGACACACAGCAGGACACACAGCAGACACAGCAGGACACACAGCAGGACACACAGCAGACACAGCAGACACAGCAGGACACACAGCAGGACACAGCAGGACACACAGCAGGACACACAGCAGGACACACAGCAGGACACACAGCAGGACACACAGCAGGACACACAGCAGGACACACAGCAGGACACACAGCAGACACAGCAGGACACACAGCAGGACACACAGCAGGACACACAGCAGACACAGCAGGACACACAGCAGGACACACAGCAGGACACAGCAGGACACACAGCAGACACAGCAGGACACACAGCAGGACACAGCAGGACACACAGCAGACACAGCAGGACACACAGCAGGACACACAGCAGGACACACAGCAGACACAGCAGGACACACAGCAGGACACACAGCAGACACAGCAGGACACACAGCAGACACAGCAGGACACACAGCAGGACACAGCAGGACACACAGCAGGACACACAGCAGGACACACAGCAGACACAGCAGGACACACAGCAGGACACACAGCAGACACAGCAGGACACACAGCAGGACACACAGCAGGACACACAGCAGGACACACAGCAGGACACACAGCAGACACAGCAGGACACACAGCAGACACAGCAGGACACACAGCAGACACAGCAGGACACACAGCAGGACACACAGCAGACACAGCAGGACACACAGCAGGACACACAGCAGGACACACAGCAGGACACACAGCAGGACACACAGCAGGACACACAGCAGACACAGCAGGACACACAGCAGACACAGCAGGACACACAGCAGACACAGCAGGACACACAGCAGACACAGCAGGACACACAGCAGGACACACAGCAGGACACACAGCAGGACACACAGCAGGACACACAGCAGACACAGCAGGACACACAGCAGGACACACAGCAGGACACACAGCAGGACACACAGCAGACACAGCAGGACACACAGCAGGACAGACAGCAGGACACACAGCAGGACACACAGCAGGACACACAGCAGGACACAGCAGACTCGCTTGGATGAGTTTATTAGTGCACAGGTTAGAGATTTCCTCCCCTCCAATATGAACCAAACAAAGAGGTTCATGTGAAAAGGTCTGTTTTGCTTTAAAACAAACTCACTGAGGCAGCTGTTCAACAAGAACTAAGAACTGTGGAGTAGCCTATTCGAATTTCTGGTCTTGATGGGCAGATTAGTGCATCACAGAGAACAGAATTCATCATTTGGAGGGGCAGTTTACATAAGCAGCTGCTAAACAGCAGGAGTGATTTTTTTTCCCCACATCTAATTTGCATTTCTGTATAAATAATATGTACTGATAAAAATCTAGAAAACTACAGAATAAAAAATATTTACCTAGAATGAGCATTAAGGCAATCCTTCCTTGCTTTGCATGTAAACTTCCTCCCAAACATCAGTGAGCATTCTGGACTCAGAGGTAAAAGGAATTTGTTCTTTGTTGAAGCCGAATTTTTCAAGCGACTTCTTTATGGCTGACTTGTAGAGAGACCAATAATAATAATAATAATAATAATAACAACAACAACAATGTGTGTTTTCTCTTTTCACCATGTTTGACATCTGAACAGCTCCAGCATTTTCACAGTACACCTGGACAGCAGAGCAGGAATACTCATGCATTCGACAGAAAGTGTAAACTTTGCTGAGTTTTCTGAAGTCTGAATTCTCTCTTACTGAGTAACTTTGATCTCAGACACTTTCAACAAAACCTAAGTTTAAGGATTCTAAACTTGCAGGCTTGAGTTACTGCAGTCAACATGAGAGCTGAGTATCTGAAAACATTGATGAGTGTAGTTTTAGACTATGTTTAAAAAGGCACAAATTATCCTCTCCTCTATTTCTCTTAGAGTGTAAATATATCTACATATCTACATGGATATGCTTGAACAACGAGGAGTCACAAACCCAAGTTACAAATATTTTACACACAAAAATACAAAAATAACCTGTAACGTTAAATGCAGTTATTTGGGTACATTTGAGTTCTTGGAAGCTTTCAAGTCGTGCAAGCTGGCATTACATCAGGCATGTGTACACCAAAACACTTCATACATGTTACAGCCACACAGACCTCATAACAAATCAGTGTCTGGATTAAATTTCAGACTCTTCTGGGGCAGTTCATCCCCATGTGCTGTACTCATACATCAACATTTGCAAACTCCACAACAAGGAAACTTGATTTGGCTTTATAAAGGCATTTTTGTCATACTCATATAAGCAACAAGGCTAAACTGATCCACCAGTTTCCTCTGCACAAGAATTACCTGTAAAAATTACCTGCTCAAGTGCAAATTCAGCATTGCAGAGCTGCATGCTTTAGCCAGAAATGTTGCAATTAACTTTATATTAACCATGAAGGAAGTATTTAAAGCAAAAACCTTGAAAGAAAAAATAAACAGGCAAGTGTAAAAAAGCTTTTTTTCTTCTCAGGTGTAATGCACTAGGCAGTTAAATGAGTGTCTTTTCAGGATAAAATATTTTAGCACTTGTTGGAGAAAAAGCATAAAGTTTCAATAGGTTAAGGTGACTAAATAATTAATACAATTAAACACAAGGCTACATCTCATAAAAATATTCACAAGAGTGCTAACAAAGGCAGCACTGGCAAGGTACTTAAAGTCATGATTAGAGTTAGGTTAGCAATAGGAAAAAAAAAAAGCCAAAAAAAAGTCAAAATTCAATAGTCTCTCAACTCCCTATTCCAACTGTAACACTGAGATGTGAAAAAACTCTAAGTTACTTTAGTTCCAAAGAAAGTTTCAGTCTTACAAGTGTCGATTTTATGATGTACAATCCATACACACCCTAATACATTCTGATTCTCATTTACAAGTAAACATTAAGAGTGATTTTGCTTTCATTTTTAAGCACTGCTGACAGGTCATCACCGTGGGACAGTGTAAGGCATCATCTGTGGAAAAGGTTTGGTTTCACTGGAGATGTTCTGGAGTTCTGCAGGCTGGTAACTCTTGGAATGTGCTTGCTAGGACAGAGTTGTTGCTAGGATAATTCCAAGTATCAGAAGCAATACAGTTACACAGATTATTATGAACATCAATTTCTGCAGGGAAAAGAGAGAAAAGTTAAGATTGAAACACTTTGCCAGAGACAGAATTGTTTAGGTGTATTCAGAGGCACAGTGCCACCCAGGCTGAGTGCTGGGATTCTCTTCCTAAGGAGCAATCGCTGCCAGGATTTCCTGTTCTTTCCTGTTCCTAACATCCATGTAACCATAGCCACAAGCCTGAGCCATCTGTGCAACATTTCCCTGTTTTCCTTCACAGAATAATGGGCATTACTCGTGCCCAACTTCTGTAAACATCATTAGGGACAGATGTAGGTCAAGTCTAAGTAACTGCTCACTGCCACCCTCCTTGGATAAATATTTGCAGCCTGCTCAAACCTTCACATCTGCAGCCTCAGTGGAATTCAGCAGGTCAGTGAAAACACTGCAGGTGCAGCTCAGAGGAGCTGTGAGGGTTAAACAAGGAGAGATGGTTCTGTGAAAATGCTCCAAGGTGTGACTCTAAGGAATTCCTGACTGCAGGTAATGGCACAGTGAATGCTGCTCCCTGCCCACAAACCCCAGCTGACAGGAATCCCCAGCACCAAAACAAAACCTGAGATGTTAAGAGTGTTAGTAGAGAAATGTGGATTTCTGATGAGTGTCTGGGCTGGTGCCTGCTCGGGGGCTCTGTGCAGAGCCTCAGGACACGGCACATTAAAAGCTGCACTGAGAGAAGTTATCTGCTGCTGCCTGCTGGCCTGGCTAAGCCTCATCTGGACAAGAACTGGTACTTAACTACAGCAAAAACACCAACACTGGAAGAAATCTCATGTCCTGAACACGCTGTTATCTCCCACTGTTCCATTTAGTCTAGCACTAATGAACAGTTTCAAAGCAGGAAATTTGAGGATGAGCTCCAAGCCGTGAGAGCCGACTTCACGGCTGCAGACATCTACACTTCAACAACTCTGCCTGAACCACAGAAACCCCACTGGAGAAAGATCCAATACTGAGCATTCTGTCCTGTTTGCTGATGGGAGCTCTCGGGGTAAGAACCAGCAGTGCCAGAGCTGGGGGCCAGCCCTGGGCACTCTGCTGGGCCTGGGGCAGCTCCTGCAGGCAGGCCAGCACTGGGGTCCCGGGCACAGCAGTGGGGTCCCAGGCCAGCACTGGGGTCCCAGGCACGGCAGTGGGGTCCCCAGGGTGCCCAGCCCTCCCCAGGGTACAGCAGTGGGGTCCCCAGGGTACAACAGTAGGGTCTCCAGGCCAGCAGTGGGGTCCCCAGGCCAGCACTGGGGTCCCAGGCCAGCACTGGGGTCCCGGGCACAGCACTGGGGTCCCGGGCACAGCACTGGGGTCCCAGGCCAGCAGTGGGGTCCCAGGGACAGCACTGGGGTCCCAGGGACAGCACTGGGGTCCCAGACACAGCACTGGGGTCCCCAGGACAGCACTGGGGTCCCCAGGGCACACAGCCCTCCCCAGGCACAGCACTGGGGTCCCAGGCCAGCACTGGGGTCCCAGGGTACAGCACTGGGGTCCCAGGGACAGCAGTGGGGTCCCCAGGACAGCACTGGGGTCCCAGGCCAGCACTGGGGTCCCAGGGCACAGCAGTGGGGTCCCAGGGTACAGCACTGGGGTCCCAGACACAGCACTGGGGTCCCAGGCCAGCACTGGGGTCCCAGGCCAGCACTGGGGTCCCCAGGACAGCACTGGGGTCCCAGGCCAGCACTGGGGTCCCGGGCACAGCAGTGGGGTCCCAGGCCAGCACTGGGGTCCCCAGGACAGCACTGGGGTCCCAGGCCAGCACTGGGGTCCCGGGCACAGCAGTGGGGTCCCAGGCCAGCAGTGGGGTCCCAGGCACAGCAGTGGGGTCCCCAGGGTGCCCAGCCCTCCCCAGGGTACAGCAGTGGGGTCCCCAGACACAGCAGTAGGGTCCCCAGGACAGCAGTGGGGTCCCAGGCCAGCACTGGGGTCCCAGGCACAGCACTGGGGTCCCAGGCATGGCAGTGGGGTCCCAGACACAGCACTGGGGTCCCAGGCCAGCAGTGGGGTCCCAGGCACGGCAGTGGGGTCCCCAGGGTGCCCAGCCCTCCCCAGGGTACAGCAGTGGGGTCCCAGACACAGCACTGGGGTCCCCAGGGTGCCCAGCCCTCCCCAGACACAGCACTGGGGTCCCCAGGGCACACAGCCCTCCCCAGACACAGCACTGGGGTCCCCAGGATGCCCAGCCCTCCCCAGACACAGCACTGGGGTCCCAGGCCAGCTGTGGGGTCCCAGACACAGCACTGGGGTCCCCAGGACAGCACTGGGGTCCCCAGGGCACACAGCCCTCCCCAGGCACAGCACTGGGGTCCCAGACACAGCACTGGGGTCCCAGGGTACAGCACTGGGGTGCCCAAGACAGCACTGGGGTCCCCAGGGTGCCCAGCCCTCCCCAGACACAGCACTGGGGTCCCCAGGGTGCCCAGCCCTCCCCAGACACAGCACTGGGGTCCCAGGGTACAGCACTGGGGTCCCCAGGCCAGCAGTGGGGTCCCCAGGACAGCACTGGGGTCCCAGGGTACAGCACTGGGGTCCCCAGGCCAGCAGTGGGGTCCCCAGGACAGCACTGGGGTCCCAGGGTACAGCACTGGGGTCCCCAGGCCAGCAGTGGGGTCCCCAGGACAGCACTGGGGTCCCCAGGGTGCCCAGCCCTCCCCACACTGCAGGGAGGGGAAGGCTGAGCAGCACAAGACCGAGACAAGGAGAGCCAAATTAGTTGATTAGTTACTTACTGCCACAGTGGCAGGCAGCCATGCATGCTGAGGTTATCCAAGCATCACCGAATACCCACAGACAAACCAATAATTAGAGCTACTATGGCAATCAACACCACTGACACAATGATAATTATCCACATTTTCTGTCAAGAAACAAGGTATTATTAATATTATGCACATTAGCACTTGCATTTATTTTCAACTTTTCAAGTAGTTTTTAGACCCACAAGCGCTTTCATTAAAGCCTCCTGTATTCTTAAATTGAGATAAATTTATCTGCTCAATCTTGCAAATGCAAGAATTAACATTTTTAAGCAGGTAAACTCGTGTGATTAATGCCTGTTCAGTTATCAGAGATGACACAAGCACCATTTACATACATATTAAGTGGGCTCTTTTAAGGCTTGTGAAAAGATCTTTTGTGAAGGACCAGGGGTGTTATCTCTATGTAGATCTCTATCTATAGAAAATGAATTATTCCCTCAAATCCAGCTCAGCATAACGAGCCTCAGCAAACTGCACAGCACAGCAAAAGGGGAAATTGGAATGTAAAAATAAACTACTTAGTAGTCTGATATCAGAATATATTATTTGGTGTCTGATGGGAGGAAAGATACCAAAACAAAGCAAGTGCCATGGAAAGTGCCAGAAGGTTTCCTTTGAACACAAGTCCTGTACAAATTCAGTGTCACACCCTTTCCAGAGGGAAAATCCCCCTAACTTATCTATAAAACTAAAAATTACAAGCAGAATTTTAAAAAAATAAGCCTATTTCAGCAAAAGTACTTTTCTTTCTCCTGCTAGCAAATAGATTTTACAGCTTTAAATCCAGGTAAGATTACTTGTGATAAACAGCCAAAAACATTTAAGGTTATTTAAAATCTGAATCATTTAAGGAACTGTGAAAGCTGGTAAGAAAAACACGTGAATTTATCCACTGGAATAATTAATAAATTCTTCTTTTGGGGTTTTCATACTCTGTACTGGCAGCTCTGAGCAGGAAATTGTGAACACACCCTTAGCTGTGCATGAACTGATCCCTTCTCCCAGTCCCAGAGGTGCCTGTGCTCTATTGGTATCACAAATTTTCAAAATTAACCACAGCAAAACAATTCACACTGGAAGTGCTGCTGTGCTGAATTCAAACACTGCCTGGCACAATTACAGAGAGACAACATACCCTGCGTGCTTTGCTTTGATATTTCACTGCCTTTTTTGTCTCTTCTTTTGCATGTTCCACGTAATCTGTCGCATTCATCACGTTCTTTTCTATGTTGTTGATCATTTCACCCTTAAAACGAAATTTTGAAGAGAAAGCAGTATTGGAATGCGTGGATCTTTGTTTAATGAACCTAAAAGAAAGGCTCTAGAACATCAAGAATTGCTTTCACACATCAATGACACAGGGTACAGCAGTGGGGATGACACTTTTTCTGCTTTGGCATGGAAAGGAAGAAGGGAATGAGAAGCCAGGCTCCCAGTTCTGACCAGCAGGGCATGGTGACGAGCAGGGCAGGAGAATTGTCCCTGCTGCAGGAACAGGAACTGAGCACCTGCAACATCCCTGTGTGGGAGGGATGTGAGCAGCCAGACACACTCCAGATCACAAAGCCCTGGTGTGTCTGCACTGGAAAGAACATTGGCTATTTCCACACAACAGCTGTCTAGGAAACACACACATGTGAGCTCCTCAGAGCTCAGGGACTGGCATGTCAATGCATGACAAATTCAAATTAATTATGAGCAGTGACATTGGGCAATGAAATGGAGGATTGGTGAAAAGTGACAGTAAGTCTGTTACCTGTGTCTCTGTCCATCAGAAGAAATAATCAGCAGCAGGAAACAGCAAAGCATTACAGAATGATGCACAAGTAACTTCAGTTCACGTGTAATTCAAAAGAAACCTGCTACCAATTTCTCTTGGCTGTGTATTTAATATCAAAGCAACAAAGGACTTCTAGAACAAAACCCAGTTACAAAAAACAGGCAAGTTTCTCTAACTTGCTTTTCAGGCAAGTTTCTCTTCTAACACTATTCTCTTCACTTCCCTGCAGAAGTCAAACCATTTCAAGATCAAACTTAAAAACACCTTTGTTGGATAATTGGTATTTAAAGACTAAAAATAGGACAGATTTCTGGACATGTCAAGACAAGGCCAATGAATACAAGAGATGACTTGAAAGCCTTGTCAAGCCCTTTACACTCCTGCAGGTGAACACAGCACTGCACTTCTGCATCAAGTGCAAGGTGCACACAGCCTTGCTGACTCTGTTACTCCACTGGCTGAGAACCCAAAATGCCCAGGGTATTAAAAGTGTTCCACAGGACAGTTTTCCTTACTTAAACATGCACAAAGATGTTCCAGCATATTGCAGTTAATCAAACTGAAGAAAATATTAAATATACTGACTGGAAGGCAAGTCTGTGGTCAGTTACTGAAAGAATAAGGACATTGAGGTTGTCAATTTGTCCACAACAAAAACAAGAGCCTCCAGAGATTAACTTCCATATATTCTACTCACTCTCAACCTGCACAATCTGAATAAAACCAACTGCTTCTGCACATTGCAGAGGGGAAGAGGGAGCAAACAGCCCCCATCCCACAGATGTGCTTGAAGGGGATCCTTTACCTGAGTCTCAACAAACATTGCCATGTCCATGAACATCTCGTGGAGCTCCCGAATGCTGGACTCCAGCTTCATGATATCCTTGTGGCGAGACTCGATCTCGTTCAGGGCTTGCCTGGTTATCTGCGAGTCTGATATGATCTTGGGGAGAATGCAGAGACACAGGTCAGTGCCAGCACACTCGTAAAGAGCAGGAGCAGCAGAACACAGGAGATGTAACTGGCCCAGAAATACATACATCAGAAGTGAAAATGGAAGGATTACCACTCTCTAGCATTTCTTCCAGCTCCTCGTCGGTGGTGGTCTTTCCAGCTAGGATAGAAACAACAGGGCTTCACATAACATCACTTACTGAACATAATAACATTTCACCATCCAGAAGGATGACGAGTCAAAGACAATTCTTGCACTGAGATTTTGCAGGATAAAACCCTGTACCAAGGGCCATTTTGCACAGAACAAAATCCAGAAAATATTGAGTAACCAGAAAACAGATGTAGATTCAAAGCTACCATGGGGAATCCTGGTCAGGGCTGGCTCTGCCTGGCTGGTTGGGGTCTCTGTCAGATTCCAGAGTTTGATCAGAAACATTTACAATCTACATATGAACCCTGGTTCTTCAGACCAGCATTTATTCATGTAACACTCAATATTTACCTATTCCATTTCATTCCATCGTGGCACACACTTCACCACTGCATGGGCAATAAAATCTTTATGTAAATTTGATTTCACTGACCCAGGATTCCATTCCCAGTCCTCAGAGACGATGAGAACCCCCAGTGCACCTCCTCTCCTGCTCTGATGCAGTTTAGTACTGCATGTCTGAGCAAACTGAATCCTATTGATCACACTTGTACAGCAAATGCAACACATTCAAATGACTTGCACTGTACACTTCTAACAATTACACATCAAATCCCCGTTTTCCAATGAAAAATCAGCTGAATATCTGCACCAACTTATGGAATGCTGCTCCATCAGGCAAAAGCTACAGTTTGAATATTATTTTCTGGTGTTAATACCCAAGAATGCTGCAAAACCTGCTTTAAAATCTGTAGTGCTTAAGAAAAGCTGAAGGCTCCAATTGGGTCATAACAACTTCAACTTAACCATGTCCTGAGGTATCAGGGTCCCTCCCCTCAAACACAAGCAAAGAACAACTTAACTTGCCTAATAAACATTACTGAAATGCTGAACTGAGCCATTACCATGAGAGGCTAATGACAAATTTGAAAAGCACACGAAAAGCAAAATTTTCTTATAATTTGCCAGTTTCCCTGTTTGCATTCCCTGATTCAGCAATGTATATATTGACTTCTATAAAGCACATTAAAAGAACTACTGATTTTAGGTACTTTTTAGACACCTTCTAAGGTAGATACTGTACCTCAAAGTAAAGTCAGGAACCTTTCTAAATACTCCTAATAATGAATTGGAAGTAAGTCATATGTGAGTCAGTCAACAAATGATTAAAGTGCATTTAACAGCAGCACTGATTTTATGCCAGATGAATTTACCAAGTGTCCTTGTAGATAAAAATGGGCCCACATAAAAAGAGCTGTTATCCTGTTAGGCATGTTAATTTTGGAATGGCTTTTAATAACACTTGCTGTTTCAGAATGCAGCTTTTCTTGATGCTTCATTTAAAACTGCAATATTGGAAGTAAATGAAGCAAAGGAAAAAGATCATTTCTTTAAGAATTTTCCATCTAAAGGAAATTATTGAGTTTTCTCTCTTTACAGCCGCTCTAAAAAGAGTAATAGCAAGGAGTTTGTGCCAGGCAGTAAAACTGTTCCTTTTCTCTTGTACCCTCTGAGATGCTGTCCACCTTCTGCTGCTTTGTACCAAATTTAATGATTGAGGGGGGCAGTGAGAAGCAGTGCCTGTTTGGAGCTCTGTACCACATTTAATGATTGAGGGGGGCAGTGAGAAGCAGTGACTGAGGCTGTTTGGAGCTCTGTACCACATTTAATGATTGAGGGGGGCAGTGAGAAGCAGTGACTGATGCAGTTTGGAGCTCTGTACCACATTTAATGATTGAGGAAGGAGGGGAGCAGTAAGAAGCAGTGCCTGTTTGGAGCTCTGTACCACATTTAATGATTGAGGAAGGAGGGGAGCAGTAAGAAGCAGTGCCTGTTTGGAGCTCTGTACCACATTTAATGATTGAGGGGGGCAGTGAGAAGCAGTGACTGATGCAGTTTGGAGCTCTGTACCACATTTAATGATTGAGGAATGAGGGGGGCAGTAAGAAGCAGTGACTGAGGCTGTTTGGAGCTCTGTACCACATTTAATGATTGAGGGGGGCAGTGAGAAGCAGTGACTGAGGCTGTTTGGAGCTCTGTACCACATTTAATGATTGAGGGGGGCAGTGAGAAGCAGTGACTGAGGCTGTTTGGAGCTCTGTACCACATTTAATGATTGAGGGGGGCAGTGAGAAGCAGTGACTGTTTGGAGCTCTGTACCACATTTAATGATTGAGGGGGGCAGTGAGAAGCAGTGACTGTTTGGAGCTCTGTACCACATTTAATGGATGAGGGGGGCAGTGAGAAGCAGTGACTGTTTGGAGCACACCAGGGTCACTCACTGATCTCCAGCTGTCGCTGTATGCGGCCCTTGCTGCGCTCCCGGAACAGCGTCTGCGTCTCGTTGTACTCCGTCATCACCTCCACAAACTTGTGAGCCAACACCGAGTGCTGCGGGGGACAGACAGCGGGACAAGGGGCATCAGGGACAGGGGGACAGAGAGAGGGACAGACAGCGGGACAAGGGGCATCGGGGACAGGGGGACAGACAGCGGGACAAGGGGCATCAGGGACAGGGGGACAGACAGCGGGACAAGGGGCATCAGGGACAGGGGGACAGGGGGACAGAGAGAGGGACACAGAGGGACAGCAGAGAGGGACAGCAGAGGGACAGACAGGGACAGCAGAGGGACAGCAGAGAGGGACAGCAGAGAGGGACAGCAGAAGGACAGACAGGGACAGCAGAAGGACAGACAGGGACAGCAGAGGGACAGCCAGGGACAGCAGAGAGGGACAGCAGAAGGACAGACAGGGACAGAAGAGGGACAGCCAGGGACAGCAGAGAGGGCCATTTCTGTCACACAGCAACAGATCTGCACAACTCACAGTGGCACTTCCAGCCCAACAAAGCACCACACAAGCTCTGAAGTGAGTCCAGAACAGTTCAACTCACTCTCCACTCCACCAGAATCCACTGATTTTCTTTGAGCTGAAGGAATCCTACCTGCGTTTTTCTGATCCTGAGGTCCACTGATGTCCGATTTGCATTTTCACCCTGATCAAAACTCTGCTCAATAGCTGAGAACAAGACAGGAGAACTGAGTCAATGTCAGTTATTTATCAGACCAATTACTTTGTAAATATTATTATTATTTTTTAAAGGTACAAGTTCCCCAGAGACATGTGTAACATTCCAGGGGAGAGAGGTGGCAGTGATATAAAATCAAAATTTTAAAATAACTTTGATATTTGGTAGAGGTCTTTAAACACAGTAACTGCCTCACTCATACTCTTAACAGAGTCTCACTAATGTCTTTTACACTGGAAAAATTTTAAAAATTGTCATTTTGCAGTTAAAGTTAATCTTCTCCCAAAGTATCATCCCCAGAAAAGCACTTCAATTGCATTCATTTCTATATGGAGGAACTACTTTGCATTGTCATTTTCTGGGTGACTTCTGAAAGCAAGGGGTTTCATTTGTCCTCACAACTTACCCTTTAGCCTGGCCCGGATCTTATTAGCAATCTTCTTTATTTCCTCATTTAGTTCTTCAAGTTCTTCCTTTGTTCCTTTAAAAAATGTATTTTTTGAACTGTTAATGATTGATAATAGTAAGTCAGCAAGAGTCTACGAATCTACCTTGCAATCTCAGAATTTTATTCAGTACAACTATGCAGAGTTGAAGTTTATTATCCTCCTAAGTACTTTAAATACCGTTTTTATAACGGCAGCCATTGGGTTCTTGCTTCTTATGGCAGGCTTACCCCTGGGAAATGTTATTACTACCAAATCTTCAACTAAACCAGGTGCTAAACAGCTTCTAACACTTTCAGGGTAATGTTAATTTTCCAGTCAAAAGCTAACTGCTGCTGAGTTGCAGGTGAGCACACAGACTGATCTCCCCTTTTCTCCGTGTGCTGTGCACCACTTGAACAGCGCCATGTGTGTGCCAGGCACTGCCTGCAGCCTGGGAGGGATCTCACCCAGGGCACCCAGGAGGGCTCTGCCACCTCTCTGTCACCTCTGCCACCTCTCTGTCACCTCTGCCACCTCCCTGCCACCTCCCTGCCACCTCTGCCACCTCCCTGTCACCTCTGCCACCTCTCTGCCACCTCCCTGCCACATCTGCCACCTCCCTGTCATCTCCCTGCCACCTCTGCCACCTCTCTGCCACCTCTGCCACCTCTCTGCCACCTCTGTCACCTCCCTGCCACGGGGCTCTCTGGGTACACATCCACAAGAACACTCACTGCTCACAGGTGCTCATTTCAACATTCAGACAAGCCCTGACTAAACCTGGGGGTCACTGAAGAAGCAGCTGCAAAACCAGCTGGAGGAACACAAACACGAGGAGAACAGGGGGACAGGATAAAGGAACACCCCAAGTCCAGTTCCCATCAACAGGACGAAATAACAAGATAAATGTCAGGCCAGCATTGCAACATTCAAACAAAAAATATCTCAGCATCTTTTCTTCCCTTTTCTTTGAGCCCTGCCCGCAAGCACAGCCACGCCTGGAGCCAGCAAGGGCTGGGAGCAGGGAAGGTTCCAGGGCTCTGCTCCCTCAGCTGCCGAGGTCTCTGCTCAGAAAGCACAACTCCAGCCCCAGCTTTGGGGACAAAGCTCCAGAAAAGGAACTGAGCAGCAGCTGCTGGCTCTGGGGTCACACAGCACCCTGACCCCACCAGGAATGACAGAACTGACAGTGAAAGCTTCAGCTGACAACATCAACCTTTTCACAAATGGCAGGAAACACAAGTAACCTCTCTGTCTGTGAAGAAAAACACCCATATTAAACTGAGTCTTGCTCTAGGAAAGGTTTGGATAATACAAGGAATATTCTGAATGCACATTTTTCAAATGAGACTTAAAAAGGGTCAAAATAAACAAATGAAAGTATTAATTCATTATTAAAAATTAAAATACTTGCTTAGTTTTACATTTTGCATTCTGAACACCTGAAGCTGTATTCCTATGGACAGCTAAAACAAACAGCATTTCAGAATATCTAACCACACTTATGTGACATCTTAAATATTATTACTCACTTCCTTCAGGATTTGGTGCTGACAGGATAATGCTGTGCTGCTTCTTCACTTCTTCCACATTTTGTGCTATTTTTGCTATATTATTTCTAATTTCCTCAACCTAGAGAAAGAGAAATATGACCAAGACAACATTAGAATAATTTAGGGCCAATATTAAAAGAAAAAACCCTCCTAAAAAAACCCCAAACTATTTCATCTGTAAGCAGCAGAGAAAGAAATCCCAGCAGAGATGTCAACATTTGAACAGTCTGCAATTATTTTTTTTAAACTAAAACCCAGTATTGTTAATAGCAAATATATTCTCAATGGCCAAAAGCTTAAGTGATAATATTCCAAATAAACAACTATTTTAAAATTCTATCAGCAAATTTCTTGTTGACAGGGAATTAAAACCATTTCTCTGCAATAAATACAGAAAATACCCTGCAATAAACTAATAAAGCATTACCAACATTTGTTTTGGCATACAGTTACAAACCATACTGGGGAGGATGAATTGTTAAACCTCATTGCTGGAATTAAAAGACACAGAGAGAAAACAGCCAGTCTTTAATCCATGGTGAAAACTGTTGAGTTTACCTGTTGGAAGAAGTCATCCATAAAATGGTCTTTTTCAATGATAACTGTCTCCCCATCTTCATTTCCTTTGTGCTGTGAAGGACAACAAACACAAATCTGTGAGATGGACTGCAGGACACCACTCTGAAGAAACTTCTGCCATTGCTCCAGCACACACATTTTCATCAACAGGCTGCAAAGCCAGGGAAGTTTTCCTTTTCTGAGGACTGTAATCCAAACCCAAATAAGCAGAGAGGCTGCAGGAAGTGACTGCAAGAGAGCAGTGCAAGAAATGCAGAGTGCAGAGAGCCTGTGCTGGCCCCAGGCAGGCACCGTGCCACCTGTATTTCACTTTCCTACTTGGCTGCCGTGGTACCACTGACAGATCAATTTGCTCTCTACAATTTGTTGAAGGATTTATGGACAGCCTACCTCAGTCATCAGCACTTGAGACACCTGAGAAGTCTGTCAACCTCTGTTCTTTATACTCTTAAATCATCTCTTACCCAAAGTACAGCTCATGTGCTGACTCTCCTCAAGTGATGTGCTTCCGTGCCTCTCTTGACAAGCACACAACTGACCAAGAACTCACTTTAATCAGGGTTTAGCAGAAACATACTGCTGTCTCAGACTTCACCTCCCCAGTACAAGCAGCATCACAAAGAGCTGATAAAAAGTTTCACGTCAATGCCAAGATCAACCTAATAAAGTCTGTTTGCAGCTCCTACCTTGACCTTGGGACTCAAAGTCTGGGACACGGAGCTCCATAAACACCCAGGGAGCTGTGGATCCATCCAGGCCCCTGAGGAGGAGCTCTGCTTTGGCTGGGACGGGTAACTCTCCTGTGTTTGGGGTCTGTGCCCCACCAGGGCTGGCAGCAGGGACATCCCCGTTATAACACCCACAGAGTCAGGGCCTTTTCTGCTCCCCTCCAAGGGGGCTGGGGCACAGATGGGACCCAAGGGACACTGCAGACCTCACTGATTATGCTCAGTGCATGAAGCTGAAGCGAGAAGCAAGGGGGGCACCTTCAGTGTTAGGATTTTTGTCTTCCCCATTCACTGTTACGTGTGACAGAGCTCTGCCTTCCTGGGAATGGCTTGACCCCTGCCTGCCCACTGGAAGTAGGAAGGAATTCTTTCTTTCACTTTGTTTGAGGGCAGCTTTTGCTTTACCAATTGAACTGCCTTTGTTCTCAATCCATGAGTTTTCTCACTTCTGGAATTCTGCCCCATCCCACCGGGGAGAGCGAGGGAGCAGCCGTGTGCTGCTCTCGCTGCCATCAGGGTTAAAATACAGATATTCTCACAACAGCATTTCTCAGCTCCAAGCAGAAGCTGTCCTGATGGTTTATGGAACTTCTGTCACTTCTACAGAACTGCAGAAATAAGTCAGGCTGGAGATATCTTAGTAATTAGTGACCTTTGAAACTGGAAACAGCTTTTGACTGAAAAACGTGACTATGACTCGCCCTTGCAGTTCCATGCAAGGTTAGCTGTTTCCCAGTGCAGATCACGTGTGGCACCCTGGCAGGCTGCAAGGACCAGAAGTGACCATTGTGCCAGCCCAAGGAGCAGGCTACAGAGTCACAGCTCCTCCTCACAGCAGCCGTGTGTGCAGAACCCCTTCTGCATCCCATCCAGGCTCGCACAGCCGCAGGGAGTGCTGAGGCAGCCGGGCAGGTCAGGCACTGGCAGGAGGCAGCAGCAGGGCTGGAGGAGCATCACTGAGCAGCATCACTGCCAGGGCAGCCCAGGGCTGGCAGGGCAGGCACTGGCAGGAGGCAGCAGCAGGGCTGGAGGAGCATCACTGAGCAGCATCACTGCCAGGGCAGCCCAGGGCAGGCAGGGCAGGCACTGGCAGGAGGCAGCAGCAGGGCTGGAGGAGCTGAGCAGCATCACTGCCAGGGCTGGCAGGGCAGGCAGGGCAGGCACTGGCAGGAGGCAGCAGCAGGGCTGGAGGAGCATCACTGAGCAGCATCACTGCCAGGGCAGCCCAGGGCAGGCAGGGCAGGCACACAGCTCATCCCCAGCAGCCCCGCGGCACAGGCTGACCCAGGGGAAAACAACAGCCCTGTTCTCTCCTGCTGCAAAGCCTCGCTCTGTGTTTGCTTCCACCCAACTCCAACAATTCTAACCCCTCTGACTGTGCTGCTTCACCTGCTCCTAAACAGTTCTAGGGGCACTCCAGGTGCAAAAAACAGAAAAAAATCAGTGCAGTTCTGTTTTGAGTTACAGGTCCTTGCTTAAAAACACCTGCAGTCAAATATGAACTTACAGATTGCTGTGGAATACTCATTTTTCAAAGCTTCTGTGTAACAGATCTTCATTAACACTCATGAGGAAAGAAATACAAAAATCAAATATTTTAAATTATTCACCAATCAAGCATGAAAAATGGATTCCAGGTATAGAATGGATAATAGTAACACTAATAATAGTAATAATAGTAATAATAGTAATAATAGTAATAGTAATAGTAATAATAATAATAATAATAATAATAATAATAATAATAATAATAATAATAATAATAATAATAATAATAATAAAAACCACTGAAGGCTGGGAGCACATTTTGCAATCATAGCTATGTACAACTCCTCTCCTTCCTCTCCAAACACCCGCTACAAACCACTGCTGAAAACAGTATTGGACCAGAGAACCTTTTAATCTGACACTTATTAGTGCTCAAAATAACTAAAACCAGTCTAGGATTTGCTCATCTGTCCCATTAATTGTATTAAAGGACAATTCAACCAGCTCAAAGAAGTTCATTTGGGCCTCCTTGCGGTAATTTAGAAATGACATTAAAACAACCCCCTAAAATTGAACAAATACAATTATAGTTGCCATCTTCTGCAAAAGCACATACTTTACAAAACTTCTTTGAGCTAAGAAAACAAGAGGAAGCAGCATTTTCTGAAGGCTATATAATCTGCATGTCATCAACCATTTCTTTCTCCAGCAATTGTTTGACAGCCTAAACATACTGTATTAACAAAAATATCTGAGTTATGTTAACAAACCACAAACATTAATAGGCAGCATTTCTCCCTCTTCTTTACAACGACCTAGGAAAAACTGATGTCAAAATATTTTGCTTGCTGCCCAGTGAAATTCAGGAACAGGAAAATGAGGACACGGGGAATGAGCATTTCTGCCAGGGCAATATAATGCTCAGTTAAAACAGCCCAGGGTAGGCTGGGACCTTGGAAACTCCTCGTGTCCCACAGCAGTTCTGGGGGGCTGGAGGGAGCTGGCAGGTGAGGAATGACCAGAGGAATACAACAAAATCCTCGTGTTAAGGAAAAGAGACAAGGTAGAGTTATTTCTGAGGACTTTGCAGGCCTAGGCGTGTTTGAAAACCACAATGTCTACTTCTACTCTTAATGATTTAGCCAAATGAAATACAATGAAACTACATTAACAAAGCTAAACACTTTGGAAAATAGGCAAACAGGTGTTAGCACTTTATTTCTTCAGATTCGCTATTCCTTTGCAGAGCATCTGACCCATGCACTAAGCATCTCTGTTCAAAGCATTTGTTCTATGAAAGGAAAACCACCTCACAAAACCATTGCATTTTGATATTTCACATAAAGATGTAAGATGGAAGCTGCTACTTCAATGAGTTGCTAGTGGAAATGGGAATATCCATCCATGCAACTTGACAAAACTTCAGGTCAGCTACACACTTACACTTGTGATAAAACACAGACTAGATCTTCAGTAAGTCTTACCGTCATTTCATGGTTAAATGTTTTCTTCAATAGAAAAAAGTATTTAAGTGTCTAAGCTATTTATTAATTCTACAAGCAGTAAAAATGACATTGATGAACATATGAAGGCTGATATATATTTAAAAAGCAGCCCACTGCAGAAATGTCACCCAAAACTACTAAAAATACTAAAGCTGACTCAAAAATTCCTCTGTAGGGCTGCATGAAACACTTTTAACCCTGTCAATGGGGGGTGTGTCAGGGTGTGGTACTGGTTTATTCCATTTACAGAAACACAGAACAGGATTCCGTCTACAGGTAGAGAATTATAAATCTAAAGCAAATTTGGATCACTGTTGGTTGCTTCCTCTGTGTGGAAGCGCACACCAGCACCAAAATTTGGCATGTGTTCCCACAACCTGGACATGCTCAGAAACAGGGAAAGGAAATAAGGACACTTGAAAGAAATGACACTGGTTTTTTTTGGCATGACTCCAAAACATCATTCCTGGTAGAGAAACTGTAATTCAATAATCCTGAAACTTTTCCAATGCCAATTCATCCTTTCAGAGAGAAAGGCAAAGAGACTTGTAATTTCATCACCAGAGATGGAGCTTCCAAAATGTATTTTATGATCCAGAAGATGAAAGAGCCCCAGACCTGAATGCAGCTCAACACAGCCCAACTTCTCCTCATACGTGGAGTAATGGAACTATGACAGGAACTCCTGTGTGTTCTCCATTTCCATTTCTTTTCAGGAAAGAAACAAAACAAACCCAAAACAAAAAAAAACTCAAATATCCTTTTATTTTACCCAAGCCATATCCTGTTGCAGACAGACTGATGGTGCCTCTCCCCAAACTCTCCCTTCTTCTTTAGGATACTGTTTCCAAAGCACAAAGGAGGGAAAGGAAAAGAGCGTATAAACAGAAGCAGCTACCATTTTGTAAACACGCGGAAAATCCAGCTCGCAGAGCGCTTTCCTGCCGCATCACGGCCCAAGAGCTCCCGGGCGGCCAAACCCACCCCGCGACACCCGGGCGGCTCCGGCACGGCATTACCGGCGGAATTTAGCGGAATTCAGCGCCGCCCGCGCCGCCTCGCAGAGGCCAGGGAGAAGCGGAGCCCCAGGGACCGCGGAGGGTGGGACCGCGCTGCCAGAGCCGGGGGATCCCTGCGGGAGCGGCGGTGCCGCGCTCCCGCCCCGCCCGCCCCAGCGCCCCGCACCTCCGCCAGGTCTGCCAGCCGGTCCTTCATCCCCGCCGCGCCCCGCCGGGCCCCGCCGGGCCCCGCCGCCCTCCGCTGCTTCCGCGGGGCCCGCCCGCTCCGCGCACGCTCGGCCGCTCCGCGGGCTCGGCCGCACAGCGAGCGGGATCGGCCCGGGGCGGGATCGGCCGCGGGGAGGAACCGGGGCGGGACCGGCAGCGGGGAGGGATCGGCAGCGGGGAGGGACCGACAGCGGGGAGGGATCGGCAGCGGGGAGGGACCGGCAGCGGGGAGGGACCGGCAGCGGGGAGGGACCGGCAGCGGGGAGGGATCGGCAGACATCCCCTGCGGGGCCCGCCCGGCGCCCTGACGTCTGAGGGCACGGTGGGCGGGGAGCGGGGACTGAGGGGAGCGGAAACGGCGGAACCGGCACTGAGGGGAGCGGGCACTGAGGGGAGCGGGCACTGAGGGGAGCGGGAACGGTGGAGCGGGCACAGAGCGGAACGGGCACTGAGGGGAGCGGGCACAGAGCGGAACCGGCACGGCGGAACCGGCACGGCGGGCGGGCGGCCAGGAGCGGCCGGTGCGGCCCCGTTCCGGAACGGGCTGGACACATCCAGACCCCGCCTGGAGCCGGCCCTGTGTCACCCGCGCCAGGTGACCCTGCCCGGCGCGGCGCTTGGAGCGGATGCGCTCCAGAGGTCTCTCTGCCAAGCCCGAGTGTTCTGGGAGACGCGAATGTGCCCAGGGCGCGTCAGCGGAGAAATCCTCGGTGCGGGAGGGCTCAGGTGCCTGAGCGGTACCACAGGTGCGCACCAGGGAATTCCCGTCCCACCAGGGATCCCCACGAGGAGTTACAACTCGGTTGTGGGAGATTGTAGTGAGAGAAAGAGCTGTTAAAAGGTGTGATCTGTTTATTTTTCAGTGGTACGAGCTTGTCTTAAAGGCCTGAGAGTTTGTAGGAGAGCATGCACGGACTGTAGAAGGCAGTACTCCTTTATACCTCATCTGCAAACACTTTGTACCTGCTGCCTTTTATTTGGTATGTTTACCTGTGTCAGGCTTGCTAAGTTTGTTTACAGCTGACCTGAGTTAAGATACAGGGGATGTAAAGACCTTTTCAAAATAATTATTCTGCCGATTGCCTACAGATCTCCTGGACTCTAATCTTTGTGTAGTGCTCTAACAAGTGTTTGCTGCCTTTGCTGAATGGGGTTATCTGGAGCAGATGTTTCGTGCATCCTCTGTACTGAACACTTAATTATACATGCTGATAAAACAGATGCTAAAAAGTAGTTTCCACATGGTAATTTATCTGTTTAACAATTAAATAAGTGTTTGCCAGAAGCTCAAATGCTATGATAATGGAATTTTTAGTTATTCCAAATTAAAGTGCTAGATACTTTGCAGGGAAAAAGTAGTTTACTAATAAATGTGTTACAATAGTAAGAAATAACTAAAGCACAGTGAGTATTATATACACAGTTACAGATTGCTTTTCCCCCCATGTTTATATTCTTTAAAACTGCCAAACTGCACTAATGTGGCTTTATGGTCTCCTCTTTCTAAACACATTCCTGTTTGTCAAAAGGAGAGGTGGAATTCACAAGGGTTTTACCAGGATAGCATTGTGCTGAGAAAAAGAAGAGTTGCATATTCTGAAAAAATAATCCTGACACCTAGAGGCACTCAGCAAAAATGCTAAAACCCACACAAACCCAACTCATGTCAGAAAGGGAAGGCAAATTCAACATGCCAGTGATTTTTCCAAGAAAATCTCACGCAACATTTGGATTGGCATTATGCTATCAAGTAAGCAAAAATTACAGCACACTCCAGCCACTCTTGTAATTATAAATGCAATTACACTCTTTGTGTATATTGTGTCTCAGAGGAAATTAACGATAAACTACATTTGTGTACATCACTTGCCATGAAATACTTTCCTTATCAATTCCATGCATTCAGATACATGTAAAAGCATATAATTTATTTATTCTAGATTATGGGGACAGCAACAAAGATAATAAAAGTAATTTAAGTATACTGGATTAAAAAAAATACCAGAGACCTTAAAAATCAGAGTGAACACATGAGCTTGGTATTTATTGACATACACAAAACTTGTACTTTTTTTGAAAGCTGGCTTTCAAACAACTTTTTTTGCACTGATGTTTGGATGGAGTTTTTAGATCTTGGAGAGCTATTCTAAATCCAAGGCTTACAAAACAACTTTTGCTTTTATTACTGCACTCTCTAGTGAAGGCAGATTTGTTTGAAGAATGGAAAATCACAGTCATGAGGCACATTTAAGGAAAGCCCCTTTGAGCACAGCCCAGCATACCTGAGAGCTATTCAGTTAAACCCTCCTGATGTGAAAAACCTCTTTATTAAACACTGGACACAGTTGAACAGTTTTTCTAAGTAACTACGTGCCTTTTTTTCACTTTGTCTGCGGAGAGAGCATCATCAGCCTGCAGCATCATCAGCTGGCAGCATCTCCCGGGATGTCAGTGATGCAGCAGGAGGTGCAGGGGAGCGAGGCTGGCCCAGGGGCTGTGTCACCCGCACCAGGACAGCCGGGCAGTGCCCACACTGTCCCCACCGCCGAGGAGCCGCTCCTTCAGCAGGGCTGTGACAGGGACATCTGCCACCGCGGGAGCTGCGCTCAGGCCTGGGCCCCCGCTGCGGAAGGGCCGTGGATGTGCCCAGCAAAGGCCAACGAGGCCACGAAAGGTGTGGGAAACGCGTCCTGCGAGGAGCGGCCGAGGGAGCCGAGGCCCAGGGGGCACCTCCTGCTGACAGCCCCGCCGTGAGGTGCGGCCAGTCCCTTCTGTGCCGGCAGCGACAGCGCCGGACCAACGGGCCTCAAGGCCAGATTCACTTGAGCTGTTTGAGCACATTTTTCCGCTCTTCGGGCGGTCAGGCATTGGAAGAGCACGCCCAGCGCGGTGATGGAGTCACCATCCCTGAGGAGCTGACGAGGATGCGGCGCTGTGATGCGGTTTGGCGGTTTCGGAGGTCGTTCTGGCCGGCTGGCCTCACGGGGCTCTGCTTGGGGCCGAGTCCGGTGCGGTGCCCGCTGTCCGGTGCGGTGCCCGCTGTGCGGTGCCCGGTGCCCGGTGCCCGCTGTCCGGTGCGGTGCCCGGTGTCCGGTGCGGTGCCCGGTGCGGTGCCCGCTGTGCGGTGCGGTGCCCGGTGCGGTGCCCGCTGTGCGGTGCTCGGTGCCCGCCGCGCTCCCTCACGGCCGCGGCCCTGCCCCGCCTCCCGCCGCCTCCCGCGCGCCGCGCACCACGTGACGCGTGGCCCCGCCCCCGCCCGCGGCCGCGCGGCGTCGCCGTCCGGGTATTTGAACGGCGCTTCCGCCATTTTCCCTGCGCCCGGCACGGAACGAGCGAGCGGGAGACGCCTCGGCTGAGGTAGCGGCCCGGTACGGGCCCGGGCTCCGCTCCCAGCGGCCCGGCGCCATCGGGGCACGCGGGGCCGCTCTGGGAAGCGCCCCCGGCGGGGGCGGCGGTCACCGCTAGCTCGCGGCCGGGATGGGATGGGCTGGGCTGGGCTCGGTGGCGGGCGGCTGCGCCTGAGGGAGCGTTGCGGCTGCGGGAGCCGAGGCGCGTGGCGGATTTTCGCCGCTGGGAGCGGGGCGGCGGAAGGGCCGGGGCCGTGCGCGGCTCCGTCCGCGGTGGAAGGGCGGGCGGGATGTGAGGGGCAGCGAGCGGGGCTCCCGCGGCCGAGCCGGGGGGGAGGCGGCGCTGCTCAGTCATGGTGGCTCATGGCGGGGAGCGCGCCCGGCCCGGTGCGTGGGGAGGCCCGGCCGGGGCGGGCCCCGCTCGGGAGCCCCGCAGGACTCGCCGCGGCCTCTCCCGACCGGGCAGCGGCTCCCATTGAGCGGCGGGGTGCTGGCTCCGGGCGGGCTGGGAGGACTCTCGGCGGATCGAGAGGGGAGCCGGGGCCGGCCGCGGCTGTGGCGCCCTGCGGAGGCCGCGCTCGGCCTGGGCGCGGCGGGGCCCGGCGGGCGCGGGGGCCGGGGCGGGCGGAGGCGCCGCCGCCATTACCGCGCGCGGTGCCGCCACACGCGGGCGGGAGGCGCCGCCTGCCCCGGGCGGGCCGGAGCGCCCGGGCTGGACACGGCCCCTTCCGGCGGGCGCTCCCGCGCAGCTCCTCACACGCTGCCATTTCCCCCGCAGACACAGCATGGCCGCCCAAGGAGAGCCCCAAGTGCAGTTTAAGGTAAGGCTCTGGCTCGCCCCTTGGGTTTGGGGTGCTTTTTTTCCCTTCACTGCAAAAGTAGCACGAGCGACTCTCGAGTGCCGACGTGGATGGTGGGTTTGGTTTCGAAGTTCTGGTCTTTCTTTAATGGCGTAACGTATTGTAGTGCTGCATACAACTTAGACAAAAAGAGTCTGTTAAACTGCGTCAATCTGTTCTATTTGCAGTTTTGACTAATAAATTTTAATGAATCTTTGCCTACAGAACGATTTTTAAATGTAAGAACTGAAGTGCACTGTAAAAGGTGCTCAGAGTGAATTAGAATAGCCTCCTTTTTGTTATGTGCTAATTGCTCAAATGTTTCAAAAGAGGATTTTCTGGTGTTTTGTGTGGTTGGTGGTGTTTTTTGGTATCTTAACAGCCAGAAGTTCTGAAGACTGCTTCCTGAAGGTCGTTTCTTGTGATTCCTGCAATACTTTGCTTGTGTATTTTAGTTCATGGTGCAAACGTTGGTGGGTTTTTGGTTTTGTTGGGTTTTTTAATTATAAGATAACAGTGGGTTTCTCCAGTGGATATTTTGATCATTTCTTTTCCAAATTGGTCTCATCCAGGTTGAAAGTCCTAAACATTGTTCATTCAGTCTCTTGTACAAGTTTAGTAGAACCATATTCACAGTGCAGTGCAGATCTTACCTTCAAGGACTGGATGAGACTGACCAGAGTTACAGCATGATGGATGGGCTCAACAAATTGGTTCCCAGCACAGGGAGCTGCTGCATGGGCAGTTCTGTCTTTTGTTTACAGCACCTTGTAGGAACTAAGCTCTTTGTAGTAAGAAGTCATATCTGGGCTAGAATGACTGTAAAATGTCTCAAAATGCATTGCTCTGACTTTCTTCCTTTCTCTGTCTGCAGCTTGTTCTGGTTGGTGATGGTGGCACTGGTAAAACAACATTTGTAAAGCGTCACTTGACTGGTGAATTTGAAAAGAAGTATGTAGGTATGTCTGAAGAAACATTTGAGCTCCACTATCTTACAAATGCAAGTACAATCCATGACTCGCTAAATGTGCTGCTTTTTGTCATTTCTCTAGCAACACTGGGTGTTGAAGTTCATCCTCTGGTGTTCCATACTAACAGAGGCCCTATTAAATTTAATGTATGGGACACAGCTGGCCAGGAGAAGTTTGGTGGCCTGCGTGATGGCTACTACATCCAAGGTAAGATCTGGGGGGACAATTCTGTACCTCTTAGAGCTCAGTCCTTCCTTCTCCTCGTGCTGGCCACACTGGAAGCTGTCAGTGCAGCTGCGGTGATGAGCTGGCATAGAAGTCTTCAAACTCTTCCTGTGGAGAGGATAATGCCACACAAGGTGTGCTAATGTGGGAGCAGGACAGCTTGTGTGGGCTTTGGTGTGAACAGAAGTGGTGCACCTTTAATGACCACATACACAGTTGGTGGTTAAGGGGGGAAAATGTGTGCTGCAGATTTTTGTCTGCCTTGCTGTGCTCAGGCAAAGGCTTGGAACACAGAAACTCTTTAGATTTTCAATGCCATGAGGATGTTGGACACCTCCATGCCAGAGTCTGTCTTTCTGAAAAGGTGCAGACAGTGTTCCTTCTGCTTGGCAAAGATCGTCCTGTGCTACTTCACTCACCTGCATATCTTTATTATGTCTTCTTATTGTAAAGTATTCTTGAGTTCCTTGAGAAGCTGCTCTGGATGAGGACATCCTCACATGCAGACTGCAGGCTCTCAGCCTGCCTTGAGGCCTCATTAGCATGTCTGAGATGAATTAAATAGGTGTTAACTGATTCTGCCAGATATTTGGGCAAATCCAAGTTGGCTTCTGTAGCCTTGTACACGGTGTTCTCTGACACAGCTGAGTCAGTAAAAGCAGCTGGTCTGTGTGGGGCAGGACAGATGTGAGGTGACACAGCCGTGGTTCTGGGGGCTCACACGTTGACCCTGTTAACAGGAGCTGTCAGAACTTGATGCTGAGATGGAAAAGTTGATGCAGATGCCGAGCCCTCGTGTGGGATGTCTCTGGGTTCCTCTTTATCCTGTGTTGCGAGCAGGTGGTTCCTCCAGGTGTAACTTGACTTTGGTTCTCTTGCAGCTCAGTGTGCCATCATCATGTTTGATGTAACATCAAGAGTTACCTACAAGAATGTACCTAACTGGCATAGAGATCTGGTACGAGTATGTGAAAATATCCCTATAGTGTTGTGTGGCAACAAAGTGGATATTAAGGACAGAAAAGTCAAGGCAAAATCCATTGTGTTTCATAGGAAGAAGAATCTCCAGGTGAGTCAGGAGGAGGCCAGGCCAGTTGTCTGGCTCTGCTGAGTGCAGCTGGGTTTTGGATGGTGATTGGGTGCTCTGCCTCTGTCATTATTGGCAGCCTCACATCTGTTGGCTCTTCAAACCAAAATTGAGGGGAGGGGGAAGTGATGATGTTAAGGACGATCATCACTGGCCTGCAGCAGAAGCTGTGCCAAGTTCCTAAAGAACTTCTGAGCATTTGGCTTTAGCTGCTCAGAATCTCATGAACCCATGACAGGATTGGGACTACAGTAGGTCATGTACCAGGAGAAAGATAAATGCACTGTTGCCTTCTGAAAGTTTCATCCTTGATGAGATTTCATAACCTTTCAGTTAATAGCTTCTGCCTGAAACTGTGTTTCTAGATACTTAAATGATAACTGCTTATAAATATGTGAACAAAAGTTATTCAGTCCAAAAAAAGGTAAAAAAATTGATTCTGTCTTAATCTTGAGATGTCCTAAATATTGGAGGATTTTTTAAATAATGTCTAATATGTGCTTTTTTCAGTATTATGACATTTCAGCTAAGAGTAACTACAACTTTGAGAAGCCTTTCCTGTGGCTTGCTAGGAAGCTAATTGGAGATCCCAACTTGGAGTTTGTTGCCATGCCTGCGCTCGCACCTCCTGAAGTCGTTATGGACCCAGCACTGGCAGCACAGTATGAGCAAGACTTACAGGTCAGTGGCAGGGGACACAGGGACAAAACTGTTGTTGTGTGAGTGCTGTCACACTCGGGGCACAAGAGGCTGGGGAACAGTTCTGATGTGTAACTTGCTTTGTTGCAGATTGCTCAGACCACTGCACTGCCAGATGAAGATGATGACCTGTGAGGGACGAAGCTGGAGCCCAGCGTCAGAAGTCTAGTTTTATAGGCAACTGTCCTGTGATGTCAGTGGTGCAGCGTGTTTGCCACTTTATTATCTAGCTGAACAGAACATGTGCTTAATCTTTGGGATGCTGAAAGAGATGAATGGGCTTCGGAGTGAATGTGGCAGTTTAAAAAAAAACAAAACAAAATGAAAAAAAAAAAAAACCAAAACAAAAAACCTTCATATTTTGGACCTGCATATTTAGCTGTTTTTTGGACTGCAATTACTTCCCCTTTTGAGTTTCAAATATAAGACTGCTGCAGTCACATCAGAGTGTTAAGTGGAAATTCTTGTTTCTGTCATTCCCATTCTTTTGTTTAGGTAATAAAGTTGTATTTCAAGTATCTCCAAGCAAATGAACTTTCATGCATTGTTAGGAAAACTGTTCAAAGTGTCTTCTGTTCTTCATTTGAGGGTTATACTCAATTGTCTACTACTGCATTTCTCATTCTGTTTTCCTTCCTGCTTCTCCTATTCTGCTCCTCTTGCTAATTTGGAGCTAACAGTTAACCTTTGCCTTTTTGCTGGCGCACAGAGCTGGAGCTGCGGGGCTGAGGTGCCCGGCAGAGCTCGCTGAGCGCTGCTGGGCCGTGCCTGGGGGAGCACTCCCAGCCCTGATCAGTCCCAGCCTCAGCTCCTCGCTGTTCCCCTCCCACAGGAACCTCCAGCTCTGTGCTCCTGGCAGCCAGCAGCGAGTGGCACCAGCCTGGGGCCTGACTCGAGCTGTCTTTGCATGAGCAGCAGCAGAGCTATCGCTGCCTAAACCAATCCCAGGCAGCTCCAGAGTCACTGACCAGAAACAGCTGTGGTTTGAGCTAAAGCGCTCTTTACACCTGATGGCATATTAACTGCAGCCACAGTCATCCAAACATCTAGCCTTTACTGTAACTGCACCAAGTTCTTAATTTGAAACTGGCTTATTACAGCACAAATGGTGGAAAATGTCAACTTTTAACACTACCTTGTAGCGATGAATCTTGGTCAATATTAGTACTGCTAGTAAGCAAAACTTAAGTTTAGAATTTTTTTTCAGTAGTGTTTGAGTACATGAAGTCTTGAACTCTTCAGTTTTGTATTTTTGGTTTCTTAATAAAGTGGAGCATTTCATTTATTCCTTTTAGCTCGTATATTTGTGTACATAAATTACTTTAGCTGTCCAGTAGCAAAAATTGGACTATGATTATTGTGCAATATTGCTGAAAATGAGTAATTTTTAAGTTAATTTTTGGAATTAGTGGGGGCCTGGGCCTGTTTTTTGGTTACTTAGAAGCTGAGCTGTTTTAGATGTTTTAGACTTGAAGCTCCTGGATGGAAATGAGGAATGTTGTACCCTTGGTGTTTGAAAGGGGACAAACTCACACTTAATGTTTCATGGACTCTTCCTGCTGCATAATCCTGCTCTAACTTTGTTGTAGGCTTTTGCCTGTAGTGTTACTAATTCCCTGTGCAGGTCGTGGTTAATCCTGGCTTGGCTGCTGCTGCTTTGCTGAGTGTGGTTTGGTAGCTCCTGTGTCTTCATCTCTCCCTGCTGGAAGCAGCTGCAGTGTTCTGGCAGTGGAGCAAAGCCCACTTGCACTGTTTGTTACCTTTAGTCCTTGTTAATACTTGGTTTTAAATAATGCAGATAGCCTTAAATCCACATGCAGTGCTCAGTTCAAGTTCCTGATGTGTAACTGTTACAGTCTGAGACTGCTGGGATCAATGTCTGCCCTCACCTTCCTGGAACAAACACATGCTTTGGTTGAGGGCAGCTCTTTGCCTGCCCTGGCAGTGCCGGTCCCTTCCTCACCGGAGTTTTGGCAGGTTTTCTGTTCCTCTTAGGCCGGCAGTGACAGCACAGCTGAGCGAGCTGCTCTGGTCCCTCCTTGGCCTGGGAGTGTTCATTCCCAGCCTGGCTCTGGCTGTGTGTGTTGGGTTTTGCACTGAGCTGGGCACTTTGGCTTTCCCAGCCCTGGCTGCTGTGTGAGCACCCCTGGAGGGATGGGACTGTGCTGGAGCTCCTGCTTCCCCCTGCCCAGGCTGGGCACAGGGCTGGGGATCTGCAGGACGTGGATGTGCTGTCCTGGAGCTGTGCTGGAGCTCCTGCTTCCCCCTGGCCGGGCTGGGGATCTGCAGGATGTGGATGTGCTGTCCTGGCTGTGCTGGAGCTCCTGCTTCCCCCTGCCCCTGGCCAGGCTGGGCACACAGCTGGGGATCTGCAGGATGTGGATGTGCTGTGCTGGAGCTCCTGCTTCCCCCTGGCCAGGCAGGGCACAGGGCTGGGCAGCTGCAGGCTGTGGATGTGCTGTCCTGGAGCTGTGCTGGAGCTCCTGCTTCCCCCTGGCCGGGCTGGGGATCTGCAGGATGTGGATGTGCTGTCCTGGCTGTGCTGGAGCTCCTGCTTCCCCCTGCCCCTGGCCAGGCTGGGCACACAGCTGGGGATCTGCAGGATGTGGATGTGCTGTGCTGGAGCTCCTGCTTCCCCCTGGCCAGGCAGGGCACAGGGCTGGGGATCTGCAGGATGTGGATGTGCTGTCCTGGAGCTGTGCTGGAGCTCCTGCTTCCCCCTGCCCCTGGCCAGGCTGGGCACAGGGCTGGGCAGCTGCAGGATGTGGATGTGCTGTCCTGGAGCTGTGCTGGAGCTCCTGCTTCCCCCTGGCCAGGCAGGGCACAGGGCTGGGCAGCTGCAGGATGTGGATGTGCTGTCCTGGAGCTCTTTCAGTAACGGGCTGGAGGCTCCTGCTGATGAGCCCAAGCCAGAACTCTGTATCTGTCTGGTTATTGACACCCAAGAGTCGTTATTTACACCAAGGCTCTAGCACAGCCTAAACTTCCTGGGGTTACATATTGGGGTGGACAGGGCAAATACTTTTAATTGTGTGGGTCATTATCTTCTCGTTCACCAAGTGAAGTTAGAGTTCAGTCAGTGAAAGACATTTTCCCCGAACTGCAGTGTTCTGAAATGGGGCAGTGTTTGTATTAGGGCAGTATAGGAATAGGTTCCTTGATTTTTATTTTATTTTGGAGAGTAATAGTTGATGTCTGTCTTGCTGTGATCCTGAAAACAATCAGGTTCCCTTACTTGTTCTGCTTACCTGAGGGGAAAGAAGTTGAGACTATGATGGGAAGTTTCCCCAAAGAACACTAGAAACAAAATTTCATCTTTATATTAACCTTACCAGAAGTTTTAGTGGATCAAACTTATCTCTAACCTCATGGTTTTAATATATTTAATGCAAGCATTCAAAATTGAATGCTATTAATATAGGTGAGGTTTCTAGGAGGGAATTGTGGGTTGCTCAGAGTTGCCTATTTCTGAATTGACTTTATGAGCAAGGACTGAAAACCAACTGTAAAATAGTCATAAACAGGAAGCTCTTGAAGGCTGTGGTGATCTGTAACATCTAAGAAGAAAACTTTACCCAGTGTCCCTCCTCCTGTGACTGATCCTACTCCGAGGCACCGGGACCTTTCGGGATGCAGCCACTCAAGGCTCTGAACGAGGTGTTGAGCCAAAGGCAGCAAATTTGGTCAATAAAAAAAGGTTCCTTGTGTTGATCTGTGTCCAGTGCAGAGTCTGCTCCAGTCTGGTTCCCCAGCAGTGATGATAATTCCTATTGCTCCTGCTGTATAAACTTGCCACTGCACAAAACCAGAGGGAACCTGCTGCTGGCTTTAATCCATCCTGGTGCCCTTCAGAAACAGAACTGGAGGGAAGCACTGAGTGTTCTGGTTAGACTGAGAAGTCAAAGGTTCATTTTCACTTTTGCAATGGATTGCACAGATAAAAGAAAAGGAAAGCTGGGTTTAGGAGTGGGTTCTCTGGGCAGGTTTTGGGGAAAGAACTCAAACCAGAGAGCTTTGTTGCATTTATAAATTAAAAGGTGGGTTGTAATTAACAAAGAATCTGCAAATTCTGGCATTGTTCATTGTGTTTTGATTCTGGATCTGGATGTTTTGTTTTATTCGAATACCTAAGCTGAGGTCTAGCTATAAAACTTATTTCAGGCTGCAGCAAATGGGTAATTCTGCCAGGTTTGTGTGTGAGCAGTGTCCGGGACACTTCACCTGCAGGCTTTGCCAGGCTCAACCCAGCTCCAGCGGTTCCGATGGAGCTTTAGAACAGCTCTGGCCTGGACCTCGGGGGTTCGGCACAATTCTCACAGTTCGGGGAATTCTCCTTCCCTGACGCAGCAGGCGCGATCCTGGGCTGAATCCGGCCCGGTTCCGGGCAGACCCCGGGCACATCCCGGGCCGGTTCCGATCCCATCGCCGGACGGTTCCGGGCCGATCCCCGGCCGGTTCCGAGCACGTTCCGAGCCCGTTCGGGCCGATCCCCGGCCGGTTCCGAGCACGTTCGGGCCGGTTCGGGCCGATCCCCGGCCGGTTCCGAGCCCGTTCCGAGCCCGTTCGGGCCGGTTCGGGCCGATCCCCGGCCGGTTCCGAGCCCGTTCCGAGCCCGTTCCGAGCCCGTTCGGGCCGATCCCCGCCCCTGGGCCGGACCCGCTGCAGTTCCCGGTTTGGCCACGCGGTGGCGGCCGCCGCCCGCCCAGCGCCTCGCGCTCCCGCTGGAAATTGGGATTTTAGAGAAATTGGGATTTTGGGGAAATTGGGATTTTAGGGAAATTGGGATTTTAGAGAAATTGGGATTTTAGGGAAATTCAGGAATACATTCCCAGGAACGGGAAACTCGGCCAGGCCGAGAGCTCCCGCTGGAAATTCGGATTTTAGAGAAATTCGGATTTTAGGGAAATCCAGGAATCCCTTCCCAGGAAGGGAAACGCGGCCAGGCCGAGCGCTGCAGGTGCGTCCTTCAGCCTGTGAGCAAAGCGAAAAACAAACACCGGCAGCCTGCCCACAACTCATCACGTTTATGTGGAAGAACTGTTAAAATCGGGGCTTATCAGAGAGCCAGCCCATTGAAAACTGACACTGAACTAAATACAGCTTCACCTGGGGAACAGAGACACCCAGCAAGTGCTGATCAGCCAATGTCACACAACAGAAATGTGCTGAGGGACGTGCAGCAGTCACAGCTCGGTTCTGCTGTCATTCACGGGCTGACCCTGAAGCTGTGTGAGCAGCAAAATGAACAGAAAGCGTGGAGGGTTGGTGTTCTGAGCATCACAGCTCCTGTCCTGAGCATCATCCTGTCCTGAGCATCTCAGCTCCTGTCCTGAGCATCATCCTGTCCTGAGCATCACAGCTCCTGTCCTGAGCATCACAATTCCTGTCCTGAGCATCACAATTCCTGTCCTGAGCATCACAATTCCTGTCCTGAGCATCACAACTCCTGTCCTGAGCATCACAATTCCTGTCCTGAGCATCACAACTCCTGTCCTGAGCATCACAACTCCTGTCCTGAGCATCACAATTCCTGTCCTGAGCATCACAACTCCTGTCCTGAGCATCACAACTCCTGTCCTGAGCATCATCCTGTCCTGAGCATCACAATTCCTGTCCTGAGCATCACAATTCCTGTCCTGAGCATCACAACTCCTGTCCTGAGCATCACAACTCCTGTCCTGAGCATCTCAGCTCCTGTCCTGAGCATCACAACTCCTGTCCTGAGCATCACAGCTCCTGTCCTGAGCATCTCAGCTCCTGTCCTGAGCATCACAACTCCTGTCCTGAGCATCACAACTCCTGTCCTGAGCATCTCAGCTCCTGTCCTGAGCATCACAACTCCTGTCCTGAGCATCTCAGCTCCTGTCCTGAGCATCTCAGCTCCTGTCCTGAGCATCTCAGCTCCTGTCCTGAGCATCTCAGCTCCTGTCCTGAGCACCACAGCTCCTGTTTTGCTCTAAGGAGATGTAAGGAGGGGAGAAAGATGCTCCTCCTCATAGACCCCGAGCTCTGAAGCTGGGGTGGCTGGGAGAGCAGCTCTGGGATGGTTTTCTCCACCATCCTTAAAAACACTGGGGCCCTTGAGCAGCAGGGGAGAGATAAATAATGGTTTAGGGATGTAGGATATTCTGTGTTGTGCTTTGAAAGGATTTCAGCCCCAGGGAAGCATTTTCCTGGTGCCAGTTTGGGACCCTTTGAGCTGAGTTCTGCCCTTTGGCGCAGCCCCTCCCATCACTGCTGACACCTGTGCTGGGCTGGCAGCTCCAACAAACACAGCAGACACCAATTACGGAGAGAACAACGCCATCTGCTTTAGTTAACCACGCTTTCCAGGCTTATTTGTGTTTTAATTGCCATCTACAGAGTGGACAGTGGCTCCTAGGGGTTCACTGCTAGCAGAGGATTAATGGTTTCATTCTCTCTGAGCAAAAAATCCTACTCCTAAATACACGGCATTTATTTATCCCTGGCTCCTGCAAATGTGCCATGTTGGGTTTTGTAATGCCATTTCCACGGGAACTGACTGCAGAACTCTCTCCTGTATTTAACTCCACACATTGATGTGCTGGGTGTTCCCTGATATTTCCATCTCCGGCTCCTCATCCCAGCTGACTCTGCATTTCCTAAAAAAGTCTTAGACCCCAAAAGGGAAACAATTCATCTCTCCAAAAATCAGTATTTCTATACTAATTAAAAGGGATATGGGTCAGGTTGCATCAATGGTCTTTAGCTGCAATGACATCTGAAAATGTCATTTCTTTAAGGAGCCAATGAAAATCACTGAGAGATTGACAAATCTTCTAGAAAAGGAAAGAGGGATTTCCTTGATCTCCATATCATATCCATTTTCATAGTCAAAATCACATTTTGAATGGTTGATTTTATTCCAGTTTACTTTCCCGCAATGTGCATTAAGAGCAGTGGCAGATACAAATGGGAGGTTTTTTTCTGTCATTCATTGTTTTGAAAATAAGTTTTTAGGCAGTTCCATGATTGTAGGGTGTGTCTGGTGCTTTTAGGATCTGGGGATGAGGGTTCCAGGCGACAGATGTGAGTGATTATTGAGATTACAGAGCTCTGCAGCAGAGGGAGGCTCAAACCAACAGGAACTGCAGGGGCTGAGAGGTCACAGAGCAGAATCTGAGCTGGGCCAGGACCAGGACTCAGCACCTGAAATGACTTTTTCTGGAATCCTTTAAGTTTTCATGCCTCTGAGTTAATTTCAGATTTGCTGAGCCCTCAGGTGTTTCAGTGGAGGTTTGGGGGCAGCTCTGATTCCTGCCCCACCTCTCGTTGCTTTTGCCACTTTGATCTAAAGCAGGGAGCTCCACAAGCCAGGCCAGCGTCATTGCCCGTAGGATGAAGAGAATTTGGAATAAATGTCTGTGAGAACCCCAGATGTTCTTGCTGAGCACTCGTTTCCATTGGCTGCTCCTGCTGTGCTGGGGAATCTTGCACAAAGCAGCCACACAAAACCTTCCTGGAGAGGCTTTTACCCCAAAGAGAAAAAGCTGTAAAAGTGTGAGAGAAACTGGCACAAATCCTAGAGACAACATCTCTCATGCTTTAGGGATTATTCATCGTCATCACATAATATTATAAATGTTATTTGAATGTTTGTGTAATTAAGATCTGACTACCTGAATGACCCCAAAACAAACCAGTTACAGACAGTGGCTTCTGGCAAAAAGGATTTGGCTTAATCACATAAAAAAAAAAGGATTTATAAAACATTTAATTTCTACAATTATCCAATTTTATGTAAGCCTGATATTAAGGCTCAGATAATCAAAGATTTGATTAAATTAAATCTTTGGGATTAGCACAAAATCCTAAACTACTTTGCAAAAACCTAACATTTTCTTCAGCACAAGGAGTAAGATATTCAAGGAACTACCAAGAAGCAAAAAAACTCCAAAGAACAGAAAATAGACTGGAAAAGAGCTGATCCAATAAGCATCAGTTAGGAGCTCATTTAGGGAAATTTTAAATGTATCATTAATTGTGTGGTTTTATCTACCTGCTTAATTGCTCTTTGAATCATCAATGTCTTAAAGTTTCCATAAGGAATATCTCTCTGTATAGAGTAAATCAGCTTAATGTTACATATCTTGCACAATAAAATATTTTCACTTGATTAGGCCTAAACTTTATTGCCAAAACGCTGAATTTTGTTTTCTGGCACCAACCAGCAACTTCTCATATTCTTAATTAGAAAAATATTTTTCCATGATGGCGTTGGCCTTGTTGAATTATCTCCAGGATTTTGTGTTTGTTTTCTTTCCCTCTGCTCTGGGCTGTTCTCTGTGTCCTTTCAGCTCAGAGCAGATTTCACGAGATGCTCTCACCAGCAGCTCTGACCAAAACCTTGGCAATTATTTATTCTGTCCTGGGGAGTGGAGCTGTGCCCTGGCCGCCCTCCGTGCCCTCGGGGAGGGTGTTCAGAGGGTGTTGGGGGGTATTTAGGGTGTTCTGGAGGGTGTTCAGGGTGTTCTGGGGGTGTTCAGAGTGTTCTGCGGGTATTTAGGGTGTTCTGGAGGGTGTTTAGGGTGTAGTGGGGTTATTTAGGGTGTTCTGGAGGGTGTTGTGGGGGTATTTGGGGTGTTCTGGAGGGTGTTGGGGGGTATTTTGGGTGTTCTGGAGGGTGTTTAGGGTGTTCTGGAGGGTGCAGTGGGTGTTCAGAGGGTGTTTAGGGTGTTCTGGAGGGTGTTGTGGGGTTATTTAGGGTGTTCTGGAGGGTGTTGGGGGTATTTAGGGTGTTCTGGGGGTATTTAGGGTGTTCTGGGGGTGTTTAGGGTGTTCTGGGGGTATTTGGGGTGTTCTGGAGGGTGTTTAGGGTGTTCTGGAGGGTGTAGTGGGTGTTTGGGGGTATTTAGCCGGTGTTTCAGAGGGTGTTGTGCAGGTCAGAACGGTTCCTGTGCCTCCAGGGTTTTTCTCAGCTCTTCTGGAGTTCTCTGCAGGTTTGGAACACTTTTCCCAGGAGAGCAGAACTCGTGTGCTGGAAACCTGAACCAAAACCTGGACTCGGCCTTTTCTGACCCGTCCCCATCCCCGCCCCGCACAGATAAAGATGATGATGAAATTCTAAAGAATCATCTTTGCCCTGTTTTTCAGGCAGAGCTGTTCTGGCTCTAAGAGAGTTTTGTGCCGCTTTTCTCCTGCGCTGCTGCTGGATCTTGGAACCCCAATTAGCATCGCCCATTAGCGTGATTTGATTGCAATGCAGCGAGGCAGAGGAGAGAGGAACATTCCTCAGTCTCTTTGAAGGAGATGCAGCTGGCAAATGATTTTTTTATAGTGCAAATCCAGGCGAATTGCACCTGTGTACAGCAGCTCCCTGGAGCAAAGGACAGCTGAGTGAGTTTACACAGCTGGGGGTGATTTGTGCCCGTGAATTCAATAAAATCCCATTGTCCGGTAGCAGAAAGCTCCCGCTACAATGTGAGTGGAGGTGTTGATGTATGGGCTGTACTCACAGTGCCTGTTACTGACAGGGAAACAGTTTGAGCTGAGATGTTCTAACCCAGAGCATTTATCGGTGTATTAGCAGAGAGTGATGTGAAAGCAGCTTCACAAGATCTGTTCTTTCTTAAAACACTCCTTTCTACGATGTTTGCTGAAATAGAGATATAGAAATAGAAATAGAGATACAGAAATAGATATAGATAGAAACAGATACAGAGATAGAAATAGAAACAGATACAGATGTAGATAGAAACAGGTATAGAAATAGATATAGATAGCTAGAAATAGATAGAAATAGATATAGATAGAAATATATACAGATAGATAGAGATATGGATAGAAATAGATATAGATAGATATAAATAGATAGCAATAGACAGAAATAGAGCTGGAGAGAGTCCGGCGCGGCCGGAGCTGGAGCAGAGTCAGTGACATCAGCGGGATCCCCACCCAGAGCCGATGGAGGTGCGAGCGTGAGCGGGACGGGCGGGACCGGGCGGGACCGGGCGGGACCGGGCGCCTCTTTTCGGCTCTCCCGGGCCCGTTCCGGCTCCCGGGGCTCGGGTCAGCCGGTCCCGGGACTCTGGGCTCGGTTCAGCCGGTCCCGGGACTCTGGGCTCGGTTCAGCCGGTTCCGGGACTCTGGGCTCGGTTCAGCCGGTTCCGGCTCCCTTGGGCCCGTTCCAGCTCCCGGGGCTCTCTCGGACCGGACCGGGAGTTTCCCCGGCCGAAGCGGACCGCACCGGAGTTTCCTGGACCGGACCGGACCTTAGCAGGAGTTCCCCGGACCGAACCCGACCGGACCGGGAGTTCCCCAGACCGGACCGGACTTTCCCGGACCGGACCGGGAGTTTCGCGGACCGGACCGAACTGTAGCGGAGTTCCCCGGACCGGACGGTACCGGAGTTTCCCGGACCGAAGCGGACCGGACCGGACCTTAGCAGGAGTTTCCCGGACCGGACCGAACTGTACCGGAGTTTCCCGGACCGGACCCGACCGGACCGGGAGTTCCCCAGACCGGACCGGAGCTCCCCGGAGCGGACCGGGCGGTACCGGAGTTCCCGGACCGGACCGGGCGGTACCGGAGTTCCCGGGCCGGGCGGTACTGGAGTTCCCCGGAGCGGACCGGGCGGTACCGGAGTTCCCGGACCGGACCGGGCGGTACCGGAGTTCCCGGGCCGGGCGGTACTGGAGTTCCCCGGAGCGGACCGGGCGGTACCGGAGTTCCCCGGACCGGACCGAACTGTACCGGAGTTCCCCGGACCGGGCGGTACCGGAGTTCCTGGACCGAACTGTACCGGAGTTCCCGGGCCGGGCGTTCCCCCGCAGCCGGCCCGGGAGCGGGGCAGGAGCGGCGGGGCAGGAGCGGAGGGGCGGAGGGGCAGGAGCGGAGGGGCAGGAGCGGCGGGGCAGGAGCGGAGGGGCAGGGGCGGAGGGGCAGGAGCGGAGGGGCAGGAGCGGAGGGGCAGGAGCGGCGGGGCAGGACGAGAGCAGAAAGTTGCGCTGAGCTCTTTTCCCTTGGGCACGGACCGGAGCTCCCGGTGCTGGAGCTCCTTCCACAGCCGAACCTCGGGCTTTGGAAACGGCTCCGGGAACTTTCCTCCGCTCACGGGAACTCGCTCGCAGTTAAATGAAGATATCGAGTAAGGAAACGCCGCTCGGAGGGTCCGGAGGGATATTTTGCCGTCACTGAAGGAACGGACTTTCCGAACCTGCATGGAAAATGTCCTTTTTAATACCGAAAGTCGCGAAGGAAAACTTATGATTGAAATCTTACAGGAATTGGATTTCAGCTGTACTTTCAACCTTAAATAGACCATGGAGAGTTTGTTATCTCTGCTCTGGTGCCATTATTCTTTGCTGATTTTATTTCAGCAAAAACATCAGGTAATATTCTGACTGGGGTCAGGATTGGGATGTGCTTGGATTCCTCACCGTGTCTCATTATTTAATGTTTTGTGTGCAGGTGTATGGAAACTATTCCCAGCTACCCAAACACCCAGGTAAGGAATGCTCTGTTTACATTTTATCACCATGTACTTAAATATTTATATGGTTTTTTTTTTGCAGTTTGTATTTCTGTTGTTTCCTTGGTGGTCCAGAGGAGCTGAGCCCATGCTGGAATTCCAGCCCTGTATTAAATTTGTAACAGCCCAAAGAATCAGAGTGTCCCAGTTAAACTCAACACCTGCCCACTGAATATTGGGAACGGGAACACATTTGGGGAAAACAGATTGTTTTTGATCAGTGGGACAGTCCTGAACAGAGTTGTTTGCCCTGACTTTCCTTGAGTGCAGCTTTCTGAACCCAATCTCTGCAGGGGCTGTTTTCTCCTTGCCCTGGATGCTCAGCACGTTCCTCTCAATGAGTTTCAGCTCTTTGTGGCAGCTCTCACACTTTGCAGTGACTCTGGCGAGCCTTGGGGTGCTCTCCCCTCCTCGCAGCCTCCACACTTGGCTCTCAGTCAGTTTGAGAGTGGATTAAGGATTTCTCATCAGTGTAAAACCCTCAGAGCTCACAAGGGTTTGTGTAACTGCAGAATTCTTCTGTCTATAGAAATAGTTTAACCTCAGGCCTCATGGTGGTGTTCAAGTACAATTTTACTGCTTTCCCACTCCGTGCGCTGCTTTGTGCTTTTCTGTTCTAAGCACATGTAATTATTGTGGAATGGAGCACAGGGCGGTGGGGAGAGGCCCCGGCTGTGAAATCAGCCTCAGCCTCAGCAGCTGCCTTTGCTCCCCCTGTTCCGAGGCAGGGGAAGGCTCTGTGCTCCTGCTGATCCCTGCAGAGCATCGCTGCTGCCCTGGGCTCCGCCTGTCCCCTGCACCGGCCCTGCCCGGGGACGGCGTTTCCCCTCCAGGGCAGCAGGTTTTGTTTCCAGAGGTCTGAGCAGAGTTCAGCTCCTCTGGAACTCTCAGATCCCGTGTTTTGTGTGCTCTCTGTGGGTCACCATCCCCCGGGGCTGGCATTGTCCCCGTCCTGGCCGTGTCCCCCCTGCCTCGGCAGCAGCGCTGGGGATGGAGAGCCCAGAACCCCCCGGGCACTGCCCCGAGACATCCCCACCTCATCTGTGCTCGGCTCCCTCCTCCAGGAAAACCTCTATGACAACGGCAAACATTTATTAGGTGGGCTAAGAATAGATCCTGAATTAATGAATTCAATTGTGAATCATTTGTTAGATATCTCTGGTACAGCTGACTTTGGAAGCAACGCTGAGCACTGCTCGTATCCTCACAAGACTCAGAACTCTGAGTTCTGCTTCCTCAGATCTGCAAACGCTTGTTGCAAAGTTTAGCAATTTTATCGACTTTGCACTCAAAGTAAAAAGAATAAATGTTATTTTATCCCGTCTGTGTCACAGCTCAGGAACGTGAGGATGGAGGATAAAGTGCTCTCCAGGGTGGGCATTGGGTGCTTTAATAAAGGTTTTGCACCTTTGTATCCAGGATAGAACGATCTGGTGTGTGTGCAGAGGTGACAGAGCGAGTATCGGGCAATCTGCTCTGATCCCAGAGGCGGAGAAAGGTGTGGAATGCAGGGCACAAGCCAAAGGACACTGCTCCTGACTCCATTTGCACATCAGATTTTGGAGTGTCTGACAGCTGAAGTGGGGCTCAAAACCTTTCCTCAGTCAGCTTCACCCCTGGCACTCCTGGAGGATTTCCTGGGAACGAGATCTGATTGTCCAGGGGGAGCAGGAGCAGGGTGGGACTGCAGTCCTCGCTCTCTTTGTTACCCTTCGTGTCTCTCCCACCCACCCCACAAAGAAAAGTAACTCACCCCGCCCTGGCGGTGCACATGGCAAAACTTCTGCAATTCTCTATCAGCTTGCCCGAACTTTCTTAGCTGCAGGACGTGCTAAATTTATTTCATCACATCTGATTAAATTAATTGTTTTGAAAGTAAAGGGTTTCTTGCAGCTAGCAAGATAGGAAGAAATTACAGTTCATGTTTTTCTACACGATTAATGCTCTGCCCTTAAAATAGATTTGTTATCTCAACAGCAAACTTGGCTGGCTGGGGCAGCCTGGTTCAGCTGAAGTGACTCCATGGCCCAGAATTCAAACTCTGCTCAGTCAGGCTGAAATGGCACTGGAGACCTGCAGGTGCCTTTGTCATCTTGTCCAGCTGTTCCTAAGGAGAACCTGCAGGAAAACCAAAAGTTTCCCTCAGCCCCAAAGGGTTGTTCTGCTTTTGGGGTGGTGCAGAAGGTTCTGGAGGCAGAGCTGGTGCCGGGTGGGGAGCTGGGAGCTCTTCCCTCTGCTGCTCGATGTTCTGGAGGCTCTTCCCGAGGAAAAGCCGAGCCCTGTGGCACCTGCAGACAGCTCTGCAGGAAGCAGGAGCAGAGATATTTGCTTGGAGAGAGATTTGCTCATTCCCTGCTGCGTTCCCATCCCGCTGCTCTGGGCTGCCCACCCAAATTCCCAGTGAAATCTGGAAATGGCCCTTGAATGTCTCCTCAGCTGTTCCTTCATGGGGGCTGCCAGGTACACGAGCAGAGATTCAGCTGGAGATTGTCACACGTTTTAAGTGCAATTAAGATGAAAATCAGCCAGGATTTAAAAGGTTTTCTGCAGTGGTTAATCAGTGACGTGGCTTTAATCTATTCTGCTGCTTTGATTTATGATCTCACTTGTGTGCCACGCTTGATTTACATAAAATATTTAGGTTTACTTAACCTTTTGACCTCTTCTACGGTTATTTTCAGTGGAGATTTGTTACATACCTTGTAGTTCTTTTATTTAATAATCTTTTAATCTGTGTTTCTTGAAAGGGTTCAAAGTCCTGGCATCAGCTTCCCATTACTGGCCATTGGAAGATGTGGATGGGATTCACGAGTTTCGGGACACGAATGGAGGTAGACAAAGCATTCCCTGGCAGTGCCTGGGCCTGGCTGTCACTACAGGGGCAGCAGGAGATTACAAAGGGGTTAACTTTTGTGGCTCAGAGGCTGAGCTTCTTTCCCAGTTAATGTTTTTGCAGGGCTGCGCCATCCAAACGATGCTGTATTTGTGAGCTGATTTTTATGGAGTATTCTCCGAGGTTTTATGGGCTGTCTGCACATTTCTGGGTTATAAAGAGAAAGGTTTATGATCCAAGGAGTCATTGAAATCCCATTGTTATTAGTTGGTTTGGTACATGCACAGCATGCTCTGGTACACGCAGGGCCTGGGCTCCCTGGCTCTGCCAGCAGGGAAATTTCTCCTTTTTCCCTTTCTTCCTTTGGGATTTGGAAGGAGTTAAATGCCCTCCTGCACTTGTGAGCATTGCACGTGGTGACTGCAGAAAGAGAGGTGTAAGCTCTCATCTGGATCCCTCTCACTCATTTTTATCTGCTTTTGGGAATTTCCTCAGAATTGCAGCACGAGTTCACTTTAATCCAGCTCTTTTTCAGAGCTGTGCTGAGGGGAGGCTGCCCCAGCTGTGCCAGTCAGCTCTGGGATGCTGGAAGGGGAGGATGGATGCTCTGGGAATGTGGGATGCTGGAAGGGGAGGATGGTCCAGGGCTGTGGGATGCTGGAAGGGGAGGATGGATGCTCCAGGGCTGTGGGATGGTGGAAGGGAAGGGAGAATGCTCCAGGAATGTGGGATGATGGAAGGGAAGGGAGGATGCTCCAGGAATGTGGGATGCTGGAAGGGGAGGCTGGATGCTCCAGGAATGTGGGATGGTGGAAGGGAAGGGGAGGATGGATGCTCCAGGAATGTGGGATGCTGGAAGGGGAGGGGAGGGAGGATGCTCCAGGGCTGTGGGTGCTGCAGCAGAGGAGCTCCAGCAGCCGCTCTGTGCCCTCAGGGCTGCTCCCTGCAGGTGAGAGCTGGGGCTGAGCTGGAGGCTCCGAGGGTCCTGCAGAGTCCCCAGGAGCTGCTCCCTCTGTCCCCACCTGGGGCAGCTCCAGCTGGAGCATTCCCAGTGCTCCCAGAGCCTGCTCTGCCCCCAGCACCCCCCAAACCCCCGGGCCACAAATGCCAAAATCACTCTGCTCCTCCTGAGGGGGGGAAAAAGATCCAGAAATAGCGAAATCCCTTTATTGCTGAGCTGTTCAAGTGTTTTAAGCCTAAACTTTGACCTGACTTTCCACAAAATTTCTGAAAGGAATGCAATTGCCTGACCAGAAATACATCTGGGCAATATTCTGCTTCCATTAGGAGCTGGTGGCACCATTCCTACTGACTTCAACAGAATAATAATTTGGCTTACAAAAGTTGCCACAAAAGTTCTCTCCAAGTGTGTTAAAGTCATTTTCTGACCCTGGACTTGATGGGGTCCCAAAAGGAGTGAAGTGCTGCTCACCTGGAACTGTTCTGGCAATCACATCACACAAAGCTGTGTGGAGAGGGCTTGAACATGATATATATAAAATATAGCTCTTGGAAAAGAACACTTTACCTTAGATTGTTTTCCAAATTTTGTTAATTTTATTCAGCAAAATTCAGAAATATTTTGAGTGTTTTGGAAGAGAGAAAGCAGCACAGATGAAGCTCCTGCTCCCACAAAGCTTCACTGACAGGAGGGGGCTGGCTCACAGGAGCAGTCTCTGCTGACTCCTGTGATGAGATGGTGTCAAAGGAATTTATAAATGAGCCAGCTGCAGGACTCTGCTGAAAGAATTGGGTGCATTTGGTCCTGCAGTTACTTGCAGGGGATTTCAGTAGCCAGAGGTCTTTGTCTCTGCAGTGCAGCTCTGCCAATGCTGAATTCTCTCTTCAGAGCTGCACTGGATGGCTCAGATTCCTCTCAGCTGCTTCTCCTGTCATTATCAGACACAGATATTATCTCAGCTGCCTCCAGCAGAGCTTTTATGTATCTGCTGTTTCACTGGGATGTACAAGAAAAGTGTTCTTTATTGTTGCAATCTACTCCAGGTGACAATCTGCCTGGCTTTGGTTCCATTCTGGTTACACAACTCTTCTGTTTATTGCAGAGTCTTTCTTGTTTTCCCACTCATCACATCATGCAGTTATTTTCATTCCATGTTTCTGCTCTGAAATCCTCGAAGCACCACAACCTGTCCATCACATTAATCCATTTTATTTGTTGGAGTCATTGTGTGTGAAGCCAGATTTATATCTCTCAGAGCACTCGTGTGGGGAGAGTGGGTCAGCAAATTAATGTTCTGGAAATCTCAGCACTCGAAGCAATCGAAGGGAAACGATCAGCTCAAAATATAGCAAATAAAATGAAGTGGCCATGCTCAGGTTTTTCATCTGACCCCTTGTTTCCCACGCATTTTTATCTGGAGGGTTTGTGTGTGTTTTGCTTTTCCTGAAAGCATTTGTCTTTTTGTTCTGCGAGCTCAATTGGTCTAAATCCCAAATCAATGTCTCTCCATCTACTTTCATGGGCTTTTCATCAGGCTTTATTTGCCTGCCCAGGGCAAACAATTACAGTGTGCAAGACACTGTTAAATTTTCAAAATCAGAAAAAAAAAAAAAGAGAATAAAACTTTATTGTCAGACATAAAGAAGTTGGAGGTTTTCTTGTATTTGGATGGAGTCTCCCGTGCTCTGATTTGTGCCCATTGCTCTGCTGGGTACAAATGGGCAGAGCCTGGCTCGTTTTTCCTGGAGAGTTTTTCCAAATTGCTCAGACCCTGAGTGCTCCAGGCTGGGCAGCCAGGGCTGGGCACGGGGCTGGGGCTGCAGCTCCTGGCCCTGGGAAGGGGTTGGTGACTCCTGGGCTGGACACGGGGATGGATTTTGGATTTCTCAGCTCTGCTGCTGTGTTTTGGGCAGAGCTCTGAGCACCAGGGAAGAGAATCCTTGCAGAGCCTTCCCCTGACACCCCCAGTGCTGGGGACGGTGCTGAGTCCAAAGCAGATGGGCAGAGCTGTGCTTTGTGCTGTGCTGAGAGATATGAACTGGCCAATTCATGACTGCTTGTGTTTATTCATGGTTTTGCTCATTTGCTTGTTTTCTTTTGTTGTTCCACCCAGCTCTAAGAATCCACAACTTCACTGTGCTTCCTCCCCATAACTCTACCTTTGTAAATACCAATGACTCTGCCTACTCTAACTTCTCTGCAACCGTAGGTGAGATTTTCCTGCTTTTTTTGTTCGGCATTGCTCAGGCTGGATGGTTCTTGTTGGATTCAGGGTTCACTGTGAGTTCTGCTCCAGTAATAGTGTTTATTATTGTTATTACAATGTCATTCATTGAAATCCCCCCTGTGCTATTACCTGGATTGCTGGAATCCTGGGGGAGGCATCTCCATGTGAGTCCCAGTGGAGGATGGGCCCAGGGATCCTCCAAAACATAAAAAATTCTGTTGGCTCACAAGAAACAGAGATGACATTTCAGAGGAACACATGAGAATAAACAGGATAATTTTTTCCTTGTTTTTCAAGGCTAAAATGGAAAAGAAGCCTTCTGGTTTTCACTGTTTTGTAATAGTTTTTAGAGGACATGTGAAGAAAGACAGATGCAAGCAGATTTGCAAAGCCTGGGAGTGAGATGTTGTCAGTCTTGACAACTTTGGTTAACGTGATGATAAAGAAACAAACATGATGGTTTATTTTGGGTTTCGTTGTTTGTTTGCTGGTTTCAATGAGACACAAATCTCTCTCTGTGCCCTTTTATTAATTTCTGAATGCCCACACACCAGGAGGTCAAAGGAGGAGCAGAAAATGACAGCTCCTGGCAGGCTGGAAGCAGTTCCAGCAGTTAAAGCCATGGGATTTCTGTATTTGTGCAATTGAAACGTGACCTGGTGGCCCCTGAGCCTCAGGTGTTAACTCACATCCCACTCTTGGAAAACCTGACCTAAGGAGAAGGATGGAAATGCTAAAACTGTCACTTGGGCTGCTCAGATAGCAAAGGTTTTATATTGCAATACTAAACCCACTATTTTTTTACTCTCTAGCAGTAAAAGTGTGCTGGCAGATGGGAACTCTATTAATGATGAACTTGAGATGACCCTAATTCCTTTCAGTCCTCTCTTATCTGCTTTACAGACCATTTGCATAGTTCTCACATAATAAAACACGTTCAATATGAACATTATAGAGAGTGACACCAATGGCAAAGGCAGTGCTGGGGGAGCAGAAATTCGTTACCTTCTGGGAATTTTCCTGGAGAGATGGATTTATAATTTGGGTGCCTTGAGAACATAGAAATGCTCCATTTTCTCCATAGTACACACGTTTTTAAAAGAAACTGAATTTTATCTGTCAGCTGGAGGCAGGACTCGATGGTTTCTGTCTCAGAGGGAGGGGAAGATACCTGAAAACTGATATTTAAATTAGGATTTGGGATGAACTAAGAGAACGTGGAAACTTGCATTCAGTGCCTTCATGAAAATGGCCTCTGACTGCTGCAGCTCCCTCTTCTCAGCATTTTTCCAGAAGAAATTATGGAAAAGGGCACTAAAGCCAAGGTTCTGAACCTTCAGTCCTTGCAGGAATTCCATCCCAGACAATGGTGGGAACAGGAGCTGCACAGCGAGCAATTAACGTTCTGTCTGCTCAGAAACACAGTTCAGGGTTCAGAAATGCAATTCAGGATTCATGAACACAATTCAGGATTCAGAAACACAATTCAGGATTAGAAACACAGTTCAGGATTAGAAACACAATTCAGGATTCAGAAACAGTTCAGGATTAGAAACACAGTTCAGGATTCCTGTGCTCTGGAGTGCATTTAACCCAGCAGGATGCTGGGATTGTGATTTTTGATGATTTTTGATGATTTCCTGTTGTCTTCATTGCTCAAACCAGTCAGGACAAATGAGAAAACTCCCCAGCATCACCTGCCAGCTGCACCCTCAGACCTTCACCAGGTTCCTGCAGTAAACAAATGCCAGTTTTTTGTGTGAAGAGGATTCACGTGCTTTAGCTGGTAGCAGATGAACCAAGAGTGCTTTTCTTTGGGAGGGAACACAGGAAAATCACAAGCAAACCAGACATTACCCACGTTAGACAAAGCAATTGCCTTTCCAAGAGCCAAGGACAGCAGAGCAGAGGATGTCTGGAAAGGAGATCCATTTCTGCCTTGGGAGTGTGCTGTGTCAGGGATATTTCACTGAGTTCGTTCTTAGTGAAAAGTGGGGGTTGATCACAAATTTTCCCTTTCAAAAAATGAGAAAAAAGAAACACTATTTTGTCACATTTTAATTGGTCAAAGAATTTCTTGAGTAGCTCAGCCTGACAGCAAAGCACCTCCAGGAAGTGGCGTGGGAAACGTGAGGTTTGACCAAATCATTTTGGGGTGTGTGGGTCCTGCCAGCCTCAGTCTAGCACAGAGCTCAGTGCATTTATATTTACAAATTGAGTAAAAGGGGTCTCTGGGTGCTCTTTAAAAGTACAACAAAGCACTGGCAAACAGAAACAAAGAAATGGAACAAACCAAAACAAACACCAGAAAGAAAAACAAACACCAAAAAGAAAAACAAACACAAAATTGACATAGCCATGTACTGGAACAGGGTAAACATCTGAGCTACAGCAGCCTGTTAAAATCATATTTCCAGGAAGTTTTCCTGTATGTGAATGTTAAACTGGATTTTGCTTTTGCTTCAGATATTGTAGAAGGGATGGTGAATAAAGGAATTTACGTCACTGAGAAGAAAGGAGTCACCTTCCTCTTCTTTGGAAGCTATAGGAATTCTTGCATTAGCAATCCAGAGGCTTGTGGGCCTGAAGGTGAGAAATTCATTAATTATGATTGACTTTTCTTTTGCTACCAAATTATGTTATTCAATAATCATTGTTTCTCTCCTCCCTGGAATGAAATCTAAAAATCAGGCTTGACACTTGACTGACTTTTAAAGCAATTGTGCGTTGATTGCTGAAAATTTGGTCTTTTCTACCTGCATTTGTGGAAGATGCAAGGGAATGTTCTCTTATTCCTTGGCTTGAACTCAAAGCTGCTGTGTGGAGTGTGAGTGAGGTTGGATTGAGTGCCAGAGAAGCCTTCTGGGGGAGCCTTTATTAAAGAAAGCCATCTTATGGAAATCACATTTATCCACTCAGATGTGACCTGGAGAGTTGCTCCATTTTACAGGATGGCATTTATGTGAACTGAGCAGGATTATTTGTGGATGAGGTTAATCACTGCACTTGCAGGATTGTGTTGTGTTTTCAGGATAATTCTTTTGTTAGTGGGGAGCTCAGGCTGGTTTTGGTGGCTCTCATGTGCAGTTATCCCTTCTCTCCCCTCTCTGCTGTGGGAGCTGTTGCTGAAGGCTGCCAGCACGGGGATAATGTGAAATTCAGGGCTCAGCTGGAGGCAGTGCTGGGGTCTCTGAACTCAGCCTGGCTCCAGCAGGGGCTGGGGAACAGCAGGAAAGGGGAAGGAGCCTCTTGGAGATGAAGAACTTTGGTTTTCACGGGGAGGAGCTGCTCAGGACACAGCTGCTCTGTGCTGGGTGTGCTCACAAACCTGAGCAGGGATTGTTCATTTGCTTTGAAGTGTTGGAGCACTGCTGACCCCAAAAATGCTGTCCTGGTTTGTGGCAGCACATGGTCTGTCCCCAAAAGCATCCCCACTGTCTGTATCCTACACTTGGAAATCCTATTGCAGTCGTTTTCTTCATTCAAGTCTCCTCTCCCTTGCTTCCCTCAGGAGTAACATTTTCCTTTTTCTGGAAGACTCAAGACCAGCAGGCCAAGCTTCTCCCTGCCTCTGGTGGACGAGTGATTTCCAGTGGTTTCAAAATCTGCTCAAACGAAGGTGAAGGCTCTGTGGAATTTTACACCCGTGGGAATGCAATGATGAAGTGGAAAGCAAGCTTTAGTCCACCAGGTAAAGCTCTGTACTTAAAAAAATCCCAATTTCTTTGTTAGATTTTGCTTTATTCCTGCAGACAGAGGTAGTGAGAAGAGCACAATTTCCAGAAAGAGAAGTGGGTGTATAAAAATATCTACAGACCTCTGTGCTGGAGAATTCCCTTGGTGTGGGGAGGGAGAGATGAAGTGCAAACTGCAGTGATGTATTACAGAACATTTGCCATTCAGTGCCAGCCCTGGGTCGCAGCTGTGTGGGGAGTGCAGTCCTTGCTGACTTCAGTGGGTTCAGCACGTCTGGGTGGAGCCACGAGCAAAGAATGCAGATTAATCCCTGACAGCTCCCAGTGTATCCCAAAGCTGCTGGGCTGCTCCTGCTGGACTGAGCCTTTATTTGGGAACTCTCTGACTGCTGCTTGGTGCTTTCACAATTCTGTTTTCTGTTGAGTGCCAGGTTTTCTATGCCGAGCCACAGCAGTAATAAATATTTTGGTATATCACATACGTCACTGCCTTGCTGGGGAGCAGCAATATCCCCTGACTGGAACCATTTCTGCTCTTCCAGTAATGCTAATGGCACACAATATAAATATTTTCTTGCCCTAATTTGACTGCCTATACCTTGTTAAAATAGGACTCATGATAGCAGTTTCACAAACCTTAATGAATCAGTCCAGAAATCTTATTTCAAGAGAAAAGCTGCAAATGGCGAGAATAATTCACACATTTGTGGATTATCCAATCCGAGTGAAAACTGATGTTGTATTTTCTTCCTCTCAAGCATAATAAGGAAGCTGTGAGAACTTTGGAGTAGTTTGTTTGTTGTCCAGCTCTTGCAGTGTTTGTGCTGCTCACCATCCCACCATCCATCCCATGGATCCCATTGATCCCATCCCATGGATCCCATCCCATGGATCCCATCCCATTGATCCCATCCCATCCCATCCCATCCCATCCCATCCCATCCCATCCCATGGATCCCATTATCCCATCCCATGGATCCCATCCCATCCCATTATCCCATTATCCCATTATCCCATTATCCCATTATCCCATTATCCCATTATCCCATTATCCCATTATCCCATTATCCCATCCCATTATCCCATCCCATGGATCCCATCCCATCCCATTATCCCATCCCATCCCATTATCCCATCCCGTTATCCCATCCCATGGATCCCATCCCCTGGATCCCATCCCATGGATCCCATTATCCCATCCCATTATCCCAGCCCATCCCCGGGGCAGCAGAGCAGGTCGATGGCGGGCTGGGGACGGAGCTGGCTCACGGCTGGTGCTGTGGCTGTTCCCACAGGTCCCCACTGGACGCACATTCTCTTCACCTGGCAGTCGAGGGAAGGCCTCAAGGTCTACGTTAACGGGACTCTGCGCAGCTCCGACCCGCAGGGGAAGGTTTTCTACGACTACGGCGACGCGGAGCTGCTGGCGGGGCCGGGCGCGGAGCCGGCCCAGCGCTCCGTGCACGGCGCCTTCGATGAGTTCATCATCTGGGAGCGCGCCCTGACGCCCCGCGAGGTCCTGCAGTACTTCACCGCCGCCGTGGGTGAGTGCTGGAACATTCCATGGAACATTCCAGCCCTGCAGGAGCCCGGGCTGTGTAAGGGCTGCACGGGACTTTGCCTCCATCCCACCTTCAATCCTGATTTTCAGGAGGCAAACTCCTCGATTTCCACCTTGGGCCGTCCGTGCCGGGAGCTGCTGGGAGTTTATTCCAGTTTGCGTGGCAGGAATTGCTGTGTTGATGGGTTTTTTCCTACAGCCCTGGTTCTCAGGGTTTTCAGTGTCGTGTGGAACCGTCAGAATGCTGTGAAAAATAAATGTACAACCCCTGAATTGAAGGTGAAGCTGGATGTGGGTTCTCTAGGGAATTAGGAATTCACATGTAAAGGGATGCCAGGTATATATTTTTATTTAGTCAGGAGAATTCCAAGCCAACATTGTTTTAATGTGATCAGGTGCTTTGGAAATGTGGCAATTGAATTTTTGGCTTTTCAAAATGATAGATTGATCAGATTTTAGGAAATTTCCCACTTAATGTATGAAATTAGAATATTCTCAGAGGAAGCAATGGGTATTACAATAGTAATCAACACAGTAAGGAAAGGTTATTATATCTATTTATAGATCTTGGAGGATTTCTAGCAGGGTTGAGGCAGGGTAATGTGCTTTGACATAAGAAAATAGGAAAGTCTGGTTTTTAATTGAATGAATGTTCATGTTCCTTTTGATCCTGCGAGAGAAATGGGTCCATTATGCAGCTAATGTTGGATTGCACTGAAATTCCACGCTCCTGGCAAATAATAACTCTTGGCAAGATGTAAATTAGAAGAAAATTTTATTTCTCTATCACAAATGACTAATAAATCGCTTTGCACAGAAAGGAATCAATATTTTTAAAATGGAGCAACTGGAAGCCATCCAGAATGAAGTTTATTCTTTCTGTCTTGACAAATAAAATCTGATATGGTCATTCCCAGTGCTCCATTTCTACCCCTGCTCTTTCATTTGAGGGCTCCTCAGTTTTGCTGCAAGCACTGGGAGGGTTTCCTCTGCCTTGGGATGTTTCTCAGATATTCAGCCAGCGCAGATTTTCTGGTGTGGAAAAGCCGTTCTGAGCCTGCCTTTGTGGCTGTGGTTTTAGGACACTTCAGACTCAAGATGAGCCAATTTCAGCATCTGGAGCTGAGACCTGAACCTCATTTTTCCAGTTCCCAACACTCCCAGGCCTGGTTTGGCTCACACACAGAAACAGAACAAGAACTTCCATGAAATTGTCAGAGCTGCCAAGAGATCATTATTTATTTCTGATAAGACATCGGATTAAAATAACCCCAAACCCTAAAGAATTTCTGTAAATGTTGGGGAAAGAGCTGGAGGAGAACGATGGATGTTGTAACTGTACAGCTGACCTTTTTTTTATTGAGAATAACACTTGAAATTTCCTGTTTGCAGACAAAAATTTAAGTATGTAAGAGTTAAACTATTGCACTGCTCATCTGTAATAAGATAATGGAATAAAACTAATGAGAGAATCAGAAAATTCAATTTATTATAGAAAGCTGTGTGGCTGCAAATAACTGAAATCCACAGAAGAGCAAATCTGTTGCTTTCAGTTAGAACTGATTCAGCCTGAGGTGGGAATATATATATATATAAAATTATGTATCTGATATAGAAAATTCAGATTTGTTAACACTGATTTGAGTTTGTATTTCCCCAGGTGTGCAAGTCCTGCTTTCTTCAACACTCCCATGGTCTCTGATGACAAGCACTACAAACCCTGTGGTAGGACAGTGCTCACAGCTCTTTTCTGTGGTGGCAGAATGTGCAAAAATCACAAAGTTACCGACCCTCCTCCCTGCTCAATTTTCATTACTGGCACTTCTTTTCGTGCCTCAATTATAAATGCTTTTAAATATGCATAGGCAGAAGTTTTAGCCACTATGGAAAGATGAGAATACAAAGAAAATCCATTGTTAAATAAAATATTCACTATATCTAAAAAAAGGGAAAAAATGTGGCAACTTCTGAAGTATTACTACTAACCTTGAAAATACAAGAGGCTAAAAACCAGTTTGGCAGCTTTTCCTTTTGTTTCCTTTAAAATTAGAAAAAGAATTTCCACCACAATAAGAAAACAGGTTTCTGTCTGTTTAGTAGAAGTATAATGAAAAAAAATGAAAATTGGTTTTTCATATGGAGAATAGAACAATTACCTGTTGTGGCGTATTCTCATGTTTCCATCCTTCCATCCTTCCATTCATCATCCATCCATCCAGTGCTGGTTGTGTTGGGATCATTTGGGATGGTTGTGCTGGCTGTGTCAGGATCATTTGGGATCATTTGGGATGGGCTGTACTGGCTGTGTCAGGATCATTTGGGATCATTTGGGATGATTTGGGATGGTTGTGCTGGCTGTGTCAGGATTGTTTGGGATCATTTGGGATGGGCTGTGCTGGCTGTGTCAGGACAGTTTGGGATCATTTGGGATCATTTGGGATGGGCTGTGCTGGCTGTGTCAGGATTATTTGGGATCATTTGGGATGGGCTGTGCTGGCTGTGTCAGGACAGTTTGGGATCATTTGGGATGATTTGGGATGGTTGTGCTGGCTGTGTCAGGATTATTTGGGATCATTTGGGATGATTTGGGATGGTTGTGCTGGCTGTGTCAGGATCATTTGGGATGGGCTGTACTGGCTGTGTCAGGATCATTTGGGATCATTTGGGATGATTTGGGATGGTTGTGCTGGCTGTGTCAGGATCATTTGGGATCATTTGGGATGATTTGGGATGGTTGTGCTGGCTGTGTCAGGATCATTTGGGATCATTTGGGATGGTTGTGCTGGCTGTGTCAGGACAGTTTGGGATGATTTGGGATGATTTGGGATGGTTGTGCTGGCTGTGTCAGGATTGTTTGGGATCATTTGGGATGGTTGTGCTGGTTGTGTTGGGATCATTTGGGATGGTTGTGCTGGCTGTGTCAGGATTATTTGGGATGATTTGGGATGGTTGTGCTGGCTGTTCTCTACTCCAGATCCCCACCCACGCGTACCAGCCCATCCTGAGGGCTCTGGGCCAGGACAGAGGCAGGTCCCGGACGCCCAGCTCGGAGCTGAGGCTGCTGCAGAACGTGTCCCTCAGCCTGCCCCACACGTCCGTGTCCCAGCACACTGCCCAGAGCCTGGCACAGGTGAGTGGGGCTGGGGGACCCTGCCCTTCCCCAGCACCCTGGAGCTGAGCAGCAACCAGAGGCAAGGACTGAAATGTCCCTCTAGTCCCTGGAGGATTGAAATGTCCCTCTAGTCCCTGGAGGACTGAAATGTCTCTCTAGTCCCTGAAGGACTGAAATGTCCCTCTAGTCCCCAAAGGACTGAAATGTCTCTCTAGTCCCTGGAGGATTGAAATGTCTCTCTAGTCCCTGGAGGATTGAAATGTCCCTCTAGTCCCCAAAGGACTGAAATGTCCCTCTAGTCCCTGGAGGATTGAAATGTCCCTCTAGTCCCTGGAGGATTGAAATGTCCCTCTAGTCCCTGGAGGACTGAAATGTCTCACTAGTCCCTGGAGGATTGAAATGTCTCTCTAGTCCCCAAAGGACTGAAATGTCTCTCTAGTCCCTGGAGTTGTTGCTTTCTGTCTTTGGGGCCATGGTTACCACTGAGGGGCTGGATCACTTCTCCAAATAACAAGGACAAGGAGAAACAGCCTCAAGTGGTGCCAGGGGAGACTTCAGTTGGATCTTAGGGAAAAATTCCTCCTTGAAAGGGCTGTCAAGCACTGAACAGCCTGCCCAGAGAAGTGCTGGAGTCACTGTCTCCACTGAAATGGGTTCAAGGAATGAATTTTGTTGGAGCTAATCCACAGAGGGGAGGAAGCGAGCTGGTGTTTCCCCTCTAACATGAAATCAGCCTGCTGGAAAGTGATGGGCACCTAATTCCCTGATTTCAGCAGGCAGTGAAGCCATTATTGCAGTGATCAGCTCTGGCCTCGCTGCTGATTGTTCCCCTGAGCCTGGGGGCAATTCCAGAGTGACAAGGGCGCTTTACTCAGACAAAAAATACAAATAAACCTTCTGAAAACCACAGGGACAGCAGCTGAGAGATTGTGCTAAAAGCTTAGTGTTCACAAACTCTAAAGCTTGGATTTCACGGATCACAGTTTAATATGTAGAAAAAGCCCTTTTAAAAAGCTTTAATACATTGTTTCCTTTGTTTTCCTGATAAATTTGTGTGGGCTGTACAAAGGGAGCACATCCTGCCACACTCGGTACCTGTTTCCCACAGCAGTCAAGTGATGCTTGGCTGCTCCCTGGCGCTGTCTGGTGCTGCTTTGTGTGCCAAAATAACGATTTACAGACAGAAATGTGGGACACGATTAGCTTTAGTGAGCTATTCTGGGAGTAAATACAAGAGAGTCCTGATCATATTCACCATTCTGTCATCTGCCTGATGGATGGGGAGGCTTTGTATTGTCTGCAGCTAATTCTCTGAAAGACAGGCCCTGAGCACGCCTGTGATTCTCTGTGCAGTTATCTCTGCCTGATTGTCACACGCCTCACAGCACAAGGAAATTTGATTTAAGTGATATGCAATAAACTTTCTGATTACTGACGCGGTTTGTAATGAATCGCTTCTGACAAACCTCACTTGGCTTTTGTTATGTGGTGTCTCCCACATCTCACAGCGGAGCTTCGCTACATTCATTCTCTGAAGGCTTTTTAATAGATAAATTGAAGCTGGAAACCGGGGCTTTTTCTTTAATTTGTGGTGCAGTTTCTGTGCTCCCTGATGTCCCTCGGTGTGGGGACAGGGCAGGGCTGGGCTGGGATCTGGGCTGGGATCTGGGCTGGGATCTGGGCTGGGATCTGTGCTGGGATCTGTGCTGGGATCTGAGCTGGGATCTGAGCTGGGATCTGTGCTGGGATCTGGGCTGGGATCTGGGCTGGGATCTGGGCTGGGATCTGGGCTGGGATCTGAGCTGGGATCTGGGCTGGGATCTGGGCTGGGATCTGAGCTGGGATCTGGGCTGGGATCTGGGCTGGGATCTCAGCTGGGATCTGGGCTGGGATCTGGGCTGGGATCTGGGCTGGGATCTGTGCTGGGATCTGGGCTGGGATCTGGGCTGGGATCTGGGCTGGGATCTGGACTGGGATCTGGGCTGGGATCTGCTCTGCACTGCACACTGCAGGTCCCAGCCCAGCCTGGCCAGGGAACAGGGGCTGGAACAAGATGATTTTTAGGGTCCCTTCCAACCCAAACCCCTCAGTGATTCCAGAGATGTCATGTGAGTTTAGATAGAACTGGAGAATAAACTCATTTTAGTCCCAGTCCCAGTGCTCAGCTGTGATGAGCTCAGCTCAGCACCTTGGGAGTGCCAGGGTGGGACTCTGGATAAAATAATTGTTCCTTGGAGAAGCCACCACAGAGAACGTGGTGAGGACGCTGGCAGGTAGAGATGGATCTGTGAGTGGAATGGAAGTGGGATTGTCATCTTAACATCAACCTGAGAAAAATCCTAGCAGAGATCTGCCCTGGGTCCTTGCCAGGAGATGTAGCTGGTTAATAAATAATGGAGTTTCATTTGTCTTCCAGGCATTTTTAAAAGCCATTGAAGACTTTATGTTGCTGTCCAACTGGATGGATGAGCCAGAGGTAAGACAAGTGGGCTGAGATGTGTGAGTTCCCTTCAGCTGCATAAATTCACATGGATGATAACAAAACTGGTTGTTGCTTTATTTTGCTTGCTGGGACCTTTTGGCACTATGGCTTATTTTATCATCTGCCACTGATAAAATACCTGCAGGGTGAATCCAGAAATTTCCTGAGTTTTTTGCTTGAATCTTAAGAAAGCACAGATTTCAGAAGAGAGAGTTTTAAACTGAGAGAAGGAGAAGTTAAAGCACAGGGAGGTCTCATTGAAGCCTAAAATGCTTTTAAGACAAAAGGATGTCTAATTGATTTAAGTTCTTAGCATCAAATCCTTGATCATCTCTGGTGTAAATGGATTTCAGATAAAATAGATTTCCTTTGCACTGAAACATGCATTAACTCAGATTTTATGAATCAAATTTCAACCTGGAGGGTTGTGGTAGCTTTCATACTGAGAAGCATTTGAGTAAAGATGAAAGAAAGGCCAAACTGTAATGTCTCAGCTTGTGTTCCAAGAGAGATCTGATAGCAATCTTTATTGTCAAAAGGATTCTGGGCGGTTCCTGGCCTGGTTCTGCTGAGTCCTGGGTAGGACTGGCTGTGAGCAGCTGCTGTGTGCAGCCCCTGGATCCAGCACAGCAGATTGGGGAGCTCTGGCTGGATCATCTGGGCAAGGTTTTATTTGCTGTGGGTGGGAGGAACCCGCCTGACCTGGGCAGGATTTCAGGAGTTACCTGGGCAGGATTTCAGGAGTTACCTGGGCAGGATTTCAGGTGTTATCTGAGCTGGATTTCAGGTGTTATTGGGCAGGATTTCAGGAGTTACCTGGGCAGGATTTCAGGAGTTAACTGGGCAGGATTTCAGGAGTTACCTGGGCAGGATTTCAGGTGTTATCTGAGCTGGATTTCAGGTGTTATTGGGCAGGATTTCAGGAGTTACCTGGGCAGGTTTTCAGGAGTTACCTGGGCAGGTTTTCAGGTGTTATTGGGCAGGTTTTCAGGTGTTATTGGGCAGGATTTCAGGAGTTACCTGGGCAGGATTTCAGGAGTTACTGGGCAGGATTTCAGGAGTTACCTGGGCAGGATTTCAGGAGTTACCTGGGCAGGATTTCAGGTGTTATCTGAGCTGGATTTCAGGTGTTATCTGAGCTGGATTTCAGGTGTTACTGGGCAGGTTTTCAGGTGTTATCTGAGCTGGATTTCAGGTGTTATTGGGCAGGATTTCAGGTGTTACCTGAGCAGGATTTCAGGTGTTATTGGGCAGGATTTCAGGAGTTACCTGGGCTGGATTTCAGGTGTTATTGGGCAGGATTTCAGGTGTTATTGGGCAGGTTTTCAGGTGTTATCTGAGCTGGATTTCAGGTGTTATTGGGCAGGATTTCAGGTGTTATTGGGCAGGATTTCAGGTGTTACCTGAGCAGGATTTCAGGTGTTATTGGGCAGGATTTCAGGTGTTACCTGAGCAGGATTTCAGGTGTTATTGGGCAGGATTTCAGGTGTTACCTGAGCTGGATTTCAGGTGTTACTGGGCAGGATTTCAGGTGTTACCTGAGCTGGATTTCAGGTGTTTCCTGTCCCGTGAGCTGTGCAGAGCAGCCCCCAGCTCACTCCCTGTCTGTCCCCAGGGCCCCGTGGTGTTCAGCAGCCTGATCCTCACCATCGACACGGTGATGTCTCACCTGTCCAGGAACCTGCCCGGGGACTCGCTGCCTCTGACCCTGGAGGGCTCCTCGGCCGTGGCAGGTGGGGCTGGGCAGAGCTGCCCCTCTCGTGCTGTGCTTCACCTCTGCTCTGCAGCAAAAGCCATCATTTCCCTCTCTGCAATGTAAAACCGAGCTTCACTGGGGGAGGATGTCTGTGCAGCCTCTGGAGGTGATCTGGCTGTGCCTGAGCTCCCCAGGGGTGATCTGGGGAGGAATCCAGAATAAATGTCATGTGTGAAGGATTGAGCAATGCTCTGCTGGTAAAGGGCCCAGAGCTCACATGCAGTGGATGTTTGGGTGCTGCAAAGCCTAAATCTTTGCAGGGGTTTTGCAAGAGACTGAAAACAATAGGAATAGTTTTGACCTTTGTGGAGAGTTTTATTTTACTGCTGGTGAGCACCTTAGCACCCCAATTTCATCTGCATCTTTGGATGCTGCAGGTGTCAAAGGTGTTTGATGTGCTCTGGCTGCTGCTTTGCTCTGTTGAGACCCCTCTGAGGGGTGAATAACCTGGGCAGGACCATCCCTCACTGCCTGCATCCCTTCCCCCTGGCATTCTCATGTGCAGGGCTCAGTCAGAGCTGCTGCTCTGTTCTGTGCCCTGGGGAGGTGATCCTGGCTCAGGAGCAGGGCACAGAGCCTGCTCTGCCATGAAACAGCCAGACACAAAAGGCAGATTTACCCTGAGGTGTGCAAAGAGCTGGGCTGTAAATGCAGGAGTGGCAGGAGCTCTCGGGAAGTCTGGATAAAGAGTCAGGGAGCTGCAGGGGCTGTTGGTTTGTGATGCTTTTGTTTGGTTATTCAGATTACGCTGTGGTCAAAATGCACCCTCAGACCCTGAATGTGTCCCACTACCGATTTCCATCTCGAGGGCAGAGTTACATTTCCATCCCCAGTGAAGCTTTCCATGGAAAAGGTAAGGAAATGATTAAAGAGAGAAATGGACTTGTGTGCACAGGGCCTCCAAACATGGTTTTGTTTTAGAGCAGGTTTTGGTTCACCTTATTTTTCCAAGGAACTGATTTGATCCCTGTGGGTTGCACGGAGTCTGAGGAGGCAGCAGTGGTCCTGTCATAATAATGAGCAATTAACGTGGTGGAGTTTTCATTTTGCTTGAATTAATATTGAATAACAGAGCTGAGCAGCAGAGACTGAAGCCATTTAATTCTGACACATTTTTGCATCAGAGAAGCCATAATTTCATAATTATTTTTTTTTAATTATCTAAACAGGTTATTTTTAAGAAACTCTCAGATGTCAGATCAGGTATTACCTGTCCCTTCATGCAAAATTGGTCTTTTGTATAAAATTGAGCTATAAAATAACAGGTTTAAGCAATAGCAGCTACAGGAACAGAATGAAGATCAAGAGTACACTCATGGCAAAAAGGCAGAACTCAGAAATCCACACCTATGCTAAAATTTTAAAAATCCCAAAAGGAAACATGGCTAAAACTTGCACCTTTACTCAAGACTCTAAAACAACAACGTTTGAAGTTAATTATGCTTTCCTCAGAGATTAAAGGAACCATTTTGCAAAAGCATCTACCTCCATCCTCAAATCTTTGCAATTCTGACTTCTGCTCCCTAAATTCCAACCCCTGGAATTTCCTCACCCAGCGGCGTTTCTGCAGTCACCTCTGCAGAGGGATGCTCGGTCCCTCCTTCAGAAAGTGCAGACTTAGCTGGAAATAACCTGCAGTGAGAAATTCTCCCATAATTACTGAACTGTCTGCCTGATTTGTGGTGACAGCTTTGTTTCTCTGCACTGGCAGGGGCTCTGGCTGGAGACTGCAAGTCCTTTTTGAATAACTATAATTGCAAACCAACTTCTGATGCCAAAAATAGCATGGGAGAGTTTTTTCCTTTCCCGCTCATACAGTTCCTCACCATGCAGATTTTCTTTGATTTTCCAGAACATTGTCGTGCTTTGTATCCTGAAATGATCCAGGGCTTTAAGTGTTTCACTCTTTTCCAGCTAGAGCTCACTTCTGAGCAATTTCAGCCTTCAGGCCACACTCCTACACTGTCCAGATGAGCTAACCCAAAAAATGTGTTATTTCACCTTGGACAGCTGACACTGTAAACACTTGGGAGCCAACAAAGGGGCAGTAAAAGCCATCTGTGGCTCCCCAAACACACATCTGGCTCTTCACTGCTGGAGAGCCCAGAATCACCTGGGCTGCAGCAGGCAGCACTTTGGGAGTGACTGAGCTGCTTCAGCTGCCAGCAGCAGAGATGGGGAGGCTCTGCTGTGTCCTGTACGTTCCTGTGTGCTCTGACAGCTGATTCTGGAGGTGAGCAGCCCAGGCATCCTCCTGTTCCCCCTGTGGTGTCTGTGCTGTGCCCATTCTCTCTGAGCAGAGCAGCACAGCTCTGCAGAGGCAAAGACGGGCAGGGCTGGAAGTCAGGGCTCTAAATTCACACCCAGGTCAGCCCCAGGAGAGAAGTTCTCTGGTTTAGGACTGAGGAGTAACCCCTGTTCCCTCTCCACAGCCTGCATCACCATCGTGGGGCTGCTTTACCACAACATGCATTATTTCTTCCATAACATCAACCCTGCGGACACCAGGTGAGTGCCAGGAGGTAACAGCCTGTTCATTACCCTGGTGATACACCTTTAAACACTCCTGTCTTTATCAGCTGTAAACAAATTACAAACCATAACCCTGCTTCTGCAGAGCTGAGGGTGTGTAGTCATTAACTAGAGAGAGATTAAAGTTTACATTACGTGTTTTATTTTAGGTTGCAGTAAAACAGATTCTCGTAGCGACCTGTTTGTCTTGCTTTGTCTTCTCCTTCCATTCATCAGATTTGGTACTAGAATTTCATAATTTAATCTGTCTCATAAAAGGAAATTGTGCTTTTTCTCCTAGCACATATAAAGATAAAGCTTGCACTTAAATGAAACAAGTAAGAAAACATAACATCCCTCTTTAGACAAAATCTGAATCCTAATCCTAGAAATCCATAAGGTGATTTTATAACAGGAGACCAGGCAATTCTTTAAAGAGCTTTTTCTTTATGTACCCCATCAGTGCAATCATTAGCAGATAAGATGAAGTGAATGCAGAGCTGTATCACCCTCTGCAGCACAGCTCCCAGGGCTTTCTGCAAGGCCATTCATCCAGCCATTACTCTGTCCTTTTAAACACGTGCATGGCTGTGTTTCCATTTGATTTTCTCTGGGCTGTGTGGCTCAGTGTCTCACACTGGGCGTTTTGCTGGGCTGTTCCTGGCAGCAGGAGAGGAGCAGCAGCTCCAGGAGTGCCAGGAGTGTCCCCCTTCCCTGGGCACTGCTGGTGAGCCTCAGGTGGAGCCAGCCCTGCCTGACCCAGCCTGGATCCCAGCCCTGATGATCACACATTAATTCCTGATGGCATTTCTAGATCGATCTGCCCTGCTCCCCAGGACAGGGGCACTCAGCAGGGGCTGTGAGGGAGCTGTGCCACCACTCTGCATTTCGTACTCACGTGAGGAAATTGAGGCAGTAGCTTATGGGAGCCTTTATGCTTTTCAAAGAGCAGGATCAATGCAATTTATTAAGGTAATAAGATGTAATCTCAGTTTTTCAAAGGGAGAAGGAGAATGAAGATGATCCTGATGTAGGTCAAAGTTTAGCAAACACAGGCAGGTTAAAGATGCTGCCTCTCAAAGCTGAGAGTGTGAAAAATCCTACCCTGAAACCAAATGGATCCCAGTTACTCCTAAAGGTGTGGAAATGCCAAACTCATCAGTTTTACCTTAAAATAAGGGTTCTCGTGTGCTGCAAAATTACTTTGCACCGGAATAAATGCATTTCCAGGACTAATCAGCTGTTTAGTCAAATTCATGTTTGTATGACCTGTCTTTCTCTCTAACAAATCTAGCTGGACATCATCAATTTTTCAAGGTAAAGCCATAAATCACTTCTAAATACATTCCTGTGCTTATGAGCATTTTGTCTGTGTGTCTCACACGCTGATTTATCAGTTTGATCAGCCTGAAGCCCCCTGCCAGCTTCCTCCTCCCTTTGCTCTGGCTGTGGTTTAGGTCCCGTCACAGGATCCTCTCCAAGTCCCCCAAACCCTTTGAGCCAGGAGGAGCAGGTGAAGGAGAACCTTTGATATCAGTCCCCAGGTGCCCAAGGCTGCTCCCCAGGCTTTACAGGCTTCCAGTGCTGCAGGATCCTCTGGGGCCAGACCTTGCTGCCCTAGAGGAATTCATTGGCTTGGGTGGAAAAAGGAGGTCCTGTGTTCCTTTGTTGCGTGTGAACTAAAAATCCAGTCGTTATTCTTTTTCCTTAATACATTTACTTCTTTCCAAGGATTGCTGAAGCTGCTGCCTACAAGGGTTCCATGATCTCAGCCAGCAGCTCTCTCATCTCTCTCAAGGTGGAACCTCTGCCCCAGCTGTCCTACAACCTGTCGGGGTCTCCTGTCATCACCATCCAGCTCTCCCACAAACTGGTGAGTGAGACCCCAGCTCAGAGCCTGGCTCTGTTCCTCTGTGCTTCTCCCATCAGTTCTCTGGCTGTTTCCAGTGGCCCTCCAGTTGCCATTTGTGGCTACAATGCGATGTTTTCCCACCATTTTGGCTTCTTTTTTTATTGCTGCAAATGCTGCGAGCGCTGGTGCTGGAGAAGGTGAGCAGCGAGCCTGGAGCCTTGGTCAGACTGGGGTGGAGTGATCAAAAACAAGAGTTCACTTGTGGTTTTTGCTTTTTCATCTCACTGAGGGGTTTTGATGGTTCCAATCCCCACTCTAGTTCTGAGCTGCCCTTTCTAGAGAGCAGAGGATTCTGAACCTGTGAAATGAGAGCTAAAAAATACAACAATCTGAGAAAACCCAGAGAAAAGTTTGAATAGAACTGATGAATTCTGGAAGGTGTTTCAATTTCACCAAACCATGCCAGCAAGCTGCTGGAGCACAGGCTGGCTTTGTTTGCTGCTGGAGAAAGGTGTTTCTGTGTGGTCAGAGTCCTGAGCTGAGAGAGGCATTGCAGCATCTCTGACCCACTTACAGTGGGAATGGCAAGGAAAGATTTAAATTCTTCAGCGTTTCCTAGAATACATCTCTCAGATCTTCTTCTGAATATTTTATCATATTTTTCTTTTAAAGCTGTTTTCCAGACAGTTTATCTTCTTTCTGTTGGGTTTTTGATAAAGCTGCAGAGCACAGGGAGCAGCCCTGAGGCTCAGGAGTGAAATGTGCTGTTTGCTGAGAGTTTTCCAAACTGAGGGCTCCTGAATGTCCCTTAGAGGTGGGCACTTGTGAAGAGTGAATTTAGTGCAGATTGTTTGCAAAACTCCCTTTGCTTTATTTACCCAGGCTCGTGCTGCAGTAATGAGCATTTTCTGTGTTTTTGTCCCTTCCTGGGGTGCAGGGAGCGATGTTCCTCTCCTCAGGCATCGTTCTCAGTCTGGTCCAGCAGGATCCCGGGGATGAGGAGTGTGCAGGGCTGGCTGCAGCCCCCAGCACGCTGCACTGGCAGGGTCAGGCGTGTTTCTGCTGTTGGAAGGGAGCTGGTGTCTCTCACAGAGCTCTGCAGTGGCAATGCAGGTTGAATCTGACAGGAAAACTGCTTTCCTCTGACATCCCCGGCTTGCAGAATGTAATTGCTCGTTTGGCTTTAATTAATGGTGAAGATGAGGGAATGAATGATGAATGGATTGTTCCAGCTGTGCCCGAGTGTGGCTGCAGGGGCCAGACCTGCTCTCCTGTGCCCTGCTGTGCCTCCAAACATCTCCATGCACTGATCTGGAGCAATAGAAATACAACTGTAAATTTACTTAAGGAAATGACTTAAGCAAGTTTACAGAAGTCAATTCAAGTGAATTCACTTGAGCAGTTTGGGAAGTGGCTCCATGTCCCTGGAAGCTCTCAGCTGACAGCAGCACAGATCCTTTCTGATATTGCTTCACTCTGAAGTGCTTTCCTCTGGTTGAGTAGGTTTAGTTCTCCTCGTAGAATAAAAGCAGAATTTAAAATGTGAAAGAAATTCTGGCTGCAAGATCACTGTGTTAAAGCAGGTGCTTTAAAGAGTAACAGTCAAGTTGTTTATCAAGTTTGTGATTGAATAATATGTTTAAACTGAGAGCGTAAAACCTGGCTTAGAAACCTGTTTTATCTATTAAAATACTGCAGTAATGGGAGAAACATTTGAAGTGGATATCATTTCATTCTTATAGCTGTTTGTTTCTTCCATGTAATGTTCTCAGTTTATCAGGGGAAAGTGTAATAAGAAAAAGTAAAAAATGCCAAGTCCAAACAGTTTTTCTTTATTAAAGTTTGACTTCTTAATTCCTCTTCTTCTAATGTGTGTAGGAAAAATGCCAACCCCTGAGCAACAGAAAGCAGAAGGAAGTTGGAATAAAGCAAGTCTATTTTAGGCAATAGTTACAAAGAGGATGCCTGTGAGCTGAATATCACCTCTTGAAACAAAACTGCACCGAGCATTTATGGTTCCACAGCCCAGAGTTCAATCCCCTGGGGCAGGGGGAGCTCTGCATTTCTCACGTGGCTCTGGGGAGCTGCTGAGGGGAGGGAATTTCTCTCTGGTTCTGAAGCAGGAGCTGTTCTGAGCTGGGAATGATGTCTGAGCAGGCAGGGAAGGGCAGGGAATGTCCCAGGGATGTGTCAGTGCTCCTGGGGCAGGGCACAGCCTGGCCTGGGGCTGAGCTGGGCTCTGGGGTCACTCAGAGCTACCAAACCCCAAACCCCATCAATTCAGGCTCCAGGGGCCGGGGGATGCTGGCTGTGCTCTGTGCCTGCTCTGGCTGTGCTTGCAGCACAGGCTCTGTGGACACTGAGCAGATTTCAGTTCTCTTTTCCAGCAGCAAAGTCTTCCCTGAATTAAATCCTCTAAGAGACAAAATTCAACACCCTAAATTGCAATAGTCATTTTCTGGGGACACCTCAGGGACAGACAGACATTTTTGGGACAGATTTAGGAAGGGTGATGCTCTGCTGTTCACCAGCTCGGATGGACAGCTGTGTGCAGAGATCACAGGAATGAACAAAATCCACTGACACCTCCAGGGCGTGGGGGAGGATGTGGAGATGTTTGAGACAGCTCGCTCTTGACCTGTCCAGATGTTTTGTAGTGAGGCAAGAGTACATTTTGTAAAATGATTATCTGAAAAAAAATCCTGTTTCCAGCAAGATGTTTTTCATAGCAGGAGCAACTAGAGGAGAACTAACATTTCACTTGTGTGATCCAAGTAATTACAGCACAGGGTAGAAATTCAGAGGAGATGAATGTCAAGGCTGAAATTCAGCACAATGTGCTCTGGACAAAGTCAGAAGAGGCAACAGAGGAGGAAGTTGTGTCAAACCCACACAGCACAGACTGTGTAGCACCAGCCCTGATTTCTGCCCATGCTGAAGTCACGTTTTGACTCTCCTGGGGACAGAGTAGCTGTAAATTCTTGTGTTTCAGGCGGCTTTGGGCTGGTAGAAGCAGCAGCAGGGTGAAAATCCAGCACATTTGGTACAGAGAGGGCCCAGAGCTGCCTCGGGGAGAAGGTGCTGGGACAGGAGAGCAGCAGGCACAGCCTGAGCACTGCTCAGAGCCCGGAGCATCCCCCAGCCCTGGCTGGCACTCCAGGGAAAATCGCCTCACATCTGGGAGAAAACTGTTTGTACATTAGCTTCCACCACTCAGAGTTTTCTCCAGGGTTTATTTTCTGGTTCCTCTGTGCAGAAGGGGAAGATGAGCAGCTGCAGTTTTGGAGAGCTGTGAGCTCCTGGCTGTTGCACCCTCTGTGAGAGTCCTCACATGAAGATTAGATGCAAATTGGGAATTCTTAATGCAGCTGCTTTTCCCTCAAATATCGTTTGGGGCAGTGCCACCTTAAAGAATTGTTTGATTCTGGGAAAAAAAAAAAAAGCATGTTTTACTAAGATGCTACAAGTCAGGAATAATTCAGCATTGTTCCATCTCAGTCCTTTGCTGAGGGTGTTCATTTTAACAACCACAGAGCCTGGGGAATCGTGAGGTGCTCACATTTCCTGCCACATTCTGAGTGCTCAAACAGCTGCTCCTCTCCTGCTCCTGAGGAGCTGCCTCTGCTGTCCCAGCCAGGGAGAGCTTCCCTGAGAACCCTGCCAGCCTCCCCTTCATCAGCCTCCCCTTCATCAGCCTCCCCTTCATCATCAGCCTCCCCTTCATCAGCCTCCCCTTCATCATCAGCCTCCTCTTCATCATCAGCCTCCCCTTCATCATCAGCCTCCCCTACATCATCAGCCTCCCCTTCATCATCAGCCTCCCCTTCATCAGCGGGGCTTCACCAGCTTCTGCTATTGATTATCAGCTTCTGCTATAGATTATCAGCTTCCTGATCAGCTTCTATTGATTATCAGCTTCTCTTATCGATTATCAGCTTCTTCTATCGATTATCAGCTTCTCCTATTGATTATCAGCTTCCTGATCAGCTTCTCCTATCGATTATCAGCTTCTGCTATTGATTATCAGCTTCCTGATCAGCTTCTATCGATTATCAGCTTCTCTTATCGATTATCAGCTTCCTGATCAGCTTCTATTGATTATCAGCTTCTCTTATCGATTATCAGCTTCTCCTATTGATTATCAGCTTCCTGATCAGCTTCTGCTATCGATTATCAGCTTCCTGATCAGCTTCTCCTATCAATTATCAGCTTCTCCTATCGATGATCAGCTTCTTCCTTGACCAGCCTCTGCTGTGTCCCCTGCTGCTGTGTCCTGTCCCCTGTTCTGTCCCCTGTTCTGTCCCCTGTTCTGTGTCCCCTGTGTCCCCTGTGTCCCCTGTGTCCCTGCTGTGGGATCAGCTCAGGAATTCCCTCCCTGTGCTGTGTCCCCTATTCTGTGTCCCCTGTGTCCCCTGTTCTGTCCCCTGTTCTGTCCCCTGTTCTGTCCCCTGTTCTGTCCCCTGTTCTGTCCCCTGTGTCCCCTGTGTCCCCTATTCTGTGTCCCCTGTGTCCCCTGTTGTGTCCCCTGTGTCCCCTGTGTCCCCTGTGTCCCCCGTGTCCCCTGTGCTGTGGGACCAGCTCAGGAATTCCCTCGCTGTGCTGTGTCCCCTGTGTCCCCTGTGTCCCCTGTGTCCCCTGTGTCCCCTGGCTGTCCCCTGTGTCCCCTGTGTCCCCTGTGTCCCCTGTGTCCCCTGTGTCCCCTGTTCTGTCCCCTGTGTCCCCCGTGTCCCCTGTGTCCCCTGTGTCCCCTGTGTCCCCTGTGTCCCCTGTGCTGTGGGACCAGCTCAGGAATTCCCTCGCTGTGCTGTGTCCCCTGTGTCCCCTGTTGTGTCCCCTGTGTCCCCTGTGTCCCCCGTGTCCCCACTGTGGGACCAGCTCAGGAATTCCCTCGCTGTGCTGCTGCAGGGCAGGCACACCGTGATTCCCCTCAGCTCTGCCTCCCTCACAGCAAACCGCTCCCACCTGGCCTTTTCTCACTCAGCTTTTCATGGAAAAAAACCAATGGGACCTTTGCCTTCCAAACACCCCCAACCTCATCCTTTCCTCTCTTTTTCCATGCAATACCCCCAGCTTCGTTTAACATCATTCCTGATAAGAAAATAAAATAAGGGAAGAACCAATTCCCGTTCATACACAAATATTAGTGCTGCCACGAGAGACACAAATCAATGTGGAGCCAATTAATTTTTATGGCAAGTTAAGTGTTGGCTAATTTATATATTGATTGGGGAAAAACAATGAATCTTGCCCACATCTGCAGAACAAAGGTATAATTTTTCACTGAATGGACTTTGACAGAGAGAACTTGACAAAAATACAATTAAAATTGTGATTCTTGCAGGATGTAGCACAATTAAGCAAAATAAAGCCAATAAAAGTTTGTTACACAAGTTAAATCCTTGCTGTAAGAACAGAGGAGCTCCACTGAGTTCACAGGAGAAATGAACAGAGTTGCAGCTGCTTTTCTTGTTTTTGGGCAGTCATGATGATGAAACACAGCCCCCCTTAACGGAGCAGCAAGAGCTTTCTGTTGTTAATGCAACAGCATTATTCTGTTCTGCCATCAACAGAAACATCCCAGATTTTCCCAAGGGACTCCATTCTGAGAGTCGAGGAAGGTGAACTAACAAAAATACAGATTTTTGTCAATTGCAGATGGCCTGCTGTAAGAACCAGCATTGTTTGTGATAAGCTGTAACCCACACAAGGTTTAATTTCCATGTCAGAACAGGCTCAAGCCTTTGGAGACACAAAACTTTGCCTGTGTTATCACTCATTCATCATGAAACAAGTCCTCAGTGTTTCTCTGTAAGGGAAACAGCAGGATATGGGCAGTAACAGGACATTTATTCATTTGTCTCTATTTCTATCTCATAGAATATTAAAGTTTTTGAATGTGGGACTCCCCTGGTGGCTTTCAGTGAAGAGGGAGTGGACCAGGAACATTTGAGAGTTGTCTGTTGGCATGTCAGACACATTAGACATGAATGATGAACGTGAGGGACTTCAGTGTGGTTTTGTGGAACTCAGAAAATTCAGTTCATCATAACTGAGGGTTGAAAAGTTGTCTTCAGCTTTGCTGTCCTGGTGATAAAGTGGGGCAGTTTCCAAATGGGATGAATTTATAGCTGGGAAAATGAGGATCTGAAAACTCTACAAGTCCACTTAATGTAAATTGATTTCTTCTCCCCCCCACATTAAATATTCACACTTTCTGCAGGAAAATGCTGTTGGTGTTGCCTTGGACCACTCAGGGGGAAACCAGAGCATGGTCTGCACTGAGAGTGGAATACTCCCAGCCCCGACAGAAAAGGGGGCAGTTTGGGGGAGAATCAGCACTTTTACAGTCTGAACAGCCAGAATAAAGGTTCTTGCTCTGCTGCTGGCATTGGTGGCAGTGGCACAGAAATAACCACAGGAGTTTTAGTGAATTGCACTGGGGTTTTTAGTGAATTGCACAGGGGTTTTAATGAATTACACAGGGGTTTTAATGAATTGCACAGGGGTTTTAATGAATTGCACAGGGGTTTTAATGAATTGCACAGGGGTTTTTAGTGAATTGCACAGGGGTTTCAATGAATTGCACAGGGGTTTTAATGAATTGCACAGGGGTTTTTAGTGAATTGCACAGGGGTTTTTATGAATTGCACAGGGGTTTTTATGAATTGCACAGGGGTTTTTATGAATTGCACAGGGGTTTTAATGAATTGCACAGGGGTTTTAGTGAATTGCACAGGGTTTTTTTATGAATTGCACAGGGGTTTTTAGTGAATTGCACAGGGGTTTTTATGAATTGCACAGGGGTTTTAATGAATTGCACAGGGGTTTTAATGAATTGCACAGGGGTTTTTAATGAATTGCACAGGGGTTTTTAGTGAATTGCACAGGGGTTTTAGTGAATTGCACAGGGGTTTTTAATGAATTGCACAGGGGTTTTTATGAATTGCACAGGGGTTTTAGTGAATTGCACAGGGGTTTTTAGTGAATTGCACAGGGGTTTTTAATGAATTACACAGGGTTTTTAATGAACTGGACCCTTTCTGTTGTGCTCCTGAGCTGGTGCAATGGGCAGGGAGCACTGGGAGCCCCAGGGAGCCCTGAGCTTTCCCAGGGGTCTGTCCAAGGATCCAGGGGTGCCTGGCAGCTCCAGCCCAGCCCAGGCAGGAGCTGAGGGCCAGGCTGGGCTGCAGGGCAGGGCTGGCAGCAGCTCACAGCACAAATGAACCCTTGGGTTAGAGGAGCTGTAATTTTAGCTCAGGAATGGCAGAGGAGTCGTGCTTTAGAGGAGGCAGAAAGGAGCAGGGGTGGCACTTGGGGGATTTTGCTGCCTCCCCACCTCCCGTTCCCTGGGCTCTGAACTCCTCTCTGTGGGCAGTGGCACTGGGGCTGTTCTGGCAGGAAATCTGCAGCTGCTGAGGAGGGGTTTTCCCTTTTCCAAAGAAGCAAAAGGAGTCGAGTCCTTCACAAGGCAGAGCAGCAGGTTCAGGCAGGACAGGGATCCAGGGGAGCAGAAGAATAACTTTGGAGAAAGCACCAGACATGCCAGGGAATTCAGTTTTCCTGAGTGACTTTGTAATTATTCAGCCACGCTGATGAAATCTTATTGATTCCCATTTGTTATTAGGGATGGCAGTTCTACCCTCAAAAAGTTTGGGAATTTTATATTTGGGAGAAAGCTTTTTTGTTTCTTTCTATGTGTTTTTTTTCCACCTCAACCTAAAAATAAGTTTTTTGATTTTTGCATATGGCAGAGATGGTAATTTTTAGGAGTATTACTTAAAGGCCCTCAGAAGTGTCAGCTTTGCAATGTAATGCTATTAATTTGCACTCCAAGCAATTAAAAAGCTAGAACAGTATTGAATTTTTCTTCTAACCTCTGGTTTCTCAGTTTCACCTTCTATGTAAAGGCTGCTTTGTGATTCGTACAAAACTTTTCCCCCAGATTTATTCAATGTTAAAGTCCTGACTTCCATTGATTTTGATGCATGAAACTCCTTGTATTGACACGATCTGTTTTCTGGTCATGCTCTCGTTTGCTCTTGCTCAAACTGGGGAGAAATCATCATCAGAGAAACAGGCTCAGGCTGTGGTGGGACCAGGTTCTGCTGTGGGGTGAGGAGCAGAGCTCACAGGGAGAATGAAACGGTGCCAGTTTGGGTGCCAGGACAGCAGTTTGGGCACCAGGACACCAGTTTGGGTGCCAGGACACCAGTTTGGGCACCAGGACAGCAGTTTGGGTACCAGGACACCAGTTTGGGTACCAGGACAGCAGTTTGGGTACCAGGACACCAGTTTGGTGCCAGTTTGGGCACCAGGACAGCAGTTTGGTGCCAGTTTGGGTACCAGGACAGCAGTTTGGTGCCAGTTTGGGTATCAGGACACCAGTTTGGTGCCAGTTTGGGTAGCAGGACGTTCCCAGGTCACTGAACATCCACTGCACTCCCAGAATGGCCCAGCCTTTCCAGCCTGTGCCTGCTGCTGGGCACTGGGCTGGAAATGCACCCTGAGGATGCTCTGAGTCCCCGAGGCACAGCAGGGCTCTGAGGCTTGAGCTGCTGCAGGGAATGCTTTGATGGATGTCCCGTGAGGGAGGAGGGTGAAATGTTCCCTTTCTTGGTGCTGGCTGCAGTGCTGAGCCCTCCTGAGGTGTCACCGAGGAGCTGTGACAGCTCCACGGCTTCTCCTTGGCACAGCGGCCTGGCTCCATGTGAATTCCTTGGAGGAGCAGAAACATTTGCTTTGAAAATCCGCCAAGAGTCAGAGAAAGTGTTGGTGGGGTAAAGGAGGGGTGGGAGAAGGAGGGAAAGCAGGCAGGGAATATTGAGATGCAGCTCAGTGCAGCCCAAGCCCTGTTCCTGCTGCAGACAAGCAGTGCTGTGCTCTGAGCTGCCAGAGTGACAAATGATCAGCTCTCAGCATCCTCTGGGCACTCAGCTCCTGCACAAACACCCACTGCTGGCAGCTTTTCCCTGCCAGGACCTGGCAGGCTCCCTCTGGCTGTCCTGGCAGGGTCTGCCCTGCCCTTCTCCCCACCCAGGGCATCTCCTGCCTCCTCCTCTTGTGTCTCTTCAGGGCTCACAGGAGGGGAAGGCAGCCGGGGAGGGGAGGAATGGGATGTTGTGTGCAAACAGCACCAAAGCCCTGCCAAACCCTCTGAAGGCAGCGTGGAGGGAACGACTGGGATTAAAACTGATCACTCATTTTGAGAAACAAGTAACCTCACACTTAGCTACCACCTTGGAGTACGTGATCTCACTTGAAATCATGCATTTCACAGTGAGCCGTACGAACATCAGACCCAAATACATCCTCTGAACATAAAACCTGGGGAACGATAGAATTGCCCATAAAAAGTGTATAAAGAATTTGCAGAGACGAAGTGCTTTATTGTGGTAAATTCTGTACCCAGGGGAACAAAAGCACAACTTCAGTAAGTAGGGTATTGCTGTACTGTATATTTTGATTCTTCACAGTATGTTGATTAGCTTCTTACTTCCCTTGATTTGAGTATTTTGTATATCCCAGAACTGGATTTGCATATTTGTATATCCCAGAACTGGATTTACATATTTGAGCTCATTCTGTGCCTTTCTCTTGAGGAAAGTTAGAACTCAGTAAATATTGTCTAAAAGAAAAAGCCACCATAAATATTCTTCCACTTCAGAAAAGAAAAAGATTTTGAGTTTGCTTCTTGCAGCAATCAGCTAGCCAGAAGAAAACAAAAGTACTGGCAAGGATATTTAGCAGAGCAGCAAATTTTAAGTGGTTACAGAAGACTGTTCCTGGAAGGCAGACTCCAAAAAGGAAGCTGTGACCTTTTTTCCTAGGTATCTACTGTTTTTTGATGTTTTATACACAATCTCCTGGCTCTGTCTTCACAAAGGATCTGTCAGAAGAGTTGGAGATTTGGTGATCAGATGTTTTAGGGCAGTTAATCCCCACAGGGACTCTGTTCAGCGCTGCTGCTCCAAGAGGAGAGTTCAGCCTGAGCTGTCCCCGTGCTCTGCTCTGGGCAGGACTGTCCCAGCTGTCCCCAGCCCCGGCTTCCTGGGCAGGACACCGACAGCTGTCCCCAGGTGTGTCCCCAGGTGTCCCCAGGTGTGTCCCCAGGTGTCCCCAGGTGTGTCCCCAGGTGTGTCCCCAGGTGTCCCCAGGTGTGTCCCCAGGTGTGTCCCCAGGTGTGTCCTCAGGTGTCCCCAGGTGTGTCCTCAGGTGTCCCCAGGTGTGTCCCCAGGTGTCCCCAGGTGTCCCCAGCTGTCCCTGGGTGTCCCCAGGTGTCCCCAGGTGTCCCCAGCTGTCCCTGGGTGTCCCCAGCTGTCCCCAGGTGTCCCCAGGTGTCCCCAGCAGTCCCCAGCTGTCCCCAGCTGTCCCCAGGTGTGTCCCCAGGTGTCCCCAGCAGTCCCCAGCTGTCCCTGGGTGTCCCCAGGTGTGTCCCCAGGTGTCCCCAGGTGTCCCCAGGTGTGTCCCCAGCTGTCCCCAGCTGTCCCCAGGTGTGTCCCCAGCTGTCCCCAGCTGTCCCCAGGTGTCCCCAGCAGTCCCCAGGTGTCCCCAGGTGTCCCCAGTGCCAGGTGCAGCAGGCAGAGCAGTGTCACTGCTGGGATCAGGCCTCGGGCGCTGCCTTTTCCAGGGCAGAGGAGGCAGAAGAGGCTGCAGGGCAGCAGGGACAGTCGTGTCCCCTGTCCCCTGCCCCAGGCAGGAGCTTTGGGTGGCTGAAGGGCAGGGAAGGATCATCCCAGTGCCGGTGGCACTCCCTGTGCTGCTGCTGCTCACTCAGCCCAGGAGCCCCAAGGACAGAGCAGAGAGCAATATTTCACATTTGCTGAACAATATCTCCCCTCACACAACCTCTGCCAACTCCAAGAAAACATCAGCTAAAAATAAAGGTAAATTTCAGAGCACTTGGGAAAAAAATTGTGCAGCTTAAACATATGGTGTGATGAGAGTCTAAGTAGGTTATATTTTGAGAACTAAATATAGGTGAGTGTATTCTGGGGTACTCTGTTTAATTGGAGAGTATGGCAGAACTGCAGCTCTGTTCTCTATTGATGGGGATGGGTGTTACACTGCAGATCCTCCTGGCACAATGACAAGTGTGATCAATCCCTGTCTGTGCTGGGATCAGGGTGTGGGGCTGCACTTTGTGCTCTGTCCCTGCAGAGGAGGGTGAGGCTGAAGGCTGCCAGGGGAGCCCGCAGAGCAGGGAGCTGTCCTGGCTGGCCCCTGGCTGACAGCACATCAGGAATTCATCCCACCCTGATAACACGTTGCAGTGCCAGTAACTTTTCCTAACGCCCATAAGTTCCCGGTTGCTGTGGGGAAGCGTTCCTGCGGGCAGCCGAGCCTGGCTTGCAGATGTCAGCGGGGACCGGGGCCAATGCCAGCCCCACGGGAGGCTGAGCAGAACTGCTGGGCTCCGAGCCAGGGAGGAGCAGTTTGGAGAGCTGGAAGGGGGAGGAATGCAGACCCCACCTGGGGTATCGTTACAGGCCTTCAGGAACCTCCTTCCTCTTCCTCACCTCTGCCTCCTGTTGCTGTGCCGTACCCTGGAAGCCTGAACGGGCAGATCAAACAGCCATCACAACTGAGGTGTTATCCCAGTTAAAGTCCCTTTGGTTTGTCATTTAATCCTTGCCCTGCATTCCTTTGTGTAAGATGTGTGAGTATTTTCCAGGGTTCACAAACCACGAGCAGCGAGCCTGGGGCAGGAGGCACCTGCTGGAAATCACTTCTGTTCCCACTGCAAACCTGTGTGAAACGGGCTAAACACAGCTCAGACACCACATCTGCTAAACCCTGCCAGTCCTGGATGGGGCAGGGAGGAAAATCCACCCTCAGGAAAATACCTGGGCACAGCTGAGCTCCAGGGCCTGGTTTGCCTCCTGCTCGCTTCCAAAACAGAAAGATTCTTTTGAAATCCTTTTTGTTTCCTGACAGAGTAAAAGATGTTGGGGAAACCTTCAGGTTCCTTGCAGGAAGGTAGCAGAGGAGCAGGAGCCTTAAGATGCCTTAAAATTCCACAGTCACAACTTTAGTTTGCTCTTGTGCTCTCTTTTTGTGATATTTCAAAGGTATTTGTGAGCTTTTTTCCTGACGTTCCGCTGAGTGATTTCCTGTCTGAACAATTGCATTATTATTGCAATAACAGATGTGCTTATTCCTACAATTAAACTTTGCAGAGTAAGTAGTTCTGGCCTGCAAGACCTCCAGGTATTTCATTTCTCCCACATAACTGGGAGGGATCTTGATTCCAAGGTCAGAACTGGAGTCCTTGTGCTGTGTTTGATCACAGGTGGGTGGGCTGTGAGTGACTCTGGGGGATTGGAGATGCTGTGGATTTGTGAAGCTCAGATAGATCCATGAGAGAGAATTGCTATTTAATTATAAAATACCTAAAAGACTGTGGGGCCAGGAGAGGCCTCTTGCAGGGATAAATATTTGAGTGGATCTGCACTGAGTAATGCAGGTGGAGTTCCTGTTTTGTCGCTGGATGTGTCAATTCCTGCAGATGACACAGCTCCCTTAGCAGTGTGATAACTCCTCTCTTTAATGGAATTTCAAACAGCAGAATGTCCCTGGGAAAATATCTTGTAATAGACAGTGCTTTGGCTTTAATTAAACTTCAAACCTTTATCTTCTAAAAATCCTGCATAAGTAAGATATACAAGATGTTTAATTTGAAATAGAAATAACATCACTTTAGCCTCATCTGTTTAAAGATACACACGTGTGATTTGTCATAGGAGGATGATCTAAGGTGGCAGCTTTTTGGATTTCTTTTCAGATAAAACATCAACATAACAAAGCAACTATCAGACAGCAGTGAGAATGATTTCTTAGTTCAAGTTAAGGGCAGAAAGAAATAGAAGAATGTGGCTTTATTTTCATTCACAGTATAGGATTTTCCAGGCATTTTGTTGGAATCTCTTAGCAATGGAAAACTTGACAAAGCAGACAAAAATCAGATTTATTATTAAATCTTCATATTCCAGTGCTAGCGACATTAGATTTCTTTCAGACAAATGTAAGTTAAAAAACAAGTAATAATTTTTGTAGAGACAATGGGGAACCAAACTAATCTGGGGAATCAGCAGATCCTAAGGCTGTTGAGTTTATCAAACATGATCATCACGAAAGGCCATTGTGCACTGGCAGGCAAATGCCAATTAAAACCAGATCTTCAGAAATAAGTGAGAAATAGAGTGAGCAGAAACGAGATGCAATTTTAAAAGCAATGATCAAATGGAATAACATAGGAATTAAACATGTTGAATTTGCTGATGGCTGGAGTACTGGATTTAACATTTGTGGATAAAGAGGTGGAGATTGGGCTGAGAATGCAGGTGTGGGTCAGGGGGATTTTCAGCCCAGCTATGGGACAAGCAGTGAAGAGCAATTCAGTGTGAGCCTCGTCCTGTGTTAGCAGTGAAACTCCTCAGTTTCCAGGGGAATGAGGGAAGTCCAGCTGGGATGTCACAGAAAGGCAGCTCTGCACCTTTTCATAAACTTCTCCCTGGCCTGGCTCCAACCTCATTTTTTATTGCTTGCATTCCTTTAATCCCGATGCCAGAGGAGAGGCAGCTCTGTGTGACACTGATACACACACAGCACTCTGTTCACCTGCAGACACAGCACATCCATCACATTCCCTCTGAGTCCAGGCCAGCCCCAGATTCCCCCAGCTGGCAGAGATTCCCTGAGCAGCAGTCCTGGTTCCAGAGAGGCAGGAGGAGGTGTTGAGCTGGCTGCAGCCGCAGAAATGTTCCAAATGCTGGCCCCAGAGGGGAGCACCCAGCCCTGGGCTGGTCAGGGTGTGGGGGCTGCTCCCAGGGCAGCTTTGGGAATGGCTGCAGCAGGAATTCATCCCTGGCAGGAGCTGCAATCTGCTCCCAGGACAGCTTTGGGAATGGCTGCAGAGGGAATTGAGCTGTTCCCCATGGCAGGAGCTGCAATCTGCTCCCAGGGCAGCTTTGGGAATGGCTGCAGAGGGAATTCATCCCTGGCAGGAGCTGCAATCTGCTCCCAGGAGAGGTTTGGGAATGGCTGCAGCAGGAATTCATCCCTGGCAGGAGCTGCAATCTGCTCCAGGTCCTGCCCAGGGCTCCTCTGCTCTCTCTGGGAGCCAGAGCAGGTCCACAGCTCCCAGCACGGACTGTGGAGCAACTCAGCAGAGTTATTGCCACACATCATTCACGTGGACAGATGTTTTTCTAAGAAATTGGATTGTGCTTTAATGCTTCCTCAACAATTACCCAAAACTGTTAGTGGTCCTGGGCACAGTCCAGCTCTGACTAAAGGGTGAGTTTAGTTAATCACAGAGCACTTCCAGCACGTTCCAGAGCTCAGGAGGAGATGTTCTGTGTTCTCAGAGGAGCTGCAGTGCCATCCTCAGCCCCAGGAGGTTAACTGGTAAGGAGTCTTGTGTAAAAGTTACACTGGAGCTGTTACCTCCTAGGGATAAATGCAGTTTACTTTAAAGTATTATCCTAAGGTTGGTTTTGTCTGATCCATATTGGAGACAGATTTGTAAACTGCTTTGAAAGATGATTTTAAAGAACAAAGTACAACTATTGAGAATATGCTGAGGTTTTCAATAACCTTTTCTGTCTGCATCCCCTGGCCCTGAGGAGCTCTGCTGTTCCTCCAGCAGAATTGCTTTGGCTTTCCTCTTGTTAAACCTCAATCGATAGCCAGCTTTGCTCCAAGGGCACAGTACAGGGATGTTTTAAAGCAGCATCTCCTGGTTGGCAGCAATGTTTGCTCCATCAGAAATTTGTCCTGCCAGCTGTTATTGTACAGGCAACCCTGCAGAGGCTTTAACCTCAGTTTCCTCTCTGAGGAGTGAATTCCTGTCCAGGAGAGCCGAGTGCCTGAGCTGGGGGTTGTAACAGAGCACCAGGTGTCACTGCTAGCCCCAAACAATTCTGGTTGTTAACAGTTGTTCATTAATTAATTAATGAACCCATCCCAGCAAGACCAGGACGCTGGGTAAGGTAAGGTGGTGTCACTGAATAGCAGCTAAAATGCTGAGTTCACATTGCACAATATTGGTAAATAAGGATCATGAGGGACAATAAATCCCCCACGCCCTGCTCTTAATTTATTTTAAACAGCAAAACAAATGAAACCAAATTAAACTCATAAGTCATTGTGTGAGCAGCGTCCAAAAAAATGTCAGTTCCAATAAATTATGACAAATAAAAGTATTGGCATAAACTCCAGGGATTTATATCATTGGCACCACAATAAGGCCTTCTTTAGTTGATCTTGAGACATGACTCAGAATGTGAAGAATGAGAATATAAATATAAATAAAGGGATTTTTTTTTTGTTCTAAATGCTGAAAGGGTTATTTTTAACACAGTAAACATTTTCATTTTAAGTTAGCACTAGTCAGTGCAATTGGAAGAACTTTTCAGTGGGTTTAGCACAAGCAGCTGAAGTATTCAAAATGATCTGTACAGAACTGTCATGGAGCTGGATTAAATAGATTATTATACTAATCAGATTATAATAACCCACAGCATCATTCACAGTCTTCATAATGAGCTCTTGCTAATGAGTTCTGTATTACTTTTCCTCAGATATAACATTTCTGGGAGGAGAGAATTTATTGTTCAAAATATAAACTCTGCGCTCATATTTTTTTGTTCATAGCAATGAGTTTTTGTTCTGAGGCACCCAAGATATTTTTCATCCTTTAATTAAATAATATCAGTGTTCAAATAACAGACACTGCCTGTCAAAGAATACAGTGCAGTCATTCAAGTGCTCTCCACCAGAATAATTACCCCACAATCAAGCTGTAATTTGCCTTTTCAACTATGAATGATCCAGATTGATTGAAAAAAAAGGAGTTGCTTTTTTAATAGAAAATAAGAGATGTTCACATTCTACATTTTTTAAAAAATAACTAATTGTGAGATGTCATTTGGCTAATCTGAAATAGCTTCTGACAAACCCCCAGGACCTGGCTTGTAGCTTTGGATAAATGCTGCTGGGAGTAGGAGCTGGGTCTGTGTGAATTAATCACAGCATCTGTGGCCTTTTCACAGTGACATTTGTCTTGTCCTCAAACTGTTACTGAATTACTGCAGCCAGAACCCTGGGACAGGTGAAGTGTTCCCAGTGTCCCCATCAGGCCCCGGCTCCATTTTCTGGCAGTGATAAATTCCCTTGCCCAAATCTAAATTCCCTTGCCCAAATCTAAATTCCCTTGCCCAAATCTGAATTCCCTTGCCCAAATCTAAATTCCCTTGCCCAAATCTAAATTCCCTTGCCCAAATCTAAATTCCCTTGCCCAAATCTGAATTCCCTTGCCCAAATCTGAATTCCCTTGCCCAAATCTAAATTCCCTTGCCCAAATCTAAATTCCCTTGCCCAAATCTAAATTCCTTGCCCAAACCCCTCTCCTGTTCTGGTGGCAGGGAATCGATGGAGCAGTGGGGGAGCTCCAGCCAGAGGCTCTGCAGAGTTTTGGGAGCAGAATTGCCCTGGGTTCAGGTTCCCCAGGAGTGAGGCTGCTCTGAAACTGAATTCAGAAGAGTTTGGCTCCCTGAGCTTGGCACAGGGCTCTGATTTTCTGTTTCCCTGTACTTTGTGTGAGCACTGAGTGCAGTTCTGCTCCTGCCCCATCTGGGGCTGGCCCTGCACATTCAGAGGGGTCTTTGGTGCCTCCACAATAATTGGTCATTTTCAGTCCTCTAAATGTAATTTTTTTCTTTCTTTCCTTTTTTTAATCTGGCCTTTAAATTTCTGGTTAATGCTGATTTTTATGAAATCCCTAATGCTGTACAAGACTTCTCTTCAATGGGTAACTGTTTAAATCAAAGTATTTAATCTGAGCAAATCACATTGCATGATCAGAACACTGAGAGCAGAAAAAAGCTGACAGACAAATTGCTGTTTTATGGAAAGCTGAGAGAGGTACAGAGAAATGTATGCAGAGAAAACTCAAAAGCAAACAAAAGATTTGGCTGGCAAGTTAAATTATAAGGGTAAAGTTTAAAGCTGTTTCTTCCAGAAACCCCTGAAGGTTTTGTGGAATAAGGAAATTCCTTCAGTCATGACACTGAAAATGCATAGAAAATTGGAATCAAATTAATAAAAATGAAAACTCTGTAAACCTTTGCTCAAACTCTGAAGCAAAGAGCTCCCATGTTTCCATGAAATGCAGAAGACATTGTGAACTCCCAGTGTTTGTGTTTGAGCTGCCCTGAAACTCTGTGGAAAGAGCTTTTCATGTGGCATTTCTGGTTTGTGCTGAGCAGTCTTTGGGGTGACTCTCGTGTCCCTCCCAGCCCTTGGGGAGATCACTCCGTGTGCCAGGACTCACACACGCTCCAAGCAAACCGTGCAGTTTTGGAGGCGGCTCCCAATTTTCTGAGCTCTCTGCAGCTAAAATAAGAAGACAGACTGGAAATTATCTGGTTTTGGTAGAGTTCATCCTTCTGCCAGTACACCACTCTTCTTTTTTTTCCCTTTCCTGTGATGTGTCTGCTCCAATTTTAAACAGGACCAAGCTGAGCCATCAGAAAATCTGTTTTTGTCCCACCGAGACACAAACCCTGAAGCTCTGGGGACTCTGCAGGTGCTTCATCTCCTCCCAGCCAAGCATGGAACTCCTCCCAGGCTCTTTGCTTTTGTTCCAGCTCTGGGGAATGTTCCTCTCTCAGTATTCTCACCTTTTCATTCACGCTTTTTAAGGGTGGTGCTGAATTAGAGTATAAATTGCTTTTGTTCACAATAGCAGTCCTGAATGTGTAAATCTGCTTTCTGTAGGGATGAATATCCAGATGAATCTATTTGCATGAGAAGCTGATTTTCATAGATTTACCCCGTGCTTTCACTGCCTTGTGCTCCCTCAATTAGGGCTTTTGTGGTTCCCTTGATCATGATGTTTGTGAGCTGCAGCTGTATAGAGAGAATGTGTGTGATCACAAAAGGAAAGCGAAAAGATCATTTTACCCTGACCAAACCTTTGATATCTAAACCCAATTTCTGCATCTGCCATCATCTACTTTTGTTACTTGGGGCAAACAGTTTAAATATAGTTGGGTCACTTGGACCAGATACAGAGAAATACGGTGAATTATCTCAAGAAGGGAATAGTCAATAACAATTCAGTTTGCCCATCTGTGTAATGGACACAGTGATCTTTCAGCTTTTTTTTTTTGTTGTTCTGAACAATTCTGTTCTCTTTAGCTGCTTTTCTCTTCAGAGCTGAGCCTGTGTGTGCCCAGTCCTTGGCAGGCTGGCACTGGACACACAGACTTGGCACAGAGAATTTTGGATATTTTGCTGCTTGGAATTAATTGGTGGATGATTTGTGATGTTGTTCCTGAGAAGTTTTCCTTTTCCAATACACATATTTTAAAAAACTCAAACAAGTTCCCATCCCCAGCTTCCCAAGAGGATCTGAGCAAGGCACATTTCATTTCATGGATAAATCCTGATCTGAGCAAGGCACGTTTTCATTTCATGGATAAATCCTGATCTGAGCAAGGCACATTTCATTTTGTGGATAAATCCTGATCTGAGCAAGGCACATTTCATTTTGTGGATAAATCCTGATCTGAGCAAGGCACGTTCTGCCCCAATACTGGCCAGGCTGCCCCTGCCTGCACTGACATTATTTGTGCAGTAAAAGCCACTGAAGCCAGCTGCAAACAGCTTGGGCAGAGCTCACAGAGCTGCTGGCTCCCATATGCCACAAATATTTTACTGTTTGGTTTGTGTCCATTTCTCATCATATCTAAACCAGGCATTCATTACTCAGCTTGCTAGCAGGATCTTTGGGGAGGAAACTGTTGTGCAAAATAAATCACTGGTAATAAGTTGTATCTCAAATTGTTTTGATGAGGATTTCCTGATTGCAGCTAGAGCTCACCAAAAGCCTCAGCTTTGCTCAGGTGGCTGTGTGCTAAATTTCTGTGATTCACAAAGGATTCACACATGTTCTACTTTGTGATTATTTATTGTAACTGTGGTGTCTCAGAGAGACTTCAGGGGAAGATTTATTCTCTGTTAAAGTCACTGTCTTAACAGAGACTGAGACTGGAAAAGCCACTGCACTCCTAGTTTCTGCTGGAGAAATTGCTCTTCTTTTCCTCTTTTCCCTCCATTCCTTACCCAGATAAAGAGCTTGGGTGTTTTTTTAGCAGTGTCAGGTTCCCCTGATCCCTCTGGAGGGAATCTCCCCCTCTGGAGCCCTGGGCTGGGCTCTGGGGCTGCCCAGACCTGGAACCCTCAGGGAAACCTTTCCCTTCCCGCTGAGAATCCCTGGACATCTGATCCTGCTCTGATCCCCATCGCTGCTGACACCAGGGCAGCTCTCAGGAAAGGCTGCAGTGACCAGGTGAGCAGGATAAAATGGTTTCCTTGGTTTAACTCAACTTTTCTCAAAGTCCTGAGAACAACTGAACTGGGCTGGAACCTTTCTCCATTCCAGAAGTTTCCAATATTTGTTATTTTAGTCCTTTTTGCTTGAAGCAGGAGCGGTGCAGAGAGTTTCTCTGCTGAGTGTGCAGCGGCTCAGCTCAGTGCAGGTGCTGGAAATGTTCTCCAGCAAACTGCAGACTCCTCCCCATGGAAAAGCAGATTGTGCTTTTGGGACGGGGAGAGATTAAGGAGTGGGAAGGGCCCTTGCATACAACAACTGCTTTTCTTGTAGCATTCCCCTACACGAGCTGCTCCTCTGAATAGAGGAGTTCACATTTGTGAGCATTAATCTGTACCTGACCAAAACACTGGAAAATGATGTAAGCTGGGCAAAAACCCAAAATGTGGTTTGTAGAGGACCCCACCTTTGTGCTGTAAAGGATTCTGGTGCTGCAAAGCCCTTGAGCTGGCAGCAATGAAATCTAGGGGAGTTTGGAGTCTCTGAGGGTGTTAATCAGGAATTTTGTTGGCTCTGTAATTGAGACAATGTTCCAAACCCCTGTAAATCCAAGGAGAGCCTGTCTGGGCTGGGTGGGCTGTGCTCACTCTGCAGTTCCCAGGCAGGTTGAGCTGGGCCAGGGCTGGTGCTGCTGCTCAGTCCCTGCTCTCGGCTCGCTGGGGCTCCAGGACAGCTCACACACACTCAGGATCATGGCAGGAGCCACAGCCGGGGAGCAAAGGGCCAGCAGCTGCTTCTCCAGGCAGGGACACCAAAGGTCAGTGTCCCTGGAGCTGGGACTCACCTGTGTGACACCTCGGGGCTCTCTTGCTCTCCCTGCTCTGCTCAGGTTGAACACAGAAGGAACCAGGGGACTTTGCCAAGGCAAACCACGGGAAGAGAAGTAGGAACAAAACTCCAGAAAAAGCTGGGTTGGATCAATATTTTGTGGTGGGAAACAAGCAGAAATGAAGCATGAGTGTGTAAAAAAGAAATAAGAGACCTGGCTTATTACAGCATGTGGCTGTGCTGCTGGAGGCCTGTGGAGGTGCTCAGAGGATTCCCTGAGCTGCTGTTTGCCCTGCACTGGCTACAGCTTGCCTAAAATACACCCAGCGTGTACAGGCCAGCACCAGAGGCCAGCACAACACAGTCTGAAGAGGCACCAGGGAAAATTCTGTAGGTAAATAATATTTCAGATAGGATTTTGCTACTTTTGAAAGTTTTCTTTTCCTTCATTCCTTTCAGTTCTCTCTGTAGTACCCTGAGACAGGCGAGAGGCTCCTGCGTGCGTGGCTGAGCCCAGGAGGAAGAAAAGGGTGTGCTTTCCTCTTCCTCTTCCTCTTCCTCTTCCTCTTCCTCTTCCTCTTCCTCTTCCTCTTCCTCTTCTCTTCTCTTCTCTTCTCTTCTCTTCTCTTCTCTTCTCTTCTCTTCTCTTCTCTTCTCTTCTCTTCTCTTCTCTTCTCTTCTCTTCTCTTCTCTTCTCTTCTCTTCTCTTCTCTTCTCTTCTCTTCTCTTCTCTTCTCTTCTCTTCTCTTCTCTTCTCTTCTCTTCTCTTCCCTTCTCTTCCCTTCTCTTCTCTTCTCTTCTCCCCCTTCCTCAGGCTCCTCTTTCATTCTGTGTGGCGTGAGGAGACCATAATGAAGGGCTGCCCATAAACCCAAAGACTGCCTTTAAATTCTGTTTCTTTTCTTTGCACTGATGCTCAGGGCTGTTTGAGTGGTTTAATCTGGTGATTTGTGCGTGGGCAGAGCCTGGGCAGTGCCCTGCAGTGCTGTGATCCCCAGCAGCTGAGCTGCAGCTCTGGGGAGGGTTTGGGTGCCCCAGCAGCTGCAGCAGAGCCTTTGGTGTGTGCAGGACAGCCCAGGGAGCTGTGATGCCCCTGCTCGTCTGCTGAGCTGCAGAAAATGCAAACACAGCTCTGGGGAAGGGGGTTTTGCCCCTTTCTTCAATTTTAGAAATGCTTGAGGTGCTTGCTGCAGGAGTTTGTGAAAGAGCCTCTCCTCTGTGTGAGGAATGAGCTGATCATTCATCATTTTCTGATGAACCACCTTTCACATGGCTCCAAACAAGCAGGGGTGACACGAGCACAGGGTGGGTATGCACAGCACCTGCCATTTGTGGCTATCAGGGCACCAAAAGGGTTCTCAAGCTGAAAGTCATGGCTGGAAGGATTCTCATGGCTAATTTGGGTTGTGTATCACTCTGTGACAGGTTAGCCATCACCTCTTCTTTAAAAAAATACATTTATTTTCTAGGCCGTCAGCCACTTATTATTTATGAAGAGGTCTTAATTGGAAGTGTTGTCCCATTGGAAATACTCCCATGAACACTAGCAAGAACATTTCCAAAAATAACATGTTTAGCAAAAGAAAGAAATCTTCCTACTCTGTATCACGAAAAGCCTGAACTGGCGCTCGGCTGACCCTGGAGGAGCTGTGCAGTGCTGGGAGCCGCTGTGCTCCTGGAAATGGACAAATTCCTGCTGTGAATTGCCCCTGGGCACGGCACAGGTTGTGCCTGGCACCCACTGGGGTTCCAGGAGGTTCCTGTGGCTCAGCAGGAGCAGCACCGGTGCCTCTGAGCCCTGAGCAGCTCCTGCCCCAGCAGTTCCCTGGAGCCTTTGCATTTCTGCTCTGTAACTTTGCTGATGGCCTGCAGAATTATCACAGTAAATTAAACTGTGCACTCAGCCATCCCTCTGTACATACTATTACGGCTTTATTAGATCTAAAATCACTTCCACTGCTTGTGTAATACGTTTTTCTTAAAGAAGAAGCAAGACCAAAGACACCAAGTGATTTAGAGGGTGGCTGTGTCCCAGGAGCCTGCAGGGGTGTCTCACTGGGTGCATTGTGGAACTACTGGGGAGGAAGGAAAGGAGCGCAGCAGGGCTGCCATTGAAGGGAGAAAATCATTTCTCATTCTCTGCCCATTTACAATGGTTGTGCCAACTGATAGACAAGAGTTTGGGGACTTTGCAAAGCCCTGATGGCCACAGCTGCACTCCTCAGGCCATGAGCTCACTCTGCTGCTTTCAGCAATCTCAGAAAAACTCCAGGCAAGCAGGGCTGGGAGCTGAGTGACCGTGAAGGGATTCACATCTCAGGGCAGGAGATGTCTTCATGTGCCAGCTGTGACCTGGCTGCATGAGCTGGCACCAGCAGCCGTCCCCTCTGGGGGGACTGGGGCATTGCTCCCATCCCTGCTCTCCCTGCCATCCCCCTGGAGGGTTTTAGGGCATTGCTCCCATCCCTCTGGGGGGACTGGGGCATTGCTCCCATCTCTTGCTCTCCCTGCCATCCCTCTGGAGGGTTTTAGGGCTTTGTTCCCATCCCCCTGGAGGTTTTAGGGGCTTTTCTCCCATCCCTGCTCTCCCTGCCATCCCCCTGGAGAGTTTAGGGCATTGCTCCCATCCCTGCTCTCCCTGCCATCCCCCTGGAGGGTTTTAGGGCTTTGTTCCCATCCCTGCTCTCCCTGCCATCCCCCTGGAGGGTTTTAGGGCATTGTTCCCATCCCTGCTCTCCCTGCCATCCCCCTGGAGGGGTTTTAGGGTTTTTCTCCCATCCCTGTGGCACGGTGGGGTTGCTGTGCCCACCTGCACCCGTCCTCTCTCAGTGAATGTTCCTGCAGACCTTCACTCTGGTGTTATTTGCAGCCTGACAGAGGACTGGAAGGTTGAAGACACTCCTTTGAAAGGTTCATGCAGTGGGAGGAAAGCGCCTGTGGTGCAGCAGGAGAGCTGCAGCTCCTCGGGGCTGTGTTCATGGAGCTGCTGGGACCAGACCCTGCCAGCCCTTGGTCTCTGTCACCCCAGGTCCTGGATGGGCACTCCAGCTCTGCAGCCCCTCGGGCTGGGTGGGGACCCTGCTGGGGCAGCCTGGCCGTGTCCATCTCACCCTGTCTGTGCTCCCAGGGATGTGCTCAGTGCTCCACCGCCTCCCCTCAGCCAAAAAACCAGCCTCAGCCTCACTCTGTAGCTGCAGTTAATGCCACCGGGCCCGATTCCAGACCTGTTCTCATCTCCTTGGATGTGGCTGATGCACACATCAAATAGTTCTGGCAGCCCCACGCTTCCTGTGAATGAAAAATGACACGGAATTGTTGTGTGCATTTCATCCCCATTCATGCAGCAGACTGAGACACAACTCATGTTTGGCAAACCCGCAGGAATGGGAGAAAAGATTCAAATCGGAGGAAAAAGATGTAAATGTTCTCAAGAGAGGGTTTTTCCCACAACGAAAAGAAAAAAAAAACAACTCTCAGTAATGGAAACGCAGGAGTTTAATCCTTGAAAGGTCTGCTCAGGAGTGTGATCTCTGGATGAGGTGCTGGGATGTGAGCAATAATCCTGCCGGAGGGTGTGTTCCATCCCTCTGGGGCTGTGGGGCAGTGCAGAAGGGTTTTTATCTCCAGCTGAGGGTTCATTCAGACCCAGCTGAGTGCAGAATTTGTGTCATTCCTGCTCCCTTTGCCCTGGCTCTTTGCTTTATTGTTTTATTGTCTGTGCTTAGGGCAGCAGCTGGAACTCGTTACAGCCATAGGAACCCTGCGGTTTTCTGGGGGTCACTCCCTGATCTCCAGCATTTGGGCTCTGTGGCTGCTGGAACCCGAGCAGGAGCAGCAGGGATGTGAGAGAGGTGGGGAGTGGGCTCAGGACAGAGACCCCCGGCTCCGGGAGCTCTGGGGGGGCTCAGGGCAGAGACCCCCGGCTCTGGGAACACTCGGGGGGGGCTCAGGACAGAGACCCCCGGCTCTGGGAACACTCGGGGGGGGCTCAGGACAGAGACCCCCGGCTCTGGGAACACTGGGGGGGCTCAGGGCAGAGACCCCCGGCTCTGGGAACACTGGGGGGGCTCAGGACAGAGACCCCCGGCTCTGGGAACACTGGGGGTTTGATGGAACCCGAGCAGGAGCAGCAGGGATGTGTGAGATGTGGGATGTGGGCTCAGGACAGAGACCCCCGGCTCCGGGAGCTCTCGGGGGGCTCAGGACAGAGACCCCCGGCTCCGGGAGCTCCCGGGGGGCTCCAGCGGGTCCCGGAGCTGCCCCAGCTCAGGGGATGCGAGCCCCGAGCCCCGGGCACAGCGGGAACAGGAGCCGTGCTTTGGCCGGAGACATTACAGAGTAAATAGGTGGGAAAATGGACGTGAAGTGAAACGTGGAGACGGGAAAGAAGCCGTGAAAAGCCACACGGGAAAAGCGAATTGCGGGATAAAACCAAATGTCCCGAATCCAAGTGACTCTTTGATTACACAAAACAAACATTCCCTTATCTCTCCTGGGGGCCTGAGGATCTTGTCCTTAAGCAAGCAGGAGTTTTGTGTGGTATTTTCCCGTCTGGTTACAGCAGTTACGGTGTTATGGAGCCAGGCTGGCTCTCGCTGGGGCATCGCTCTGGAATGTTCTTTGTGCCCCGGCATCATTCACAGCCCATGGCTCGGACATCGGCACCGGGGAGGGATAAATGACGGGGAGGGATAAATGACGGGGAGGGATAAATGACGATTTGCAGCCAGCCAAGGGATGTGAGGGCTGAGAGGGTCAATACGAAACAAAGGCAGCCGCACATAATTCACAGAGAATGAGAGGCGCTGCCTTTCAGAGGCTTTAATGAGAATGGAAAATGCTAACATATAAATCCAGTCCTAAAAACAATATATTAACAACAAACGTACTGACTGGTAAATATTTTTGCCATTAAGCCTGGTACTCTGTTTCTGACGTGAGCTATTAAAACTCCTCCCAGAGCTTTCAGTAAATCATGCCTTCAAAAGTCCCGTTTAAAAGATGCTCCTTTGTTTGGAAAGGAATCACTCTGCAGATGGCTGAGGACAAACCAAGAGGGTAACTCACAAAAGCTTGTTTTTCTGCGGAGGGTGAGCGCAGCCCTGAGCAATCTGTGGGGCTGGGGTTCCCCGGGCCAGAGCAGCGGTTCTCCTGCAGGACAGTCCCAGCAGGGTTTGTGTCACACATTCCCATTTCTGTGCTTCCCCACTGACAGGGACATTTCTGTGCTGTGCCTCGAAACCTCCCTTCCTCCCTCGCTGCTGCTCCTGCTCCTGCTCCTTCTTCTGCTCCTGCTCCTGTCCCTGCTCCTGTCCCTGCTCCTGCTCCTGTTCCTCCTCCTTCCCCTGTCCCTTCCCCTGCTCCTGCTCACGGGGCTGCCTGGAGCAGGGGCTGGAGCCTGGACACAGCCTCCCTGCCCAGCCGGGCTGCACGGGAGCATCCCCTGAGCATCCCCTGAGCATCCCCAGAGCATCCCCTGAGAATCCCCTGAGAATCCCCTGAGCATCCCCTGAGCATCCCCAGAGCATCCCCTGAGCATCCCCAGAGCATCCCCAGAGCATCCCCAGAGCATCCCCAGAGCATCCCCAGAGCATCCCCAGAGCATCCCCTGAGAATCCCCTGAGAATCCCCAGAGCATCCCCTGAGAATCCCCTGAGCATCCCCTGAGCATCCCCAGAGCATCCCCTGAGCATCCCCAGAGCATCCCCAGAGCATCCCCAGAGCATCCCCAGAGCATCCCCTGAGCATCCCCAGAGCATCCCCAGAGCATCCCCTGAGAATCCCCCAAGTATCTCCCGAGCATCCCCCGAGTATCCCCAGCCCTCCCCTCGTTTTTTTTCCTGCTTCCTCCAGGTTTGGCCACCTCAGCCCCCTCCTTTCCCAAGGTCACCTGTTCCCAGGAGCCAGCTTTGTCCCTGGGGGTGAAGGGCAGGGGATTGCAGCCTTGTTAAAGAAGATAAATGCACTATTCCCAAATATTCCATAAACAGCTCATTATTCCTCTTATTATCATGCAGAGTAAGTGAAATTTTAATGTTTCGCTGCTCCAGGCTGTCAAAGTCCTTGTGCTCTTCAAAGAGAAGGGCTCAGATTTTGTTCAGTCTTTGTGAGGGAAAATTAGGGCATCTCTGTGCTTTGTAAAAATATGTTTGGGAAAGGTCGTACGTGCAGTTTCTTCACTCAGAAGTTTGTACTGGGATAACCACATTGTGCCTGTTGTGTGAAAAATTCCCTGAAAGGTCTCTAAAGTCTTCTCCATTATGAATATGAGTCAATATGGATTGATTCTTCTTAATTAGGACTTTCACTCTTGTAGGAAACAGATGTTTGCTAACTCAGATTTCATTTCTGGCTTGGCAAAGAAGTGTGTACGACTGGAACCAATAAGGGCTGGTGAGATTTGCCTTTGCTGCTGGGTTTTCAGGCTTTGTGCTGCTTTTGAATTCAGCACAGTTTTGAATTCAGCACAACTTCTTGTTGGAAACTTCTTAGTTTGGAAACTAAGAATTGTGGAAATACTGCCTAATAGGAAAAGTATTTTTCAAACTGATTCTTCTGCGTGCATCCCTTGAAGGCATTCTGCTTTCTGCCTTCTGGTCCCTGTCCCCTCGTTACCTCCACAGCTTTGCTGTTCCAGAGCTCTCTGCTGGGCCTGCAGAGCTGTGTGGAAAGGGAAACATTTCTGCCTCTGTCAGAATATGCAGGTGAATGGAGGGGAGGAAGATTCATCTGCTGCTTTCACTGTGGTTTTGTTGGATTAGAGAACATGTCCTTTTACAAACAGCTTTTTCTACATCAGTCAGACCAGTTGTTTTCCTTTGGGAATGCTTTCACATGAGTTAAGAAAAACAGAGTAGATTAAGAAAGGGTGCATAGAAGGCACATCTGCTTCTTGTTTTAGAAAAGCAACACATTTTTAATATAATAATGCAGAGTAGCAGAAAAAGGCACAGAAAAGAAAACAAAAGACCTTAACAAAAGACACCATTGTCTATTTAATTAAGCAGTTTTGGAGAGTTATCATGGATCTGTATCAACACGATCACAAAATCTATTGCATTATGCTGCTTGTAAGGCAGGTGGGGAAAAGCTGAAATGATATTTGATTGATCTATCCAAAACCCCCTGTGAGCTTCCAGCAGTGTATGTGAGCAGGATTTGGCAAGGCTCTGTAAGTGTGGACATCGCTCACACTGCAAACTGTGATTTCAGGGAGCCTGGGTGTGCAGGAGCAGCACAGAGCAGCCCAGCCCTGGGCCAGGGGAGTGAGCAGCTGCCTCAGGGACCAGCCTTGGAGAGAAATGTCCCACCAAATTCCCTCCTGCACCAACCAGGCTGAACCCATTTGGGACTCGTGGCTTTGCTTCAGGCAAGCTCCAGGATTGCTTTCAGCCTGGCCCATTTAACTCAGATGTCCTAAAAGAGATCAGAGCATAAACGACAGAAATGAGACCTCGGACATGGGAGAAGGGCCCGAGGGAGTCTGTGTTACGGCCCCTCAGTGACCTCCAGGTGGATCTGCCATCGATAAAAGATATTGTTTTTATTTATTTGCCACTCTGAAAAGCTCTTCCTGAGCCCTGACAATCGCAGTGGGTTTCTCCTTGTGTGCAGTGAGATGTTCTGGAGCTCTGAGCTGAGCAGACACAGGCAGGAGCTGCAGTGTGCACACTCTGTAATGTGTGGTACATTAAATCAGAGTGAGGCCTTTTAAGCAGTGAGTAACTGCTTCCACATGGGCACCTTGGGTGGAATAACTTGCATTTTTAATTACTTGGTTTAAATGAGCTCTCTTTGGAGGCAGCCTGTGCTCATTCATTTTGGGGAGCAGTGTGTGGTTGGAGGTGGTGCCCTGAGCACGAATGCGGAGGGTCCCCGGTTTGATGGTTCTGGCTCTGCACAGACAATTCTGGTAATTACACACAGGAAGGGAGCTGCTGCTCTCCTGCTCTGCCATTTGGACTGACTGGCTGAAACTAAAGAGGCAAGGCTGCCTCAGTGCCCCTGCCTTGGCTCTGCCCTCAGTCCATCCTTCAATGGAAGTTTAGATGGCCCTGGACATACAATTTTTCTCTTACATATGGATATAAGTGTTTAACTGTAAGGACATATCCAAACTCTCTGACTGCTACATTGCTAATTACATAAATGAGACTATTTATTGAGAGACAATATTTCCACCTCTCCATCCTTTGGAACAGAGCTGTGCTTTAAGGACCATGAAAAATGTTTTCACTTGAGCATTAAGGCAGCTTTTCACACAGATCATCAGCTCAGCTCTGTCTCTTGGTGCTTACATAAGGAAAGGCTGCCAGGCTGAGCTCTGCTTCTCACTGACTGGCATTTAAATTTTTTAAACATCAAATATTTACTGATGTAACCCAGTTGCTTCCCAAATTGAATTTCAAAGGTCCTTATCCTGCAGTTTCTGTTTGTGCACATCTTCCATTCCAGGCGGCTCCATGCATCCCTAATGAAAATGAACCTGCTTCTTTCTGGAGCTATTTTTTAACCTTTCTGTGCTCTGCTTTATCACCGTGATTTACAGCAATATTGTGAGTGTTATTAATGCAGACTGCAGTCAGTGGGTGTTTGGCATGGCTTTGCACTGCAGGGCTGCATCTGAAGGAGTTCAGGTTTCCAAACTGAGGAGTTTTGGCTCTCAGCTCCTCAGCCCTGCCCAGCGCTCAGCACAACACACAGACACCCCCCAAACACCCAACACGCACCAAACACACACCCAACACCCACCAAACACCCCCCAAACACACACCAAACACCCAACAGCCACCAAACAAACACCAAACACCCCCCAAACACCCAACACCCACCAAAAAAACACCAAACACCCCCCAAACACCCACCAAACACCCAACACCCACCAAACAAACACCAAACACCCCCCAAACACCCAACACCCACCAAACACACACCAAACACCAAACACCCACCAAACAAACACCCAACACCCACCAAACACCCCCCAAACACACACCAAACACCCACCAAACACCCACCAAACACACACACACCAAACACCCACACACCAAACACCCCCCAAACAAACACCAAACACCCACCAAACACCCCCCAAACACCCAACACCCACCAAACAAACACCCAACACCCACCAAACACCCACCAAACAACCACCAAACACCCACCCAACACCCACCAAACACCCCCCAAACACCCACCACTCCCCAAACACCCCCCAAACAAACACCAGACACCCCCCAAACAGCCACCAAACACCCACCAAACACCCCCCCGTGCCCAGGGGCAGGAGAAAGGGCAATTTGCTGTTGGATATTTGAGGCCCTGGGACCAAGGCAGGTGTGGAAGCCCCCAAGGGCTGAGGTTAGAGGGGCTGAGCACCCACTTTGTGCTCAGGAATCCGCCAGGTCAGGCCTCAGCTCTGGCCCCTGGAGCCAGAGGGATTTCATGAGTGGAACTTCTCTGGTAGGGTGGGAATTCTGGGGCTGTAAAGTTAAAGAAAAGGCACCTGGAGCTGTGCCTGTGTGTTTAGGGAGTTTATAATTTTAACTCAAGGGCTGCAGACAGTTTGTGTTGCTAAAATTGCAGCTTTCCTTGAGCAGTTTGGAAAGAACAGATTTAATGCTGTTAGCACCCAAAGGCAGAGAGAAGAGCTGTTGTTGTGCCATGGCATTGCAGCCTGTGAACATCCAGCAGCCACAGCTGCTCCAGGTGCCAGGGAGCTCACCTGGACCGTGGGCAGGACTGAGCAGAGAGAAGCTGGAGCAAGGCCAGCAGCAAGGGACAGTTTGTGCAGCTCAGCAATGAGTGTGTGACAGAGGCACAGGGCTGCCAGCCCCCACTGACACCTGCAGGCGCTCAGAGCTTGGCTTGGAGCTGCTGCAGGAGGCCCCTTGTTCAGTGCTGTGAAAAATGATGGGATCCTGTTAAGGGAATGGCATTTTTATTCAAATGGTTGTGGGCTTGGTCGCAGAAAACACAGCAAGATCTTCTGGTGCTCTACATATTTGAAAGCAGTGAATTTTTTTTGCTGTGTGCCACAATTAAAAAAGAAAGCACAGGGACAATCTCCTCATCCATTCTCTCCTCCTTTCTTCTCTCTCTTATAGAAATGATATCTGGTAGAGCAGCCAAGATATTTTTCATTCTGTTGCTCTTGGGTCTTTTCATTACTTTGCTGTTCCCACACTGCTTGCCCAGTTCAGCAGCTGTTAAATAGACAACTCTGAGAGCTGGGGAAGGATGTTGGTGTAACATTTGATTAACACTATTTTTGCAGGAAATTGATACGTCAACTATTTTTAGCCTCAGGCAAAAGAATAATCAAGCCCAATCCATGTGGCAACCTTCTCTGATTTCAGATGGCTTTATAACCTCATTTTTAACTTTACATTGCTGTCTGTCACAGCCTCCCACCCTTTGTGATTTCGTGCAGTTTTTGACTGTATGATTGTTCCATTAGGAAATGCATTCAGCAAACTTTCCTGCTGGCCCTGGGAGCCTACAGTGCTGTGCTCAGTGCTTCAGAAAGTGTGTGTTGGCACAGCTCTGCTCACAACAATGAAACAACTGAAAGCCTGGCTTTCATCCACAGCACACTCTAATTCCCTATTCATAACCTAAATTCCTTTTTGTGCAATTGGCAATTTTTTTTTCATTACATATGCTAGTTACATCTTAGGGTGAATCAGTCAAATGGGCTCTAAATTAAAATAGTTGGCTGCTCTAAGCCCAGAATCTGTTGCAATGCAGTTTTCTCACAGCTTGGAAGAAAACAGCCAATACAGCCACCATAGAAATGGTGATTATTCTTCTTGTCTGTCTTTTTCCAGGTAACTCAGTAGATGCATGTACCCTAAAGTTTTAATCTTCTAGGTAATTAGGAGAAATGGATGGGAAGGAAAGTCAATAAACCAAGAGTCCCTGAATAGGTCACACTAACAGTCAGGATGTCTCTGTGAGGACAGGAAATCCTTAAATTAGATGCATTGTTTTTGTCTCTAATTTAATCCATAAATCAGAATCAAAAATTGTTTTGAACCATACACCCATAAGAATATGTAAGTGCAGCTCAAAAGACACAAACATACAGACAAAAGCCTTGTCTAGTGCCTTTTCTTGCCATCTTCAATTTAATCCATAGCAGCCTTGGAGGCTGAGAAAGCAAGGCTTAAACATCTCTGAATCAGACAAAATTCTGTACTTTGCAAACAGAGACAAATGGACTCCAAATTGAATTTACTGGGGTAAATTGTGAGCTGCTTTGGATGAGAGGACACCCAACACTTCGGGCTTGGAGCTGCTGAGTTTGGGTCAGTGACAGCCCTGGCCCAAAGGTTCCTCCTCCTTCACTCTGGAGAGAGGGTGCACACCCTCCACTCCTGGTGGCCACCACCGTCTGGTTAAATATTTGCTTTTTAAATCCAGGGGAGGAGAGGAGAGACCAGCTAATCTCATCAAGCTTCACCCCACCCTCTGCTTGGCTGCTCTTCCTTGGCAAGCCCTCCCAGCAGCAGCTGCCTGCCTGTTTTCCTTCTGCACTTGTGCTCATGACATTTCCTGCAAGGAGCTTTTCCTGAAGGTTTCCAGCACTCCCTGCAGCCCTCACCCCCTTCTCTGGCCTCTTCCTCCTCCTCCACCCAGCCGGGCTGCTGCCTGCTTCCAGGAGTGCTCCCAGCACAGATCCATGCACATCCCCTGGGAATATCCCAGCACAGATCCATGCACCTCCTCTGGGAATATCCCAGCACAGATTCCCTGGGAATATCCCAGCACAGATCCATGCACAATCTCTGGGAATATCCCAGCACACATCCCCTGGGAATATCCCAGCACAGATCCATGCACAATCTCTGGGAATATCCCAGCACAGATCCATGCACCTCCTCTGGGAATATCCCAGCACAGATTCCCTGGGAATATCCCAGCACAGATTCCCTGGGAATATCCCAGCACATCCACGCACAATCTCTGGGAATATCCCAGCACAAATCCATGCACCTCCTCTGGGAATATCCCCACACATCCCCTGGGAATATCCCAGCACAGATCCATGCACAATCTCTGGGAATATCCCAGCACAAATCCATGCACCTCCTCTGGGAATATCCCCACACATCCCCTGGGAATATCCCAGCACAGATCCATGCAAATCCTCTGGGAATATCCCAGCACACATCCACACACATCCCCTGGGAATATCCCCAGAACTGGGGGTTTGCTTGGCTCTGAGAGCAGCTGGTCGCTGTAAGGGGTGCTGGACAGCCATGGTGCAAACACAGACAGACAGACAGACACAGAATTATTACAGCTGGAAAAGACCCTCGAGGTGTTGGGTCCAACAGGTTCCTCCAGGTTCAGGCTCCTTCAGACAGGCCCTGGCTGGGCTCTGGGTCTGGTGCCAAGAATTTGCTTTCCCCTGGCAATGATTTATTTTTTGGAGAAGCTGCATTTGGCCCCCTCCCTGCAGAAGGAATGATTTGAAGGATGTGGATTAGGGAGAGCACATGCACAGATCCTGGATTACTCAGTGTGCTGCTGCTTTCCCTCTCCTGAAAGCTGCATAAACTGTCCTTTCACAGGCTTTTAATAAACACTCAAGTGACTTAATCTTTTAGTGTAAAAGCCTACTTGTATTTTAAGCTTTCTGTTATCAGTGTCATTAAATCAATATCCTCAGTTCTACAGGATCCAAGTCACAAATAATCTGTCACACACAGTTTAACTTAAGAAGTGCAATATTGAGGTACAGTCAGCTCCTTTCTCACAGATTAGAGAGCACTTTGAAGTGGAGCTGTTGAAGATCAGAGGGAGTTTATTCCTCTGTAGCCAGTTTCTTATGTGTTGAGGGCTTTCTATCCTAATGACAATTCTGCTGCAGAACTTCAGTGAAGTCTCAGAAGATGAGTATTTTATGCAGTTACCATAAATGGCACTGGAAAGCCTTGTGGAGATTATACATCATGGATGATAAAACATGGGACAGATTCTTTCAGAGAAATAAGAAAACAAATTAGGATAGACCCTTCTTTTCCATTCTTTAAGCTATTTATCTATGTTTCATTATTTTTATTTACTTATTCTTTCTCCATCTGAGTACTTGCACAGCTCTGGACAGGTCAGGGCCTGCATGGCCTCACTTGGTGAGGGTCACTGGCTAATGAGGGACATCTGTGTTTAGAGTTAAGATGGAGAAAAACAACGACTTGTCCCTTGCCAGAGCAATTTAATTGAGGGTGAAACACATCTGGGATTTATGTGTGTAAAAGATACACGACTGCAGTACCATATCTTCTTCCAAGCTGCCCCTGAGGCACCCTAAGCACTAAATCCATTTAGTGTATTAGAATAGAGATTTATCTGGAGAAATCTTACAAACCAGGAACGGCAGCTCTTGCTCCATCTTTGCTGTTATTACAGCAGATCTTTCTCTCTCTCCTTTTCTGGGGTTTTTAGCCACTGTCTGCCACAGAAGTGAAATGATTTGCAGCACAAGCTGACTGTAGGTTGTGTCCCTGTGTCACTTCAGCAGAGCTGTGGAGGTGACAGGCAGGGCTCAGCACAGCTGGCACAGCTGGTTTGTGCCCTCGTGCTGCTGGAGCAGGATGAGCTCTGACAAATTAAAAACTTCTCCAATTAAAAAACTCCAGATTAAAGAAGCAGCACGAGCAGGCTGGGGCTGTGTCAGTGAGGTTTTGCTGGGGATGAGGGACGTGGATCCATTCCCAGGGATTCACACTGTGGGGTGTGAGGTGTCAGGGTTTGCTCCTGATGGAAAAGGGCTCTGGGTGTCCCCAGAGCAGAGGGAAGGGTCAGCTCCAGTCCTGGCTCTGCACAGAGCTCCTGACCTGCAGCACGGGGGAAAAGGGGAGGCAAGGAACGGCACAGCTGGGCCAGGAACAGCTGGGGCAGAGGAGAAAATTCCCTGAGCGCTCCCAGAGATGGGGTTAAGCAGTAAATGCCCTGACCTGCAGCAGAGCTGTGGCAGTCCAGAGCAGCAGAGGCAGCCCTGGGCAGGCAGGAGTGCTGGGTTATCTCAGGCAGGAGTGTTGGGTTATCCCACCCAGGAGTGCTGGGTTATCCCACCCAGGGGAGCTGGGTTATCCCACCCAGGAGTGCTGGGTTATCCCACCCAGGAGTGCTGGGTTATCCCACCCAGGGGAGCTGGGTTATCCCACCCAGGGGAGCTGGGTTATCCCACCCAGGGGAGCTGGGTTATCTCACCCAGGGGAGCTGGGTTATCTCACCCAGGGGAGCTGGGTTATCCCACCCCGGGGAGCTGGGTTATCCCACCCCGGGGAGCTGGGTTATCCCACCCAGGGGAGCTGGGTTATCCCAGCCAGGGGAGCTGGGTTATCCCAGCCAGGGGAGCTGGGTTATCTCACCCAGGGGAGCTGGGTTATCCCACCCAGGGGAGCTGGGTTATCCCAGGAATGGGAGCTGGGTTATCCCACCCAAGGGAGCTGGGTTATCCCACCCAGGGGAGCTGGGTTATCCCAGCCAGGGGAGCTGGGTTATCTCACCCAGGGGAGCTGGGTTATCCCACCCAGGAGTGCTGGGTTATCCCACCCAGGGGAGCTGAGCTGCCCCGTGCCTGACACCGCTCCCTGTGCCTGGCACTCAGGAACAGCAAAATTCCACCACAATTCCTCCAGGAACTTCTTGTACTTGGTTCAGTTTCAGCAGGATGAGGTGGTGGGGTTTGGTTTTTTTCATTCTCTAAAACAAGGAGAGCAAAACTTGATTATCCTTCGTCTCAACAGCAGAAGGGTGTTGCAATAATCTGAGAGCTGTTAATTCGCCAGTGATTTTTTCATGTTGAAGACTCTTGTAATTAAAAAATTGCCATAAGGCAGGGTCCACACAATGTGGAATATAGGGATTTATGTATTAGAAAGGGTTGAACAAACATGGAAATCCTCTAGTTTGCATATTTTGTCTGTAACAAACTATTACTCCAATATAATTTGAATAATTTTGTCATCAAGCTCATGTAACGGAGTGGAGAATGGGATCTCAAAGCTTCTTGGATATAGGAGATTGAGTTAGTTGCTAAAGCTGTTTATGGAAGATAGAAATGATGTCATTATATTGCTGAGGTGTGCTAAAATAAAACCTTGAATTACGGCATTGCTCTTTCAGTTTGAATGTATGTTTAAAATAATTGCTGTTGTGGAAAGAAAATGTCTGGGAGTTGGTCATTGTAACACATATTTCAGAGTTATTAATCGTAAAATGTGACATTTTTATTACACAGGGAGAACAAACGATGAACAAAATCCAAGGAAGCCAAATCCATGCTGAAGAATGATGTCCCAATCCTGCAAAAATTAACACCTGAGTTTGTGTTTGTGTGCAGTAATGACCCTGGTTTGCTATTTGCTTAAACAGGACACAGATTTCTCACTCAGAGTGGTACAAGTTTAATCCCAGTGTGTAAAATTAAGGGTGAATACCAGCCTTTGCATGTTTGGAGCTTGTGTTGAAGATGTGAGGACTGAACAATTTTGCTGCCAGTTCTGCTGTGTTAATCTATAATAAATCACCTGAAATTATTGTAGCAATGAGAATGTGAAGCAGCTGAATAGTGGAATTTAGTCCTTTCTAAACATTCCTTAGGGTTTATATTTTTTTCTTGCAGACGCCCAGACAATACAGCCAAGCACTGAATGAAAGTAACAGAGTTCATCTTTACTGTGCATTTCTGGATTATAGGTACGTTGCATAATTCCAAATCCTTTAACTTGGTTTAATTAAATTACATTTTGTGATGCTGGGTGTTATACATATTCCTCCTGCTTCCTTTCATTCGTGGAAATAGTTAAAGGAATGGAAGCACTGGCTTATAAAAAACACAACCTGATTGTTTCCTCTCACCATCACTTGGAGATTTGTTATTCACAGACCCTGCTTGGGTCGCTAATTGGGAACTGGAAACATTTTGGAATCAAAGTTGCAGACTGACCCAAATCCTGCTTTTCCTGTCCCCTGGGTGTGCCCACCTGGGCAGGTGTTTGGGTGTTCCAGGGGGGCAGAGCTCCAGCACAGCCTTTGTTTCCCCTGGGGCTGTGCCTGTGCCACAGCATCACCTGGGCTCAATATTCCAGAGCTGGGAACTCTGGCCAGTGCAATGGATAAACACAACCCTGGACTGAAAATTACCATTAAAGGGAAATAAATGTCACCTCAAATCTGACTCAGAAAGTAAGAGCTATGGAAAAGCAGTAGCTTTTTATTTCTTTTTGTTTAGCACTGAATAAATTTATTTTTTTTTTTTCATTTGAAATACGCTGCTCTTAGTGAATTAACTGAGAAAGGATACAAATAGTGAATTTTTAATTTCATGGGGATTAACGGGTTTTGAGCCATGACAGTGTGAGCCCAGAGGATGCAGCAATGGTCTGGGATGCTGTGAGCCCAGAGGATGCAGCAATGGCCTGGGATGCTGTGATCCCTCCTGGACCTCTGTGCTCGGGAAGGTCTCGGTTGTTGCTTCACCAAAGTTTTCCTTCCCGTGTGTCCCAGCTCTGGCAGTCACTCGTTGTCAGGGTCACAAATGAGCATAAATTAGAAGCAGATTTTAGTGAAGCAAATGAATATTGCTGGGGCATTGTTCCTCTTGTCCTCTGGGGCCCTGGAGGCTTTGTAAGGATGCAGACTTAGCGTGAGATCTGTCCTTCCAGACGAGCCCATCGGTGTCAGCATGGTTTTATTCCCTAGTGCACAATAGTTAATTTGGTTTCTGACCTACAACAGGCTCTCTGAGAGGTCCTGAAGGGCAGAAATATGAGGTAATAACGATGTTTAAAATAAGCACTGAGAGGAGAACAGATCACTCAGTCTGCAGGACTCAGAAAAATCTGAAGAAATGAAGAGTTGCTGTCAGACCGTGGGTGGGTGACCTGTGCTGCCTGAGCCTTCTGTGTCCCCACTCCAGCCAGGCTGGGAGAGCACAGGGAGTCCTGGCTTGCCCTGGCTGCAAGAGAAAGCAGACTGATGAGGATCACTGCTGAAAAATGGCACAAAAAGGGCAAAGTGCATGAGGATCCTGGCACAAAAAGGGCAAAGTGCATGAGGATCCTGGCACAAAAAGGGCAAAGTGCATGAGGATCCTGGCCAGAGCCCATGGTGCCCAGCCGTGCCCAGCGTGCAGCCAGAGCTGCCCCAGCAGTGCCAGGGATGGTGTCAGGCAGCTGCAGCTGCCCTGGCAGGGGGACAGGGACGGTGGCAAAGGGCCTGGCAGCACAGAGGACACGCTGCTGCTTTTGTGGGGTTTGCAGTTATTGACTTGTCTGACACCTCAGCTCCCAGAATTCAGAAATCTGGGTCTGGTGAAATGCCGTAAATGAGATGCAAAATGTAAGGAAATGGTTTCGTTATCATCCACCGATTGTCAAACTGGGCAGAAATCTTTAGAGACGTTCCTGGAGGGGTCTGACCTTGCCTTGTCCTGGTGAATGCTTTCCTGGCCTATTTCCATGATGGAATTGAGGAGACACCAGCAGTGTTTGCGGGGTCTGAGGTGGCTCCAGACCCTTTAATCTCCTGTGGGGTACAGTGCCTGTCAAATGAACCTCCAGCAGATGCATTCTGATGTTTGTTTCTGTGTTTGTGCTCTGGTTTTTGTGCTTTGCAGCAATGGAACTGGAGTTTGGTCCAGTGAGGGCTGTGTCCGTGACAGTGGGGACCTCAATCACTCCGTGTGCCTCTGCAACCACCTCACCAACTTCGCCATCCTCATGCAAGTGGTGCCTCTGAAGGTGAGATCAGCAGGGCAGTAAATCTCTGTTAAAAATGAAGCACAAATCCTCACATCACGTAAGTGACTGAAACTGGGATCATTTATACCCATCTTGGATTTGTTTCCTGCTTCTCTTGTGTTTTCCAGTGAACACCCCACCCTCTGTGTCAGGCTGAGCGCTCGAAGGTGGGGTTGTCTTCCTCAGCTCATCCACTTCTTATCTCACCATTATTATCTTTATTACTTGCACAGCACCTAATGACCCCAGCTGGTTTCCAAGTGTAATTTTTCTAGGAACTCTTCAGGCTAATAATAAAACACAGCTTTGCCTCAAGACCTCCTATCTTGTGAGACAGAATTATCTTGGGAGAAATGTGCTATTATTAACCCTGTTTTAAAGAGCAGCTTTATTATCCAGGATTAAACGGGACAGACACCAATTAAATGCCACTGAAAGATTCTCCCCTGGGGAAAGGTTCTGAAAGGCCCAGCTTTCAACTAAACACATTTAGGATTGTGCTGATCAATGGGATGCTGCAATAAGTGTCTTGCATTATGCAATATTAGTAATTAGAGATCAAAGATATTTCATACAGAGTTCTTTGGAATCAAGTTTTCCTTAAGAGGTCTGAAACACACAGCCAGGAAAGGCTGGATGTGGATGGACCTTCCAGTTCCTCACAGTCCTTTAATAGCTCCATTTTCAATACTTTTATCTCTCCTTAAATTTTTGTTCTGAGGCATTTACATCCACCAGACTTCGTGCAGAATGTTTTTCCATAGCTCTGCTTTCCCCTTCATGATAAAAGGAAAATCTCATCCCAGATCTTTGTCCAAGGTGACCATTTAGGATTATCTTGTGGCACTAATTTTTTTAACCAGTGAAAAGGATTGTTATCTTCATTGTGTAGCTGGCATGAAGATAAAAGTCAGGCAAAGAGAATTTCTGGCTGTTGAGCTGTGCCAGCAGACTGTGCTCAAGTTAAAAATTCCCAAAACATTTGCTAAATAAATCCTACTGAACCAACATGACAATTGGAGACTTCTCTCAGGTGTCCTTGGAACCCTCTTCAGTAAATGTTAAAATGCTGTGGATTTTGAGCACGTTCTTGTGTTTGTTCAGCATGTTCAGAAATCCAGGAGCCAGGGTTCAAAGGGCCCGTGTAAATCATCCCTGGGAACACCAGACTGTCAGTGCTCTGAGGAATCGCTGCAGTGATGTTATACCTGATCTTGAACTTTTGTGTATTTTAATGTTCTTTTCACAAATGGAGTGCACAGATAATGTGAAACAAGTAGCAGAGGGTGGGAGGATGCAATTGCCCACGTTTGAACAGCTCTGTTTACACAGCTCTAATATATCTGTGGCCAAATAAATTAGAATGGATCAAATTTTTTATATGAATACTGCTTTTGACAGAATGTTTATTTTTCTTTAGATTCTAGGAAAAAAAATAGATTCTTACCCAAAGGGCTCTGCTTTTCATAAAAAAAAGGAAATAAGTTATTGGAAATGAACTGCCTGAAAACTGTAGAATTTTTCATCAAAAGCTATATTTTGGTACCAAAAAAAAAAGGTAATTAATTTTTCATGGGAATTCTCTGTGTGTTTCATATTTCCCTTCTCCTGTGGGAAGTGTCATTTCCCTTTCTCCCCACGGAGAGAGCAGTGCAGCTCCCAGGGGAGCAGCAGGAGGCACAGCCCCTCTCCAAGGGCACCTGTGCAGCCTTTCCTGCAGCAGCCAGGGGCACAGCAGCACCAGGCATGCATGGTTCTGCCAGCCCCTGCAGGAAGGCAGGCACAGAACACAATGAAAACATTTAAAACATTTAAAACATTTAGAACAGGGTGCTGCTGATGGCAGAACATCCCCAGGGAGAGCCCTGGGAGGAAATCTGTGAGTCCCCAGAGCAGCCGGGTGTGATGAGTGCTCTCACTCTCTCACTCTCTCTGCTCCTCTTCACGTGGATTTTCTTTCTGCTCAAAGGAAAAGGGCCACAAGCTTCCCATTAATGTGACTTTGGAGTTATTTTGAGTTTGCTGCTCGCAGCTGGAGCCCTGAGGGAGCTCAGAGCAAGCCAAGGTGTCTCTGAGCACCGCAGGGACCCTCCTCAGCAGCCCCTGGGCAGGTGAGCTGAGCACTGCTGGTGGCCACAGAGCTGAGCCTGGAAACTCCTGGGCAAGGATGGTGATTTTATCCCCAGTTACGCTAAATCCCAACAAGAATCTGCTTGTTTAACTCCTCCCTGTTCCCTGGCACGGTTCAGTCTGGCTGATTCCACCTGCAGCATTCAGCAGGGTCCAGTCCTGTGGCCCTGCCCAGAGCTCCCCTCCTGCTGGAGCTGCTCCAGCCCTTCCCACCCGCAGTGTCCAGCAGAGCTCTGCATTCTGTGCATTTCTGTGCCCTGCTGTATCCTCAATATCCTTTATCTCTGCACAGCTGTCACTGGTTTATGCACCTGCCTTGGGCAGGAACTGCAGTGTCCCACCTGGATTTCACTTTGTTTCAGGGACACATTCATAGGAACAAAACTGGAGGTATCTTGCATCTCCTGGTGCTGTCTCTTGAACACTTGAAATACTGAGAAGAGGGATGCTGATGAATTGTTAGACATTTATGGCACAGATTGTCAGGTGGGTTTAATTTCTAGGGAGAGCAGAAATGCAAGAAAGTTCTTGAGAACAAGCTGTGAGCTCTTCATTTTTCTTCTTGATCTTTACTCAAAACCAGCCAGATTGATTCAGTTGCTGTTCTACTGTAGGCCAGCTAGAGGTTATCTCAAAGGCTGAGATCTGCTGAGATGAAAAATCATTTTTATTCTAATATTCAGAGAAAGAAATTAAAAGAGACTACTCACAAAGAAAAGTTTGAAATTCTGGAATATTAGATGTGATAAAATGAACCTTTGCTCTGATATCTGTGGGCTACACCAGCATGGGAAGAATTTATGCTGTGACTTAGTTAAAACTGAGCTCAGATTACAAATGTTGGACACCACTGCAGGTTTTGTGTTAATTTCAGCAGGAGCTTTAAGGCACTGAAGCCAAGGTGATTGGGAGAAGGACACAAACAATGCTGCTGCTGAGCTCATTTAGTGCCTGCAGAGGTGCAGGGATGAGCAGGTGTGACAAGGTTATTTCAGGAATGAAACAACCACCTTGGAAATCCTTTGAGCCACGTGGTGCTCAGCCTGGCACTGACCTGTTCCCTGCTGAGGAATTGCACCTCATGGGATGCTGAGATTATTATTTGTGTTTTATCACTGCTGCCATGTCTGTGGCACAGCTGGCCCAGATTCTCTCTTGCTGAGATTTGTTTATCCTGTTGTTCTTCACTTGAGGATTCTAACATTTGTTTTGAATTTTGGAGACTAGTGGCCATCAGCTGCTTTAAACAAATAAGTTGCTTGAAGGTAAAGTGGGACTGAAGATGAGCAGAAAGCTGCTGAAGGAAGATGTTCAAGCCTTGATTGCATTTAGGAATGTCCTGGATGTAATTAAGGTCAGCAGGTGATCAGAACAGGGCTGGGAACTCTTTGGCCAGCTCTGATGAGCTCAGTGAGACTGAGGAGCAAACCCTGGACACTCAGAGCAGACACCAAGAGATTGCTCTCACCAAGAGTCTCCTTCTGCCAGGGAACCCCAGGTAGGGTAAAGAAATCCCTCACAGGGAACCATCGCTGCAGCAGCACCTTGGGAATTCCTGCCCTTCTCCCTCCTTGATCCACAGAGCAGAGCTGCAGGATCCCGTGCAGCAATTCCTGTCCTTGTCCCTCCTAGAACAGAGCAGAGCTGCAGGATCCTGTGCAGCAATTCCTGTCCTCCATCCTTGAACAGAGCAGAGCTGCAGGATCCTGTGCAGCAGCACAGAGCTGTCCTGCACTGGGGAGCTGCAGGATCTCCTGCAGCAGCAGCAGCACAGAGCTGCCCTGCCCTGCAGCACTGCCCTGGGGAGCTGCTGGTGCCCAGGCACTGTGCTGGAGAAGGAGAGGAAGAAGCTCTTTATTTTGATGTGTCTGTGCCTGTTCCTGCTGAGGGCCCGGGGGAGCAGCCCCAGGGTGAGGAGCTGCCTGTGGAGGTCTTGGGGGGGCTCTGCTGGATGGACCCTGGTGGGAGCATCCCCTGGATCCCCATCTCCCATCCCCTGGATCCCCATCTCCCATCCCCTGGATCCCCTGGATCCCCTGGATCTCCCATCCCCTGGAGCTGGGGGTCCCAGCTGTGTGCTCTGTGCTGGGCAGGGACAGGAGGGACAGGAGGGACAGGAGGGACAGGAGGGACAGGAGGAACCCAGCCCAGGGAGAGCTGCACTTCAGAAGTGCTTCAGAGAAAATTCAGACGCTGTTATTTCATTTTGGGCAGCTTTGCCCCCCCATCAGCCAGGGGGGCCCTCTGCTCCTGCCAGGAAACATGCCAGCCATCTGGCAGCTTTTATTTTCATAGTGATCCAACAACTACAGAGCGTGCCAGGCTATTTGTACCATCTGCCACGTAAATGTCATCTCGGCAAAAGGATGGTGGACACCCGGGGACCCAGGGTTCAAAAATCCCTTTAAAGAGGAATCATTTTCTCCCACAGAAAAATGGAGCTTGAGCTTGGGTCCCCTTCCCCTGGGACACCAGTGCAGAACATGACTGAAATATTTATATCTCCTAGACCATTCTCTTAAATTGTTCTTTTCCCTGTTTTTCCTCCTGCTGTCTTTGCCAACTGTGAGAGTATAAAAATGACTCCCATAAAGTTCACATGTGGATGGACATTTCCAGCTAAGCAATAGTGTTACACAATCTGTGGTAGAAATTGTTTGGGGTTTTGAACACATTTCCTGCATTTCTAAAGCTAGAAATGCCTTTGTTTTTTATGCCATTTGTAGCCTGCTCACAATTCAGAGGAGACCATCAGTCAATACAGTTCAAAGAGCTCAGCAATGGGCTTGAAAGCAGACAAGTGTTTATACAGGGAAAATATTTAAAATCGTCTGATCTGGAACTGAAGAAACAACCCAGAGCATTTCTAGGGAGCCCAGGATTTTGAAAAGATTTGGGTATTTATCTGTGAGCTTCTATTTACAAAAAAGAAAGTCATCCCAAATTTCTTTCCTTGGGCCAATAGATGTGTTTTTATTTTATTTTTCAGTGTAATAGCTGAGTTTTGATAATGTATGGCTGACTGAGAAAAAGGTGCATCAATTTGTGTTTATAAAGGCTGCTTTGAAAAAGTCCTAATATTGCAAAATGCATTAAAAATATGGGAGATAGGTGTGTAATTTATCAGTTTGGAGCATTGCTTCCTAAATCTAATATTGCAGTTATTGAACAAACACTGCACTTTGGGTGCAATAAAACAGCAGTCTGAAATCATCAGCTTTTTTCTTAAAATTTTCAGCCAGCTCCATACTCTAATAGGACAATGAAATGGAAATGATGTGGCACTCTCCGATTTCTGCTGCTTTGTAATTTTAATATAATTACTTTTCTCAGCATGCTTCTCATTGCTGGGAACATAAAAGGAATAATGCCTTAGCCCAGTAATTTTTCTTTTGTGTTGCATATTTAAAAATCGGATAGGCATTGTGATTTTTTTGGTCCTTGTTTATTACCACTGTCAGTTGGTGTGACTGCAGAGATCTCCACAGACAGTTGAGACAGCCCTGAGCCATCAGATAACAGAGATAAATCAGCCTGGGTGTTTATCCCAGCCCTGCTCTGTGAACTTTCTGTGCTCAGTCTGCGTTGGTGGCAGTGCTCGTTGTCCCTGTGGAGGAGAACATCTCCCTGCTGTGCTCACAGGGATTGTCCATCACATTTCTGTGTCCTCACTGCGCCCGTGCTCATCCCCCTGAAAATGGAGCTCAGCTCTTGACTTTGAGCTCAGAGCTCGTTCATTCCCTCACTAATCCCCCCTGTGCCAGCACAGCTCTGCTGCTCTGGATGGGAGGGAACAGGAGAACTTCTGCTTGTCCCAAATCCCACAGAATTCAACGGGAAAAGTTGGACTAGTGCTGCAGGATACCAAACCCTGCAGGTTCCTTAGAGAATTGTTTGGCAGTCACTGAATTTCACTCAGCAGAGGAGAACAAAAAATGACTTTTTATTTTGGAAAAGCACAAATATTTAAGAGGCTATAATTGTCAAAAGAACTGATTTGTTTGAGAAGCATGATAGTCTATTTTAATCAGAATACTCACCAAAGGAACATTGACCTCCTTTCCATGGTGGAAATGAAAGCACTGAACCACTTGGCAGCCAGTTCTTGCTGACTAAAGGATTTCCCCGTGCAGAATCAAAATGTTATGAGCAGGGCACCTTTATCCATCACTTTTCTCTTTAAATTGAGTCTCTCTGTGCTCTGAATCCACGTGGGCCTTTAGGAACCAAAGGAAAGCGGAGCTGGACACACTCATTTTTATGGAATTTCACTGGGGTTGGGTGTTTATTTATCCTCAACTGCTCTGAAAGATCTGAGAGCCTGGCAATTCTGCATTTCTGTGTCTCTGAGCCTGGTCTGATCCCTCTCGTGGTGCTCCCCAGTGGAGCCAGTTTTGGCTGTTAATTGGGAACAGAAGGCAGAGAACAGATGCACCAGCCCAGGGTGGATGGGCAAAGGCAGCTCCTGGAGTCTCACAGGGATAATCTGCTGTGAGTAAAGCATTTAACATTTCCTGAGACACTTCCTTACACTGAAAAAACCCTGCTCTGTGTTGCACTAACAGATTCAAGAAGAACTTGAAGATATCGGCTTTTCTGGTCCCAAACTTCTCTAGAATCTGATTCCCCTTCACAACTTGGGTCCTTCCTCCCTGCCTTGCTTCCTTCCAGCTGCATGTGAAGGAAGAGCCTGCTGCTGGGGATTTGTGATGAGCACAATCCCTGCTGCTCGATGACACCGTGCCCAGAACTACTTTAAAAAATGATGTGGGCATTTAAAAATACTAATTAATATCTTGGCAGAGATATTTGGAAAATTCTGTCATTTCTGTGTCACACTGAAAGGTTTTAAATAATCACCACCAGGCTGGGCTGGCTGGAGGAAAATGTACCTTTAAAAGCCCCCTCTGCAGCACTTGGGTGCAGATTGCTGGGAGCTGAGGAGTCAATAGAAAGGGGAATTCAAAAACAATTCTGCTGGAAATGGCTGATAAAGATGATTGCATTGTGAAGCCTGACTCTCAGAGGCCTTTTTTTCTTTAAATTCACACTTCCTGATGCATTGTGGCTTGAGAAAAGAAGCTTGTGCATCAAATTAGGCTTTTCTGTGATTGTACAGTGCCACTAAGCATGGCCCCACCAAAATCAATCCTGTGTTCTCAGGGAGTAGATTGAGCCTCCTGAACTCATCACAGATGTTAATTCAAAAAAAATTGAATGTTCTGTACCTAACAAAGTGCTTGGCAAGCTGAAGGAAAACAGAGATTTGTATTGTTGTTATTATTATTTAATATATAAATAAAGGCCTCTCTGGACTGAAATTGAATTTCAGCAGCCTTTCTGGAGGCAATTAAAACCATTAGCTTCATCAGCCAAAGCCAGCGTTTTAATGTCTCTGAGACACTCAGACTGCCAAAGTTAATTATTCATCCTTTTCTTAATTGGATTCAGATTACATTTTAAAGGTACAACTTCAGTAGATTTGGCTGAGCCCTAATTGATCCTCCCTCCCCAGGAGGGGTCTGGTGGGACGATCCAGACTTTGCAGAAGGGTTTCAGGGTGGATTCCAGGGCTGGGCAGCCCCTGGCAGGTGAATAAACAGGAAAAAAAAACCTTCCCTGCAAGGGTGGGAATGTCCCTGAGAGAGGCAAGGCTGGCCCAAAGGGACAGGAAAATCTCGCTGTGATTTTGGGGCAGAAAGGCATTTCCAGCAGTGAGCAGGAGCTGTGGTTCCATGGTGCAAACGTGTCCCGTTCTGGGCTGAAGCAGAGCTTTGTAAAACACAAACCAGAGCTTTGATCACCGGGGCTGCTGTGCTCCTGTGGCTGCCCACTCATCAACTTCACATAAATAAGGAGGTTTTCTCTTCTAGACACAAACAATTCTTCTTGTAGAGCCTCTGAATGAGTCTTTCAGCCTGAATGACCTTTCCCAGCTACTCCAGAGATGAAAAGTACCATCTCATTAGAATAATATATTTTTATCTTCCGTGCAGTTATTTATAAACAGAGGGGTTAGATGGTTAGATATCACTCTTTCTTTTTTTTTTGTTTTTTTCTGCTATGAACAACATTCTAAATGAAAAATACATCCTTGGAGTCTGAACTGGTGTCTTTCCAGGATCCTATCTCAGGCCACCCTCTTGCTGTGAGTTTCCAAAAGAAAAGTGTTAAGCAGTGCAGTGACTTTTTTCAGGAGGGAGAGCAGGGAAGGACATGGGGCTGTGGTGCCACAGCTGCTGGGTCTGCTGAACCCCCAGTGCTTGCTCCACTCTTGGCAGGGAAGGGCTGTTGCACCCCAGGCTAAAAGGGTGGGAGTTTTGTATCAGGTAGAAGTGTTTGATTTCACCTTGTCAAAGCTGAAACTGAGAAACATCTGCTGGCTGTGACACTCACGACTGCATGAGCTCATACCCTGGCTTTTCTGGGTAAAAGAATGACCATATAAACCCAAGGAAGCAAAACATTTGAGAATAATTTAATGTAGACTGGGACAGGTGTGAGAATCAGGCTCATGGGACTGCTTCACAGACTGCTCAATGTTTTATTTGGTACTTTCAATGCTTTTTTCTTTAATAATAGCATTATGGCTTGATTGGAGTTTTTGTGCTGATAACAAGGACATGCCAAATTACTGTTTTATATTCCACATCATGCAGGAAGTCTGTAAACTGCCAAGAAGACAAGCTGAGGTAAGGTAAAATCAGCCCTTATCAGAGCATTGCAATTTATTGAAATGGTTCTTAATTAATGAGGCTCAATAATTTGACAGCCCAGGTATTTCTAACAAACTGCTCCTTGTTGTCCCTCGATATGAGAACCCACCACATCCAGATGTGCTGACAGCTGGCTTGTGAGAGGTTTGTGGAGCTCTGGTGGCCTTAAATCCGTGTTCTCCCTCCTTCCCCACAGCCCTGAAATGAGGCTGCACACCCTGGAAATCATTCCAAGCCTTTTTTGTCCTGTGTTCTTTCCCTGCCCTTCTCATCCTGCTTTCACCCCCAGCCCAGCTGCTCCCCTGGGAACAGCTCCAGTGGCTCCTCCAAACCCCCCTGCCCCAGGCTCTGCCCCTCGCAGCAGCAGGAGCTGAGCTGCCCTGGTGCTGCTGCTGAAAAAGCCTCTGCCACACTGATGTGAGAATTGATTCACGAGCATCATTCTTAAAGCCTCATCAGACTTTGGTTGTGTTCACCAGAGCAAGAGCAATTTCCAGCTCACAGATGCAGGGACCTGGGTAGGTTATTTCAGCTTTCAGTGAATCTTCTACATTTTGTTGTAGAAGAGATTTTTTTTTTTTCCCCTTTTTCATTTCAAAGTAATAGAGGCTCACTTGTGAGGACTTGATTCACATTTTGTCTTGCCCTGCAGGGGTTTCTGGAGAAAGACTGAACTAAAACCCAGAGAGAGACTTTCTTAGAAACGTGATATCAAAGAAATTAGAGGGGAAAAAATATCTGTGTGATCATCATCTTCTTTTGGATTACTATGGGAAAAAAACTCAAACAGTTTGATTTTTGGGGGATGGAGCACATTTCCCACAAGGAAAGAACTGGGTTTGTTCAGCCTGGAAAAGAGAGGACTTGAGGCTGATCTTATTGTGACCTTCAGCACCTGAAGGGAGCCGGAGAGAAACTTTTACAAGAGCATGCAGTGCCAGGAAAAGGGGAACAGCTTCAAATTGAGGTTTAGAGTAGATATTGGGATGAAATCCTTCCCTGTGAGGGTGCTGAGGCCCAGGACAATTCCCAGAGCAGCTGGGGCTGCCCCTGGATCCCTGGCAGTGCCCCAGGCCAGGCTGGACATTGGGGCTGGAGCTCCTGGGACAGGGGAAGGTGTCCCTGCCATGGCTGGGGGGGCTCTGGGTGGGCTCTGAGGTCCCCTCCAACTCATTCTGGGATCATGGGATTCTGTGGTTCTGGGATTCTGTGGTTCTGGGATTCTGGGATTCTGTGGTTCTGGGATTGATTCTGTGGTTGTGTGGTTCTGGGATTCCGTGGTTCTGGGATTCCGTGGTTCTGTGATTGATTCTGGGATTCTGTGGTTCTGGGATTCTGGGATTCTGGGATTCTGTGGTTCCATGATTCTGTGGTTCCGTTATTCTGGGATTCTGTGGTTCTGTGATTTTTGCCCATTGCACTGCTTTGCTCCTCAGTATTTTGTGTATTTGTGTGTGATGTGAGGCACCACCACCCTGCCGAGAGCTCTGCCAAGGCAAACACCACAACAGCCCCCGGTAAATCTGAACCTTCCCCGAGCAGGGAAACTCTCCAGGGAACATTTCCTGGCTGAAGGGCTCTGGGAGTGAAAGAGAGCCCTGAACTACTGAGAAATACTGATTTCAGAGTGACTTTACATCTGACAACTTCCTCAGCTCCCCTCCTCCTTCTGTAGGACTGTGAGCCACCTGTAGCCAGGGAAAAGGGTGTCTGCAGGACAAATCAGGAAATAAGGGCCATGCATTTTGGACTTGAATAGACCTGATGAGGAAATCACTTCTAAACTGCTCCATTTACCACACAGATTATTCTATTTCAGGAATATTCTGTGAATAATGCCTGTGCATGGCTTCTTTGGGGGATGAGGGACAATAGGATCTCTTTTGTAGGAATTATCTGGAGCTTTTAAGCTGTTCCAGTGCACAGAACTCTTTTGTTTCTGTAATTGAGGCTGTCCAGTCAGGGAAAAGAAATGTGTTTTTGGCTGGAAAAGAAAAAATACTCAAGAGCTGCATCATATTTGCTAGGAACAGCACCACCATAGCAACAGTTGTCTGTCGGTGCTGCTGCATCCCTCAGTGGCTCTCGCTGCTGGGGGATCACGAGCTCTCCTCGCTGAACTCAGCACAGCTGCCACAGCTGGCAGGGAATTACAGCAAAAATCTACAATACACCACACACCTTCTCCTCTGGATTTATAACATAACCCACAGCCACATGGCGCATTATTGCTCTCCTTTAAAAGGAATTTTAATGGGCAGTTTATTGGTAGAGCTGCTTTGGTTTGATAATCTCTAATGAAATACTTCATTTGGGTGGGAAATTTTATTGTGTGTGGAAAATAATAGAAAATCCCAAACATATGTGAAAGGACCAGTTTTTATTAGATAAAGTCACTGTAAAAAAGCTTTGGAAAAGATACCATTTCTTTTCATATTTTTTATAATAAACACTTTGAGTGCGTTTTCAGCTTGGAATTTAATTAATAGTGAATCGACACTGAAATAGAAACACAGTATTTCAAGCATCAAAATTAAAACTTTTTGATTGACTAGTTTTTTTTCCTTCAGTTTATGAAAATGTCAAGTCTATCCAAAACCAAGTCAGGAAAAATGTTTGGAAATTCTTCAAGGATGAGAAAGCTTTTTCCTGCCTAGCTCTGTTCTACTTATTACATATTAATTCTGCCTGGCTCCCTTTCTTGGGTGTGGCTTTTTGTCATTCTTTTATGAGAGCTTGCATGGAAAATTAAAACACACTCTGATTAATTTCAGATGAGTGGCCAAACCACAGGGTCCCCCTCGCATCGACTCTGCAGGTTTCACCCAGATCCTGCAGAGCACCGTGGGGTTACAGTTCAAATGTTCACAGAAATGGAGTGACCTCTACAAAAGCCTGTAGATAAAAGCAGAGGCTGAGAGCAGAGGTTTTCCCTGCTCGGGCTGGTCCCTGCTGGGCTCTTGCTGTGCTGCTGTGAGCCCCACAAACACGGCCCCTTGGCCAAAACAGCTGCAGGGCTGCCACTGACGGCTGCTGGCCCGTTCAGAGATGGGTTTGCCCCTTCTCCTGCTGTCAGAGGAGCTGCCTGCACAGGGCTGTGATTGATCATTGATTGATCATTGATTGATTGATTGATTGATTGATCAGCCCGGGCCCTGTGAGCTGCCCTGGCTGTGCTGTGGCTGAGCCCCGAGCACTGCGGAGCAGCAGCAGGAACCTGGCACAAAACAGGGATGTGGCTGGGTCTGGAGCTGTGTTTGGTACAGAACAGGGATGTGGCTGGGTCTGGAGATGTCTCCAGCACAAAACAGGGATGTGGCTGGGTCTGGAGAAGGGTTTGGTACAGAACAGGGCTGATGCTGGAGCTGGGGCTGGGTTTGGTACAGAACAGGGATGTGGCTGGGTCTGGAGCTGTGTTTGGCACAAACCAGGGCTGATGCTGGCACTGGAACTGTGTTTGGTACAGAACAGGGCTGATGCTGAGCTGTGTTTGGTACAAACCAGGGCTGATGCTGGCACTGGAGCTGTGTTTGGTACAAACCACGGCTGATGCTGGCACTGGAGCTGTATTTGGTACAAACCAAGGCTGATGCTGGAGCTGGGGCTGTGTTTGGTACAAACCAAGGCTGATGCTGGAGCTGGAGCTGGGTTTGGTACAGAACAGGTCTGATGCTGAGCTGTGTTTGGTACAAACCAAGGCTGATGCTGAGCTGTGTTTGGTACAAACCAAGGCTGATGCTGGAGCTGGAGCTGTGTTTGGTACAAACCAAGGCTGATGCTGGCACTGGAGCTGTGTTTGGTACAAACCAAGGCTGATGCTGGAGCTGGAGCTGTGTTTGGTACAAACCAGGGCTGATGCTGGCGCTGGCTCCTCGTTTCCCTGGCCCTGGGCGCTGCAGGGGCACAGCGAGCAGGGCTGAGCTGCTCTGCAGTGTGAGACAGCCACTAACAGCTCTCGTGTGCCTTTTCCTTTCTGTGCAGCTGACGAGAGAACACCAGGTGGCCCTGTCCTCCATCACTTACATCGGCTGTGCTCTGTCCATCTTCTGCCTGACGATCACCCTGGTCACATTCGCTGTGCTGTCGTGAGTAATTTTACCTTCACACCTGCTGAGAGCTGGCACAAAGGCAAGCAGAGCATTTCAGGCTGCTGGGTAGGATCCCTTCAGGTACTCAGGATAAAACAAAAGCTATTAATTCTACAACCTTCCTAAATTAATTCTGCACGTGTATTTGTAACACTTGGTTGGTTATTTCTAAATTACTTTCATTTCCTGAAATGGGATGGTTTTTATACAGGAAGCTGTTTCCATCTCAGGAGAGATTGTTAGGGTTTTTTTAAGCTGTCCATGCTTTGCCATAGCTCAGGAATCCTGCAGAGGTTGGTAGGAGGTCTTGGTCTGGGCTGCAGCACATCGTGGGCAGGGACTGCAGGACCCTTATCCCTCCCCAGATCCTTGTGTTGCTCGGAGCACACAGACAGCACCTGCTGCTCTCCCACTCTCCTGTCTGTAGGGCAGAGGGTTTAGAGAGCAATGCCCAGTAAGGAAGTCTCAGCCAGCACTGGCTGCCTGGCTTTTGTTTCACACAACTTGTACACAATTACCTCATGTAAGCCACTTTTATGGTCAAGTGTCTGGCTGTTCTGCATCAGGCTGGATTTCTGTGCTGCTGCAGAAGGATGAAGGACACTGGAAGCAGAGTGAAATTCACCCCATGGCTCCTGGTTCAAAACCTCTGCATCTCCTGCCCAGAACAGGGCAGCCCTGGGAGGGTTCTCTGTGCTGGGAAGGTTTCTGCCCCAGGGCTTCATTCCTGTTTATGTTCCAGCAGCGACAAATGATTTTCTGGCCCAGCTGGGTTTGATGCAAACATTTCTGGAAAAAGGCTTTCATAAAGGTTTGTGTCTAAATAACAAACAGAAAACCTGACTCAGGGTGAAGCAACTTGTCCAAGGTTGTGCAGCAAGGAGTGGGGTTCTTGTCTCCTTTCACACACTAAACCGTTCCCACTTAAGAGCTCGATTTTTGTTTTCTAAGCCTGAGCATGCATTTTGGACATCCTGTTAAGAGGCCACTTTCTAGGGAAAAGGACTTGTTGAATCTCAGTAAACTGATTGCAATGCTTGTTTTTGTCCAGACCCCACGTTATTTCCAAGTTTTGAGATCTATTTTGGTCACACTTGGATTAAGAGCATAATGTGTGGCAAAACCCACTCTAAATAAGTCCAACATCTGCCTATCTGGCATTGTGCTGGTGGCATGTTTAGGCTAAGGGGAATGATCTGCTCCATTTTAGTCTGAGTACAAAATTGGATGTCAGAGTGTTTAGAAGGGAAAAAGGAGCAAAAGGAGGAGGTGCTGCTGCAGCAGGGCTGAAAACTCCTCAGGGAGCTGGAGGCAAACAGGACTCGGAAGAGAGCTGGGAGCCAGCTGACTGTCACAGGGTTGAGCACACCACCTACACACAGCATCCCTCAAACTGCCAGCTTTAAATCATTTGATCACCTTTCCACTGGAGAGCAGGGTCTCATTAAGCAGCTGAAGTGGAATTTTGCAGTGTGTTTGTAGATGGTGGTGACACAAGTGCAGAGGAATCTGGAAAGTTCTTCTCTACTCCATGTCCTGGCCATGGCAGCCCCTGCCCGGTGAGCCCTGCTCCCCTCCCGGCTGACACTGCCCAGTTTGTGACACATGGGGCTCCTCATTGCAAAGCCATTGGCACCAGGCAGAGCCTCCTTTGAGGTCCTTTTTGGACCTTGGAACTTCTTGTCTTCTCCCTGTTCATTCCCTTCACGTGGAGCAGTGCAGCAGGCAGGGTGCATTGCAACAGGAGCCTGTTATCACCAGGACTGCTTGTTTTTTAAAGAGAACAGAATTAAAGGCAAGGCCTGAGATGTTCAGATCAATGTTTTTGTTTTCTGTTTCCTATTTCTGGATGAGAACAGCAACACGAGGTCAGCAGACTTCCAGGAAAGCCTGTTCTTGTCAGGTTTCCAGCTGGTTCTTGAAAAACGAGAGAAATATGTTCAAATGATGTTGAAACCACAGCCAGGTCCCTGTCGAGACAGGCACTGCCCATCTGTGCATGGAGCTATTGCTGTGCTCAGAAGTTGTATTTGTATAAATCAGAATTGGAACCAATGTCTTTTACATTCTCTTGTTTCCCTCACAGCAAATATCCCCAAAACAAAGGCAGGAACTGTGGCACAGCGTGGGCTGGGCGGTGCCATTCAGTGGGGAGTGGCTGTGCCCTCTTGGCATCACAGCAGCCTTGGGGATGGATCCTTCGTGGATGTTCTGTCGCTGCTCAGGGATGTGCTGAGGTGCAGATCCAGCTGCTGCTGCCTCCAGGACAGGTGCAGACAGCGAGGGGAGCAGGCAGCTCCCACCCCACGCTGTGCACGGAGAGCCCGGAGCGGCCCCGGCAGCCCCAGCAGCCACAGGCAGGTGAATTGTGGCTGATAAACGAGGGCCAGGCCCGGGCTCTGAGCGTTGCCGTGTCCCGCAGGTCCGTCAGCACCATCCGCAACCAGCGCTACCACATCCACGCCAACCTGTCGTGCGCCGTGCTGCTGGCCCAGCTCCTGCTGCTCACCAGCTTCCAGCTCAGCCCCGCCACGGTACGTCCCAAACTGGGATCCTGTTCTGGGGACACCCTGGAACGGCTGCGCCGCCACACTGGAACCTTCCCCCCGTGAGACACCTGCTTGGAACGAGCCTTAGCCAAAAAATGCCCTCCTGCTGCTGGGGGAGCTCCTCTAGGATCTAAACCATTCAAACTGGCACCTAGAACTGCTGGCTGAGGTTAAAACAAATAGGCTGAGGTAACAGTATCATCAGTAAATACATACTGTAAATATATTTATATATTAAATATATACAGTAAATATATTTATAAATATATAAATTTATACCAGTAAAACCAATTTCTTTCCACTGTTAATTTAAAAAATGCAACTTAAAGTAATGTAAGGCCTTTGGTCAGAAGTTCCACCTGAAGAGCAGAAACAAAACCTGATTTTAGAATAAACTCTCAGGGTGCTCTGTGTTTGTGCTGGTAAAAACTTGGCTATTTTGTGACCAGCTGTTGCTCCACATTGCTTTTCAGAAGGAGCCAGTGGTCTCTATTGCTGGGGGGCTGGTGGGGGTGTTCTTTCTCAGTAAAAGTAAATATGAGGTTTGCACATTGTTCATTTTGCCAATACAACAGTTACCTCGATTTATATTCAGCTCCAATGGGGTCCCTTGAATTTCTGTTAAGTTTCTAAATAACTGTAATGCCTGGTTTGCACAGGCAGTCATTACCTGAGGATCTAAAAGCACTTTGGAAAACTAAATTCATATTCTTTTGCTGTTTAACATTCAGGTGGGTCCTGAATGAGTCATGCAATCTGCAAGGGAGAAAATGAGAGGGGATGGTTTAGCAGAAAAATGAAATGAAGACATTGGAGAGTAGCAAAAGACGAAACTGAAGACAGTAGAAAGCAGGCATGGAAATAATCCTCTTTGAGTAGAGAGCTAAAACCCTGTAGAAAGGGCACAGGCTTGAGGGCGATAGGAGGTTCACTCAGCGTGGCAGTGTGTTGTATTCTCACAGGATTTACTTTTTCATCCATCCCAAATTTCCATCCGGTTCAGCTGAGTCTCTTCAGGTGGTGTGTGAAAGCCTCTTTGCACCTCACCAGGGCCAGCATCACCTTCAGCCCGTGTGAAAGGGCTTCGTGTTTGTGCTTTGGCTTGGGTGGAAGCTGTGCTCTGCAGTCCCAGCATCACCACATCTGCAGCACCCTGGGCACTCTCAGAGGTCCTGCTCCTTTAGTGAGGCTGGAGAAACTCACACAGACTCCAGCTGCAGTTTAACAGCTGCAGGTTTTATCTCAAACCTCTTCTGAAGCTACTCTGCTGAAGCTGGGACAGGAGCACCAGAAATCACCTGTTTTATATCACAGGATTTGCATCCACAGTTCTTTAGGTTATTAAAGCATTCCAAACACCTGAGAGTGTCTGTGGGGAAAATGGAAATATTATTTAGAAACAGGAAAGTGGAAATTGAAGCACAAGGTGTTAGCCTGCACTGGGTATTTTTCAGCACAACCAGAAAATCCAATGTCTCTACTATCTGCAGCTCTGGATCAGGGTTTTTATCTCTTTCTCACTCATTACTCCTGCTTGGCATTGCTGGAAACTTCCAAATGGAGAGGTGAATGAGCTGCTTTTGTTTGTGATATATCTCTAAATTACCTCTCTGCTTTAAGACTGTCCTCAATAAAAAAAAGAAAAAAAGATAAATATTTTCTGGGAGGCCTTTCTGAAATCCTGCTTTACTTTCTCATCAGTGGTGACAGGACAGACCTTGCTGCTGTCTGGGCTGCTTTTCTATTTCACAGCTAGAGAGTTGTCAGCTCTGGGAGCAGCAGGAGCAAGATCTGTCTTTTTACAAGTGTTCTGCTAAAAGGAGGGTGTTTCACATGCTGCTGCAAGAGAGACACGCCTGGGTTTAGCCTGGAAAGGCTCAGCTCCTCAGTGCTTTTATAGAAGGCAATTTTGCCATGTAAGAGGAACTGCTAAGCAATAATTAAGGCAGAAAACCACCAGAAGGAGCAGCGACTTTGCTTTGGGTTTTATGTACAAATCTGCAACTAGGTATTATACAAAATTATATACAGACCAACCTCCTGCTACTTCACTGTGTGCTATTTTTCTGCTCTTCTGTGATTCATATTGTTTGGCTACTCAAAAGTTGGAAATGATCCATTTGACAGAGCTAGCCTGTAAGTCAGCTTTATGTTGCATTTATATTTTTGTGGACTAATCTTCTGGTAGAAATCAAAAGGCATTAAAATGGATTTTATAGCCTTATGATAAAATTAACTGGAAAGGCTTTTACAGCTTTTGTCAATAAGCTAATCTAGTTTAATAATATGTCAGTGAACTTTGTGAAATACTAAACCACATACAGACCTCACTTACACGAATTAACCCCAAATTTATTGCTTTTGAGTACATGTGGTCCCATTGGATTTGCATTAGAATGTCCTTGTGCTAGTCCAAGTGAGTCTGTACAGGAAAGCCTCAATTTTCATTATACACCAAGTCCCAGCATTTTAATTTTCATTGGAGTACAAAATCCCAAATCACCAACATAAACAATAAAATGCCAGCACAGCACAGCTCAGCTCAGCAAAGGGAATTCACCGTTGACATCTGAGGCAGAACTGGTTCCTACTGGTGGTGCATCATGTGGGGCAATGCTAGGGGGGTTTTATTTATTTTTTTTTAAAGGTAAGAGGATTTGTTACTCTGAAGCTGCATGAAAATGCAGGAGAAAAATGAAATTGTCTATTGCTTTCACTTTAAGACAGTTTTACTTCAGAGGTTTAGCATTTAGCCTGTAAAAGGCTATGGAAATTAAAAAAAAGAAAACCAATGTGACTGTGTCACAAAGAGCTAATGTATTCATTTTTACTCTTTATTTAGCTGCCTTGCAAGATATTGGCCATTCTCCTTCATTTTTTCTTCCTGAGTGCATTTGCGTGGATGCTGGTGGAAGGATTTCATCTTTACAGCATGGTGATCAAAGTATTTGGGTCAGAAGAAAGCAAGCACTTATATTATTATGGAATTGGATGGGGTAAGCATTTAGTAGCTGCTTATTTTAAGTCTCCTCACTATAGGACAAGATTATATTCAGAGCATATTTGAAATTGTCATCTTATGATCACAGTTTGCCTTACTGAGAGCAGGTTCATTGGATGAGAAAATGTTTAATTTTTCTGGCTGCAATCAGAGTTTAAAACACGCAGTCCTTGAGCCCAGTTCCAGTGCAGGGAATGCCACAACCTCCCCAGGCCAGAGCAGAGTTCATTCCCAAACTGTGGGAGGGAAGGCTCTCTACACTGCTGTGTTCTTTTTCTGGCTCTCACACACACCCGTGGCTTGGTCTGTGTGGATTCTGCAACGTCATGCATGAAAAATGGGCACAGCAGCTCAGAAATGTCACAACACTTCCTTGGCTGGTGCTTTGTGCCTGGAAATCTCCGAGCAGCAGAGTGCCCAGAGCCCCAGTACCATTACTGGGGATGGAGAAGTGGTTCTGTGGGAGTGTCTCAGACAACAGCTCAAGCCTTTCTAGGTGCAATAATGGAACACAATCCGTGGGCATGTTTGGAGAGCCAGCACTGAGAGCAGGGGAAAGTCTCCTGCTCTCACAGCCCTGGGAGCAGCAGTGGTGCCCAGCAAAGCTCCACACTCGGAAGGAGAGGGAACCTCACACACTGAGTCAACAGGTGGGAAAAAGTAGAAAAGGAATATCCCTGCAATTACAGACAGTTTCAAAATATGTTCAAATATGCATTATCTCTCCTCCCCTCCAAGTTCATTGGGAGATCCAGCAAGAACAATTATATCCATGACACAGAGCTGCTGCAGTCACAGTTGGAATATTTCATACCTGTTTGGCACCACGCAGATCTGGGTGACAGTATTGCTGTGGAGTATACATGTATTTCAACAGCTACCTACTTGTCCTTTTTTTTCAGTATGTCTTTTTTATTTTGTGTGTCTTTCCTCATTCATTTAAAAACGTTCTCAGCAGTTGTGCCTAAGGGCCACAGTCCCCTGGGGAAATGGGTGCCCAGGCTGAGGGATCGCTGCAGCTGGAGGGTTCTGTCCTTTGCCCTGACTGTGTGACAGGTGCAGGAACAGCACATCCATGTGCCATTTTCTGCAAGGTTTATTGGCTGTAAAGTGGCAGTGATTTAGCAGACACAGGAGCACACCAGGCATCTGATTGATTGGGTAAAACAATCCCCAAAACTGTTTCTTTGGCCTGGTGATTCAGCACATCAGGCAGAGGTGGTTGCAGCAAAGATTTTGTGCTGTTTGTAGGATGCTGGTGGCAGAGTTTGTGATACTGGATGTTTTCCCATTTCAGACAATTTCCCCTCCTTTAGAAACTCTCACAGAGTGAAGACTTTGTTCTGAGCTGTCAAAAGACATAAATTCCATTATTTGCTGTTAGTTGATGTAGTCCTTGACTTCTGCCCAGATCTGATATAACACAGCAGAAGAAAATCATAGAAAATGAACTTCCTCAATATAAATGAGAATATACTCATCCCCATCAAGCAAAGTAGATCTTTTCATCATTGGAAGGAAATACACTTTCATTTGTGTCTAATGCTTCATCTTTCTCAATAAATGGCATATTTGGCCTTTCAGAATTGATGTCCTAAAATTACTTCAAATTGTCTACCACAGAGTTTCTACAGCCTGTTTTTTGGGGGTTTCTTTTATTCTTTGGGTTTTTTTCATGTATAGAAGACACAGAAACTTTCAAAATACAATGCTTCTTAACTACTGAGTATATCCCATATTTATAAATATATATTCATATCAATATATAAATATTTATAAATGTGCTTCTAGCTGCAGTTATTAAAGAATGAAAATACTTCTTCCAAAAATGATATTTCTGCCAGTACTGGAAAACTTTAGGCAATTTGTGAGAATGATAGTAAATTAAGCAGAAATTGCCTGTCAGAGAATTTTGTAAAACCCTCATGCAGAAAACTTAAAGAATTAAAAAGAAAATTGAAACTTTAAGCTATCATGTCTAATACTCTGTCTGGGACCTGTTTATTAAATTCTGTAAGATGATAAAAGCTCAAACTGTCACATTTTATTAAATCATACAGGAATTAACAGGCAATCATTTAATATTTGAAGGGCTGGGTTTTACTGTATTTGGAACTGCTGGCAATAAACCCCAGCTCCTGGCCTGGAATGAAGAGCCAGGACCTGGCAGTGCTGGGGCCAGAGCAGCTCCTGACACCAGGACAGAGCTGCCTGTGTGTATTTGTGTAATTCCTGTGGATCAGGAGCAGAATTTCCCCATTTGTGTAATTCCTGTGTCATCAGGAGCAGAGCTGTCTGTGTGGAATTCCTGTGTCACCAGGAGCAGAATTGTCTGTGTGTAATTCCTGTGTCACCAGGAGCAGAATTGTCTGTGTGGAATTCCTGTGTCACCAGGAGCAGAATTGCCTCATTTGTGTAATTCCTGTGTCACCAGGAGCAGAATTCCCTGTGTGTAATTCCTGTGGATCAGGAGCAGAATTCCCTGTGTGTAATTCCTGTGTCACCAGGAGCAGAGCTGTCTGTGTGGAATTCCTGTGTCACCAGGAGCAGAATTGCCTCATTTGTGTAATTCCTGTGTCACCAGGAGCAGAGCTGTCTGTGTGTAATTCCTGTGGATCAGGAGCAGAATTCCCTGTGTGTAATTCCTGTGTCACCAGGAGCAGAATTCCCTGTGTGTAATTCCTGTGTCACCAGGAGCAGAGCTGTCTGTGTGGAATTCCTGTGTCACCAGGAGCAGAATTGCCTCATTTGTGTAATTCCTGTGTCACCAGGAGCAGAGCTGTCTGTGTGGAATTCCTGTGGATCAGGAGCAGAATTGCCTCTGTGTAATAATCTTGCAGACCTGTGACATATTTATGTTAAAATCAGCCTTGAGTGGGCACGTGGGACGGTGTGAGTTTGTCTCTTGCTGCTGGGTGTGATGCTCTGGATAACCAAATGTCAGCACTCTTGTCCTCTCACCTGCTCTTCATGCACCCTGAGAGAAACTCTGCTCTCCTGTCTAAGGTGTTCTGAACTCTTGAGCAAAAATGCACTTACCTGAGGGAAAGTGGTTAAAATGAGGCTGACATTGCTTCACATTGTCACTGCTTGGGCAGCAAGAGGCAGAGTCCATAAACCAAAGCCAGGCTTAGACAGGACTGTGATCCCAAGGAATTAGCACTGATTCGGTTTAACAGCTAAACTAGCACTCTATTAAAAAGTCATTTTGTTTGTCTGACATCAGTTGATTAAAACACGTTGGATGTCAAGTTAGACTTAATTTGAAAATGACTCTGAGCTGTTCTGTTTATAGAAAATTTAGCAGAACTTGCAGGGCTTACTGGAAGATGTGCTTTTATTCCTAATACTGCATCTGCCTTCCTGCAGGCTGCCCACTGCTGATCTGTGTCATTTCTGCAACCTCGTCCCTGGACAGCTATGGGGAAAGTGGCAAGTGAGTATGAAAAACCCTCCCTGCAGGTGCAGGAAGGATGAAAATCTGGTGTGGAGGAAATTTGTCAATGTGTTAACTGGGCTGTGGTGCTGCAAGATCCTCCTGGGGAGCGGGGAGAGGCTGCAAAAGGATGACTTTGTGTGGATATATTGTTAAACATGGAAGCCCCAAGCCTGGTTTTCACAGAGACGATGCACAAAGAGCTCCTGAGATGTTTTTCCTGCTTTTCACTCAGTGAGCTCCCTGCCCAGGGGGGGAAAATCTGCACTGAGATGAGAGTAATTGTTGATTAAAGATATTCAATCTTCTGAATTAAACTGCAGCTGCACACCTGAAATCTGGAATGGAAAATGTCCAAAACTTTGAAAATTAATTTCCTTTCTAATTTATGAGAAGAAGAGCAAATTTTTCGGAAAGCCCACCATAGGATTTAATCCTAAATAAGTTCACAGTAAACTGGTTCATCCCTTCAGGGCTGGAAGAGGGGCCTGTGGGGCTGACTGTGTTTGCCAGCCCCTTCCCCAGCAGGAGAGGCAGGGAGGGCTTTGGTTTGTGTCTGGCTGCAATGAGACAAATTCACTCCAGTGAGACATTTCACAGTGCTCCAGAGCTGAAATGGCTGCCTGTGGCCGAGGATACCAGCACAACAAACTGCAAACAAAACACCTCCTCCCTCCCCATCTCTGCACTCCTGTGGAGCTGGGCTGGGGCACAGAGGTGTCACTGTGTGCCAAATCCACCAGATCCCACCTGGGATCCCCCGAGTGTCAGGGGAAAAGGAGCTTTTTCCTGATGTGCCGTTCCCTCTCGCGCTTTCAAAATTCATCAGGCTTTTTGCACTCTCTCTTAGTTGTTTTAGAAGTTGGGGTGTTTTAAATTAGTATCATAACTAATTAAATGACTGTGTGTTTCCTCCAAACCAACTCTGATCTTCCCCTGCAGCTGCTGGCTCTCGCTGGAGAATGGAGCAATCTGGGCTTTTGTGGCGCCAGCGATGTTTGTAATTCTGGTAGGTACAATCAGCTCGGTGCCAGGCACACTGCAGGACTGGCTCAGGGGCTGGGGTCACACCTCGTGCCAGCCCAGCAAAACAGCACTCCTGAATGCTCCAGAAATTCCTGATTCCTGCTCTGAATGTTTGTGTTGTGCATGGGTGTGCATCAGTTCATGTGTACTAATTCTCACACTGTTAATTTCATTCTTCAAAGACAAAGATAGGACATAAAACAGTGGGACAGCCCTGCTATGTGATGCCAAGTGCTCCTGGGGGTTTTAGCAGTTCTCAGAAACAGCCCCAAAGAGCAGTTTGTGTTTCACACACACCAGTGAAAGCTGAAACCCCAATTCCACCCCGCTGCTGCCTGAAGCTGTGGAGTGTCCCCAGGGGAGATGGTGACCAGGGAGCAGAGGCTGTGTTGGAACAGGGTGTGACTGTCACCCCTCAGGGGTCAGGGAGGCACCAGCCTGCCCCACACCCCTGGCCCTGCAGTGCTCACAAACCTGATTTTGTCCCCTGGGTCTTGCTTTGCGGGGCTCAGGTAGGACAGGGCTGTTCAGGTGAGTTTGCTGGGCTCAGCTTGGCTGCTCTGGGCTGTTCAGGTGAGTTTGCTGGGCTCAGGTAGGGCAGGTTGGGCAGGGAAGGGATGTTCAGGTGAGTTTGCTGGGCTCAGGTAGGACAGGGCTGTTCAGGTGAGTTTGCTGGGCTCAGGTTGGCTGCTCTGGGCTGTTCAGGTGAGTTTTCTGGGCTCAGGGGTTGTCACAGCCCCTGTGCCAGCTCTAATGAGCTGTCCCTTTCCAGGGGAGGGAGCAGGGTCACAGCTCTGGCACACGAGCACTCCACAGCAGCTCACGATGCTCACACATTAAATTGCGGTCAGTTGTAGCTACACCAGGGCGATTACTCCAGGAGTCAGGAGTGTTTGCAGAGACCTGTGTGAGAGCAGCACCTCCTCAGCTCTGCCTCTGATACTTTTATTGACCAGGTTACCTACAGTGTTTTCTGCAGGCCGTGGTGTCAGATTGAAAGCCTGAAGATGCAATGGACTCACTGATCCGTGAAACCAGGTTACATTTAAAGCTTTATGTAGATTTTCAGAGGCATGGACATTAAGAAAATAGCACAGAGAAACTTGCCCAGATTTCATCCCACAGAAAACCCCCACAAATCCTGCTCACAAGCCAAAGCAAGGAATATATCCATATATATATATGTGTTTTACATATAGTTATATATATATATATAGCTATATATATATAACTAGTGTTTAACATTGCATACCTCTGTAACTATTTGGCAAGCAGAAGGTACACTCTGAACTTCTGCACGTGAGTTTAAATTCAAAGGTATGTAGATATTGATGATTGGAGAGCAATTAAAATAATCCAATATTCATATGTCCCCTCCTCACGTTAGCACTTGCCTTCAGGCCATTGATCAGCAGCAGAGGAGGAAATGAGGTGCAGTCAGTAACACCAAACCTCTGCAGGCTGCTGCCCAAGGGTGGTGCTGACCAGAACACACCAGGTACTGAAATGCTCCCTCACCTGAGCAAGCACAGCCTCCAACAGCTGGCATGTGCAGCTGCTTGGCAGAGAGAGCTGAACTGTCTGGCTCTAACTCATGATAGATAACATTTGTGCAGCTCAGATCATGTTCTTGTAGGGATACAAATACTTCCAGAAAGAGTGAGCTCACAAGGCTGATGCACGTAGAGCAATTTGTTAAATAGTCTAAGCCCAGCTCTGCCCAGAATAGCAGTGAGTGAGCTGACAAATTACCTCTCTGGGCACTGGATATTCCAGCTGAAAAATAGTGCCCATAGGGAAATAACAGGGCTAAACACTGTGCATGTGTGCCTGTGTTCTTCCAGTACAAATTAGCCACCAGTTGCATAAACTAGCATTTAAGTCTGAGAAAATACTTCTCAAAAAGCAGTTTTTGACTAGTTTGATCCACAGTGTCTCTGCCAAGAAAAAGGATTATGCTGTGAGGGAAATGGGGATTGTTCCTTTCAACTCCCACTCCCCAGAGACAAGGCAGACCCCGTCCCCTTTTATCCTGCCCCAGCCCCACAGGCAGCCCAGACCCCACGGAGCCGAAAGCAGAATGAGCTGGAGGGAGTGTGACTGGGGAAACACTCACACGTTTTTCTAGGCAGTAATTCACAGAACCTCCCAACCCTCTATAGGGGTTTGAGGCAGGGGATGTGATGAAGGAAAGAGTTCCTTCTAGATGAAGGTCTTTTGGCTTCTACCTACCTCTCAAGGTTTTAAGATTAAATCCACAGCACACAAGCCTCTATATCATCCTCTTAAAGCAGCTTCACAAAAAATCCTTGCAATTAATTTGCAATCCAAACTAAGCCCAGCCCAAGTTGCCCTGGGACGTGTCTTCAGTGGGAAAAAATCCCGACTTGACAAAGCACCTGAATTTCTGACACAAGACATTAAAACTTGTGGCAGAAGGGTTTGTTTGTTAGCAGCCATCTGCTGCCTCGCTGTGCTTCCATAGACAGGGCAGAATTCAGGGAACTCTGTGGAAAGCATCTGTGTGCAGGGCACAGAGGCAGAGCTGCAGGTGGGATGAGGAGGAGATTCTGGGCTGCAGGGGCAAGGCCACTCTTTTGTTTCCCTGTAAATTGTTATTTTCCTGGTGGTCCAGTTCAGGTGAGAGTTTGCAGGGCTCTGAGTATAGCACAGAAATGGTTTTCTCAAAAATGCTCATTACCACCTCAAAGGATTTACAGAAGTTATTTACAAAATATGATTTGGTAGAAATAGGGAAAGTGATCCCAAGACCATTGAATTTCACCTCTTATCTCTGTAAAGCTGATTGAACAACAAGTACACTTGTTATTGAGGAGCTGGCAGTTCCACGGGGTATCCTTTGAATAAACTCAAGAGCCATGGCAAAAACAAACTGTTACAGATATGCTCTGATTCTACAGCAGATGATGATCTGCCCTTAGAAACCTAAAATTCAAAAAGGGATAAGAAGATTTGAAAAAAAACCCCAAGGAAATCATTATGATAAAATTTAAACATCTTTAATTTACCCTCTTGTCCTCAGCGTTAGAATATTTATGTCAAAGCAGAGGATGATTATTGAGTTTTAACTGAGGAACAGTACTTTTTTGAAGTCTTCTCTTTCTTTTTGTTCTGTAGTTCAGGATAGTTTTGTTCTGCCCTTGTTCTTGATGCTTTGTGCAACTTTGGACAGGAAGGGGAAAATATGTCTTTCACCTTCCCATTGTCTACCTTTTTTTTTTTCTTTAAACCCAAGGTCTCTGCACAGCAAGACAGTCTTTGCCACATTTCCTTTAAGATTTCCCTCTTCCTTCACCTGTGACTCCAGCACAAACTTTCTTTTGTTGAACATTTTCAGTCTTAGTCTTTTCAAGATTTCCTACTTTTCTGTTGGGAATTCTTTTCATTTTATTGATGTTTCTGCTGGACCTGACATCAAAAAGAGTGGAGCCTTTGAAGAGAAGAGTTGAGATTTAACATATTTTCTCATTTCTCCTTTAAAGCAGTGTTGTAGCTAAACTGTAAGCAGGCTTTGGTAAGAAGCAGGAGCTGTACACCCTGAGGTGTGGCAGGAAAGGTGCTCTCTGAAGTGTGCGCACGTGGAGCACAAAACCAAAGAGAACGCAGCCACGAGCCCTGGCTGAGGAAGTTCCTGCAGGAGCTCTCTGTCGTTTGTTGGCTGCCAGGGTATTTATTTACAGCCAGGGTTTTTATTTGTGTCCTGGGCATCCTGAGCACCTTGGCTGTGAGGCGATGCACAGACCCAGGCTTCTCCTGAGCAGCCAAGGCTGCTCCTGAAGGAAAGAGAGAAGCAACAGCTTCCCACTGTGGGGGTGGAAATCATTGGCACCGGGCAAACTACGCCAGTCCAACCCTGCAAACCCTTCTGCCAAACAAAAACAACACAGAAAGCTTCTGTTTCCTGTTGTGATTGTACAACACCCTCCAGGGCATCCTGCACCTCAGACTCAGCTTGCTTTCCTGAGTCTTGTTCCTCCTTTTTCTCCTCCAGGTCAATATTGGCATTCTCATTGCTGTCACAAGAGTCATCTCCAGAATCAGTGCAGACAACTACAAGGTCCATGGAGATGCTAATGCCTTCAAGTAAGTTTCTCTCATTGAATGATAACAGCAATCTCACACGAGCAATCTTACACCTTCCCCCAGAGCACTGACATCATTCCTCTTCAGGAAAAAGCAAATACTGCTAAAGGTATCCTCCACTCGGATGCAGCCAGTTCACCACTAAAATAAATCATATTTAAATAAAGCTGAATGCTGCACAGGGTGAAACCTGTGCTTCAGCAGGAGCTGAAGTGCTTCCCTGCCTGTTACAGTCTCCAGCACTTGCTGATTCATTATTTTCCCTTTCATTAATGGAGACTTTCCTCTTCCTGCTGTAGTCAAAAGCTGAATTTCACAGGGCTTCATTAATCTGTACTGGTTTATTGCAACTCTTCTGCTCCTTCTAAGGACAGGCCTTGTTCCTGGCCCCAGTTCAGTATAATATTTAGGCATATGCTTATCTTTTAGCCTCTCTTGACACTGCAAGGCACACAGACTTACACTGGATTTAAATGTGTGCCTAAAATCAAGCAGATCTTTATATTATAGTGCCTTGAGCCTCTTGGGGTGCTGGCCTCTGAGAGTTAATCATTTTAAAATAGCACTGGCAAGTCTGGAGGGGAAAATGTAAGGCCGACACAAAGCTACCTCTGAATATACAAGGACAAATTCTGATTTCTGAAATATATATAGAGATTACATGAGTGTAGCTAAGAAGATAATTTAATATATCGAGGCTAAATTAAGATGTTGACTTTGTGTCTCCTAAAGATGTTTTAGTCCAAATAGAGAAATGACACTGTATATAAATAAAAGAATATGGAACTTAGATAGAATAGAAATGTGCTGATGGCTTGTATTTAATGTTTCTGAGGCACAGGTTATTGTATGATAAGGATTTGGTGCCACTGTTCTGAAATGGTATCATAAAGAATAATTTTTATGCTTGGATTACTTATGTAATTTTGAAAATGCTATTCATTTTAAATATTGGTGACAGTTACCTAATTGAAGTTAGTTTAGTTATTGTACACTTATCCAACAGAAAAAGAAAAACAGTAAATAAGTCTACACAAAAATCTATAAGATAATTACACTGTAGTGAAATGAGAAGCCTGGGAATTAAAATGACTTTCAGGTTTGGCTGAGCTCCTGTGACCTTCAGAAATACAAAGGAAATATAGAAACTCAGGAAGCAAATAACTGTATATTGTCAATGCCAATTTTTATGCACAATCAGAAGTTCAAAGACAAAGACACAACTCCATAGGTCCAAAGGAGCTCAGAAACTGTTCCATGTGCTTGGATATGGAGCACATACACTTATGATACACTTTTATTTACTGCAAGGAATTGATTCAATACACACTGTACCCTGCACATTAACACTTCTTTTTTAAAAAAAACCCTGTGTGTGTGCACATAAGTAAATGATTTTATAAATGATTGTCATAAGAGGTAATGCCTTTAATGAGGAGTAAATGTTCTTAGCCCAAATATTATCAGCTGTAGATTTGGAATGGTGTAACTGTACTGAAAATGAGACTTCTCCAGGTACCCTGGCTAAGAGGTGCCACGTCATTTTCACTTTACAGTTTCAGGATTTGACCTAACAAAAGTTACAACAGGGAAAAAAGTGATTATTAGAGGTCTGATGCATCTGAGAACTCAAACCATTAAGTTAGTAAGTGGAAATATACTGTGATAGAACTGCTTTCCTCACAGAACTAAATTCAGTCAACAAAATACAATAGAAGTTAAACAGAACGTAGAGAATAGTTCTTCTGTAGATATCATTACAGAAATGGATCTTCAAAGGAAGTTTGAAATGAGAAGAGCATAAATAAATGTTCATATCAGATCTTGGGAAGTGTTTATACCCTGATTTAACATAGCAGTGAGGCATGATGAATTAGAGGTTTATGTACAGAGGATGTCATGGAGAAAGTAACCAGTCTACTGGAAAAAAAGATAATTATAAGGCCTTTGTAGCACCCTGTTTAAGGTTTATATGTCTAGTGTGAAACCCTTCTGTGTATCATCCAAAAAATAAGAGAACAAAGCGGAGCAGGGTTCTGATCTGCCAGGTGCACGGGAAGTTTTTCGTTCCGGGCTCCTGGGAGCTGATTGCAGGTTGTTCAGCCAGGAGGGTGGATAAGCACAAAAGGAATCAGTGACAAACACAGAGAAACCAGAGAGGCAGAAAGGCTCTATAGTTTCTGTGAGGAAGGACTGCAAAGTAGTTTTGGAATCAACAAGTTCAGCTGGCTTGGGGAGGAAGGCTGCAGAGCGCTTTGTGAACTGTGAGCCTCAAATAAAGGGTGCCAGGCACCCGTGAGTGCTGCACCTCACTGATATTCACCGTGGGCAAAACTGGGCCGTGTTAGGAAGAATTTATCGAGCCCTTGTCACAGTCCCAGAGCTGGATTAAAGCAGCATGGTGTGCTTTGGTGAGGCAGGAAAGCTTTGGCACCGTGTCGAGGCTGTTTGCAGCAGCCGAGTGGGCCGCGAGCAAAAATGGCTCTGTTAGAGCTGGGCCTGTGGTGTCAGAAAGCCAAAGGCAGAAAATGAGAACTGCAGGGCAGGGAGCTGTGGAACCAGCTCAGCCCAATGAACTTGGGAAAAAAGAGGGAAGCCAGAGCTGTCTCCTCAAGCTGGGATGAAATGGAAGCGGCCAGAACGATGAGACAATGAGCTCTGTGTGCAGCAGCCGAACCATGGCAGCCCCTGGGCAGCGACAGCGAGCTGAGGGCCTGCAGCCACGGCCAGAGGCTGGGGCAGGAGCACGGGGAGCTGCCAGTGCCACCAGGAGCTGCCAGTGCCACCAGGAGCTGCCAGTGCCACCAGGAGCTGCCAGTGCCACCTCCGTCCTTGGTGGCTCGGGCCAGCTCCCACATCAGCCTGGCAGGGTGGCCTCACTCCTGTGGATATCGCTCGCTTCCCAGCCGAGCAGCTGCTGCGGCCTGCAAACCGCGGCCTGCAGGGTTCAGGGGACAGCTCCTCCTCAGCTCCCCCCGGCCAGGCTCTGCTGCCAAAGCAGGTTTTAAACACTCTGACAAGGACTAAATTCCATTGCTGCTGGAGCCTGGATGGGAGAGGACCTGCCTGGCTCTCTCCTCTCAGCTCCTGAGCTGACACCACGTCCACTGCACCCCTGGCGTGCAGGAATGGCTCCTGCTGCAGCTGACGTCTGTTAAATGTTCATCTCCCCAAAAAGCTCTGATTTCTCCCCAGGTGTGCTCAGACACCACCCCTGCGTGGCTCGAGCCAGGTGTGAGACTCAGCCCATGACTGAGCAGAGATCAGCTGAGGAAATCCTGAGAACAAAGATGTGTTTTGGGCCGTGATGGTATCAGCTAGAAAGGGTGTTTATTGCTAGAGAAGTGCTTAGTGCTGGAGCATCTTTAATTTCTGAAAAATTAAGTTGCTTGGCAATGCAAGTGGATATTACCAACAAGGCTTGTTTCTCTTGGCAACAAACAGCAGTAAACTGATGTAATTATTTAGAGTAATTGTTCCTGATTTTCCATATGGCAACAGGTCCTCTCGAATGCTGACTCAAACGTGACTGCAGAACATGCACAGCGTGAGCCAGGGCTCTGCTCGGAAGGCAGCATCTGACAAACTTCAGGTTTAAAAGCCAAAACAGAAAAGAAAGTTGTGAACAAAATTCCTTTTAGTGTCATAAAATTAATTTATTATTCATCTTCCCCATATTCACATGTCCCCCAGAACAAAGTGCAGTTATTGGCTTAGCGATCTCTTCAGGTTCAGATGTTGCTTGTCACAGAGAAGAACATCCTGCTGAGCATCTTGTTCTGCTTTCACTGCCACTGGTGTGCTCATCTTTTTTCCTTAAAGTAAATAAAAATAAAGTAAATAAAAATAGTGCCCCTAAAATGAATTTAACAAGCAACATAAAAGACTAAGCTTTTATGATACATGAACTGCAAAATACCCAGTAATTTATGGGTAAAAATGAAGACAATTAAACAGTTTTTGACCAGAGACACTAATTAAAGCATAGTAGACTCCTGTGACAGTCTGAACAGTAAATATTTGGTCACTGTAGTAATTTTCCTATGTGTGTGAAAATAGCTACTTTTTTAGTGTCTGAAACTTTAATTCTGCAAGAGCAGTTTACTGGAAAGAGCTGAGCAAAGAATTATTATCATCTATTTATTACTTGAATTTACTAAAGAATGTGCTTTTTGTATTGTTTTTGAAGCATATTGAACAAATATACAGAATATGATCTTTTCCTTTAGTTGTGATTGATTATTCTTGAGCCTTTTATCAGAGGATTAGCTATTGACTCTCAGCAAAATAATTCTGAGCAATAATTCAGTTGTGGCTTAATGAGAATGTTTTGCATCCAGGGAACAGATTTTCTGCCAGAAAGCTAATTTAAATGTTTTAGTTTATAGACTGCTAAATCTAATACCTTGAAACATTTAAATGCATACATGCAGGATTTGTTTGAATTCTCCATTCTGTTTTCAGGGACATAACTAATCATATATTTGAGTTTAAGCATATGAGTAGCCTCTCTAAGCTTAATGCAATTAAAGCAGATTAGTTTAATGGAATTGCTCATGTGCTTGAAAAGGCACATGATTACATTTCTGAGTTATGAACCATTTGAACTCTTTTCCTTACTTATTTTTGCTGCATCTAAAGACTTAACTCTACTCAGCACATTCATTGACTATGAGGGTCTAAATAAGTTGTTTTTTTTTTGCTTCCTGCCTCACCTTTCAAAGTCTCATTGCTTTTTGTATGCAAAGTGACTTCTCTGGTACAGTGAGAAAAGATCCCCAATGTGACAGTGTTAGAAATGTGCACATTTCTTTCCCCCTGGGGACAACTCTTCCTGATTACCTTTAGCACAGGTAATAATTTGACTGCCTGAGTTCCCTCGACTACAGGGGTTCAGGTATAAGACAAAGAATTCTCAAAGATCTGTTTGGCACTGATGGATATTGATTGCAGCAGAGGAAGGAATGTCCAGCTTGTCTCTGTTCTGCAGGAATAGTGGTTTTAGTTTAGAAGCAAAGACACCACATTTAGCCAATCCCCTGTGATTTCCCAGCCAGTTCACTTCTGCATTCTCCTGTCCAGAAGAGAGAGTTTCATTTACTATTCTTGAATAAACTGCCAAGACCAACTCTTATTAAAAACATTCTCACTGCTTACTCTGAAATGGTCCAATGAGTTGGAAAAATCTCTGTCTTTTTTATAAACTGTACACTTCAGCACTCAGTGAACCGAGAGCGATAGCTATCATAATCATCCATGGAGAAAGCAATTACAGCAAAATTAGAAATATTTCTTAGCTTTTTATCCTATTCTTTCTTTCATTTTATTATTTTCTTTGTCCCTCAAACTCAGTGAAATAGTAAAACAGTTCTTTATTGGTAAAAAATGTTTTCTGTTTACTTAAATTAATGACTGAAGGTTGGGAAAATGGCAGCAGCTGTAGTGAACGGGAGCAAAACAGGGCTTCAGGAAAACCTCAGCACAGTCAGTCAGTCATGGCAGCTGCTGTGTTAGTTCCAGCTGCATTTTTTAATGCATCACAAAGCCCTGCAGATGGAACTGAAAAGGGAGTTGTGAGCTTTAGTGCAGATCTGCTCCTTCCTTGGGTGGCCATGCACAGAAAGCCCTTCCCTGCTGGGGCAGAGCCATCGATCACAGCGAGCCTGCTCAGCCAAACTGCTCCTGCATTTAATCACTGCTCCATTCCGTGCCTCCTGCATTTAATCACTGCTCCCTTCCGTGCCACAGCTCTGCCTGGCGCTTTCACTTTGTTTATAAACACTCCCCAGCCCTTCAGCCCAGCCACCTCCTGCCTGGGACACAAATCCCGGGAGTCAGTGCTGATACCTTCGGTGCTTTAACATCAGCTCTTATTCTGCGAGCTCCTGAGTATTGCTTGCATTTTGTTCTTGTGATTCCATTCCTGTTTTGTGTCATTTGGTGTCCAAAGACTCCTCGTTCTAAGGATTATTCCCAGCTGTTCATTCTCACAGAATGTACTTGTCAATCAGAGCGTTGCTTGAAGCTCTCACGAGAGCTCTCCTGCCAAGGCGGTACCACCATCTCCTCCGTAACTAAATTCCACCTCTTTGTGATACCATTAGAGAATTTTGCTTTTCTTTTTTTTTTTTTCTTTAATCTCCTTCCACAAGGAAGGTGAGGAGCAAGTTACAGTCTGTAAACTCTTCTGAAAGTCTACAGGGATTCAAAATGCACAGCACTAGAAAATCCTTTCTGTGCCTTTCTGGGTGGCAGATGCTTGCAGCGCATCCCTCAGAGACAGGAGCACCTGCTTTTGTGTGCTCTAATGAAAAGGGAAAGAGCTTTTTCCATTTGCTGAGGGAGAGCCATCCCTGACAGAGCAGTGTGACAGGCCAAATCTGCTTTCAGCAGTTCCTTTTCTTCACAATTTCTCCCTGTGTGTGAGGAAGCGTGTTCACTGAACATGGCTTCAAACAGCATGAGTGATGCACCTCTGAGAAACTGTTGGAAGGAGGAGAGTTGACTGGCAACAAAGGAAATAATGAAAATGAAAGTATTAAGCACTGACAACTAGTGAGCTGAAGTGCTACTGCCAATGATAATGTCTTCAACCTAATTAAATTTTTGGCTCATTGAATATGACAAATACAAATGCAGTTTGGGTGTCTCCTTATTAGACTCAGGGTTTTAGAGGAAAAATGACATGGGTTTGAATGTTGCCAGCGAGAGTATTAATGAGGAAGTGCCAATCTTCTAGAGACCATAATGACAGTAATGAGTGTGCTTTCTTTGCTGCAGATGCTGAGAGTCACAGCAGAAAGGCTCCAGGCCACGCTGGGATTGTTCAGGCCCATTTCAGGCCCATTTTGGGAGGAGTATTAAAGATTAAAAGTATGTAAAGCATAGCTGCAGAGAGGAGGCATCTCTGCGAAAGAGAAACAGAGACAAATAGTAACAGGCTTAAAGTGATGAAAAAAATCAAATATCTTTAAGCTTAATGCAAGGGGAGTTGCAAAGCAATGGATCTGATTACCTGGAGTGCTGCTGCCTTTGAACAGCTTTCACAAGTGGTTGTACCCCTGCCTGTCAGGGCTAATTCTGCTGCCAGGAGCGACAACCAGCCCTGTCTCAGCTGGGTCAGATGACATTTGAGTCCTTCCACAGCTTATTATTTTCTTGGTTGTCTCCTTCTGAGCCAGGACTGTCCTTCATGGGAATCATTTTGTGTCTGTCATTGCTCCTTGAGCAGGATTTGCTGCTCCAGGGCCTGTTGGTACTGGCTCCAAAGGGACAGCAGCTCTGATACTTGTGCCTGTTTCTTTCTGTGATAGGAAGGGCAGCAAGATAAAATATATGGGTACAAAATATACAGGAGAAACTTCATCCTTAAGAGGTGCTGGTTTTTCCGAGTATAAAGATAAAACAATTTTTATTAGACGT